>CM034149.1:563334853-564074415 GCA_019776745.2 Taxus chinensis | reverse complement strand
TGCTTCAAGATTTTTCCTTGTTATAGCAACATAAAAGCTCGTGTTGTGATCCATCTACTGAGGGATGGAGTAGGAGTGTGGTGGAGGATAGAGGAGAAAAAGCTCCATGAAGTTTCAAAGACAATGACCTGGGAGCTATTTGAGGAGAGATTCAGGAGCAAGTATTTATCACAGAGGTTCATCCAGCAGAGGATTGACAAGTTCCATGACCTCCAATAGGCTTCTCTTTCAGTAGCAGAGTATGAGAGTAGATTTCTAGATCTACTCCAGTATGTATATTATATGTAGGATGAGAAGGTGCGGATTCACAGGTTCATCCAGGGCCTAAATTTGGATATCGGAGGTGCAGTGCTGATCCACTGTCCACAGACATTAGCAAAGGCTATCGAGAAGGCCTATATTGTAGAGGAGACTTGGGGTAAGACCAAATAGGCTAAAGACCAAGTCCAGACCCACATTTAGTAGATGCAAAATGGTAGATTGAGGGGGTCAGTACCTCTTCCTTGTGGTGGACAGGGTATAACACAGTCATCCTTTAGGCCAAAACAACAGTAGTAGTCTCTCCCACCTCATAGACCTCCACAGAGAGCTGATACATAGAGAGGTCAGAGTATGGGGCCTCCTCTTAGGGGTCCCATCAGGACACAGGGTGGACCTAGAACTCAGTCAGCGGGAGCTCGCCAGCAGAGGCCACATCAGACCATGGTTGGATCATCAAAATCCATGCCATAGAATTCCAAGGAACCTACTGGAGGTGGTATTCCTTGGAGAGGATCAGGTGGTTGCTTTGGATGTGGAGTTGTGGGAAATTTTTGGAGAGATTTCCCTCAGAACCCTAACAAGTGTAAGGCACTGATCTTAGAGCCAACTATAGGTGACATGGGACGTAGCCACAGAATTTAGGCAGCGGTTAAGAAATTCCAGGTAGAGAATTCGATCACAGTCATTGAGACCACAAGTAACATTGGTGGTATTCCTACCTCTGTATTGTTTGATTCTGGTTCTTCTGATTCTTTCATTACACCGTCTCTAATAGAGCGATACAGGCTGGTGGAAGTTAGGTAGGGTCATAGTTGGGATGTCAAGATGGCTTTTGGAGCCAAGATCACTATAGACTCCTTAGTCAAGCAATGTGTAGTGGATTTGGGACCTTTCACCACTACCTCAGATCTCTGTATCCTTCCTTTGGGCTCGTATGGAGTCATTTTAGGCATGGACTAGTTATTTGCACATAGAGCCATGATGGATTGTTATCACAAGACTATATCTTGTATAGATGATTTGGGAGTTGAGTCAGTGATTTTAGGGGTCAGGATACCCGTTTATATTCACACCATCTCTACTATGTAGCTTAAGCGGTGTGTGCGACGGGGTTGTCAGATGTATGTTGTTACAGTCAGTGACAGATCAGAGGATGGGTCTAGTGGACCATCGCTAGATGATCATCCCATCTTGAGAGAGTTTTCTGATTTCTTTCCAAGGGATCTACCAGGGTTACCACCCCCACGTGAGATTTATTTTCATATAGACCTAGTTTCTAGAGTAGAGCCTATCTCATGAGAACTTTATAGGATGACCACCCTAGAGCTTTGTGAGCTCAAGTTGTGGCTTGAGGGCCTTTTGGAGAAGGGCCTTATCCATCCTAGTGTATCCCCTTGGGGTGCACTGATGATCTCTGTGAAGAATAAGGATGGATCCTTGTGGTTGTGTATTGATTACCACCAGTTGAACAAGGTAATGCTCAAGAATTGTTATCCTCTTCCTCGTATCGATGACTTGTTTGATCAGATAAAGGGAGCCATAGTTTTCTCTAAGATTGATCTTAAGACAAGCTACCATTAGTTGAGGATATTGGAGGTGGAAATTCATAAGACCGTTTTTCATATGAGATATGGGCACTATGAGTTCACAGTGGTGCCTTTTGGTTCGACTAATGCCCCCACAGTGTTTATGAGTTTGATGAATGGGGTATTTAGGACCTTCTTAGATCACTTCGTGCTCATCTTCCTAGATGACATTTTGATATACTCACGTACAAGTGAGGAGCACGAGGGGCACCTTCGATAGGTTCTTCAGTGTATTCGTGAGCAACAACTTTATGGGAACTTGGAGAGGTGTGCTGTCTTTCAGATAGAGGTGTAGTATTTGGGCCATATCATTTTTGAGGAAGGTATCATAGTTGATCCTTCCAAGATTAGAGCCATTATGGATTGGCTAGCACCCACTATAGTGATTGAGGTGTGCAACTTCATGGGATTAGTAGGTTACTATGAAAGATTTGTTTAGGACTTATCTTGGATTGTGCACCCTATCAATTCCCTGCAAAGGAAAGGAAAGAACTTTGTTTGGTTAGATAGATGTGAGTAGGCCTTCAAGACACTGAAGGAGTGCCTCACTATAGCACCCATTCTTGTAGTTCCGGATCCACAGGGTGAGTTATTTGTTTGCACAGATGCTTCGTTGGTAGGAATTGGAGGTGTGTTGATGTAAGATGATAGAGTAGTAGCTTTTGAGTCTCGCAAAATCAAAGATCACAAGCTTAATTATCCAACACATGATCTTGAGCTTATGGAAGTTGTGCATGCTTTGGTTAGATGGATACAATTTCTTCTTGGATGGAGATTCACACTTGGGACTGATCAGTTGAGTCTTCACAACCTCTTCACATAGCTCAATCTCAATGCTCATCAATGGTGTTGGATAGAGTTACTTTGTGAGTATGACATGGAGATAGAGCATGTGAAGGGGAAGGAGAATGTGGTAGTGGATGCACTCAGTAGGCAAAGACATGTGGCTATGGCCACCTCAGTGAGCATAGATTTGTGGAGTATGATTCTTCAACAAATTCCTCTTGACAGCTTCTACATCGCAATATGAGAAGAGATTGAGTCACAGAGACCCCTTGAAGGGAAGTTTGATGGTTTTTCCTTAGAGGTAGATGGTCTTTTCAGACACAGAGGCTGGATATATGTTCCTAGAGATAGAGGCTTGAGGTAGGAAATCTTGGTAAAGGCACAATGTGTACCCTATTCAACCCATCCTAGGGTGAAGAAGATGCACGCCACCTTGCAATAGTTATATCATTGGAGAGGACTTCATCAAGATGTGGCTCAGTTTGTGTCACCGTGTTTAGAGTGCTAGAGGGTTAAGGTTGAGCATCAACTCCAGCAGGCCTTCTTTATGCTAATGCTATACCAGAGTGGAAGTGGGACACCATTTCCATGGATTTCATTATTAGGCTACCTATGTCGAGATATCACCATGATGCCATCATGGTCACGGTTGATAAATTGACAAAAGTGGATAACTTTTCTCTAGTGAAGACCACATATATAGCTAGAGCAGTGGCATGAGTATATTTGGATGATATTATCAGGTTACACGGGATTTTGTGGAAGATCATTTGTGACCACGATCCTTTATACACTTCACACTTTTGGACTACCATGCAGTATGTCCTCGGGAAAAGGATCAACTTCAGCACAACATATCACCCTGAGACAACTGGACAGACCAAGCGAGTGAATCAGATTTTAGAGGATATGCTCAGGATGTATGTGATGGATCAATAGTCTAAGTGGGAAGAGTACTTGTACTTAGTGGATTTTGCCTACAATAATAGTTTTTAGAGTTCTATAGGCATGGATCCTTTTTATGCTTTGTATGGTAGAGAGTGCAGGACACCTCTTAGCTGGGACAAGTTAGAGGACAAAGTATCTCTTGGACCAGCTCTTTTGTAGGACATGGAGTAGAAGGTAGTGTTGATCAGGAAGAGATTGTAGGAGGCACATGACAGGTAGAAGAAGTATGTGGATCAGCATAGGATTGACCATAGTTTTGATGTGGGCATGAAAGTGTTCCTTCGTGTTAGGCCACACAAGAGCCCTAGCTGTTATGGAAAAGGTTCAAAACTAGCTCCTAGATTTGTTGGTCCTTTTGAGATCTTGGAGCATATTGGCCCTTTGGCCTACCATCTAGCATTTCCACCTAACTTGTCTTGCATACATGATGTGTTTCATGTTTCAGTTCTTAGGAGATATATTGCATATCTATCTCATGTACTGGATTGAACATCATTGTAGGTGGAAGATCAGGGGCAGGTGATGGTGGATCCCATTCATATCATAGATTACAGGACCCTGGGCCTTCAAGGCAAAGATATTGATCAGGTTCAGGTGCAGTGGGACAGATATGACGAGACTGCAGCCAATTGGGAGGATGCCACTTCATTATGAGTATAGTTTCCAAATTTTTTCCAGTGCCTTCTAGGAGGAAGTCGAGTCTAAGGGGAGAAGGATGTAGTTCCCACGTCCCTTTGACACATTTAGATACTGATCTTGATATTTTCGATCTTATTATGGACACTATTATGTTTTGTTTTAGTATGATGGATAGATGTTAGATCATGGATTATTATTGATCTGGATTCAATTATTATTCATGATGATTATTAGAGACATTTTTATATGTGGATGATGGTATATTGTTTGACATGGATATGTGATGGATAATCGTTTAGACATGTGATATTGGATATTGTGAATAGAACTAGCATGAGAATTAATTGATAATGATATAGTTGATTAATTAAACTGAAAATGATAATGTTGATTTCTTGATGTTGTTGTGATTCATATGAATAGATGGTTTTATTAGTATATTTATATCATTTTGGATGTTTTGATATGGCGATGAGGCTGAAGGAGGTATTTGGGTTTTGCAGGTTAAAATGTCACAACAATGTCGGGGGACTATAGACTAACCATATTGGAATTCTAGGTGAATGCAACAAGGTCACCATGACAACATGTTTTGTGTGTGTGTGCTGTATTATGTTAGGGATTCCCATGGGGGGGAATTACCTTTGAATGTGACCATGGGTTTGTGTAATTCATTAATGTGGTTTCTTTATTATTGTTGCATGTGTTTATTTTGTGATGTGTTACCCCTTTCATTAGTTATATATGTTGTGTTAATGTTGTGAATAATCATGTTTTAAAATAAATAAATCAATATCTCACAGGAATGTAATAAATAAAGTTTTTGCCCTTAAATGTAATGTTGTAAGAGTGTGTAATAAATGTGTAAGTATGTCTAAGGGATATGTAAGATAGATTTTGGAGTGTGAAACACTTCAACCTCTTGGGAATTCGAATTTGTCCTTGGAGGCTATATTTGGAAGCTTATGGGACAAGTTAAACTTGTCCCACACCTCTTAAAATTATTCACCAACCATACCTATGGTTTGGAGGTTAAATTTAGGCCTTTTTAATGCATTTTTACATGACTAATTGTAAGTTTTAATTTCACTTCTCTTACATGTTTTAAATTCAGTCCTTTTGGGGTATCGGTTATTTTGGAGTGTGTAAGTTAAATTGTCATTTTATTTATTTATGTTTAGGTGAATGATATTGATTTTTTTCTTGGGGTTGAGGAATAATGATATGGCATCCCACATGGATCCACATCACCCTCTTCTCTTCCCTCTCCTTTAAAATTCGAACTCCTTGCTCGTTTGTGGTTGTTGAAACTTTACATACTTTCCTTGGGGAAAATTTCTTGCTGTTTTGGAGTCTTTCTTGTGGAAAAATATTGGAGACCATTGCATGTTGATGTGTTGCTGATTTTGGACTAAATTTTGGCATTGGGAAGCTTGTTGATCTTGGAACAAACTCCATTATGGAGAGGCAGGGACTTGAGCCTTTGTAAAATGCTTTCTTTCTCTTGCATGCATGTATGAAATGGTGATTGTTTTTATGTGTGTGTTGGCTGGTTGGGTAGACTACTTAGGACATGGTGTAGGAGAAGGCTATGGGGATTTCAAATGGGGGGCATAAGGGAATTCCAATGGCATCAGTTTTATTATGGAGGGAGTTTGGGATTGGGATCCACCATGGAAAAGAAATAGCTTGCATTTCTTACTCTTAGGGGGGCATAAGAAAGAAAGTTTGTGGGGGGGCATAAGGAGGGGTTGGGAGGCATAAGGTTTATGGGATATGATATGTTATATTGGTGGTATGATTATTGGTGGATGCCCAATTCCCAATTGGGAGGCATAAGTAGCTTCCCCCATAAATCCTTGTTGTTTTTGGCTTGCTTGATGAAGGCTTAGTTTTTTTTGTACTTTTTAAATGTAGTTTTGAACTACATTCTTCTTGAAATGTGTTTTGAATGTTAAAATGTTGCATGTTTGTTATGGAAGCATTTGTTACCATGTGTTGGATTGCATCTCTTATTTCAATATGGTTGGGGATTGGGGGCCAATGAGGAAGGATGGATTCTCCCTTCTCATTGGATGTCTTGGTTGGGTAGAGAGCGTTGCCTTTCCCCCTTCCTTGTTTTGAGCAAGTTAAAAAGATGAATAAACTAGCATGCTGTTGTTTTGGAATAGGAATAGTACATAGTTTTGACAGTCCCTTCTTGTGAGCAAGTTTATTGTAATCCTTCCCACTTTGAAGTGGATGAGTTGTATAAATATTTGTAATGAAAAGGCTTTTATGTTGGTAATGCAAGATTGTAAATTGGAATGTGAAATGTAGTGGAGTTGTATTATACTCTCTTTTTTGAAAGGAAATGTGAAAAGATGTTATATGCATTGCATTCTGTATTTAGAAATCAAATGGAAAAGAGAAAATTGTAAAGTTGTATTGGAAATGAATAAAGGATTGCATTAGTTCTCAAGATTTTATTGTGTATTGGATTTGATTTATGTTAAAGATTGAAATTTTTGTGTGTAAAGGAAGATGCGTATGAGGAAAAAGAGACAATGTTTTATTTCCCTTGAAAGGTGTTTGAAATTGGAAATCAGAATTTGTATATGGACCGTTAAAGGTTTGTGTGAATTTGATGAAATTTAATAGACTTGCATGGAATTGAACTCCCACTCTTGGAGGATAGAAAAATGTTTAAGAACCTTTAATGTTTGATCTTTTTCTTATTTTCTATGTTTGGCAATCAAAGTTTAACAAAGAAATTAGTAGTTCAAACTTGCACCAAGTAATAAGAATTGAAACATTAAAATTTAGATGTAACAAGTCCTAAGGAACTCATTTTGACAATAAAACTTAAGAAATATCCTTGAGAACCTTGAAAAAATTAAAATTAAACTTGCACAGCCGTTTTGCTGTCAAAAGATGGAAAATTATGAATTGAAACTCAATCAACTAAATTGAACCTTGAAACCTCTTTTAAATCCATCCAAGAATAAGTCTCCATGTCTGATTGACATGTTGAGAAAGTAAGAATTCAAATTGAACAAAAAATTATAAGTTAGAAATTTTCCAGTTTGCTTTGCAAAACTCTACATATTGGTTTCTCAAAATTGACCTCTCAAACTTCATTAAATTCCAAAGTTGATGACTCCTGTGTAAAGAGGACTTCCTATATGTGTAAATTGAGAGGAGTGTAGAGAGGATATCCTATAATGTAAGTTTTTTTGTGATCTCACACCACCTTGGCCGAAGAAGTGTAGGGAGAAAGGTGCATTATTATCCAACCTGTAACTGATTCCCTGAATATGTATGCAGAGATCTCTATACTACCTAGTTTTTTGGGTGATCTGATGCCATTGGATGAAGTATTGTAGAGAGAAAATACATTATATCCTCTAACCTGTAACTGCTCTCTAGAATGCTAAGGATAATATTCCCTATAAAATATGTTGTCTACGGGGTTTGTAGACTAGTTTGAACCCACTTGATGTATAACCCACAATGTCAAGGTAGGAAACTAAACTAAACTATACTGATAAAAAGTGTTGAATAGTGTGTAAAACCCCAAATGATGACTCCCCCTCTTTAGGTGTGCATGTGACATTGCTGATAGAAGAATGTGATCACAAAAGTGCATAAACCACATAAAATGTGCCCTGTAGGGGGAAGGGAATGAGCTTGGTAGAAACCAAGGTGCACAAAAACAAGTGGTTAGAAAACAAGTGTTAGTACGAATAATCATGCATGTAAAATACAAGTTTATGCTACAAAAACAATGTATAAGATAAAATATAAGTAAACATGCAAGAAGATAACCATAGACTGTCATAATTGTTTGCAAACATGGGATATCACTCATGATGTCACAAGACATAGAAGACCATAATGGACACATACAAACAACCAAGTGCTCACACCAAATAAAGGGAAATGCCCGCATATAAGAGAAAACAAAAAAAACCAGTACAAATAACAGATAGTCATGGAAGTAAGTAATCCAACAAAAAAATGTTGTACATGTAGCACCCGTTAGCATGTTAGAAAGATAACTAGTATGTCAAAATCATGTATAAGCAAATGATGTAAATTGATAAGTACAAATTGAAATAATAAAACCTATAAGAGAAGAATGTGGATTTCCATAGCGACCATTATAGGAGTGGCAGGAGGAAAACATCCATGCAGTGTGTAAGTGACTTGTATATGTGATCACAACTAGAAAAAGATGTGAACACACATGTGTATATGATGAAGATAATGACATACAAGAGATCTAGCTAGAATGTGTAATAAGTGAACATGAAAAAGTAAATGTAAGAAAAAGTAAAAGAAAATAAGATATGCAAGATGGATGATATGAGCCACGCGCCCCCAAAGTGAATGGAAGTGTATGCAGTGGGGTTCATTTAGTATGCCCCTTAAAAAGTGAAAAATGAACCGAAAACGAGAGTACGTCATCGGGAAATGGTTGAATAGTGCATGGTGTATAACACCTCATGATGAGTGTTTATGATATGCGACATAGAGATGAATGCATGATGATGTATCCTATAGTGTATATCATAATGATATGAATAGGAGTTTTGATGTATCCTAAAGCATGTACCACTATAAGATGAAAGAATAGGTGACCACTTATCCTATAACGTATGTCACTAACATAGTAATGTCGCATGAAATAAGATCGAGTGATGAACATTTGTGTATGATAAGGTCCACTTGATTGGTATACTCTTGACAGTCAAGTATGGACCAAGGAACTAAAGTGCATCATAGGATAGTGAGTGCAACACATAAAATAATATATAGTATGTGTGATGATAAGAGATGACCATACAGTGTGGAAGATGTGTAAAATGTAATGTATAGTGTGTAATGCAAGATGTGTAGATAACATAATAGTGTGATGGTGCCCACTATTTAGTATGCAGGATGAGTAGTATATGATGCTAGACTCATAGAAAATAGAAGTGTGACACATATGTGATGAATACTAGTATGATGTGTAGAGTATGTATGGTGTATAGATGTGCAAATGTCAAAACACTAATGATGTAGAGTGAGTTAGATGTAAAATGTGACATGTACTATAATATATGTAAAGAGACGCCATGTGTAGTATGTGTAGTGTATGGGGTTCATGTGTACTATGTAGCCCTAAAAATTCAAGAGTGAACTGTCAGGTAATGATGATGTATGTGCTGTAGATGAATGTGCATATGTTATGAGAGTGATATATCATAGTGAAAACATGGTACATATGTTAAAGATAAGATGTGAGGGGGGAATGTGTACATGTAATGCCTCCAAAGTATGTGTGAGTGAATGATATATCTAATGAGAGTGAAGGATGAAGGGCCTTTATCCATTGCCTATGGAAACAACAGTGTATTACCATGCGCTAGTAATAATGGTATAGTAGGTAGACATTGTGTGGGTGAATGAAACCTATGTGCATGTTATGGATAAATATATGATGATTGCGTAGGTGAAATAAAATGTGTAGGTGATAGAGATGTATGTGAAGCTGAATGTGGAGGTGATGGACACCCATGTGGAATGAAATAAGGTGGTGACCTTCATCGAGATGTAGTAACTGTCCTAGGAATGGGCCTATGCCGATGTGTAGGAATAGTGGAGTGGTGAGGTCACATAGAAGGTGTACAAGTAGGTGAACTAGGAGTAGACTACACTTTTAGTAACATAGATTACGATGTTATAGATGAAGTGGAAGATGTTTGAATCGATGCCTAAGAATATGATGACCATGGAGTAGATGGGGGGTACACTGTTAATAGAGATAACCTAATTTTTATGAATGAATTTGCATTACAAATGATTCATAGAGATAATGGATTGAGACCTATGAATCCAATTGAGTCCGAGTAGCATGTCACATCCATTGACTACTTTCCCAACAAGGAAAGGGACAAGTAAAGTGAGAGGACTAATCGAAACATGTAGTTTGGTGACACCATATGGTTTGTTTAGAGGTTATTTGATTTGTGATAGTGGGTAACCATTGACATGAAGAACTGGAATAGAATATGCACTAATAGGAAAAAATGGATTAACCTTAGTATTATTGATGTGGAATGAGCCAATAGCTACTTTGATATGTAGGCGATTAGATGTAAAAGTTATATGATAGTCATGGTTAGAAAAAGAGATGACTGGTGGTGAAGCGTCAGTATGTGTAACTAAAAATTCAAGGGCCCCTAAGCAAAAGGAGACACTGCATGGTATGCATGATTAGATGAAGATTCAACTTCTTTCTTGTCACATTGTTGAGATTGGTTATTAAAGAGTTTGAGTTTAGCATTTTCAGTGCTAGGTGGAGAGTTAGTAGGCTCTGGAAACACAAGCTTGTTATTATCAATAAGATATTGGATGATTGTACGAAGCTTGAAAAATCAATTCATCGAGTGTCCCACACATCTGTGATAATCACATTGGAAGTTATCATTGTAATTCATCACAATTTGTGAAATTAGAAAGAAATAATTATGTTAAGAAATATGATGATAGTAGTACTTAGTTATTGGCTCCTCATTATGGTCTCATAACTTTATATTTATATGGTTCTATTGTTCTAATTTCATAATTAACCCCGAAAAGGATGACTACTAAAAATATAAAAAGCTCAAACAGCTAAAAAGTGCCCAAAAAGTGGTAGGAAAGTGTAAAAAGGCTCAGGGTGCCCTAAATGGGACCAGGGTGCCTGGGGCGCCCCAGTCAAAGATAAAAAAATGCCATATCGCAAAACTGACTAGGAAAGTAGATATAAGAGGTAATAAATGACGAAAATAAGCAAAGTAAAATGGCTAAAGGACATGGGTTAATTAGTACTTTCTTCACTCAAAAACCATATGAATAGTAGTATGAGACCGAGAATAAATAATGTCTAAAGTGTGTGATTTTGTGACTACGCCTGCGAGGCATGGTGGAAGTATGTGAAATGGTAGCAACATGAGTGTAATATCCAAAATGAATGTCAGATGAAATGGTGGAAATGATAGGAGATGTAGTGGTAGGAAGCACATATGCCATCAAATTAGGAAGCCAATGAGATGTAGTTGCAGTGTGAGGTAGTTGAGATGATGTGGGGATAGATGCACTAGGTAGAGGAAACAAATGAATAATGACTTTAGGAGATGGATAAATTACAACCTTAGAAGAAGGTAGACATGAAAAGTGAACATCATTGGAAGCACACTTATGCAGAATGGGAGAAAGATACCACTCACGAGAGCAAGAACCAAAGGAAATGACACCCTTATCTTCTAATTATTGTAACTTGTCATAAAGGGCATAACAATCATTTTCATAGTGTCCATTGATGTAGTGGAAATTGCAATAAGGGTGATCACACTAACAATGCAAGTGATGAGGGGGATAATGTTGATTAGAGGGTAAGCCAATTAAGTGCTTATCAAGAAAAGCACACAAGACATCATGAGGATTAACAACATGTAAGAAATGCTATGGCTCCCGAGAAGGATATGGGGAAGACTTAGGTGGAGGTTGATGCGGTGGAGGAGATGTAGGATGCTTAAGTGATGAAGGGGGTGGAAATTTCTTATGAGGTGGAGGAAATGGAGACCTTGGAAGATGCTTAATAAATGGTAGATAAGAATAAGTTGGAGATGATGAAGCAGTAGAAGGCGTAGAAGGGGTTCTATAACATGTGTAACAATTAAATATTGTTCTAAATCAATGAATTTATAGCATGAAATCATAAAAAATTAAAATGTATCATATTGTAATGTTTCTTTCAATACATGAATCTAGCGACGAGAAAAGATAAATTGTTTCTCTAGATAAATATGCTGAAATACTAACTGATGCATGTAATAATTGAAGCTTAAAATGTAATGTAGAATAGGTTCTTTATTTCCTTGATGTAATCTAGGTAAATGATCATGTATGAATCTACAACCATTGTTAAGCATAAAGTATCTAATAAAAGCATCTTCCATTTCACAATATGTACTAATAAATCCATAAGGCAAATGGGTTTACCATTGAATAACATCATCAAAAAGACTATGATGAAAATATTTTAGTAACAATCGATCATTAGAATAATAAGCCAAAACTAAACGATAATGCTTAAGATGCAAATATGGATTACCAATGCCATTAAAACATGAAAATGTGGGCATGATAAAATCCTTAGGAAAAGTTGAATTGTGAATTTTCTTTGGAATAAGATTGCCATGAAGAGAGTTATTGTCGATGGACGTATAGTAGAATTTTATTTCAAGCATAAGAGATTGAAATTGATATTGTAAATGGCCAAAAACATGTATGAGTGATAAAATATCATGTGAAGGAATCATAGAAGATGTGAGAGGCACATGAAGAGGTTAATTTTTTCCATTGTGAGTGACCATGGGGATGTGAGAAGAAGAAGTTGAAGATGAAAATGCGATGGGAAAGCTAGATGTAGATGCACAAGAAATAAGAGGAGGTATTCTAGTAGGAATGTAAGAATCAACATGAATATCATATAGAGAAGAAGAAGAGGAAAGATGAGGATAAGAACATGGAATATCGATAGAAATGCTAGTAGTACAAATTAGAAGAAACAATAAGAGGTGAACTAGTAGGAGTGGTAGAATCTCCAAGAATGACATTGGAAATAACCTTAGAATTAGAAGAAATCAGAGTGGAAAATTCATATTCAACAGTATTAAGAGAAGTAACAACCTCACTAACTTGTTTATGTTCATAAATATAATCAACATCACTATCAAATAAAGTTTCACATGAAATTATTTCATCAAGATAGTCATCAACATATAGAGAAGTAAGAGGAGAAATATCATAATATATATATATATATTTGTAATCATTAGAAATATTTTCAAAGGTATTTTAAATATGAGATACACCTTTACATTAATCTTTACTAGTATGAGAAACATCATCGTGCACATGTACATTTTCAACATTGGAAGTAACATCACTTTTATCTACATTATCACATGTAAGACCAAACATAGAATCTATAATAGTGTTATCTAGTGCTATAATAGGTTAAGAAGAAGGTGGAGTAGCGCGAGGGCCTATAGAAGAGCAAGGAAAGAATTTAGTGAAGTTTTGGTTAGGTGGAAGGAAGCTCAAACTAGAGTCGTAAAAACTAGTAGGAATATTGTGTTCATGGGCAAGAAGCTATCTTTGAACTTTGTCATTAAATGGAGAATTGTGATAAAGGGCATGAAGTTCAAGCTCAAAAACATCATCAAGGATAGGATTCACATTAACATGATGCATATCTTTCTTAGGATAGGAGGATCTATTTTTAGCTATGAGGGTTTTGTGGATCCTAGGGAAAGGAGTTCTAAGAGAGGGGTTCACCAAATGATTTAATAAAATATGAATATTAAATCTAATTTTAGAGTCACTATGAGAATATAAAACAAAATACAAATGCTAAACACTTTAAAAATGAAACCCTGTAAACAAATGAGAGACAGGGAACTTATCTGATTTTCACTTATCTGGAAGATGATATAAACTGGAAGAACAGATGAGCATACTTGGAAAAATGTAATAAAATGATTGATATAAATTCTGAAAGCTGCAGATAGAGTTGGACATGGGCACTTGGGATAGAAAAAGGGTGCACAAGAGATCACTCATAGGTGCTAGTGACTATGCAAATGCTCAGAATCTAAGTTTTACTGTGTCACCAGGGTTTCACACTTGTTCATTGTTGATTGCCTATATGCCACACTTGGATCACCAATGTACCTATAATCTACAACATAAACCCTAGCTAATTGCACAAGCTGATAAACACATCAAATTGGAATAAAAAATGGAATATGTGAAGTTGGATTGACCTCGGTAGTCATTTGAACGATGAACTTATGACCAAGAGTTGCACTACATTTCTGAATCCATGTAGTTTTGTGTGCTTGTGTGTGAAATAGTGTCCTTCGGTTTCCCTCACGACAATAATACCAAGATAGTGGGATAAAGCTAGATAAAATATAAATGTGTGGGATGGAATTTAGAAATTCCCCTTCCTATGCACTATATGCAGAGTAATTAGCCCAAAAATGTAGTCCCTTTGATAGTATGTAGATATGCTTTCCCTTTAGAATTTCCTGCCATTATAATGCTATGTATTCTATGTATATATAGGTATATCTTGTTTGAATTTAAACAATAATGGCATGACATGCCAAGTATTACCTCGGGATAGGAGTAATAAAATAAAAAAAGGCCAACCAAAAATGTAAAAAATGTGAACAAGAACAAAGGTGGACATGAATGCCCCGGGTGGATAGGAGTGTCAGGGTGCTAGTGTTTAGAATGGGCACTGGTTTCCTAGAGATAACTGATGAAAAATGTGACAAGAATAATCTGACAGGGATCCATGTGACGTGACTATAACTGGGTGTAGAAGTGATAATACAATCAAAGCAATCAAATGGACTAGGAAGTGTGTCACCAGTGAATAATTTTATTACTCTAGATCCATACATATAACATACTTGGCTGGTATAGTAAAATAGTAATATGTGCATGATGTTGTGTCTAGAATTTTACAACTGAATGGGTTAATATTGACATACAAGGTAATGCCATTTAGATTAAAAAACATACCCACAATATTCTTTAGAGCCGTTGTCACTACATTTAAAGATTTCATTCTTGATTTCCTAAAGTATATTTGGATACTAGGAAATCTTCTCTCTACTCAAAGAGCATATATCCAAGGTATGATTAATGTTAGAATGATGTAGAGCATTATAAATTGATTTAAATTTGAAGAAATATTTTTTCTTTACACCTTTTGGAGTATTACTTGGTCATGTTGTATGTAAAGAATGAATTTTAGTAGGTAAAGTAAAAAAATGCAGCTATGATTGGCCTCAAACCTCCTATAACCCTCTCAGAAGTAAGTGCATTTATAAGCCAAACTTGGTATTATATGAACTTTTTCAAGGGATATTATAACATTGTGTAACTTATGAAGCAACTATTTTTGAAAGGTACAAAGTTTGAATGGAAAATAGGTTACCAAAATGCATTCACACAATTGAAGAAAAAGTTGGTCAATGTGCCAATACTAGTTTTTCTAGACTAGACAAATATTTTTCATGTGCATGTTGATGTATTGGGAAGTGTAATGGTAGAAATCCTCAGCTAACTAGGAGAAGGAAGAATTAATCTCCACATTCCTTTTATAAATAGTAAAATTATCGCCAATAGATAAAAACTAAATGACCACTGAAAGAGAAGCTCTAGCCATGGTTTTTGTACTTCAAAAGTTTAGACAATACTTGTTAGCAATTGAATTTGAGATCTTTATGGATCACAAATAATTATGATACCTTATGAGTAGGCCATTATTAGGAGGAAGGATATCAATATGGATTTTGTTATTTAAGGAGTACAAGTTTAAAATAAATATAAAGCTCATTAGAGAGAATATGGGACCATATCATTTTAGCCATATAAATAGAGGGGAGGAATATGAGGAATTAGACAAGGATGATCCAGAAACACATTTATTTATGGTCATCACAATAACATAACAACTAGGAGAGATTGCACACTTACTCAACATGACATCCTACCATATCATTATATAAAAAGAGAAAAAAAAAACCTGGTTACTAAAGCCTTGCCTTACACCCTAATAAACAGATTTTTGTATAAACTAAGGAAGGATGATGTTTTACGAAGAGTCATGTTGGAACATGAAATAGAGTTAATACTGTGAGAAGCACACAAAGGAATATCTAAAGGACATTTTATAGGAGAATCCATTACAAATAAAATTTTACTAAGTGCAATCTGATGGCCAACTCTGTTTTAAGACATACATCACATTACAAAACATTACCATATTTATTAAAGACTAGGGAAATCCAATCAGAGGGATGAAATTACTCTTCACCCAGTTCTATCCTCATAACCATTTGAATAATGAGGGATATATTTCATTAATACAATTCATCCACCATCAAGAAGATCTAGAGCCAAATATATCATTATTGCAACAAACTATTTTACAAAATGGGTGGAAGCCACAACTACGTTAAATTGTGCAACAAGAGACACAACCAAATTCCTATATAAAAATATCATAACTAGATACATGTGTTTGAAAAAATCTAGTCAATGATATGGGAACACACTTTTTGAATAATAACATCAAAATCCTCATAGAGGAATTTATGATTACACACCAAAAAAGTACAACATACCATCTATAAGAAAATGGACAAGTAGAGGCCATAAAAATATTTTGGAAAGAATATCATCAAAATTTTGTAATGTGCAAAGAGATGACTGGGAAGATATAATACTCGTAGTACTTTGGGAATATAGAACAAACTATAAGAGAATTACATGACACACACCATTCTATTTGGTCTACGGAATTGAATCAATCAAGTTGATGGAATATATTGTACCAAGTATTCGTATCACAATAGTTACATGGATAGAAGATAAGGAATACATGGCCACTGTGAAATGGAACCAGAAGGCCCATAAGAAGAGTAAAAAAGTATGGCATAATCATAAGTTGTGCAACAAGGAATTTAAAATAGAGTAAATAGTTTTTGTGTATGAAAACATGTTTAAAGCACACCCAGGTAAATTATCACAAAAGGTGGAAAGACCCATACATTATTAATCACATGACCAAATAAGAAAATGTTGTATTGTGAGACTTATAAGGAAATGCATTAATAGGTAGGATTAATATATGTAAGTTAAAATCCTACAATGAATGATTGCGTAACACCATGAAAGTGACAATAAGTGCTTTTGGCACATTAGATAGAGTAGGAAGTTTCAAATTTTTTGTAGTGTGGTAGTTAGAAGTTTTTTTTAGTTAATCAGTTTGTGTTCGAGTATGTGTAGAGTAGAGAAGGTTCAAAATATAAAATATAATCATTCAAAAAATGAAAATATGGGCACTAAAATAAAATACATAGGGTGGAAATCAAATAATTCTAGAAAACCTACATAAGAAACAAGAAAAGAAATCAAATAAAAAGTAAAAGTGAAAGTTTGAAATGATGAAAGTGTTACCACTTCATATATTAGTACAATCAATGTATTAAGCTCCTATATTGTGTGGCAAGTGAACGAAACACAAATTTGTCACCACCTCAAACCAAATATTAACCGATAAAATTACTTAAGAGAGTAGATCAAGAGGTAAACAACTAAAAAATGGACACCTTGCATTTAAAAACAAGCATATACAATAAATTAAAGATACAACAAGTCTAACAAAGGTAAGAAGACAATAATAAAAGAAAGAAAGAAATCAAAAGTGTGATAAATTTTACAACCAAAGTGAAAAAATTGCAAATGTAGACTCTAGGATTGTAATGGAAGATTCATTCAATTGACCCATCAGACCTATAGTTCAAGGCATGATGGAGGAATAAGGAATAAAATTTCTCTTGCTTAATGAATCAAAGGAGGAAAAGGGTATTTCTATGATGCTCATATAAAAAAAGTGGAGTGATCCACCACACCATGAGCTAGCAGAAAAAAGTTGAACAAGTTCAGAGTGCATAGAGACTGCCACCACTTTAGCCTACAAACGCTTAAGGGAAGATAATTAAAAAGACCCATTATAAAAACTATTTTGGAAGAGATTGGAGAAACCGTGCAATATAAAGTTCCATAAGAACTACAAAAACACAAGGATACACAAAAAAATAAGGAACATGATGCAATTATAGCCAAAACAAAAATAATTGTGCAACAATAAGTAGAGATGCAATTGTGCATAATAGAAGCTGTAAAAGAACAAGAGGAGTTGGAAGAGAGGAATCAAAAGGAGATAAAAGAGATGAAGTGCAAGGAGTAGGAAGAGGAAACATAAATATAATATACATACATACATATATATATATATATATGCCAAAAGAGAAAAAGAGATAATCTCTCTCTCTCTCCCTCTCTCCCTCTCCCTCTCCCTCTCTCTCTCTCCCTCTCTCTCCCTCTCTCTCTCTCTCTCCTCTCCTTCCCCCTCTCTCCTCTCTCTCCTCTCTCCCTCTCTCCTCTCTCCCTCTAGTTGAAGCATACAAGATAGAAGAAGAAGAGGAAAAACATGCAACACAAAGAGAAATAAAAATATAAAGTTGAAAAGAGAGGATAAGAGAAAATAAAGAAATAAGAATACAAGAAGAAAGAAAAATAAAAGAGTATTAAATTATAAAAATATAAAACAATCAACTAAGAGCAAGCTAAATAGGCCAAGGAGACATAACACACTATGGAGGCCAGTGTGAAATCAGAAGCAAAAGAAGAAGTTCAAAAAGTCACAAAGAAGAGAAAAGACACTGCAAAAACCACCAAAAATCCCATGGCATAAGTAGAATCTTCTTACGAATAACCAAAAAAAATATAAATGACCATAGAAGCAGGAACATCCAACACGAAGAAGCTTACAGGAGAAGAAATTGAAGAAGGGGATACATAAACATTTTTGTGGGAAACAAATTCAATTACACCACCATGGAAACGTAAGTTAATCTTACCTTCATCCCATGTTAATATGTTAGTTACACAACTCACCCAGATAAGTGTGTAAGCTACAATGTCAGAGACCACAATTAGCATAATCTAGGTTGATTTGGATCACTTACTGCTATAAACATAGATTGAAGGAATTCATTCAATATAAGAAAAAAATGGGTCAAATTCACTACAAATGGATCAACAAAAAGTAAATTTGGAACAAACAATGTGCACTCTAAAAGCATAAATTTACAACAAAATTTCCAAAACTTGTCACCTATATCATAGGTGAATAAGTAATTAGTGAGAAAATGTAGTTAACGGTGTTGGTAGGAAAGCTGGTGGAGAATTGATATGATAATGAAGTGACAAAAAAATAAAGGAACAAGTAGCCGATATGAAAAAGGAGGTCAAAGATGCAATGTTGATATTATAAGAATATGTTGCCATGCTACAATAGGCCAAAGGCCAAGCCAAATGATTAACATTGAAACTTCTGGATTGGAACACACACTTGCAAGCTACCATGAAAGACAAAAAAATGATATAGACATTAGTAGTATAATGCAAGCTCAAATAGTAACAGGGAAAAATGACTAGCAGATGGAGAATGCACTACAAACGTCCTTACAATATTGAGATAATGTTACCAATAGAATGTGATAATGGGAACAAAATGCACCATGCAATACATGTGCAGGGGATCATGAATAATGAATACATGGTAGTTTGGAAATATTGATTTAGGAAATCCATAGTGCCATTTCTTTTCATGATAAATTCACTAACAATGCTAAAGAGAATGAATTGTATGAATTCATGAAAGCATTTTTGAAATTACAAATATACTTTAGGATAATAAATGAAGAATTCACAAATTTTAATACATACAAGGCATACCTAGAAGTAATTATACCAAGTAAGAAGACAATGAAGAACACAACAAGGTTTATTATCTTGCTTATAATTCTCTCCAAATTCAAGGAAATGCAGATAACGTCATCTTCACTGTTCACCCCTCATAGTCATCTAGAGTATACTTAACATCCAAAATAACCCAAGAAACAATTATGAGGAGAAAAAACACCACATTTTTGTGACAGGTAATGTGAATTTTGATAGAAGTATAAAATATGCAATATTGTTGATATTTATAAGCATGTCCATATAGATTGAAAACCCATAAGGGTAGTTTATGAGAGAGTTTACACATATTAAAAACATGCAAAGGGGGGGTTTATTAGAAAGCCTACTTGATCAAAAACTTGAAAGGGTTATTAAGTAGTGCACATATGATGAAAATTGGTAAACGATGTTTTCTATGTCAACTGCAAACATAATATCACATAATGCAACACTATCCACATTTAACATTTTAGAATATATCAAAATGGGAACTTTCTGTATCATCAAAACAACTTTTGTCTCAGGATGGGGCAACTATGTAAGTTTGGGAAAGTGTTGGAGTGAAAAATGAAGTAGAAAGACAATTAGGATATAATTTTTTTGTTTGCACAAACCTCTTACATAAGTATAATTTAGATAAGATAAATTGTAGAATTTACATCATCTTATAAGGATAAATAAATAATATGATAAGTATTTTGATGTATGAGAGGAAGTTGAAAGGATTGGTAACTCAATAGTCATGTTATTGATTTAATAAAATTAAATATAAGATAAGGAAATTGCTCATTAAATGGATACAACTGTAAATAAGTAAGATCAAATAAAATAAACACAAGTAAGAGTAATATATAGGGTTTAGAGAGTGAATCAACTTATATCTATAGGTATGAAGCAATTCTGGATTGGAGACTAATTTGGAAGGGCCAATTGTGGGTTGTGCAAGCTCTATGTTTTAATCTAAAAAGTGAAGATATTAGGGACATGAGTGCCTAGAAGGGAACGGGGCCACCCATACGCTAATGTTTATTCAAGGAACTGGTGTCTACAGAAGTGCTCAGGATCTGGTTCTTTCTATTTCATTCAGTGTCATTCCTTATTCAACGTGTTTCACATATGTAACCTATAAAATAAACCCTATATACCCTACCATATAGTCCAAAATATAGTCCTTGATGTAGTAGATATAAAATATTATCTCTTTGTAGTAGTATGTGCTTCTTGAATGATTTCCCTCTTAATGAGGTTAAAAATACATGTATATATATGATTCCTTTGATTAAGCTTCTTCATTAAAAAGTGAAAAGGCAAAACGTGATAAAAGAAGAAAATAAATAATTAAGACCCATAAGATAGTAAAAAGAGATAAAGAGGACAAAAGCACCCAGAAGGGACAGTAGTGCTCAGGCACTCTCATCCCTAATTGGTTGTCCTACATATAGAGTTTGAATGATACAATAATGAAATGATAGACGAGCAATATCTCAGCCAGTGTGTAAAACTATACGTTGTCAATTAGAAACAACAAACAATAAAGATGAAGATGATAAAAGAAACATCAAAGAGAAATAAAGAGGTGTTAATGAGTAGTTCTCTTGCTTAGGAATCATACATATGAATGAAATATTTAGAGGCTAAATGCACATAGTAAGTGCATATTTAGTGAATGTATATTTGCCCCCAATTTATGCTAGTGAATAAGGATTCAATAACATAAAGTAGAATAGAAAAGTGTACCTTAGAGATTTGAATGAAAATTATACCCAATAGTGTACCGAATGAAATAGTGCAAGATATGTACTATGAAAATCTAAGGAGAGGGAAGGGTAAGGATCCTAGGGGTTACCTTTTCATGCATGGAGTGATAACTATGTGTGAATGTAGTTGCTTGGAGTGTTATATTTACCATGGTTTCTTGTGTGCTTTGTCTTTATTGGGATAGGATAGACCTATACAAATAAAACAAGTGTAATCAATGCTCTAGGTAAATGCAATTGAAATTTAACTTAGAAAATATGTAAAAATGGAAATGTGTATTGGAAAAGCTAAACCAAGGGGTTAGAGTACACTTGGAGTGTTTGAAAAGAGAAAGGGATAAAAATTTGTTCCTGCTTGTAGAATTGATGCTTAGGAGTTGGTTGGAATAACATGAAGGATTTGGGTGTCCTATCACCAAACTAGGGATTTGAGTGTCTCAATGCTAAACTTCAAATTTAGGCATCCTGTCACTGCTAAGGGAAAGTGTATTGGGAGAGCAGGTCTATTTTTCCCTCCAACCATTAATGCTTCCCTACAAATAAGTACCACTACAGTTATCACAAACCTGATTTATAACTTTCCTCAAGTGACACAAAGGCACTAGGCATATCATTGTCCTACATATGCCCTAGGTGTCATTCCCTTATTTAGTTCTTACTTTTGGTTCCTGAATTTGGTTAGTTAGTTATTTCATGTTAGTGACTGATTGCAATCTAAAATTGATTGTGTAATTACTAAACTAGAGAAAATATGTGACTGTGTAACTACTGAAACTACTTATGTAACTATTTTTTCCCCCAGGACAAGAGCACCCATGTGGGACACTAACACCCAAGACATTCCTATTTGATTCTAGGTGATTGTGTCCATGCTAAATTTTGTGGCCAAGTCTATTTTTGGCCCTGTTCTATAACTAATTTCTATTTTATTCCTGTTGTTTATGTTTTCTGTAACTGTGTTCTGTGACTCCTAGGAGGGTGAAAAGGTTCACCCAATGTTTTCCCCCACTCGTTTGGGGTGTGTGAGATGAAAAAATGTGAATGGATCCCAAATGAGGAAGACTAAAATTGATGTGCACATCTGATATAGGAATCATTCAGGGGGAATATGGATTATGCATGGTAGTTACCATGGCGCAAGAAAAACAATGGGAAAATACTAGCATACAAGTGTTAGTGATAAATGAACAATGCATACTAAAATAACAACTAGTAAATACATATAAGAAAACAACAAACAAGGACTCAACAAGTAGTTGATTGCATACATGGGACACTACTTAGATGTCACAAGACAATCATAGCCATTTAAGGCTTGTGAAAATAAGGAAATCAAGAAAACATAGGGCATAACCCTAAAAAATGACAAAAAAGGTACAAGAAAATTAGATAACCATGATTGGAAGGAGTCCTATAAGGAAAATGCTACACATGAACACCCATTAGCAAGTTAGGAAAGATAAATAGTATGCTACAATGTAATATCTAAATATAGGAATGAAAATGTGAAATATTGCAATGATAGAACCTGATAGGAAGTGGGAAAAGGTAGATTCCCCAAGAGCCTCAGTGGGACTGGTAATAGATAGGGCCAACCATCATACATCATGTAACAACTTGTAAGTGACCTTCATTCACCTCAAGATACCATGTGAACATGCATGTGTGTATGAAAAATGATAAAGCATACTATGAACCATAGTAACATGATAAGTAAAGGTGCAACATATAGTAGTATAAAGAAGCAAGATTATGTATAATTAAGATCTAAGGAAACATTTTTGGATTTTTGAATGCATATATATGAAATAAAACCATCTAAGAGGGAGGAATAAGGATGCCCCCCAGTGTGGTGTGTGAAAGTGAGGTCCATGTGAAGAAACCCTCAATAGTCAAGTATGAACCGGGAACAAGAGTGTGTCATCGGGTGGTGTGGGGAATTAGGATGCCCCCAAATGTGAATGAAAAAATGATCTATGCAATGAGAGTAATGAGGCAAGGGCCCATGATCAGCTGATGTAAAATAACTATGTATGTGAACATGATTCTAGGATCCGATGGTCACGGGAGAGTGCATGAGGCCAAGTATATGAAATAGGTCTAGATCAATCATGTGGATAAATAGAGCATGAAACATGTTTATATATGTGAAACATGTGACCTATGTGAAGAAGTGTGCACTATGAGGTGGGCTATGGGATCTATAGAAGTGACGAGGTCGATGAGTAGTAGCCATATGTGAAGTAAACTAAGATGGATGTGCAAAAGGTACCACAAGAGGAGCAAGGGCTCCAAATACCATAGGAGGTGTCAAGGCTAAGGATTCATCATGAATAGGAGAAGATGCAATAGGAGTAGGAACAACTGAACATGGGATGGCTAGGGGATCCAAGGAACAAAGGTTTCCATGGTGGAATTCCTCGAATAGTGATAAGATGTTTCTCATGGATAAACTTAAGGCATAAGTGAATAATAGAAGGTATGGATTTGGAATTCTAGAGCCAAGGGAGTCCTAAGAGCATGTCACAATGCATAATAGTAGATCCAATAGTAACTGGCATAGAAATAGTAAGAGGCCCAACAATAATGGGTAGAATAACATGACCATGAGAAGTGGGAGACATGTGTGTCATCTGAGATAGAGGGAAGCCAATGGAATACAAGAAATATAATGAGCATGCATTTATTTGAATGTAGGATGTACCATAACATTGTTGATGGCATGGGGCCTAACAAAACATCAATATGTAATCTATGGGAGGAGAATGAGGCGTGAAAATCAACATCAGTGAAAGTGATAACATGTGATGGGAAATCATAACACCAACAAGGAATCCAAGGGGATGATCTAAAGAATTAGGAGGAGGCATTACGTGGTAGGTATGATTAGAAGAGGACTCAGGGGATGACTTTTCATGCTTAGGTAATGGGTCATTGAATATTTTTAACTTTCCATTGTCATTAGTAGATTTGGAAGTGGAGTAGTGGATTTAGGAAACTAGATATCATTATTGTCAATGAGATCTTGATCAAATGGATAAGCTTGAAACACTTGCTCAGTAGAATGGACCATTGCATCTATGGTAATCACAATGTGCATGCTCATCAAACTTCCTACCATGGGGCCTATTAGGATCATACTCAAGAGGTGGTGGAAGAGAAATCATATTGCTTTCAATGAGTTGGGGCAATAACATATGTGGAGGATAAGGAAATCAAGTAAATATACATGATGAGTGGGTTGGAGCTGAAGCTTAGGAGGTTGAGAAATAACATTGACAGTAGGATTAACATCATTAGACTTGGGTTTAAAGGGAACCTTTCTTGGAAATTTAGAAGAGGAATGATAGGAAGTATTAGAACCATATTTGAGTTTTCCCAAAGAAAGTAGCTTAGTCTCACGAGTCTTTAAGGTATGGTATAGATGGTCAAAGGAATGATAGGAATAAAAAAGCACACATTCTTGCAAAGGAGGCAAAATAATTTGAATAAATAGATCTTGTAATTCAGATTCAGCTAATACATTGTTCATTTTAGAAATATTGTTCTTGTAATGCAATACATAATCACTAAGATGTTCATTAGATCCTTGTTTTAATTTTAGCCATTTGTGCATAAGATATTTTCATTCCAATATTCATATAAAAATGAGATAGAAACAAATAAGAAAGAGTAGTAAATGATTTAACATAATGTAAGGGAAAGTCATAGAACCATCACAAAGCATAATCTTGTAAGCTCCTAGGAAACAACTTGGTCAAGAGGGTGTCATCACATGCATAATCTAGGAAAGAAACATGAAAATATATGAGGTGCTCTTGAGGATATCCATGACCATTGAATAGAGGAAACTTTGGTGAAGAAAAATTGGGAGGGAGTGGATAAGAAGACACTTTAGGTGTCAAGAGGACTATGAAGAAGAAGTGAAGAATCAAGGGATGATGATGAAGAAGAATAAATTGTTTCAATTGAGGATTTGTGCTTGTAAATCATGATAAAGAGACTATAAATATTGGGTGCTGAAAGAATAATTAGGATGAATGTGGGAAATAAGAGGAGAGAAACAATAGAAGGGTTAGTCATAGTGAACATGATGGAGACTCCAATATTAGAAGGAGGAGGAATAAAGTAGGAATAGAAGATAGTAGTAGTAGAAGAGAGTGATAAAGTACGAGTCATACTATTATGGGAAGCATTATCATGGACATACTGGGTAACCAATAAAGCATTTAGGATATGTAGAACATGGGTCAAGATTATCACACATTAAAAATAAAAAATTGGTAAGGGCATCCAATTATTCTTGATCAAAATTGGTATCTTTATCATAGGAATGTTCAATATTGGATTCTTTGATGTCATCAAAAGGTATTTACTTAGAATTTCAAAGAATGTTATCATTGATGAGTTTAGCCATAGGGGAAGGATGATGCTAGTGACGATGGGGAAATATCTATATAGGTTTGAGATCTAAAATGACCACTACGGGTAATGGGCATGTAAGATACCAAGTTCAACAAATGATTTAATGAAATTAAATCTAATGATAAGGAAACTTCTATATTAACATGGATATAATAATAAACAAGCAAGATCAAGTAAAAGAAACATAAGCAATAGTGATAGATATAGTGTTTAGAAGTGACTCAAATTGTATCTGTAGGTTCTGAACCGATTTTATACTATAGACTGATCTGGAAGGACCAATTCTGGTTGTGTAAGATTATGAAAAGTGATTCTGAAAAGACTCCTAGAAAGATGACCACCCAAACAGTTAGTTTTAGGAATAGGTGTCTATATAAGTGCAAACCTGGTTTTTTTTGTGTCACTTAGTGTTGATATTTATTTTGTGTGACATAGACCATGCAACCTCAATGGTCACCCCAATGTGATTTGTCAACTAGTTTCTGTACTGCATTTCAAACTATATTTCTTATGTGTGTGTGATTAAAATAATGTCCCTTGGAGTTTATTCCCTAGTGTGTTTCACATAAAGAGATAGCGAGATACAACTATATTTATACAAAATGTAAATGTGTGGATGGAATTCAGAATCAACCCTCATATGCAGTGAAGTATGTATAAAATGTCCTTGATGTAGTAGATAGAAAATATTAGCTCATTGTAGATTGTATGTTCCTCTTGAATGATTTCCCCCCCTAATAGGTTAAATAAGACATACACATATATGATTCCTTTTCTTAAGTTTCATCATTAACAAGTGAAAAGGCCAACCAAGGGTGATAAAAGAAGACAAGAAATAAGTAACATTCGAAAGATCAGTGAAAAGAGGTAAAGAGGACAAAGGTGCCCAGAGGGTACAAGTAGCACTGGGTGCTCCTATCCCTAATGGGTGGTCCTATATAGAGAGTGTCAAAAGGATAAAATAACATTGAAATCAAAGATGAGTAAGATGCCGGATAGTATGTAAAACTATAAGTTTCAATTAGAAATAACAAAAATAAAGATGAAAAGGATAAAAAAATGTCAAAGAAAAGTAAAGAGGTGTTAATTAATAATTCTCTTTCTTAGGAATCATGCATATAAATGAAGTATTTAGAGGCTAGATATACATAGTAAGTGCATGATTTAGTGACTACAATTATTTTATATACAACTATGTAAGCATATTTTGTAGAAGGTTGATCATAGATCCCAATTGCAAGTTATTTTTGGTTCCTTCCATTTTACATGTTCAGATTGAACTGTAAGTAGTTCTAATTGTCACATGTTTTCCTATTCTTTATCTCTTCTTGTTGATTTATGTCAATTTGACATATTACAGATATTGAAGAAATTAGAATAATTATGAGACAAATATGGATTAGCTTAGAATACGGCATGTTGCATGTCCTAAAGCCGTGATCTATGGAACTTTTCTTATATGGTTCTATAGATTATTATAGTTTCTACTTTGTTACACATTGTTGCAAGTCGTCCAAAAGTTATGTGAAGCAAAGAGATAAAAAATAACATCATTTTTAAACAAGTGAAGCACCCAGATAGTTGCAAAGCTCCACTACCTATTGGTCCAAGACCATACAATCCTTTTCTTGGATTATAAAATCCCTACATAAACCATAAAGATAATGTATAGTCCTAAACCTACAATTTCTTCAACTATGCAAACTTTTATGTAGGATTCAAACTTCCACTTTCTCATATTCCACTGCCTAGTACACTCAGATCATTGTAGAATCTTCTTAAAAAATCTAAGTCTCTTTCCCCTCTTATATTCCAAGCAAGTTACTTATCGTTTATCATTTGATTTTATTAATTACAAGTTGGAACACATTATTTTGGTCATTTATAATTTATGTTGGAAGATAATTATATCAGTATAGTCTACATGTTACATATTCTTACATCTTTTTCGTTAAGAAATCTAATCGGGGTGTAAACATTTAGTGAACTTGACCCTTGATCTGAATTTCATATCTAAATTCTAGGTTTCCTTACATGTAATTTTGTTGACCTGTCATGGATCCCTTTCATGGCCCTATGGTGTCTTTTAGAAAATATATTTTTACTGAACCCAAATGTCAACAACTTCTCTTGTAAGTCCAGCAAACCAAGAAAGTTCATTTTAAATTTACATATGAATATGTATTTTCTATGTTTACTATGATAAATTTTTTTAATGAGACCACATCCTTTATCCCTGAAGAGATCTCACCACAAGATGTCATTAGTAAATATCTCCCATTATATATTCAAGTCAACATATATAATTTCTTGGTCTAGCCGGCCCTCATGGATAATGGCTTCAACCTTAACATTTACAACATCTCCTATCTACACCAATTTAGTCTTTCAACTGCCAACCTTACCCCATCCACCATGCATATCATAGGATTTAATAACACTCCATGATAATTTCTTGGATAAATAACCTTTTCTACTACCATTGAGATGTGCACTCTTGATATTGTGTGTCATGTCATGCCCAATCATCTTAGTTACAATATTTTTCTTAGTCACCCTTAGATTTATGGTATGCACGGTTGTACCCTCTACCCTTCATACTTGTCTCAAATTTTACTATCAAGGATCTATCTACAGTATTATATATTATTCAAACCTATTCAAGAATTATGATACTACCGCCTATGATGATTTATCTATTCCTCGTGTACAATATGGACTCACCCCACACTTGATCAAATGTAGATGCTCACCACCTCCTGCTACTTACCATAAAGATAGCACATGTTATCAATACCTATTATGCCAAGGATTTAAAAGGTGAGGAATTTTCCACTATGAGAAAGGAATCCATACAAATATAACCCCCCTACCTACTCTCCTCACAAAGGTCTTAGCTATACTAATCAACTGTTATATATACCTGCATTAGCTTCAACTTTCCCTCCACCACCATAAACCTGACCATAATAAATTCATATGGTAGCCCCCATGACATCCTTAATACTCATTCATCCCAACCTCATCGATGATAATGCATCACCTAACATTCCTACCTTAAATTAATTCACTAATGACAAAGCTCATCTTGACTAATTGGGTGCATACGAAGATCTCCCTTCTTTCTTTCATAAGAATAGATTTCCTCACACCTTGCTTGCACATGCCTAATTCATGGAGGTTGATGCTTATGATATCTCTAGTGATACCCTTGAAATTATTCCCATAGATCCACATATTGAGGTTTGGTCCACATTACTCAATGAAGAGGCTATATCATTCAACTTTGACATCAATGCTGACCCTCAACTTGTTTTCATGGTTTTCTCTCTTTACACTCAAGAGTGAGAAGTGATCCAATAGGTATTACATTATTTACCCTACCTATTCACATGGAATTGTGGAGATATATATGGTGTCAATCCATCCATTTACATTCATAACATTGTCTTACATGAAAATGCTAAACCGGTCCAACAACACATTCATAAAATACATCATTGTGTCACTTTATTAGCTAAGAAATAAATACAAAATCTCCTTGATGTTGGCTTTATCTACACCGTCGATTACCTGCAATGGGTTTATAACATAGTTACTATTTCTAAACATAATGGTGAGATATGATGTTGTAAAAAGTTTAACCATTTAAATAAAGATTTCCCCAAGGTTAGCTTCCCCCTTCTACACATTTATATGATTATGGATTCTATGACTGGTTACAACATGTTATCTTTCATGGATGGCTTCATGGGGTATAACCAAATAAAAATTAACCCTTCTAATCAAGTAAAAACATATTTTACTATGCCTTGGGGTACCATTTACTATATGGTTATGCCCTTTGGAGTAATGAACATAGGATCCACTTATCAATGATATAAAACATATATTTCATGATCAATGTGTAAAATTATAAAAGATTATGTTTACGATTTACTCACAAAATCTATTCATCATCAAGATCACACCACCAATCTCTGTCACATTTTCAAATGCTTACACCAATAACATGTCCACTTAAATATAAAAAAGGGTGTATTTAGAGTCACTTATGGGAAGCTTCTTGAATTTATTATCTCTAAACAAGGTATTAGGCCAACCCCAAAATTATCCAAGCTATTGTGGACATCCATCCCCCATGTAATTTAAAACAACTTAGATCCCTCCAAGGTAAAATTTAATCCATTTTATACTTTATTGCACAATTGGCACAAAAAACATAGCCCTTTATGTGCCTCTTTAAAAAAATACATCTTTTAAATGGGATATTTCATTCCAAAAAGAAATCGATGACACAAACCACTATTTTCTTAATCCTCTGGTACTCACCCCACCTAGACCTTGCTGACCTCTCATACTCTATACTTCTTTCATTGCCCATGCACTTAGGGATTTGTTAACATAATACAATGAAAATAATCATGAGCATGTCATCTACTATATTAACCACACTTTGTTTCATTATGAACATAAATATAGTGCCATAGAAAAAATCTATTTGGCTTTAGTTTTTATCACAGAAAAATTACAACATTACATGATTAATATTGAGATCCATGTTAGTACCAAGGTTGACCCTTTACACTACTTGCTTTCTTACACCCACTTATCTAGTTGAATATTCCATTGGGTCATGCTCTTGACAGAATTTGATCTCAAATTCATTAACCAAAAATCTATTAAAAGACAGTTCATTGTAAATCACTTAGTTGATGCCCTTGTATTTGACTCTACCACTATAAATGACAAATTTCACTATGAATTTACCACCTACAACATTATACATGAAATATTGGATAATTTACTTTAACGGGTCTTAATACAATACCAATTCTAGGACATGCATAGTTTTTGTCACTTACAGTGAAACCATTCCCTTCACTTATCACCTTGTATTTTCCTACACAAATAATATTACTGAATCTTAAGCCTTAATACTTGGCCTTTACATCACACAAACATTACAAGTCCACCACATTCACATATTTTAGGAATCTTAATTAATTTTCATTCAATTTTAAGATATGTATCCCACAAAGGATGACCGTATCATCCCTTAAAATAACTTAATAAATAATTGTTATCCATATTTGACTCATATTTTATCTTTGACATTCCTTGAAAAATAATCGACAAAAAACAATTCCATGGTCAACACCATCTCACTCATACCTATTGATATAGTTGATGATTATGCCACCTTCACCATCAAGTAACTACATAACTCATCAATCACTCATGATACTCTTAATACTTCACATGCACTCATCATTACTGGAAACACCGACAATCTAAAATTGTATGCTGATTATTACAATTCTTTCTACCAACAAGTTCTATCAGCTAACTCCTCCCCATAAGATGGATGTAAAATAAAATGATAACCCATCGATATACCATTCTTAGTGGGAATATATTAAATTAATATTTAGATAAATATTTATTATGATGTTTAGGCAATGATGATGTTGAACTAGCCCTCTCACAAATGCATGACAAAGAGTGTAGTGGACATTTCAATAGAAAAAAATGACCCAAATCTACTTTATCAAGGATAATATTGGCCCACTATGAAGCATGATATTCATGAATATAAAAATGATGCGATTAATGTAAAAATCATATAAATTTAAAAAATGACTTGTCTCGCATGTTACAATCTATTGTCTCTATGTGGCCATTTTCATTATGGGGGTTTGACCTAGTGGGTAAGCTTAACTTACATTCCATATAAAGGCATAAATTCATCCTTATGACCAATAAATATGTTACTAAATGGGTTGAGGTGATGTTTATCCCTACATACACCCCTTCATACACACCTTCTAATCACCCAAAATTTTTGCTTAGAAGTCAAAATTTCAACATTCCAATCACTCAAACCAATAAACTTGTCTCCTTGCTTCACTAGCCAAATCTTGCTCAAATGTACAAAAATGCCTAAATCACTGAAAAAACCATAAAATAATTTCAAACAAATTTATATTCATTAAAGAAACTTTTTCAAATCACTAAACCAGTTTCATTGCTTCATTTTTCATATTTTCCCTTTTTGACCTTCATATGGTCTTGTAATCCTGAATATGTTGTTTATCTGACAAAAATTATTCATTTTTCAACTTCACACTTGAATGGTAAAACTTTTATGCACCCATTTATCCCATTAAGGTGGATATTAAATTGCAAGGCTTAATTCATCTCTAACAAAAAGTTATGCTTCTTTTTGCAACTTTGTACTAGTCCTCCAATAAGCCATTCTATTGTGCAAATCTCCAAACTAGGAATAATATAGTAACCACCCATGAAAAATATTTAAATTTACTAGTAACCTTTTCCAATCTTCTACTTTTCAACAATTTTTTAGGTCTCTATTCCTTATACTTCTAACCCAACTCCAAATTACACTTATAGGCTTGTTTCCTTAAGCCTAGCTAGGGTTTTAAGCTAACAACTAGGGATTTGATCCTTCTTAGTATTTAAAATTCTTTGACATATATTTACACCTCATCTCCCCTTACTCATGCACCATACAACACATATTCCATCCTTTTAACACCTTCCATGTTTACCTTGATGTTTTAGGCTCTTAGATCTCCTTGTTGGTTCTTGTCACTAATGTTCTACAGGTGCTCTATTTTTGAATATTTCATGCTAACTTTGGAAAGGATTTTTATTACTTAACTACCTTTATACAATCTATCACAACCTTTAACCCTCCTTTTATTCAATTCACTTAGTCGTAGTCTTGTCACTCAACTCTAGTGGTTTAATCTCTCCATGCTTCCTTTAGGTTCTTGACTCGATCAATTCCTTCTATACTTTGTTTCACTCTTCTTAGATAATCTCAATGTACCTATATCTCATCTTCTTAATTTCATTGCACTCCAAATAATATCTATTTCTAATCCCTTAACTTCTCCTCTTCAAAAGATCTCTACATCAAATAATTACTTGTACTTCTCAAGCTCCTTAAAGTGATTGTGGCTAGGCAGTCACAAGTTTAGAAAATTTTAAGGGTTTTAAAATAACATTCATACCATCTAAGGATTAGGTTATTAGTTTCCTACCTCTAAAATATTCCACTATTACCTTATCATTAACTTAATCCTCATAGTTTACATTTCATAACATTTTGCTCCGTAAACCCTAACTGAGACAATTTACTAAGAGGTATGTGATAGGTTCATTGTATTATCTACTTGAGTTTGACTCTTAAAGAAATTTAACCTATTAAAATCTTCAACCCTAATGTTAACCTTATTCAATATGAATTTTCAATCATTTTTACTAAATTCACACTCAAGGCACTTGTTCATAACGTTATTTCAAGGATTGTCCTAAGTCCCATGCACATGACTGTGTATACCAATTTTTACCCTCTATCACTTCGAATCTCACTGATTCAAGACCTTCATGTCTTCAATATTAGCCTCAAAAGACTCTGCAAACCCATGCACTTGTTGAGTTGTGGAGCTCAATTACTTTAGATTAGCATGCTATATTAAACTTGCAAGAAAGGATAATAACTGACATCGGTTATGGAGGGAATGGCATCAATCACCTATGATCAACATCGGTTAGGCAAGGAGGAACCGACATCAGTTAGGGCTAACCAACATCGGTTACCTGTGTGGGAGTGCTTTATTCAAGTCTTGAGAATTAGATCTACATTTAGTATTAAAGAAGATCTATTGATTGTAATTGCATGACTAAGTGCCCTAAGTTTTTATATGCATATATAATCAAAAAATATAGGGTTTAGAAGTAGAGGATTGTAAGAATTGATGATTATTGTGAGGATAATTGTGTGAGAGAGAGAATTCTTGGAGGAGGAACTTGAGAGAAATAAAGTATTGTACATCACGAGAGGTGTGGAAGATTGTAGATCTTCAATTGTATATCTTTTGAAAGCTTTGGATAATAGATTGGATTGTTTCTTGGTAGATTTAGCCCACACTAGGTGAACCACGTTAAATATGGTGTTGATTTATATCTCTTGTTTTATATATTTCTTCTGGTAGAATATCTAGTTTTATTACATGTATGCTTAAATTTGATATATTATCCATACAACCTTGTGTTAACCCCAACAACCAGTATAAGAGATTTTGTTTGAGGGTTTTATGTGTTGAAATATTTACTTGCAGAGGGTTTTTTGATTTAGTGGGTGCTACAAAAATGACAAAAGAAAAAAATACAAGGTAGAGAAGTTTGACAACCAAAATTATCAATTATGGAAGATGCAAATTGAGGATTATCTGTATCAAAGAGATTTGTACTTACTGTTGGATGAAAATTCCAGACATATGAAGATGTCTGATGAAGAATGGAATATTCTTGATAGAAAGCCTTTGGGATCTATAAGATTGAGCTTGACAACATCGGTGGCTTCTAATATTATAGAAGTGAAATCTACGTTAGAGTTAATGAAATCTCTTGCTAATTTATATGAAAAACCTAGTGATTCAAATAAAGTTTATTTGATGAAGAAACTATTTAGTTCTAAGATGCATGAAGGTGGATCTACATCTAGTCATTTGAATGATTTCTGATCTATTGTAAATTAGTTAAAATTAGTTGATATTCTATTTGATGATGAAGTGAAAGCACTTTTATTCTTATGTTCTTTGCCTGATATTTGGGATAACTTGGTAATGGCTATAAGTAATACAACATCTGCTAATAGTATTTTGAAGTTTGATGATGTGGTTAGTATAATCTTGAATGAAAAAATTCATAGGAAAAGTATAGAGGAATCATCATCTGGGAATGCTTTGAATGTAGAAAGAAGAGGTAGATAGAAGGAGAGATCCAAGTGTAAGAATAATAGAAAATCAAAGTCAAGGGATGAAAAATCTAAATCCAAAGGCAAGGGAATTACCTGTTGGAAATGTGGAAAGAAAGGGCATGCAAAGAAAGATTGTTGGTTAAAGGATAAAGAGAACCAACACCTAGACAAAGGTAAAGTGTCAAATAAAGAGAAAAATATTGTAGCAGAGGTAATGCAAGATGATATTATTCTTTCTTTAGATAATAAAATAGAATCATTGGTTTTAGATTTAGGAGCTTCTTTCCATGCAACCCCTAATAAGGGTTATTTTAGAAATTATGTCCAGGGAAATTTTGGGCATGTTTATTTGGGTGATGATGAACCTTGGAGTATTATTGGTAAAGGGGAAGTTCATCTAAAATTATAGAATGTAAATACATGGGTATTAAATGATGCGAGGCATGTGCCAAGCCTCAAGAGGAATCTTATTTCTGTAGGGAAACTAGGTGAAGCTAGTTGCATGGTTACATTCACAACAAACTCTTGGAAAGTCACCAAGAGTTATTTTGTTGTGGCAAGAGGTAAGAAGGTAGGAACTTTATATTTATCTACCTGTGTTATTGATTCCTTTTCTGTGTTATCTACTTCAGATTCATATGCATGTATGTGGCATAATCAATTGGTCCATATGAGTAAAAAAGGAATGCAAATCTTAAAGGCTAAGGGTAAGTTATCAGATTTGAAAGATTTAGATCTTGATTTCTGTGAGCATTGTATCTGTGGAAAGAAAAAGAGAGTAATATTTCTCAAAGTTGGGGCAACTAAGAAGGATTAGAAATTGGATCTTGTATACTCAGATGTATGGGGACCAGCCCTGGTAGCTTCTCATGGAGGATCCCAGTATTATGCTACTTTCATTGATGATTCTACAAGAAAGGTATGGGTTTATCGTATTAAACATAAATATGATGTTTTTGAGACTTTTAAAAGATGGAAAACCATTGTTGAGAATGAATCAAATTCAAAGTTAAAGTGCCTTAGATCTGATAATGGTGGTGAATACTGTAGTAAGGCTGTCAATGATTATTGTTCAATGAATGAAATGTATTGAGAAAGGATGGTTCCAAGAACACCACAAGAGAATGGTGTTGCAGAAAGAATGAACATGACAATCATGGAACATGCTAGAAGTATGAGGATACATGCTGGATTGCCCTTGCAATTTTGGGTAGAAGCAGTTGATACAACAATTTATTTTATTAACTGTGGGCCTTCAAGTTCACTAGATGGAGGAATACCAGAGGAAGTTTGGACCAGAAAAGAGGTAGATCTTTATTTTCTTTAATGTTTTGGTTTAGAATATTTTGTCCATATTGATAAGGAAAATAGAAAAAAGTTGGATGCAAAATCTAAGAGATGCACTTTCATTGGTTATGGATCTAGTGATTTGGGATTCCATTTTTGGGATTTAAATAATTCTAAAATTATTAGGAGTTATGACATTGAATGGAATGAAAATAGAATGTATAGGGATCAAATTTTGGTACCCAAGTACAAACCAGTTGAGAAGTTTGTGAATGAAAATGAACTCTCGTATTTACAAATAATAGTGACAGGGTTGTACAGTTACCAGTGTTAATTGACCCATAACCAACATCAGTCAACTACACCAGTATTGGTTACAGAAGAGACAAATCAACATCAGTTAGCAGACCTGACATCGGTTACATGTGACCAGTGTCGATCACTATTAGAATTGGAAAAAAATGTCTAGGAGGTCCAAAATGAGCCTCTGGTACCCCAAACTTCTGTGAGAAGGTCACAAAGGGTAAGTAAAACTATAGAAAGATTTACACCTTCTCTATATTATTTATTATTGGCTAATAATGGTGAACCAAATTTTTTTGAAGAAGTAATGCAGGATAAGACCCACGTGTAGTGGGAACATGGCATGGATGAGGAGATGGAATCCTTGGAAAAAACTAGACTTGAGATTTGCTTAAGTTTCTTGTAGGTAAGAGGACATTGTAGGACAAGTGGGTTTACAGGATCAAGGAAGAAGAGGGTGGACAAAAAAGATATAAGGAAAGACTTGTAGTAAAGGGATTTGCATAGAAAACAGGCATTGACTTTGGTGAAATATTTTCTCCTGTTGTTAAAATGACTTCCATACGTACTGTATTGAGTATAGTTGTAGTACATGATTTGCATTTAGAGAAACTAGATGTGAAGATGAATTTACTTCATGGTGATTTAGATGAAGAGATTTATATGCAACAACCACTTGGGTATGAAGTCAAGGGTAAGGAGAAATTAGTGTGCAGGTTGAAAAATAGTATATAAGAGCTCAATCAAGCTCCAATACAATGGTATATGAGGTTTGATAGTTTCATGCATGAGCATGGTTACTTGAGATGTTAATTTTAACATTGTGTTTATTTCAAGAAGCTTGAAAATGGGAGCTATATTATTTTGTTATTATATATGGATGATATGCTTATTGTGGGATCTAGTATGCATGACATTGGTGAGCTTAAGGGAAAGTTAGCTCACACCTTTACTATGAAGGATTTAGGAGCTGCAAAAATAATCCTTGGCATGAAAATACAAAGAGATAAGAAGAATAAGAAAATATATTTTTCTCAGGAGACTTATATCAATAAGGTGTTGGAAAGGTTTAGCAAGATTCAAAACCAGTGAGTATAGCTATGGATGGACACTTCAAATTGATAAAATATTAGTTTCCTTCATCACATGAGGAGGTCAAATACATGATATGAGTACCATATGCTTTAGTATTTGGGAGTCTCATGTATGCTATGGTTTGTATTAGACTAGACATTTCACATACAGTGGGATTTGTGAGTAGATTTATGGCTAATCTAGGTAAAAAGCATTGGAAATAAATCCAATGGATACTCAGGTATTTGAGAGGGACATATAGCATGCGGTTATGTTATGGAAGTTCATATATTTCTTTATGTGGCTATGTTGATTTATATATGGCTAGAGATCTAGATGGTAGAAGGAGCACTACTGGATATATTTTCACAGCAGGTGGGACGATAGTTATCTAGATTTTAAGATTACAGAAGGTTGTGGCTTTGACTACTACAAAGGAAAAATATGCTGCAACTACAGAGGATAACAAAGAGATGATATGGATGAGAAGGTTCATGGAAGAGTTGGGAAAGGAGCAAGATGATTGTAAATTGTTCAGTGACAGTCAGAGTGCAATTCATTTGGAAAAGAACTCGAAATTTCATTCTAGAATGAAACACATTTAGTTGAGGTATCTGTATGCAACCAAAATTGCATGTGCTACATTGTTGGAAAATAGTTACAAAATTCCCCAATGATGATTCAGGTCCTTTTAAGAAGGTGTTTGAGCTCCAAAACCCATTCGCAGTGTATATTTGCTTCCTAGACATCCTTACTTAGCCTTCCCATGCTTTTTCCAGCTTCCTGCTTCTTGATGCACATGTTTTGGCCTTCAGTACCAGGACCACCACCCTACCTGGGCAGCAGTTCTGAAACCGCCACCCTACATAGGGCGGCAGTCCTACCCGCTTTTTCCAGATTCCATCACATGTGTTTTAAAATGTGACGGTTCACTTAATTTTGCTTTTAGAATGCATCTGATGAGCCAATTTTTCTAAAATTAGCTTTGATTGCTTGGTTCTCCTTCCTCCTTTTATTTTTAAATATATTTAATTAGTTGGAACTGCTTCTTCTTGCCTTGAGCATGAAGGCACCTCCCATCCTCAATTCCTATATATTCCATTCTTGTATTCAAGAAAAAGGGGTGAGAATTTTTGTGTATCTTGCATTATATTGCTGCTACAATCTTGGTAGGAATTGCATAGCCAAGCTGATGATCTCTTGTGTTATCTCTCTTCTACTTGCATTGCATCTGGACTGCCATCAAGCTGCCATTACTTAACCACCATCCTCTTGTTGTTGTTCTTGCATTCCAAATCACTTGGACTCACATGAACACTCAGAGAAAGAAAGGAACATACTGAGGGGAAAAATACATATACAACTAGATTTTCCAAAGCTCTTGCTTGTCCAAGTTGGAATTTTGTGTTTGTTTGCTTTGTTTATTGAATTGTCAATTTCAAATCACTAGTTTCAATCACATATCAAATAGAGTAGAAAATCATTCATTTCAATAGATTAGACACTCACAAGTAGATCAAATCATTAGTAATTCACCTCTTTAACATTACTAGGGAATTTGAGGGGAATGATAGCCCCTTTCAAGATCATGATTTGTTCTCCATCTCTGAGGTAGGGTTTGAAGGGTTTTGATTGGATTAGGTTATTTGTTTTAGGTTAAATTCACACATTCGCACAAGTAGCCAGCTATATACGTCTGATTACTTGTCTTTAGTTTATTTATTAGATTAGAACACATTTCTTAAAAGTTAGAAAAAAACAAAAATATTTCCTTTGATAGATTAGTTTTCTTTTATTGCTTTGATCCGATAGATTGTGAAAAATCCAAAAACATAGATTAGATTTCCTTTAGTAATTAATTTTCTTATCAAAATAATTTATTTCATTATGTATGACCATCAATGGTCCACAATAGGCAAAGAAATATAGTTGTGATCCCTTGGTCCCACAACCCAGTGAGCCAGAGTTGGTAACTGAAATTGATACCAGTTTACATTTGACAGTATTACGCACACATGCAACTCTTGCTAAGAAAATAGAAAAACACAATACACTAAACATTGCTAATAATCAAGCCTACAACTATTGGACTGCTCCTTGTAACAGTGTTTGATTACACGCATGACCATACAAGGGCCAAAGCCTCCATGAGTATTTGGTTGTGATCCTCAGGTCCACAACCCAATGGGCTTGCTCATCAGTTAGAAATTGACATTAGTCTGCATACATTAGTATTTAGATCTTCACCACTCCCACCAAATATTATTGCAAAAATTTCATTACTAAACATAGCAGCCGATTAGGATAAGAATTTCTGGACTAGACCATAAAATCACCCATAAATCCTTGTGACTCGACCACACCTCTCATTCTTACTTCTATGAACTTGTCTAGAAATCTACACGAGGTGCCCACATGTCATTTTTCACATGTTAAACAACCAAAAAATAGAATCTCGACAGATCTTGACATTGATTGGAGTCTTTGAGTGGCTATTATCTCAGACCGAACCATCACATCACTTCAAGTTAGGAAATAATTTTTTCCTTAGACTTGTAGATCCCGGTATTATGTGTTGAAGATATAATATTTCCCAATTAGCTTGATCTTTGTTATTACACTCACATTCACATTCATTCTACATTAGTTGTCTCAGCACGAACTTGAGAGGTTGGGTGCAAAGAAGGTCACATGTTGATTTTTTGTCGTACAAATTGGTGAACCCGACGTGAAGAGCTAGTCTCTAAACGTTTCTAATTTCTTCTTCCATCCTTTATTCTATGGGTAATCTTATACCCTCGAATATGCCAAGATACAATGAGTATGGTCATCCCATTCCAGGTTTTGACATGTACAACTACTAATCAAGTATACCACAACAATCACCTTCTCTCTCAACATGGGCATACAACCGCTCAGTTGCTCAAAACCCTCTACTTCCGGGAACCAATGTTGGTTCCTCTGTACGTATTGAGGAACTTGACCAAGTCATGTAGACCTATCCTCATGAAAAATCAAGTTCAAACAACATAAATTTGAATGGCGAAGCAAGTTCATCCCCTCGGGTATTTTTTCGGAATCCCATCAACATGCAATCATACCAACTCCCGCATTTAGATGAGGAGTATTTAAGCACGATATGCTAGGAGTGAACAACACTTCCAAAACATGAACTAAGATTTCGATAGGTTGTAAGGAAAAGGTGATGTCCTACTCCAAAACAATAATGCTACCCCTCCACCAATCGAAAATACTACCAATGAGAGGTGGAAACATAGTGAACAATTCATAGCAGGATACCATACTCCTCAACAACCTCTGAGGGTTCAACAAAAAACACCTAAGAAAAGCACTACCCTGTCAATGGGTAATGTCATCTCAGCTTTGGGAAAAAAAAGTCAAGGATCTAGAGCTTGGCTAAAAAAACTTAAAATTTATACATAGGGCAAGCACAAACTTCTCCCTACCCACAAAATTTATGGACAAATACCTACTGCACATAATCCTCCAATTTATATGAATACTCAAAACCCTAGAGATATGCTTACGGGTACAGGAACCTTAGGTATGCCCCCTCACACCACCTATGGATATCTACAATAGGCACTAGCCAGAAGTGCATTCTCAAATGTCATACCATTTGGAAATGCAACATTCCTTGGCTTCGTGCCTTCGATTACATATCAAGGTAATCAACCCCCCTATGTACACATGTATTCTAAATATCCACAGGGGGACATGTAGACCTACTCGGGTCTGTATGGGAAACTGCAAGGGATGCCATATGCCCCAAAAAATGTCTATGTTGTCCCATTTTAGCAACCGATACAACCTCCACCTCCCCAACAAGGATCTTCAATGGTGGAAACATACACAATGGGAACTTATTCTAAATATCTCAAGGAGCCCCTGGAATTCTCCATTCAGATAGTCATGCTCTTGAGACCTTTGCCTAATATTCTAAAATTCAAAGGGGAGGGTGATCCTAACACCCACATCAAGGCTTATACAATGACCATTCGAGAGTTTCTCCCATGGGACGCAGTCGTCGTGAAAATTTTCCCTAAGATGCTAGAAGGTATTTCTCTCAAATGGTATTATAGGATACTAGAGGCTTCAATACACTCATATGAGAATTTATTAAAGCTTTTGATATGAACAATATTTTGAGAACAAAAATTAGGATATTCCTTTATATCAAGCAAGATCATAATGATTTTGTAGCCCACTGTATTCAAAGGTGGCGACAAGTTCTCTACTCCTCTACAAGCGCTCCAAATATGGATCAAATGAAACTTTGTGATTTATTCCTCCACTCTCTCAAAAAGTAGACAAAGAAAGAGGTTCAAAAGTTCCCACTAAGGAGATATGAATAGGTGTTAGAGGGTGCTCTTCGAATTGACCAAGCAACCATTGATAGTGGTTGTAAGACTTATGGAGCGAATGGAAGGCTAGTCACCCCTAATCAAAATAAACCCAGTTACACCAACAACATAAGTAACAATCAAGGACCAAAAATCCTTAATAATAATCATGGAGTCACGACGAGTGGAGTGATAGACCAACCTAAGAAGCCCAATGTTGTTAATGCTCCTAATGCTTTGTCTTCAAAAAACCACAATAACAATGAAAACAATCAAAGAAACAATAACTTCTTTCCCTCATTCAATGTTGTATATTTTAACCATCAACAACAACATCCTCAACAATCAAGAAAAACACAGACACAAGGCCCTAACCAATACCTAGGTGGGTATCTGAACCAATTTAAGAATCAAGGGTAATGGTTCCCAAATTTTAACAACAATCAACAACTAAACAATAACCGTAATTTTGGGCCACAATAGGGTGTAAACCAAATGCCTCGAGATTATAATCCTGATTTATACTATGGTTTCGATAGGGTTTGTAGGCATGACATAAGAGCATGCTACGATTGTAACAAGTTTTTACAATGTTTTCCAGAGGATCAAAGACAATTATTCATTGACATTTTTTTGCAAAACCCAACAATTCTCATTCAAAACAACTATATGGGACCAATATCTCCACAAAAGACACCACTATGAATCTTTAACGATCCTCTACCCATGCATCCAAAAGATAGAAAAATAGATCCCAAACCATTTGAACAAAGGGATTGTAATAGGGACCCATGATCGTGAAGCCTTAACTTCATCAAAACCACAAGTGGCACCTCCTTTGGATGGTCGACAACAAACAAAAATTGTGGGGTTGGTGGAGCTAGAAACTGAATCTCAAATTAACACTGATACTAGAACTAAGGACTATTCTTTACATCCTATCCCAATCTCCCCAACTACTTCAGACAATATCTGTAATATGCTAAGGAAGCCAGTAGGGGCTTACGATTTGATCAATGACTTAACTAAGACATTCTTACACATTTCCTTCTTGGATATGTTAAAGAATTCCCTTGTTCATAAGGCCACTCTACTAGAAGTGTTGGGTCTTGGTCATTTGGCTAACGTCACCCCTCCCCTAGAAGCACAAATAAACCACATGGAATTTGATGTCTATCCTCCAGGGAATCCTAAAAGAGATGTTGGATTTGTATTCGACATACGCAAGATGCTCACAGATGCTAAAATAGTTTGTAGGGACAATCCAACATTATTTTTATAAGTCTAGATTTACAGCAACTATGTAAAGCATGTGATGATTGATGATGAGGTAGAAGTGAGTATAGTCCCCTTCTCTTTCCTTCAAAAGATAGGGTACAAAGAGACCAATTTCTCTTCAACACGAAATATGCTGAGGGGATGTAATAGCCTCAAAGCAATGTCAATCAGAACTATAGTGTTGCCTGTCACCCCTTGGACCTTAGACAGTACTGAGTTTGATATTATAGATTGAGAAAGAAACTATAATATGATCCTTGTTCATCCTTGGATTCATCGCATGAAGACGATTCCCTCCACTCTATTTTAGGAAGTTAGGTTCTTATATGTAGGGAAGGTCTTTATGGCACAGGGTGATCCAAAACCCTTTGACATACACCTAGCTAACTTGAAAAAGAGGCCAAGCATCCACTCTGAGTTTTAGCTCCCTATAAATCATTTAAATAAACCTACAAGCTCAGTACCAGAGGAAAATATAGTTCTTACAATGGAATTAGAAGTCATAGGTTTGATCAAAGGTATTCTGGTAGTTAGAGATGAAACCGTCATAGTAGAGACAATATCGTTAAGAACTATAACAAATATTGTCAAGCTATTGGAAAAATATTTACCCATTCTCCTTCCTTTAGATTCTATGGGTATGGGACATACCCTAGGACTCAGTTCTCTACCAATAAATGAGGTTTGTATGGTGTAGGTAACTGAAGTAAAGGAGAAAAATTCAAAATATGATTCAACATCCATTTTTCCAAGTAACTATTGGACCCTTCATTTCAATGGAGCCAAGTTTCATTTTGGCATTGGGTAAGGTTTGATTCTTAACTCTCTTGAGGGAAGGATTCTACCCTTTTCCTTAAAATTAAACTTTGATTACACAAATAACGAAGCTGAATATGAAGCCCTTCTACTTGGTCTCATCATAGCCAAAAGAATGGGTGCTCTTAATATCAGGGTGTTGGGTGATTCACAACTGGTTGCAAATTAGGTATCTGAAGTATACGAGACTAGAGCTGAGAATTTGTAACTTTACAAAACAACAGTGCTGAACTTAACGAAGAGGTTTGACTTCATATCAATCAAGGCAATTTCCACGAGATCAAACTATCCTTATAGACTCAATCATAACATCCACTTCTCTCTTTACTCCAAGTAGTGAGTTAGAAGATTCAAACTTCATGGTCTCAGTTTGTGCAGGACCTTTGGTTTGTAAGACATTGGTAACTCAAATGTTGACATACATGGAAATTGAGAGAGAGTATATCATTTCAAATTGCGTTGACATTGACAAAGCAACTCTAGAATATCTAAATGCTCTCGCAGAGCTACATATTACATGTCACTAGGTTAATATTTCTCTAATTCCACATTATTCTTCCTATTTTGGAAATCTTATGGTGGAATACTCCCCTGGGAGGGAACTCAACATCTATGAGGTAGGATAATAGGGGGATTTAGAGATACCTCCGAACCTGCATGAGTTTGAGGAAGGAAACACCTCCTTAATCGAGGGTATAATCGATATAAAAATTGGGACCAAGGAAGAACCAAAGATTTTGAAGCTAGGGTACTTTTTAATTCCTGATGAGGTTGAAATACATATCTGAATTCTCAAGGAGCATCAAAAATCATTCACGTTTGATTACAAAGAAATGACGGGGATTGCATCACACACTGCGGTACATAATCTTGTCACCAAACCGGATGCAAATCTGACTAAGAAAAAGTCAAGGCACATGAAACCAAAGGTGGCCCTCATGGTGAAGGAAGAGGTGATGAAACTCCTCTAGGTGGGATTCATCAATCCAGTTGACTACTCTCAATGGGTATCTAACATAGTCCCCATTTTCAAGAAAAATGGAAAGATCCACATCTACATAGATTTTCAGGATATAAATAAAGCTTTTCCTAAGGATGATTTACCATTACCTTCCATTGATGTTATCGTTGACGCAAAAAATGGTTTTGAGTTGTTTTCTCTTATGGATGGATTCTCTGGGTATAATCAGATCATAATATCTGAAGAGGATAAGGCCAAAACTATGTTTATAACTCCTTAGGGAACCTACTATTATGCGGTCATATTGTTCGGGCTTAAGAACATTGGTGTTATGTACCAACGAGAAATGAATTATATATTCCATGATCTTATACATAAGATTTTGGAATCCTACGTGGATGACTTGCTGGCTAAGGCCAGAAAGCACTGCGATCACCCAGAGGTGATTCGTATCATCCTTTCTCACTTAATCAAATATGGCATCACATTGAATCCAGAAAATTGTGTATTTGGTGTAACATGAGGAAATATTTTGGAGTACATCATATCTTCATGAGGAATTGATGTAGACCCAACAAAAATCTGAGATGTATTAGAAATGATTCCACCAATGGATGAGTCTGGCATCAGGTATTTTCTGGGAAAACTCAGGGGAATCTAAATATTTATCCCTGACTTGACATTTTCTATTCACTCGATGAACAATTTGGTGAAAAAGGATTCTCGCGTTGATTAGATAGATGAATACAATGAGGCATTTTAATTAGTTAAATGATTCTTATTTTCCCCTCCCACGCTAATACCGCCTAGATCAGATCACTCTTTGATCTTGTATTCATGAGCTATGGATTTTTCACCAGCCTACATGTTGGATCAAGAGGATGATGATAAACGAGAGCATGCGGTCTATTTTATTAGTCAAACATTACTTGATTATGAGACACATTACACCCATGTAGAGAAATAATGCCTTGTCATAGTATTTGCGATGAAGTGCTTAAGACATTATATGTTGAATCAAGAAACAAGGGTTATTGTTAAGTCAGATCACTTGCAAACATTCCTCACACAAGGATCCTTGTTTAGGAAGGTCATGCGCTTCATAACTCTGATGGGTGAGTTTGAGCTAACATTTGTTAATCAGAAATCTGTCAAAGGACAAATCATTGTAGATTGGTTAGCTGATAATCCATTAGATGGAGGCAATCTGGTAGATCTAGACTTCCCCGATGAGTGTGTGTACTTCGTTGAGACTATGCCCCCTATTTCTATGTGTTCATGGTATACTGACATCATTAATTTTATAGTAGACCATACATACCCGGAAGGGGAAACATTGCAACAAAGAACGTGGCTACACATCATTTTCGCTAAGTACGTTATTTTGGAGCAAGTGCTCTATCGTAGGGCCTTCAACGGAATGCTGTTAGGATGTTTCGATGTAGAAGAATTTGAAATTTCTTTTTATGAATCACATAGCGGGGTATGTGGAGGTCACTTTGGCGGCCACACCACTGATCGAAAAACACATCGGATAGGCTATTTATGGCCCACTCTAGAGCATGACACAGTAGAATTGCATAGATGCCACAAATGTCAATAGTTTTCCCATGAGATCCACATACCGGCACAAAATTTGTCACCAATCGCAACCCCATGGCCCTTTTCCATGTGGGCCCTGGATTTAATAGGGAAATTTTCTCCCTCGTCAACATATGGCCATAAATTCATAATCACATACAAAGAGTACTTTACCTAGTGGGTAGAGGGAACACCTCTTACCACTGTACTGGGTCTGTGATCACTAAGTTCATCTTAAATCAAATCATTTGTAGGTACGGTATCCCATAGGTCATTATCTCAGATAATGGCACATCTTTCAAGAATGAAGAGGTGTGTGAATTATGTGCAAAGTTCAAGATAAGTCATCACACAACTTCTCTTTATTATCCTCAGGCCAATGGATAGGATGAGGCTACGAATAAGACATTGAAGTCCATCCTCCTTAAGAACATTAAGGAGAACAAATGAGATTGGAATTTAAAGCTCTTCCTGGCCTTATGGGCCTATCAGACGTCAGTTAGAACACCAAAAAGGGAAACCCCCTTTTATTTGGTATTTGGTGTGGAATTAGTTTTACCCCTTGAGGTTGAAATATTGAGTCTCTTTATTTCACTGCACAAAATCTTGGGAGAAGAAGGCTATCGAGAAGCAAAACTCTCTTAGTTAGAAATTCTTGATGAGCTTAGACTCAACGCTGAACAATGACACAACGTTTACACTGACTGGATGGCTCAGAAATATAATAAGAAGGTTTATGAGAATGAAATATATGAGGGATATTTGGTCTTAAAACTTGACAACTGGATAGACAAAAAGACCGACGAGGGAAGAAAATTCAGACCTAGGTGGTTCGGTCCATATCGAGTAGTAGAAGACTACGAAAATGGGGCATTTCACCTGTGTACACTAGAGGGTGAGGATTTTAATGAATTTATGAACTCTCTTCACCTAAAGAGGTATTGCACATGATCCATTATCATTTTCATATGTACATTGATGCATCTGCATTGCACTTTCATTTTCCAGCTCATTCTGTAAAATTTGTGATCAAGGGATTTATTCTTATAGAAACTCCTAAAAGATTCTGAAAAACATTGGCAAAACATTCAAATCATGTCTCTCCAATTTTTTATGGTATCATCAATTGTTTTCAAAATATTTCATCAGTTCTAGTAGGATAAGACAAAGTTTTGACTGTGATCATACCAAGGCTTGCATACTTGGTTATGTTTATAGTCTCTTTCTAGATTAGGTGTCTTTTCCTATAGTTTGTTCTAAAAGCTTCATGGTGTCACATATATCCCATAAAAATATCTTTGGAAATAAGAACATACTAAACATTTTTCCAAGGTGAGTAAGTCAAATGCAAATCCACAAATTTTTTTTATTTTACACATTTATTTTCCCTACCAACCTTCGGTGTTGAGCTTGCATCTCTTACTAGTGATGTAGGGTAGGGAAAGGAGAGAAATGACCTTACTCACCTATTCCTTATCCATAGTGATGAGCCCATGCTTCCTACTAGTAGCATGGGGCAAGGTGTAGGGGGTCTCTTTGATAAACTGTAAAGTTACAAATAATTCAAATATTTTGAAATCATAAGTTAAAAACAAATTGAGTTAGATGTCCAAAATTCCAAAAGAGTTTAAAACCTCAAAAACAGATTTTTTGAACCAAGTAGCCATCTACGGATCTAAGTCTAGATAAACTGGAAAGTAAATCACATTCTAAACTATGAGGTAACTTGAGTAGGGTGAGGCTGTAGTGTCTCAATTTGGTCCTGTCAAACCATTGTCTTTCCCTTATCATTACCATTCAATAAGATTTCTTAACTTGTGCCCTTTCTGACTCTTAGTGTTGAGCCCTCACATCCTACTGGTTACTTGGAGTTAGGAGTGAGGCAAGTACATTCACTTATCATATCATTATATCACCATGTTTTGCCAAGACAATATGAAGTATCAAAGATTGCTTAAAGAAACTAAAGTTCTACATCACATTGTGTTCGCATTATCATATATCAACATTATAAAATACAAAAAGAAATCATTTTGTTATCATTACACGTCCAATGCATACATTCTGAAAGGCATAGAAAAATAGAAATTCTAAACATCTAGAGTACACATGAGAAATAAACCAAAAGAGAGTCAACTCAGATACAATGGATTACCGAACAAAAAATAAAGGTCTGTATATATCATAGTAAGTTAATTTTATGTACAATGCCATCACGTGCTAGGGCATGGTCAAAATGCTCGCAATGATCTTGAAATATACAAAAAAATCGTATAGTGCCCGAAAAAATGGAAAAAAAGAAATAAATGGCCTAATGGCCTGTTAATCCCTGTGGGATCCCTGAGATGGTGCATGGCCACATCCAGGGCTCCTTCTGTGGTTGTGAAGATGCTCGTGATGGAGGCCAATGGTTGTGGTATCACTGTGGGAATGGCTCTAGATCATCAGATGCTTGATGACCTCATATCTGGCCACCGTGGTATGAAGGGAGGTCACCACCTCTGCTATCCTCCAAACAGGAGAAAACACGTCATTATGTTTGCCAGTAGCTAGTGGCTAGCCTAAATCATCATTCAGCTTAGCTCAGGGCTTCCCTGAAGGGATCAGTAGGGTGTCCACACACACCCATCATGATGTAACCTAGAATTTACTAGATAACACCCTAGACGCACTGGCACATCACTCAACCTAGACTAAGCACTCACCCAAAGCGTGCAAAGGTACCAGGTCCCTCTTTAGGGTTGTTGTAGTAGGATGTTAGCATGATGAAGGAAGAAACATATAGATCCATAACTAATCCATCATTCTACAATGCATGCCATATTCAAATTTATGAAAGAACAAGCTTAAATGATAATCATGACTGAATCAAGAACATGCACTACTCAATTACACACATGAATGACACTTAGGTTCAGCCAATATATTCCATCTATTAATAAACATAGAAGCTCCTTACAATAACGGTAATCTATATTGATGCGTGCATGGATCTAATACAACACTTCAATCATATGTGCATATCTCTATATCTTCATACATCTATCTCTCTACTACACTCTCTATATATTCTACTATGTTCTTCACATCATATATATATGATGGGGACTTACCCTTCACCGCTTATCTATTCTAGAAATAGGCCACATGCTATTAATAGCCACATGTCATTTATAGGTATAGCCACACATGTAAGTGTTCTATCTATAGACCTCTTATAGTTAACTGAAGTGAAAATCCTATTCTTAGCTTGTCTCCATGCAAAACGCTTCAATCTAATCCTCCAAAGATAGACAATGCTTGGTGCACATGTCTCTGCATCGTTGGTGTGTTCCGCATGCAATCTTTTAAAAATAGGTCTTCATGCTCAAAATTGGCTACGTCTTGAATGCTAAACTTTACCTCCACATGCAGGTTTTTCTCCCTCTGCATCCTTGATCCTAACCTTCTCTCCCACATAGACTTCTTGTGTGATCTCTAACAAGTATTCTCTGATCAACATTACCCCACACTAATCTCATTGTCATCCTGAATAATGGGTATCTCCAAAAATTGAAGTAAAGAATAGAAGAATGGAAAAAATAAGAATGAAAGAATGTAGATGAATAAATAAATTCATGAGGCAACCTCCTCTGTGTCAGTTTGAAGTATCAACTCTGGATACTCCTCCTTTATTTTGGCCTCCAAGACCTGCCATTCAGCAAGTGATTATTCTACTTTTTCTGGAATGTCCACAACAATGGAATCCAATTCATCCCTCGCAATCTCCTATTTTTCATTTTTCAGAACCAACACAATGCTGGACATTGAGGTCATTCTTCCTTCTAGAAGATCCATCTTCTACGCAATTAGCTTCCCAAGCTCTTCTCACCTGAGTCTTGTGTTGTTGCTAGGGCCTCGCACTTCTACTTAACCATTGAAAATATTTTTGCATGGCCCAATGTCTCATCCTTCATTACTTTTTGGACCTCATTTTTTTTTCCTAGGATCTTTATGTTGATAAGTGCCTCTGGAGCTGTGCATATGTTTAAATTCTGGTCTACTTTCTTCAATACTTCTTGTAGAACTTGCAACAACCCCTCATAGGATGTAATATTTTACATCACTAAGGCTTTCTCTCATTCTTCCTCTTGCTATGAATTCCTTAGCACTGCCATGCATAGAGGTTCATCTTCAAGTACCAGGTCCACAAAATTTCCTACATAATGTATCATTGAGGGAAACGTTTGTGGTACCTTGGTCTCCAAGTGTGGCCTAGCTCTTATGAGGTTGTCCCCAATCTCCTCTGCAAACTTGATAAATACTTCATTCTTCTTCTACGCTAAGTCCCTCTCTTGTGTTATGTGTGCTATATCTACATCCTTTGTCTTTAGATCCTCGCATAATGCTCTTATTGTTGCAGCTTTGTCCATGTTTCTTCTAGCAACTTTATAAGAAACCTTCACCAATGTGTTGTTGACTTGCCCATCTGACATGATAGTAGGCTTTACTGTCATATGTCTAGCTTGGGGTGCCTTCTTCAACCATCTCAAGATGCATGACTCTACACATATATAAAAGTTAGAATCATCCATGTGGGTGTGCATTGACCATGATAGTTTCTTTCGAGTGCGCACAATTGCCATATCCTCATCCATTAGCTCCAAGCTGAATAAATCCTTCTGCGCTATTGTGCTCTAGAAGCGGGCATGGATAATTTTACCTGCATCCTCTATATACCCCATGGCTAGTGGAATGTGCTCTCCACTCATCCTCTTCAATCTAGGACCCTTGGGAATTATAGCTTCAAGGTTAGGAGCCTATCCCATTACATCTTGAGTAGTTAGATACACGGATCCATTAGTTTCCTTTTCTTTTTCTTCTCCATCCTTCATCTCTTCATATTTTCGATCTTACTCATTTTGTGGCTTGTCTTCTAGCTCGAGTGGGGTTTGAGATGCATGCTCACTCTCCCCTGATTCCTCTGCTTCTTTATCCAACTTCAATTTTCTTCTCCTTTTTGGCTCAATGGTCTCCTTGGGTGGAAAGAGACGAGGTGATTTCCGTACCATTTGTGGGGTTCCACTTTGAGTCCTTGTGCATCTGAATAATTTCTTAAATATGTGCTTCCCCTGCTCAACCTTTGTATCTTCATCTTCATCATGTTACTGAGGTGGAGTGGCAGTGCATTGTGACTCTTCTCTATCATGAGGTTGCTTTCTTCTACGCTCCAAGCCTCCACTATCTTCACGTTCCTCTTCTTCATCCTCTACTTCAATAGTTTCTTTGGGCCTTTGCATTGGTATATTTTCCATTGTGTGCTTACCCTTTGGTGTCCCTGAGAGCATTGAATTCATTCTCTACATACTTATTGTTATCCATCTTAGGCTTCAGCTGAAGATACACTAATATTACCCCTACATATTTCTACAACTAGACTTATTGGCTTAATATTCAACACATCCAAAATGATCCTCTCGGTATAGGAACTTCTTCTAGGATACACATACTTCTTCCTCAATGTGTGGTAGTCACAGTCTACCTTATCTGCATTGGATACCAGTTGGCACGTGTCTGTGAATATGTGAATGGATGCTTGGAAATACCTTGCAGTGAATGTGTAAGGAAATTTACACCAAGGGATCTAGACTCCATCTCTCATTGGGAAGTGCACAATGCAGAAATGTTGATATACAAAAAATTGGACTTGTTTCCCTACTACTGATGGTAGGTCCTTTGGAATGCGCCACTCTTCTCCAAATGCCACATGGAGCCTGTTGTACCATTTTTCTACCCTTTTCTTTACATCATCTGTCATGGCCCCTTTACATAGGTACTTGCTGAACCTTTCAGCTGGTGACTTATTCTCCATGGGGTATTCCCATACCTTTTCCTTTAGCCCGTCTGGTACTCCAATATCCATAAATACTAGTGATAGTAGAACAACCCCAAAGTTGATCTTCCCTCTTGTGCACACTTCCTCGAATATTTGTTCTGCAATGTAGCCTACAATATTGTAGACTTCTCCTTTTGACATCTTACACGCAACGTGTAACCACATAGTATTTACTTGTGACCACTGCTCATGATCATTCAACTTTGTAACAAGGTGTGTTGCTGCTTGCACAACTGGAAAGTTCTTTAACTTGTCTATATCCATACCATGTGGACCCTTTAGGTACCCCAACTCCTTTCTAGTCTTTAAAATCATGGCTTTATCTATGATGTCATTATTTATATCATCTCCTGTGGCCTTCAAACCTGTAATTGATGAGATAAGTGCAAATGAGATTCTATTTATGTGTCCTGCAAAGTAAAAGAAGTCCTCATGCACTACTAATGAGCAACTGATACAAGGGCTCATACTTCCTGAAATATGGAAGCTCATATAATTGGTAGAGCCCCAATTCTCTTCAGAAGCTTCTCACCTGCATCATCACAAACCAACATATCATCTACCATACATTTGTTTGTCCTAGCTATGAGTAAGGAATCAATCTCTTTCTTGTTCTCTGAGGTCCTGTGATTGTATTCACTTAATTTTCTCTTTTTGATGGGTGAATCCCATTCCTGGAAGATGATGACACCTTCTGGATATTACATTTCTTAAAAATCACTTTTGGGTGCCATCTCTTCCTCCTCAGTGACAACCTTCTTCTTTCCTTTTGCTCATGTTGTAGCTGCCTTCTTGGGTGTCATTTTTACCTTGCAATCGTCTCCTTTTTAACTCTACAATTTGTGAACCAAACCCTAGTTCGATTCAATCATGCCCTAGGTGGAAACTTCATGCCCTAACTCATCTCTGTCTCCTTGCTTCACTCAAACCATTCACCACCATGGACGCAAGATTATTTTCACACAAATCTATTTATCATGCTTGGTTTCACACCCTTCGCACCTTAACCCAATCACTCGGCTCTACGCACTTAGATTTTTCCTCAATTCCTCTTAGTCGCAATGGTAAATATGAATTCACATCCTATCCTTGTATAATTTTTCAAATTTTGATGTATTTATTGCTCCTTCACCTACCAAATATCCTCTCATTCATTGATCAAATTCATTCATTCCACGTGGTACATCTTCACACCCCAACTATAACCTTCTAGCATGCCTTCCTACCCTCTGGTCACATACTTATATTCATTACACACACTTACGCCTGAGTACCTCATCACTGTACCTTCCCCTGGTAGTTATCATGTCCTCTACTTACCTCATGTTATACTATCCTTTCATTCATCTCCATCCTTGGTCACTTTTGAGAAGAAATCTTCTTTTGAATTAAAGCACACCCGTAGCAACTTATTCCTTTCACCTTTCAATTCCCAGTCTTTTACTTGGATAACTACAACCACCCCACACTAAAAGTATGTGTAGTCCTCTGCGCATAAACATTCTTCATATAGTAATTAGCTTCATGCGCACAAGCGTGCTTATTACACAAGAAAAACAACTAAATTGAAAAATCATGGTGACAATTAAGGAAATACATTAAGGAAATAAAGAATTGAAAATCTAATCTAAATGGAAATACTACCTTATTACAAATATCAAGAAGAATTATTTATAGTAGGGCTTCAGCCTACTCCTGTTAAAGTAACTGGGTAGCCATGTTCCATCAAGTGCTTCTAACTAGAAAGCACCTAATTCAAGTATGTAAGTGATGACATAAAACCCCATCCAATGTACTTTGAGCTTTCCTAGATGGCGCAAGAACTTAGAGTCATAAATAAGTACCATTTGTCTAGTCTAAAACTTCTTATCCTTTATGTTTCTGTCATTCCATGCTTTCTACCAAGATTTTTCTTGCTTCTGACTCCAATGTGCTATTGATCTTCACTCATCTAGTTGAATCATGTTCTTGATACAATCTTCTAAAGCTTTCTCATCAGCTAGACCTCTAGCACGTGTAATGCACAAAGAAGGTAACATAAATTCTATAAGGAGAACAACTTTTGAGCCAAACACCAAATGAAATGGCGTGGCTTTGTTCAATCTCTTGTAAGTTTTTCTATATGCCCAAAGAACAAATAACACTTTGTCATTCCAATCCTTTCTTCCAACATCACAATTTTTTGTCAAATTCTGGCTCAAAATCTTGTTGAAATACTCAACAGTTCCATTTTCTGAGGATGGTAGGGTGTAGTATTATGGTGTGGAACTGTAAACTCATCCAATAGGATCCTGATTGTCTCACTCAAAAAGTCTGTACCCCTATCACTTGTCAAGCTTAAAGGACATCCATATCTTGTAAGAACATTCTCTCACATAAACCTAGCTATTGTAGCTATTGTACAGTCCTTCGTAGGTGCTTCTTTTGCCCACCGTGTGAGATAATTTGTACAAGTAATGATATACCGTGACCCAGTCCTACGAGTGGCTGGTGAAATAGTTCCTACAAAGTAAATGCCTCATTTCTCAAATAGTTCGGCACTAGTAACTGGTCTTGAAGGCATCTCATCTCTTTGCCTTGGTTTTCCTAGGCACTGATAATGATCACACGCCTTACAATATTCTTTATAGTCTATATATAGTGTCTCCCACCATAATCCAACAAGTATGATCTTTGGGCAGTCACATCACCTGCATAATGGCCTCCTGCAATACCACCATGGGATTCTTCCATAATATCCTTCCGCTCATGCTCTAATACACAATGAGGTAATACTTCATCTCTTCCTAGCTTGTAGAGGTCACCACTGATTAACATAAAAGACATCGTGCATATAGCAAGTTGTTTCTTTTCTAATGCCTTTATTCCTTCTAGTGCCACACCAATCCATAGAAAGACACCAATTTCTTCTAATCATGATGGCACACATTGTAACCTATATAAATTTACATGTGGCATGGTTTCTTCAATTTTTTGTGCTTCTTCTCCTGAGTGAATTCTAGACAAGTGGTTTGGTCCAAAATTACTTTTCCCTGGCTTCACCACAACTTTGAAATCAAACTCTTGAAATAGGAGTACCCATCTACATATGCGCCCTTGTAAGATGAGATTGTTTACCAAGTACTTCAATGCCATGTGATCTGTATAAAACACAAATGGTGTTGTTAACAAGTACTATTGAAACTTGTGTAATGCATAGATCATTGATAGAGCTTCGTGCTCTGTAGTTGTATAATTATGTTCAGCAAGAGTCAGCTTCCTACAAGAAAAAAATTGGATGGTCTACAATACCTTCACCAAGTTGAGTTAACACAATGCCAATGGCCATGCTAGAGGCATCCACATGCACATGAAATGGTTTATCCCATGAGGGAAAGCACAAAATGGGAACGGTAGTAAGTTTCTCCTTTAATATCTCAAACGTACACTGCTACGGTTTTCCCCAATAAAATATACCTTTCCCCTTTCGTAACTCTTCCAAGGGTGCAGAAATTTTGGCATACCATTTGATGAATTTTCTATAATATCCTATGTGACCTAAAAATCCACGCACCTCACTTTGATTGGTAGGTAACTTTCAGGCATAGAATGACTACAACCTTAGCTATATCAACCAGTAAACCTTCCTTATAGATTATATGTCCTAAAAATATTCCAAAAGGTGTAGAAAATATGCACTTCTTGATGTTCAAAGAGATACTCAATTATTTGCACCATTCAAACATTAAGCATAGATTGTCACAATGATCTTTCACAAGCCCATATACTATCCAATCATCTAGATAAACCTATAAGGAGTTGTGAATAAAATACTTGAATGCCTGAATAACTATCCATGTGAATACGACAGGAACATATTTCAATCCAAAAGGCATCACAATATAAGCAAAAATTCCCCATTCAGTAGTGAAAGTTGTCTTTTCCTAATCCTCCTAAGAAATTCTAACCTAATGATACCCATAAAACCCATCTATGAAAGAGAATATTTTACACTCTACAACTTCTTCTAGTATTTCCCTAGTAAATGGCATACGGAATTGATCTATGACACATGCAACATTCAGCTCCCTATAGTCCACACATATTTTAATTCGTCCATCCTTCTTGATACTAATAACCATTGGACCAACCCATTCTGACCCATCAAGGGGCTTGATAATTCTAGATTCAACATTTTATCAATTTCTTCTTTTACCTTTTCATGCAAATTAGGATTCATTCTATAAGGCCTCTTTCTAACTGGGTGTGCACTGTCCTTAAGCTTTATCTTCATTTCCCTAAGTGATTCATGCATGCCTTTAAGTTCATGATGCCCTCGAGGGAATAAGTCCTAATAATCCCTGAGAAACTCAATAATCATTTCCACCTCTGAATCTGACCAGTAGTCTCTAATGATGGCCTCCTTAGGACTAGCCTCCAAACCTATATTCACCTTCTTTGTCTTCATGGGTTAGTGATAGGTGTGCATATCCTTTTCTGCACTATCCAATACCTCGCGCACCCGTTGTGAATTTTCAATATCTAGGTTCTCAACTTCCTCATCATCCACGATATAAACCATATTTCCCTTCTCTTTCTCAAGGAAAGCGCTTTCAAGTATTATGCAGTCCATTTCTTCTTCCCTTTCAAAACGTTCTCTGACTCTGCCTCACCAAATAATTCCTGAATATGCTCTTCTACTTTTTCACTATCTCCCATATTTAAGTGCTTGACAAATTTTAATGCCTATTCTACTGGAGGTTGGGAAGAAAAGTAGTCAAAGGTCTGGATCATTCCTGAAGTCAAATTTTGCCAATTTCCAGTCTCTCGATGTAGTTCTATGTATACATACTAGGTGTGTACTGGAACATCCTCATTTTTATACATTAGAACAAGTAATTTTTTTTTTTTTGATAAATGCTTCCTGGTTCTAAATACATAATTTAGAACTCACAAATCAAAACAACCATTCTTATAACAGATAACCATATGCAGCTGTAATGACTCGGATTACCTCCGATCTATTCATGAGTATTAAGAGTTGGCATTTTTTTATTTAACACATCACTCTTGTGGTTCTCTTCCCTATTGTGGGATTCAGAATGCTCTGTCCAATGAACCTATTTGAATAATTGTTACCATTATTCATCGGCATCTCATCCCTTAGCCTAGGTGACTTAGGACAATGCAATCAGCAGCTTGTGATACTTTGGCCAAATATTTGAAACATACTACTTATGTCTCGTATTCCTTGACAGCATACTCGTCAATCTGGAATACGTCCTTCACCCCATTCCTATGTTATGTACAATGTCTTATACTGACTTCTGTCAGACTCTCTTGCCCCAAGTTATTCACTCAGGAACGGATTAGTGAGATGACAACGTTATAGGGATGCCCCCGAGGACTAGGGATACGTTGACATACTGGGTCAACCCTAGTTAATCCAGTGTGTCAAGATACCTCGAGTCTCCTAGGGCAGCCTTATAATGTGACCATGTTCCTAATCAGTCCCAGAGTAACTTGTTCGAGTTTAAGGTGTAAATATTAACGATCAATGCAAAGGGTGTCGTTAAAGGTCACCTGCATTGTTGTATCTTTGAGAAGATCCTAATCTTCTCGAAGGTACAACCTTGCAGTTGACTTGTTCCGTCAACCTTTAAATCCGCCTCGAAAAGATGTACTTATTAATAAGTGTTACACACGTTGAGTTAAAATTATACTAAAAGACGCTCCCCTAAGGTTAGCCTTTCCCAATCCCTGGGTTCCTCACCTTAGAATGACCTTTCTTAATAAAACCCATTACACAAGAGAAGTTATTAAGACTAGAGGTCCCATCAAGGAGTTCATAGAATATACATAATTCTAAATCATCTCAAGGATTCCAACGGGATTCAATAACATAATGTATTCCCGACTATACTTCTTCAGAAACCAAGACATAATTTCATTTCAAGAAGTTCAACAGCCTCAATAACATATATTACTTATGACATAAATCAAACAGAAGTCGAAATATTATGTACATTCAAGAATTCCAACAGTATCCTTTTCAACAAGTGAAAACGACAAGGTATCAACTGAAGTCTGAACCCAACAAGAGAACAATTCATGGACTCCCACATAACCGAATTCATGTATTTTCCTTGCAAGCATTTCTTCAAAATATAACCGAAATGCAAAACACAACAAGATAGTGCAACAGTTTGAAACACAATACACACCCATCAAGGGTTTACTTGAAAAAAATCGAGCCAGTAAGAAGATACAACAACTAAATCACACAAGCTACCATAAAAACCAACTGAACCCAAAAATCATCTGAACAGAGTTGTTCTAATGAAATCATTTGGAAGAAAGAAAGATTTTTAAAGGTTAGGGCCTAACATGCCTGGTAATGCCGCTTAAAAATCCGAAGAAGACCACTGAAAGAGCTCGAGCCTTCTTCTCTTTTTCCACGTTAGATTCAACAACAATAATTTGTTATTTCCATGCCTTAAACTTTCCTTGACAGAGAAAAGAGTGAGTTACACTCATATTTGCCATGCAACACCAAGTAGACTGGTGCGAAGAACCAGTGATCAAACAGAGAGAAAACCGGAGCGCATGAAAACCCAAACAAACTACCAGTTTTCCATTTTGCATGTCTTCCCGAGAAATCCAAGATCGAAGACCAAGTTCATTAATTGTATTAACTCCAAAATTCCCACTCAATCTCCATTACCACTGACCGCCATAGTTGGCGATGGATAAAAACAATTCAAAGACCATTTCTAACTTTGGCGACTCTGCCACGTCAGCCTCACTAGCCATTTGAAACTTCCAATAAATCCCTGTCCTTCATACTTATCCATCCCATTTAATGCCATAGAAACTGCCGCCCATGGCTCGAACCCCTTCATAGTTCCCCTTTCTTCCTTGTTCATTAGTTAGGTTAGAAGCATAGGTTAGGATTTAAGATGCTACTTAGTCTAACCTCCTTAGCGCTAGGTTACTAACTTAGAACATTTAGCTTATAGCTTAGGCCTAGGTTAGATTAACATTAATCTAACCCATAGGTTATAGTTTAGTTTTAGGTTACTAACCTTAATAAATCTAGTTTAGGTCTAGCATTTAAAATGTTCAGAATAAGAACCTACAGACATACATTCACAAAAAGGATTCACTCCAGCACTGCCAATAGGCTAGTTGAATAAATGTATCTGAATTTATTACCTAGCCCATGATCAAGACCTTCCTGATATTACGATATCGGGAACCAATTCATTTAACACGATCAGCCTGAGTTAGACTCCGTAATAGCTTATTCAACGCATTCAGACCTTACAACCTGCGTAAGGTCTATAATTTTAGTTCATCCTGAATAAACTTAAAGCATCACTTGGATCAATGCCACTGATCCAAGGCTGGGTCTTATAGATGGATAAATCCACAATTCATTCCGAGGTCAGATTAAACTCAGGTGCAAAATGAAAGAAATAAAAGAGTCCAATCATATTCCGACTCAGTCAAAGATCTTCAATTACAAAGAAGATACAGTCCATATCAAGCATGACTTCACAATCAAAGGAACACATCCTTTTACAAAATAAATCAAATATCAACACTTGAATGCTCAGGAGGAAGTAACAACAGTTCAGAGTGTTACATGCTTCCCTCCTAAAAGATTCATTGTCCCGATGATTACATATTCAATTAACCTTCAGGTCAACCAATTTATTAGTTCACAAAACAATGCGACTATTTCCAACTTAAATAGTTCCAGAAATCAATGTCACAACACATTTTATTCAGCCTGAATAATGTTTGCCTCCATCTGGCTTTCATATAAACTTGAAAAAGATAAGTTCATAAAAGAAATGTTTTGTCAACAGATTTCATTCTGTTAAAAAAAGAAAAGGAAAAGCAATTTTCATCTCTTCCAGATTTTCCCAAGTTGCACTTTCTTCATTAAACTGGTCCCACTGGACCTTACATTGCTGTATTTCACGATTTCTCAAATTCAATTGGTGAGTTTCCAGCACTCGTGTGGGTTTAACCATGATTATTCCTGGGTCTTGGACCTGCAAGGAATTCCAATTTAAAACATGTGACAGATCTGAAACGTATTTCTTAAGCAAAGAAATATGGAAAACATCATGCATGCGAGATAAAGCAGGTGGTAATGCTAATCGATAAGCTACAGGATTGATTATTTCGATAATTTCGAAAGGTCCCATGTAACGAGGTGACAACTTGGCAGCCTTGCTAAAAGTTATAGAACTCTTTCTAGGTTTAACACGAAGAAAAACCTTCTCACCAAGCTCAAACCTTCGATCAACCCACTTAAGGTCAGCATAGCTCTTCTGCCTATCTGTTGCTTCCTTTAATCGTTCACGAATCAACTTAACTTGCTGTTCCATTTCAGTGAGGATCTCTGGTCCAATTACCACTCTATCCTCGACACTATCCCAGCTAACAGGGGTTCTGCACTTCCTTCCATAAAGTGCTTCAAATGGTGCCATTTTAAGAGATGAGTGATAAGTGTTGTTGTATGCGAATTCAACTAATGGAAGATACTCTTCCCATTTATACTATTGATCCATACAATACATTCGCAACATGTCCTCCAAAACTTGATTTACCCTCTCAGTTTGTCCATCTGTTTCTGGATGATATGCAGAACTGAAGTTTAGTTTTGTTCCAAGAGCTGTATTAAGCGTTTGCCAAAACCTTGACGTCATTCTTGGATCCCTGTCAGATATAATCAATTCTGGTACACCATGTAATCTGAAAATTTCATGTACGAATCTTTTGGCCAGCACTGGTGAATCATCCTTTAGATTTCCATCAATGAAATGAGCTACCTTAGTTAGTTTATCTATAACTACTAGTATAACATCATGTTTGTTCCTAGACATGGGTAACCCTTGTACAAAGTCCATGGTTATTACTTGCCATTTGTACTATGGTATGCTATGAGGATATAACAGTCTAGCAGGGTGTATATGTTCTGCCTTAACCCGCTGACATTCTAAACAATGAGTCACAAAATCAATGACATCCTTTTTCATACCTTTCCAAAAGTATTGCTGTTTCAGATCAGCAAGCATTTTTGTGATACCCGGGTGTCCAGAGAAAGGCGAATTATGAAATTCAACTAACAACTTCTTTCTCAAATCATTCAGCATGGGTACGTATACCCTATTTTCATAACACAAGATTCCTTCATTATCAAAATGAAAACCTTTATACCTTTCATCATTAGGTTTTGCAGCAAGCGCTGATTTTACTTGCTGAAAGTAAATATTAGATTCTGAGGCACTTTTTACCTCATCCTTAAACTGAGTTCTTAATGTTATAAGAGCAGAAATGTGCCTCCTACGACTTAGAGCATCTGCTACTCTATTCTCCTTCCCTTTGATGTAGCTAATATCAAAATCATATTGTGATAAAAATTCTAACCACCTTCTCTGTCTGGCATTTAGATTAGGCTGAGTGAAAATATATTTCAGTCCTAAGTGATCAGTTTTCAACTCAAAAGGTTTCCCAAGTAAATAGTGTCTCCAGACTTGAAGTGCATGAACAATGGCAGCAAGCTCTAAATCATGAGGAGCATAATTCAGCTCATGTAACTTAAGTTTTCTACTTTCATATGCTATGACTTGACCATTTTGTAAGAAAACACCTCCAAGGCCTTCCCCAGAAGCATCCATTACAACAGTAAAGCTCCAATTAGGGTCTGGTACAGATAATATAGGTGCAGAAGTCAACTGGCTTTTCAGACTTTTGAAAGCCGCTTCACACTTATCATTCCAAATAAATTTCTTATCCTTCTTCTGCAATGAAGTTATTGGTGCATCCACTTTAGAAAAATCCTTAACAAATTTTCTATAGTAACCAGCAAGACCCATGAAGCTTCTTACTTCGTGCACATTCTTTGGTGCAGACCACTCAGTTATTGCCACTATTTTTGAAGGATCTACAGCAATTCCTTCCTTGCTAATGACATGACCCAAATAGTGAACTTCTGAATCAAAGAAAGAACATTTGGATAACTTACCATACAACTTTCTTTTTCTCAAAATTCCCAAAACTATCTTCAAGTGCTCATTGTGCTCCTCAACGCTTTTAGAATAAATGAGAATATCATCCAAGAATACAAGTACAAACTTGTCCAAATATTCTTGAAAGATATTGTTCATTAAGTTCATAAAAGCTGTGGGTGCATTAGTTAATCCAAAGGGTAGAACCGTGAATTCATAATGTCCGTACCTTGTTCTAAAATCTGTTTTATGAATATCTTCTTCTCTAATCCTTAACTGATGATAACCAGATCGAAGATCTATATTAGAATAGACCGCTGCCCCACGTATCTGATCAAATAGATCGTCGATCCTTGGAAGTGGGTATCTATTCTTGATTGTTGCTTTATTCAACATCCGATAATCAATACACAGCCTAAGTGTTTTATCCTTCTTTTTCACAAATATTACAGGTGCTCCCCAAGGTGAAACACTTGGTCTAATCAAACCTTTAGACAAAATTTCTTGCAATTGTGCCTTAAGCTCGACTAACTCTGTAGTATTCATCCGATAAGGTGCTTTGGAAATAGGTTCAGTTTCCTGGTTTTGATTTCGACGGTGAAGTCAAATTCCCTCTTGGGTGGTAACCCTGGTATTCTTCCAGAAAAACATCCCTGAAACTTTGTAGCAGAGGAAATCATTTCATGTAATCACCATCTTCTTCTGAAAATTCAGATATCTTCTTACTGCATAAAGGGTACATCCTTTGCTTTTAGCCTTTTTAAGCTGTATAGCTGACAGTTTTCTAACTGAAATTTCCCGTTTCACACCTTGAATCTCTAGTGTTTCCAGCTGATCATCTAAACATTTTATGTTTTTTTCATAGCATTCTACTTTTGCTTTATGGGTCAACTAACCAATTGACACCGATGGACAATGTCATACGATCCCAAAGGTGTAACATAGAGGTCAACATCCGTGGAAAAAGTTGGGTAAGTCAAGGACTGCCCCAAAAAGACACGTACTCACTGTATGAATAAAGTTATTACCATACTGTACAGTCCAAGATTTATCCATTTTTCCATCTTTTCTCTTAAGTTTAGAAGCAGAGTTTATTAGAAATAAAACATTCAGTAGCTCCTGTATCAAAAATAATAGTGGATAAGTATGCCAAATAACTTACCCGGAACTTCTATAGGTGTCACTTGCTTTTCAGCTTGCTTGTCTGCCACTGCAGCATGTATCTTATGTTGCTAATTACGATCATCCTTCTTCAAAGGGCACTGATTTACGTAGTGGTCTTTGCCACAATTGTAGCAGCCTCCTACAGGTCCCCCTTTTAGGCTCAAAATTTCCTCCAGTCTTGTAATTTATCACGTTGTCCCTCCATAGGGCTTCTGCCCATTGTTATAATTTTTGGCAAAATTATCCCTTACATTTCCAGCAGGCTTATTTGCTACTGCTTTCTTATTATTATCCCCTGGAAACTTACTTTTGTTTCCAAAATTTTTTCCATGGTCCCTTTTTGGGTGCAAGAGAGGTTGAAGAAGGGTTTGCAATCTTCTTCCACACTTCCTCTTTATGAGCAGAAATAGCCTTTAATTTCTATTCTTGTTCTTATGGCCTTTTCAACAACTCCTTCCATAGTGGTTGGACTATGAACATCAACCTCTCCCCCTATCATGGGATTCAATCCCATGATGAATTTCCATATTCCCAAACTTCTCGTCAGTTTGATACTGCGGTACATAAATGAGGAGTTTTGTAAACCGCTCCCAGTATTCAGTTACCGTTAGCTTCCCTTGAGCTAAGTTCTCGAATTCTTTCATTTTTTTATCATAGAAAAGTTGTGGCAGCCAACGTTTCCTAAAATAGCCTTTAAATTGATCCCAAGTAATATTGGTCTCATCAATATTTAGCTCAGCTTTACGGCTATCCCACCACGAAGATGCTTCGTGGGAAAGCTGATAGGCTCCCCAAATAGCTTTGGTTTCCTCTGAGAAGTTTCTTATTGCAAAGTACTTCTCCATTTTGCTGAACCAGTTCTCAACCCCATCTCCTAATGTGGTGCCATCATACTTAGGTGGGCTTATCCTCTTTATATCATTAGTGAGTTCTGCTGCCAACCTGGCATTTTTGTTTTCTGGTTGAACAGGTGCATTCCCAGCATTAATATCAACACCCAAATCAGGGGTTGTCCTCAGGAGGTTGCTGATTGTTATTACCAGCTTCTTCATCCTCCTAATTTCCCATCACCTACTGTTCAAAATATAGCTAAACCGATCTCTTGTGTCCAACAGGGTAGCAAGGATCTCATCAAGTTTCTGGGGTTGTTGCTGCCCCTCCTTCAGGTGGAGCATTATTTGCAATGTTCCCCCCTTGTTCTAACCATTTTCTGTTACAAGAAAATTTAGGTTTTTATCAGATTATGGACACAATAGGGCCCAAGAGCTGCAACCTTCAGCTCTGATACCAAGATGTAACATCCTCATTTTTATACATTAGAACAAGTAATTTTTTTTTTTTTTGATAAATGCTTCCTGGTTCTAAATACATAATTTAGAACTCACAAATCAAAACAACCATTCTTATAATAGATAACCATATGCAACTGTAATGACTCGGAGTACCTCCGATCTATTCATTCCATGACTCGGTAATCTACCGATCTATTCATGAGTATTAAGAGTTGGCATTTTTTTATTTAACACATCACTCTTGCGGTTCTCTTCCCTATTCTGGGATTCAGAATGCTCTGTCCAAGGAACCTATCTGGAATAATTGTTACCATTATTCATCGGCATCTCATCCATTAGACTAGGTGACTTAGGACAACGCAATCAGCAGCTTGCGATACTTTGGCCAAAGATTTGAAACATACTGCTTATGTCTCGTATTCCTTGATGGCATACTCGTCAATCTGGAATACGTCCTTCACCCCATTCCTATGTTATGTAGAATGTCTTATACTGACTTCTGTCAGACTCTCCTACCCCAAGTTATTCACTCAGGAATGGATTAGTGAGATGACAACGTTATAGGGATGCCCCCGAGGACTAGGGATACGCTGACATACTGGGTCAACCCTAGTTAATCCAGTGTGTCAAGATACCCCGAGTCTCCTAGGGCAGCCTTATAACGTGACCACATTCCTAATCAGTCCCAGAGTAACTTGTTCAAGTTTAAGGTGTAAATCTTAACGATCAATGCAAAGGGTGTCGTCAAAGGTCACCTGCATTGTTGTATCTTCGAGAAGATCCTAATCTTCTCGAAGGTACAACCTTGCAGTTGACTTGTGCCGTCAACCTTTAAATCCGCCTCGAAAAGATCTACTTATTAATAAGTGTTACGCACGTTGAGTTAAAATTATACTAAAAGACGCTCCCCTAAGGTTAGCCTTTCCCAATCCCTGGGTTCCTCACCTTAGAATGACCTTTCTTAATAAAACCCATTACACAAGAGAAGTTATTAAGACTAGAGGTCCCATCAAGGAGTTCATAGAATATACATAATTCTAAATCAACGAAATTGGACAATAACCCATAATCTTCACATGAGATTGCCAACCAAACCCTTTTTAGGTTTATATCAGTTCTCATAACTGAATTTATATCTTACTTATTAGTATCGAGATATAGTGATTAAGAATCCAATTAAACGTTGTCTTGACTTAGATCAAGACTAGGAAGTAATAATTTATTCAGCTTGTTTAGCTTCCTGCTCAGGTTTATTTTAACCCTAGCTTCCAGAAAGACAGTGATCTAAATTCCAATTTAGCTTTAGATAGAACATACTAGAACTACTAAACAATCATAAGTATTCAGTCACATATTCTTGCAAGCTTACATTAGATAATCACAAAAGTCTCCAAATTATACAATAATAACAATGCTCTCAAGATCATTCGAACCGAAGAAGGTCAACCCATCAAGATACGAATGCAAACACATAAGTAACAAATATCTCTTTCCATTCCTTTCAGAACTAATCAAATACATTTTATGCATTCAGCATACTTGATACAATACTCAACAGAAAAAGAACATCTTTCTTCAAGTAGTACATTTAGAGAATCAAGCTGTAATTCATCATAAAACCAAATTAAACAATCTGAACATCCTATCAAGATCTGCGTGCTTTTACCACTTACGGCAACCATCTGCAAAAATTGTCAACATGGGTCAGTTCGATGAACTGAGCATGATAAGCACTAACTCTTAAAACAATTGCAATCCACCAATTGTTTTCATTAAACAACCTGTTTAAATGAAATCATTTCACCAAACATGTAAACATATTTCAGATTATGCTTTTGTAATACAATAAAACTATACACGCGTAACTCATATTATAGTTACTAAATAGTCCTAGATACCTTCCAGATATTTCATCATAAACGTTAGTGACCAAGAAGAACCAATGCATCTAAAACAACTATCCATCTGAATCCCAAGGACAACAAACATCAGACAGACCATTACATTCAACATAGTAAAATGAATATCATAACAATACATGATTCCATCAGTATGTTAAAACAATTCCAAAAGTTAGATAAAAATATATCAACAAATACTTTACAACAGAAGAGAAAGAAAACGAGTCATTCATATTTCCCTTCAACTCAAGCTCATGACTGTACCGTCTCCTCAAGAGTAAAGCATTCACCTTATACGCATGCGAATAAGTCAGACGAGACCACAAGAAGAACCACAGTTTTGTTAAAATTTAAATAAAACAACTTCTTGTAGTTTACTAGCAATACAGTAGCTCTCGCGCCAAGGCAGTGATGATTAATCTATCAAATAGACTCCACATAACCTTCCATACTGAATCAACAAAATGAGAAAATAACCAATGCCATCGCTTGTCGAGGTACAGTTAACAGCTCATTAGTTCAGTTAAGCTCATGACTAGATATTCATACTAACAGAAGACGTAATCATGCACAAACACGACAACAATCCCACTCAGCAACATACAGCTCAATCTAGTCCCTACTAAAACTCTGCAAGGACTTAGATCAAAAGCCGAAATTCCATAACAGTATTTTCCTCAAAGTTTCCTCCTATGCCAAGCTACTACGAGATTACAACAAGGTCTCAAACCAAGTATAGTTTGAAAAGAAAGCCCCTTCCTTTAACTTTCCATAGAAGCGGACAGAAAAGGACACAAGAATATTAAAAAAAAGAGTCTGAACGTCATGCACGCACAGTGAGGGTTTAATTCAAAAATCTAGCCAACTCATTCAACATTTCAAAAGTCTCCAACACGTATCCATACCACTAATGCTCAAAACAAGGTTTAGATTGAAGTTGCTTTCATGCGACCACAACACAAGAATCATAACAAGTATTCACAACTAAGATTATTCAGAAAGGAAAACATAATATACGCCTCCAGGATAAAAAAGGAGTCTTACCCATGTGGTATTCTTCAAATAAACTTCTACAGAAGTAGAAAGATACAAGATACATATCAAATTCAAGAATTCTAACTATACCAATAACATACAGTATTCACGATTGAACTTCTACAAAGGTAGAAATGTATGTTACCTTTCCAGAACTCAAAAAGGAATCGAACCCCTATAGTATTCTTAATTAAACTTCTGTAACAGTTAAAACTTCTATCTATTCAAGGATTCCCACAATATCCAAAATCATACAGTATTCACGAAAAAGCTTCTACAGAAGCCAAAATACAAGATTTATATATATTAAGGATTCCAACCGTGCCAATAATAATAATTATTCACAATTAGGCTTATATAGAAGCAAAATACTGGTTTCATAACAAGGACTCCAACTGGAGTCCATACAAAAATATTCGCTCTAAGCTTATACATAAGAGGAAAACATAATATACGCATCAATAGTTCAAAAATAATCGAACCCAAGTAATATTCTCAATCAAAAACTCCTTCAACAAGTCAAAATACTATCAACTCAAGGATTCCAACGGGATTCAATAACATAATGTATTCCCGACTATACTTCTTCAGAAACCAAGACATAATTTCATTTCAAGAAGTTTCAACAGCCTCAATAACATATATTACTTATGACATAAATTAAACAGAAGTCGAAATATTATGTACATTCAAGAATTCCAACAGTATCCTTTTCAACAAGTGAAAACAAGTATCAAGGTATCGACTGAAGTCTGAACCCAACAAGAGAACAATTCATGGACTCTCACAGAGCATGAATTCGTGTATTTTCCTTGCAAGCATTTCTTCAAATCTAACCAAAAATGCAAAACACAACAAGATAGTGCAACAATTTGAAACACAATACACACCCATCAAGGGTTTACTTGAAAAATCGAGCCAGTAAGAAGATACAACAACTAAATCACACAAGCTACCATAAAAACCAACTGAACCCAAAAATCATCTGAATAGAGTTGTTCTAATGAAATCATTTGAAAGAAAGCAAGATTTTTAAAGGTTAGGGCCTAACATGCCTGGTAATGCCGCTTAAAAATCTGAAGAAGACCACTGAAAGAGCTCGAAGCCTTCTTCTCTTTTTCCACAGTTAGATTCAACAACAATAATTTGTTATTTCCATGCCTTATAAATTTTCCTTGACAGAGAAAAGAGCTGAGTTACACTCATATTTACCATGCAACACCAAGAGACTGGTGCGAAGAACCAGTGATCAAACAAAGAGAAAACCAGAGTGCATGAAAACACAAACAAACTACCAGTTTTCCATTTTGCATGTCTTCCCGAGAAATCTGAGCTCGAAGACCGAGTTCATTAATTGTATTAACTCCAAAATTCCCGCTCAATCTCCATTGCCACCGACTCGCCATAGTTGGCGATGGATAAAAACAATTCAAAGACCATTTCTAACTTTGGCGACTCTGCCACGTCAGCCTCACTAGCCGTTTGAAACTTCCACTAAATCCTTGTCCTTCATACTTATCCATCCCATTTAATGCCATAGAAACTGCCGCCCATGGCTCACACCCCTTCATAGGTCCCCTTTTCTTCCTTGTTCATTAGTTAGGTTAGAAGCATAGGTTAGGATTTAAGATGCTACTTAGTCTAACCTCCTTAGCACTAGGTTACTAACTTAGAACATTTAGCTTATAGCTTAGGCCTAGGTTAGATTAACATTAATCTAACCCATAGGTTATAGTTTAGTTTTAGGTTACTAACCTTAATAAATCCAGTTTAGGTCTAACATTTAAAATGTTCAGAATAAGAACCTACAGACATACATTCACGAAAAGGATTCACTCCAGCACTGCCAATAGGCTAGTTGAATAAATGTATCTGAATTTATTACCTGGCCCACGATCAAGACCTTCCTGATATTACGATATCGGGAACCAATTCATTTAACACGATCAACCTGAGTTAGACTCCGGAATAGCTTATTCAACGCATTCAGACATTGCAACCTGAGTAAGGTCTATAATTTTAGTTCATCCGAATAAACTTAAAGCATCACTTGGATCAATGCCACTGATCCAAGGCTGGGTCTTATAGATGGATAAATCCACAATTCATTCCGAGGTCAGATTAAACTCAGGTGCAAAATGAAAGAAATAAAAGAGTCCAATCATATTCCAACTCAGTCAAAGATCTTCAATTTACAAAGAAGATACAGTCCATATCAAGCATGACTTCATAATCAAAGGAACACATCCTTTTACAAAAGAAATCACATATCAACACTTGAATGCTCAGGAGGAAGTAACAACAGTTCAGAGTGTTACAAGTACACATCCTTGTAGAGTAGAGTATAGATCTATACACCTAGAGTGAGGTTCATTAATGCTTCAAGAACCTAGCTAGTCAAGAGTAATCCCACATTTCTGAATGTCCATCCTACACATAGTTGATCACCATGATAAGTGTAGCACCCATGTAGGTGCATTATTCCTTAAAAACCTATATAGGGTATAGGTGACTCCAATCTCTATTCCATTCTCTAAGATTATCTTTGTGGACTACCCACTAGCATGTTGTTGTCCCACGCATGGTGCATAGGAATAACCATAGTCTCTTCTCTTAATCTGATTTATCCACTGTAGGTCCATGGCTTTCAAAAATACAGGTACCTATTCTACCCTTGTATACAACACGAGTACCATGCTACATATCCCTAGAATAGAATGATACTCTTTACTTTTTTCCCACACCCTACTAGTTCATAAGTGCTATGAGCCCAAGTTATCACAAGCAAAAATTTTAGCATCATTGATAGATTGAGACATCCTCCCACTAAATGATTTCTTCCTTTAGATGTCTCATTGCACCTCTGGATCCTGAATAATGGCATGTACATAAATCCTATTCAGGTCTTCTTCAGTCAGAGGGCTCAACATAGGGTACATATTTTCCCATTTGTTAATGGGATAATAACCCTTTCCTCTTTGTTTTCAAATCTGATATAACTCTTGTTGAATCAGAAGATCAACACTATTTTCATAGACACCACAGATTCATCCTAGTAGATATGAGAGAAGATTGTCTGCCTCTACTAAGCACTAAGACCTCAACATATCCAGTGAACTTGGCTCCTTATATGGTAATGGATGCATCTTTTAAAAACTCCAATGGGAGTGGCCTTAATCATGGTTAGCCATGAACAAAACATTAGACAATGACTGCGATGGGGATGCCTCCCCATTTGTACCCATGCATATAAAGTAATAAATATTGACTTCTGTGCATGTATCAATTAATATATTACTCAATAGCCATCCTATCCACAACAGTATTCAAAGTGATTTCCTTGTCATAATCTAGGCTATCAGGGATAAGATTCACATGCAAAATCTGCCATAATCTAGTATCAGTACTTGCACGTGGGGTGTTCCCCTTTAACCAACTTCCCTAACATTGAAATTATATTCATCCTTGTGCAACCATTTTTGCACACTTCTCTCAGAGTCATCCATATCATTTTGGGTTGTCTATGTTGCTTTATTTTGCTCCATCTTCTGTGATTGCTCCTTTAAATACTATATTTAACCTTGAAGATTCCTATGAGTACCTCCATGGTTTCTTGATAAAATTCCTTCTAATGGGTAGGATCTAGGTATCTGTGTATGTAAAACCTCCTTCAATAGTGATGGTAGGACTTCTATTGCAATGATCTCTCTTAGCATGCGCACTGCTTCAACACAGTGTAGTTATCCTTCACCTATTAATGCCTTAGACTTCTGGTTCCAACTTGTGCTTCCATTTATTTTCCACTAGTAGGTTGTATCCTAACCATCCTCGACACCTTTGTTTTCTTAGTTATGATGCTTGCTAAGATGCTTCATACAAGTTCATGGGAATTCTTCATAACTATAATTTTTTCCAAAGAAAGAACATGTAATATTCTGAGGACATTCACACTTGTAGTGGTCAAGGAGATCTGCATGTATAACAATGTTCCACCAGGGAACTCACCTCTGTCCTGCCACCACGGCCTTGCCCTACGATATCCACCATGGTATCCATCGACCTCTGTCACAAGAATTCCTTCAAAATGCACCCTTCATTCCTAATCATAGCGCACCTGATTGTGATCCTGATCCTGATGCTCATTATTGCCTTTAGATTTATCTAAAACTTCTGTCTATCATACACCAATATCTATGAGTGTCATGGATCTAACCAATCAGCCAACAATATTTCATTATCATGAGTCATGGACAGGACATATTTTATAGTATCATGAAACATTCTTCCTTATCGCATGTTGCAGTAACAAAGGAAAGTGGCTAGCATCATGGTTTAAATGGCATATTTCATAGTCTAACAGCAGTGAACGCACATAGATCTGTGGGGGACAACTATCCTTTGGTGTGACCTTCCATTTCGTAATCTGTGCACCAAATCCCCATGATCACATGTCTCATGCGCTGAATTTGTCTGATAACTTCTCGAACTACTTTTCCATAGCTATGATCCCTGCCTCTAAAAAATGGGCTCACACCGAGTGTCTATACTTTCAACCACCTCAACGCATGCAAAGATTCTTCAAGTGCTTTTCATAGATTAATGTATGTCTTATGTTATAGTTCCCTTATAAATGGTGTAATCAATGCCACCAATGAACCATTGTGCACATGTTGGATTGCATGAATATCATAATAAAGATTAGATAATAGACAGTGTCTTAAAGTGAGCATCATACTCCTGTGACACTCTCAGTAGTGTCTTTCTTGATATCCTTGAGCATTACTTATAATCTTCTTGCTCAAACTCATGGATGTGAAACTCTTTCAAGGAAAGCATATTTTAAATGTTGTATAGTCTACGCAAGTCTGATCATGGTCAAACTTTTTGTACCATATCTTTGTGCACGCCCTTTTAACGTAGTAGACAAATTGGCTTGCCCTACACTCAAAACCCATGATCTCTTTTGCACGTGCCACAGTATTTCACACATGTGCACATGTTTAACAACATACTCTATGCCCCTATACTCTAGAAGATGAAAATACATATTCATGTAAATATTCTAGTGGTTGGTGTGCAGACCTTAACTCATCTGACCCAGAACCTCCTGTGTTCTCCTCTACCTCTAGAACTACTAGATCCACTAGAGCTAGAGATCACCTATACCTCCCAGATCCTCAAACCTATAGTTGGGGTTAGGACTAGAATATGTACTTCCCTGTGTCCCCATAGTAGTAATGATACTGTACCCCTAATAGTCCGCGAAGTAGTTACTACTCCCAGAAGAGAGTCTAAAAGTCTGTATGCACTAAATTTATGTGTAGATGATACACCCAAAAAGGTACTTCCATATAATAATTGAAGCCATTTGTGTTGCCATTGATTTTTCTTGCTTATATGACTCACTCCTACTCTCCTCACTACCTAAATTAACTTGCTAACTATTTGTTGTACTAGATACTAGAAGGCCAAGTGCAAGGGAAAAGTTTCCATGTTGATTCAGATGCACGCCCACAGTCCTAAGTCAGTCTTCTACTAGTGTGATTCTGCGTGAGGCCAAGGATGGTTACTCTATCATGCTTTCCCAAGATGGGGGAGTTCCTGATGCTCAAGTTCCACATCTTCTTCGTGAAGCTTCAAATCATTCATGAATCTATCTCTCTCCACAACTGCCATTCACTTACTGCAACCTCTCGGTACTTATCTACCTCCCTCTCATGCACCTCATTATACTTAAGCCACCTTTCCTCTCTCTTCCTCTCGGCTGCTAGGTTTGTCATCTTTCACCAAGACATAATCCTTCCCCTACGCATGGTGGGGAATTTTATTTAGCCATCGGTTTACTTTCCAATTTCAGGGTTACCATCAAAATTTTGATCACCAGAGGAATGCCTTGCATAGGTAAGTTCCCCTTAGATATTGTAAAAAACTAGAATTCAGCTACCTCCAAGAAAGAGTACGTTAAAATTGAATATTCTAGAATATAACTATTTAGAACACCATGAAACCACGTATCCATAGTGTGAGTCCATATTGGATCAGTATCATAAAGGGCCTGGAATTCTTCCTATGTCTAGACAAGTGTGTGATGCCTCCAATTCTGTTAAGATGCATAAGCAGTAAGCCACTCGTATAGTTCTACTAGAAAGAAATAAAAAAAGATCTCATATAGGCTATCATACAGATTCTCTTCTACCCAAGTGCGTGCGCTAAAATCAGATCCACTGTTGAACCACCATGCATATTCTTCCTCTAGATCATGTATCCACTCCTCAATACTTGTTAGAGTTAACCGACCTACATCTTCATCGTGAACCATCTTGAAAACAAGTGAAAAAGAAGTCCCGGCAACGAAACTAATGATTCAACCTAGAATTTACCAGATAACACCCTAGACACACTGACACATCACTCAGCCTAGACTGAGTGCTCACCTAAAGTGTGCAAAGGTACCAGGGACCTCTTTAAGGTTATTGTAGCAGGATGTTAGCGTGATGAAAAAAGAAACATATAGATCCATAACTAATCCATCATTCTACAATGCATGCCATATTCAGATTTATGAAAGAACAAGCTTAAACAATAATCATAACTGAATGAAGAACATGCACTACTCAATTACACACAAGAATGACACTTAGGTTTGGCCAATATCTTCCATCTATTAATAAACATAGAATATTCTTACAATAATGGTAATCTATACCGATGCGTGCATGGATCTGATACAGTAATCCAATCATATGTGCATATCTCTATATCTCCATACATCCATCTCTATAATACACTCTCTGTATATTCTACTATGTGCTTCACATTATATATAGGGTGTGGAATTTCTCTTCACCACTTATCTATTCCAGAAATAGGCCATATGCTATTAATAGCCATGCGCCATTTACAGGCATAGCCACACATGTAAGTGTGTTATCTATAGACCTCTTACAGTTAACTGAAGTGACAATCCTATTCTTAGCTCATTTCCATGCAAAACACTTTGTTACTATCCTCCAAAGATAGACAATGCATGGCACACATGTATCTATATCGTTGGTGTGTTCCACATGCCATCTTTTAAAAATAGGTATTCATGCTCAAAATTAGCTAAGTCCTGAATGCTGAACTTGCCCTCCGTGTGTGGGTTCTTCCTATCCCTCCGTGTCCTTAATCTTGTCCTTCTCTCCCATGTGGACTTCCTGTGTGATGTCTAACAAGTATTCTTTGATCAAAAAATTAGATGAGCTCTCTCCACTCCTGTGTAGTCACTGAAAGTGGGGAAAAGGGAAGAAAACGATAAGTTAGAAAACTGCAAGATGTAAATCAAAAGAGAATATCAAAACTAAAGTTTCAAGTTAACAAAGTTGAGAGAAGAGTATCAAACATACTCAGATCTTTGGGAATCCATGTAGGGTCAGTGAATACTACTGTAGGGTCATTGACTACTACTACTAGCTATGGTCCCCCCCAAAGCTAGAGGCCCAAACCTTGTTCGATCAAAAACTCATCATTCCCCTCCCCATCTAGAGGAAATGGCTCCTCTGAGACCAAGGTCTCTCTCTCTTTGCACTATCCTCCTCGTGTGTGGCTCTCAGCATCTCCTGAGTGTCATGCCACTCAAGATCACTTTCCTCATCTACCATACGAGATGCCTTGCCAGTATTGGCACCCTCCCTCATCATCCTCAGTCTCCCCTCTAACTAAATCCTCCTCCATCTCATCTCCTATGTGCTCATCTGAATCGGAGTCTACACTGATAGGCTCATCCTCCTCTCCTTTGTGAGAAGGGGTGGCCATAATCTGGGGTAAAGGTGCTCAAGGGACACCAACTACTCATCAAGCATGAACCATGCTCCTAAAGGAAATAAGCACACCTGAAGTGACTATTGTCCAACCAGAATCTCCTCTAGGGCCCCTCCGGGCCTCCTGAGAGGTCCTATAGATCGGTACCACTAGGGAGGTACATCAGCGTATGGTAGGACAAACTACTGAGGAACCCGGTCTAACGAGTGAATCTCGACTCTCCCGACCTTGTCAACTAGCTAGCTTGTAGTAGAACAAGCTACCACCATGGGCACCTCTTGTCCCCATAACCCTACCATGTACTGGTAGGGAGTGGTAACCATGTCCACTGTATTTGGAGAAGCCACTGGCTGATGAGGTGTCCTATGAAGCAACATAGCTATCCACCTCTCTTCCTAGATGGCTCCTGGGTCCAATACCTGTACTCCCCTTCCATAAGGGGTGATATGCTCATATACCCATCTCATGACAAGAGTGGGGTGGGTCAGTGACTTCCCCTACAATCAGACTACCCTATATAAGTCATGGTAGGTATTCCCTAGGATGTCTACTCCCCCTGTGTACCTATGGCCATGTTCCTCAATCTGTGTGATAATGGGATCCCAACAATAGAGAAGAGTATGAGCTATCACAAGGACAATCGCGAGGACAAGATGCCCATAATGGCTCTCTAAATGATCGAAATATGATCAGTAGAAATAGACTGGACTTTCATCCCCTTCTTTGAACCAGATGAGACAACAAAGTCTCCCATATATGTGGCCCACTATGTCATCACGGCCCTGGATCCTGATGTCTCTAAATTTAGTCTCCTCCCAAGAATTTCAAGCCCAAGGATGCGGTATACATCCTCTAGAGTAATGGTCAACTCACCCCTAACACCTGGAAACTGAAAAGTGTTCCAATCTACATCCCAATAGGAAAACAAGTCACACAATATGTGACTGGAGGGGACAACATGGGGTACCCATACAATCCTCCAGATACTTGCCCTCTGTAGAATGTCTCTCTCATCCTGAATCAGCTGATCCAGAATCCGAGGGAGCCACTCACATGCTCTCTCTCTCGACTCCAACAGATGTTTTCCTCCTGCATTCACCAAAACATGAGAAAATAGCAAGTTAGTAACATATACATAGATAGACAAGCTCACCAAAAACATTACAAAACATCAAAAATCCAAAAACATTCAAGTTAAATGACATGTTTTGGTCATTCTGTTTAGAACCGCCACCCAGTGCAGGGAAACAGTGGTCACAGTGACTGTCGCTCTAGAAGGAGTGGTGGTCTTGAGACCGATTATCCAAACGCGTCTTTTAACCCTACAAAATTCCCAAAATTGACAAAAAAGACTACTTTTGACCAAATAAAAGGATTTCTTATGGGTGCCCCCCCTAGAGACTCATTTAAGATTTTTTTTTTTTGAAAATGATCCCTCCTAGTTGAACTTTTCAAAGTTTTTACATTTTAGGTATTAAAAGACAAAAGTGAAAATAACCAACCTTAGACCGTGTTGGTCGATCTCCCGCTCGTGGAGGCATGATCACTACTCTCATCAATGGTCATGTATTGGCTGTACTCTCATTAGAAACATGGTCACCGTGGGTCCAGAGCTCCAAATTCACCAAATTGAATAATGCACAAATGAATTGTAAAATGAGTTTGTTTTGATATATATAGTGTTGTTTTGACCTCGTTTTGAGAGTATGTGTTCATAGGGCTGGAGCGTCGGTGCATGTATATTTCTATTTCACCACACAAATGGTAAGTCCTCTTGTTGTTTTTATTTAGTGTTTATTTTTCAATATTTTATCTATCTGCACTTGAGTCTTCTTTTTCTCTTGTAGGTAGCGGGAGTTTGGGCGACGACATTTCAACACACGGGGCGTGTCAAGTATAACTTCTAACTACCCTTTTTAGGGAACGCCATACTCAAACTCTACGTTTTATTCCTTTTCATGGCTAAGACATGCTTGTCCGAGGGGGAAATATGTACGCACCCAAAATTACATGTGCTACATTGACAGAAAACAGTTACAAAATTCCCCAATGATGATTCAAGTCCTTTCAGAGAAGGTGTTCGAGCTTCAATTTCCATTCGTAGTATATATTTGTCATGTCCCAGACGTCTTTACTTAGCCTTCCTGCATGCTTTCTATAGCTTCTTACCTCTTTTTTCGCATGTTTTGGCCTTTAGTGCCATGACTGCCACTCTACCTGGGTGGTGGTTCTGAAACCACCTCCCAAAATAGGGCGGCAGTCCTGAAACCACCGCCCTGCGTAGGGTGGCGGTCATGCTCACTTTTTCCAAATTCTGTCACATGTTTTTTAACATGCGATGGTTCACTTAACTTCACTTCTTAGCATGTATCTACATGAGCCAAATTGCCTAAAATTATCTTTGATTTCTTGGTTCTCCTTCCTCCTATTTTTAAATAAGATTTAATTGGTTGCAGACTGCTCCTTCTTGCCTTGTGCATGAAGGCACCTCCCATCCTCCATTCCTATATATTCCATGCTTGTAATCAAGCAAAAGGCCTAATAATTTTAGTGTATCTTGCATTGTATTGTTGCTATGATCTTGCTAGGAATTGCATAGCCAAGCTCTGATCTCTTGTGCTATCTCTCTTCTACCTATCATTACATCCGGAACTGCCATCAAGATTTCATTGCTCAAGCACCATCCTCCTGATGTTGTTCTTGCATTCCCAATCCCTTAGACTCACATGAACACTCGAGAGAGAGAAAGGAACATACTGAGGGGATAAATACATACACAACCAGATTTTCTAAAGCTCTTGCTTGTCCAGGTTGGAATTGTGTGTTTGTTTTCCTTGTTTGTTGAATTGTCAATTTCAAATCACTAGTTTCAATTATTCATATCAAATAGAGTAGAAAATCATTCATTTCAATAGAATTATTCAATCACAGGTAGATCCAATCATTAGTTAGATTCACCTCTTTAACATTACCAGGGAAGTTGTGAGGAACAATAGCCCCTTTCATAGGGTCATGATTTTTTCTTCACCTTTGAGGTAGGGTTTGAAGGGTTTTGATTAGACTAGGTTATTTGGTTTAGATTAGATTCATACATTTGTAAAATTAATCCAGCTACATTCGAGCCGATTACCTGTCTTTAGTTTATTTATTAGATTAGAACACATTGCTTAAACAGTTGGATTAAAGAACAAGAAATATTTCCTTTGATAGATTAGTTTGATTTTATTGCTTTTAACCAAAATATTGTGAAAAATCCAAAAACATACATTACATTTCCTTCAGTAATTATTTTTCTTATAAAAAATCATTTTATTTCATTATGTATGACAATCAATGGTCCAAAAAAGGAAAAGACATACAGTTGTGATCCCTTAGTCCCACAACCCTACGGGGGTAGAAGTTGATAACTGAACATTGATACCAGTTTAAGTTTGACATTCTTACGCACACCTGTAACTTTTGTCTGAGAAAATATGAACTCAACTACAAAATGCTGAATATCGCTGCTAATCAAGCCTATGACTATTGGACTTACTCATGACAACAAGATTTGATCACGTGCAAATGACCATTCAAGGGCCACAGCCTCCACTGAGTCTTTGGTTTTGATCCTCATGTCCCACAACCCAACAAGCCTGCTAGTCAGTTAGACATTGACACTAGTTTGCGTATGTTATTATTCATATCTTTAATACTTCCCACCAGATATTATTGCACATCTTTCCTTATTGAACATAGCAGCCGATCAGGCTAAGACTTTCTGGCCCAGACTGGAAAATCACCCATAAATACCTGTAGGTCCACCATCGTGACTCTTACTTCTATGAACTTGTCTGGAAATATATACATGAGGCACCAGATAGGTCATTTTCTCCGTGTTCAACAACTAATAAAATAGGATCTTGGACCGAGCTCGACATTGATTGGAGTCTACTGAGTAGCTATTATTTCAGACCGAGCCATCACACCAATTTAAGTTAGGAGAGTGTTATTTTCCTTAGACTCACAAATCTTGACATTGCATGTTGAAGATATAAGATTGATCCCAATTAGCCTAATCCCCGCCATCACACTCAGATTCACACTCATTCTACACCGGTTGTCTCAGCATGACCTCGAGAGGTTGAGTACGAAGAAGGTCACGTGTTGATTTTCTGTTGTACAGTCACCCCCATGGTGAAACCTCCTAACTAGGCATGAAGATAACTAGTCATATAAACATTTCTGATTTCAATTCGTTCATCCTTTATTGAAATGGGTATGCAGATACACCCCGAATATGTCGGGATCCAATGAGTATAGTCGATACTATCCCGGGTTTCAATGACATGTGATAAACTATCCCTAATCAAGTACACCACAATAATCACCTTCTCTGGCCTCAATGTGGGCAGATCAAAAACATCAATAAATCAATATATACATTAGGGAATCAATAAGTTGGTTCATCTGTACATAGTTCAGTAACTTGACTAAGTCATCTATCAGACATATCATTTAATTTAATTCTACAGTCCATGACATCATGAATTTCACTAATTAAGACAGTTCATCCCCTCGAGTATAACGTGTCAGATATAAAATTAGCAAATAATTAGACAAACTCCCACATATGGATCAGGACTATTTACCAATGATCATCTTAGGAGTGAACTATCATATTCTAGAACATGTGAATCAAAACATGTCATATAGTTGCAAACATCTGCATAGGTCCATCATCCTACTTCTCAAAATATAATAACGCAAAATGTCAACAAACCATGAAAATAGTGTTGAATGAGGAGTGGGAAATACATCGTGACGAGATTCATATTGGCTTGATACCAAGACTCCTGCAATCGGACCTCTGAGGGTATCATGGAGATATCTCATGAAGCAAAGCACCGAAAAGTTGACTCGGTGAAATGTCAAGGTCGAGCTAATGGTAGACAAGGTCAAGCATCTACGGGCTTGCCCAAGATGAGCTCACTGGGATTCATATGTAGGTCAAGCATCGGGGGTCTGCCTACAAAGGAGGGATTACAAACAAATGATTTAGAGAGCACATAGTTGATCCAGTTGTAGGTGAGGAAGACTCGGCTAGGAAATGCCTCAGGAAGATCTACTTATGGGAGTTCATGGGCACCTTAGATATGCCCCCTCGAATGCCACGTATGGATATCCAACAAAAGGAACTTGCCAAAAGTGCAAATCTCAAATGCAAGTGGCAGCCAGAAATGCAACGTTCCCTAGCTTTATGAGCAGGCTTGGGATTGCATATCAAGGTAAGCCCAACTTGGCCTTAACGTACAAGGTCAAGGTGGATGAATGGCTCCACATGAGCTTAGGACATGAAGGTGACCTAGAGGGGTTAGTATGGGGAAACTTGCATGGTGAGACCATACGCCCCAAAGTGAATATTGGGCTATGTTGTCCCATCTTGGAGATAGGAATGAATCCTCCACTGCCCTAGGAACAAGGATGCTTCAATAGAGCTCAAGAAACATTTATGCAATGGCTCGACATGGATTCTGAACTCACCGCAAGCGAGCCAAGAAGACTTCTCCATGAGATGAGTCATGCTCGGCTAAGACCCTTGCCTAATATTGGTGAGGTCTGAAAGGGGAGGGATAATTTTGACAGCGACATGGGGTCTTTTGCAATGAGCCATTCAGAATAGTGGATTTCATGGGGAAAAAAGTCGATTTTCTCGCTTGGACACATCAGTTGGAAAAGTTTGATTGGTAAATATCCTTGAACTCTGAAGTAGGAGGTCAGAGTTTCAACTCACTTGGTGATTCAATCACATATCAACGTAGAGTATCCGGTCATTCATAGAAAAGTAGTGTATCAAGGTCATTCGAGGATGTTGACTTTGAGTAGACACTCAACAGGGAGATCAAGTCATTAGTAAGTTTACGAGTTTAATATCTACCAAGGAAGTCATGGGGAAACCTAGCCACTCTAAAGTGGGAACGGATTAGATCCGTGTTGGTTGAAATTTGGGGGGCAGCAATGTCGAGACAGTCATTGAATTGGGGAACTACATTAACTTTGATTACTTGCCTTTAGTTTATTTATTAGACTCCAAAACCCCATTGCTTAAAAGTTAACTCCAAAGAACCAAAAGAAGAGTTCCTTTGATAGATTAGTTATATTGCTTTGATCCAAGCTGTATTGTGGGAACCCTGGAGCGGCTAGGTGGAGGAATTTAATGCCTAACCATGCACAGTGTTGGTGGCATGTGAAAATCATTTAGTTGCATTCATGGAGGAGCATCAGTAGTTGGTTGTAAGAAACTCAAATGGTGGCCTTCAACTACAACGAGCCTGCTAATTAGCTTAGACATTGACACTTAGCCTTTGTGTAAATAAGCATTCAGTACTCATTGGAAAGGAAATTCCACTAGAGGAATTTAATGAACAGGTTCAAATTACTCAAGATTACAGGGGTAGGTGAAGAATGAGACTTTCTGAAGCTACCCTGTACAAAAATGACCCATAAATTCCCTGTGTACTCCACCACGTTGTCTGGAAAGTTCTTACTTCAGAGGTACCTAATGTCTTGAAATCTATCACGAGGCACCCGCACGAAATTAATCCGTATGTTTTAGGTGGGCGAGAATTCATGAATCTTGACAGATCTTGACATTGATTGGAGTCTCCGAGTGCCTATTACCTCAGGAGCAAACCATGACAGTGAATTCAAGTTAGGAGACCCATTCTATTCTTGTAGGAGGATCACAGATCCCGTAATCATGGAGTGTTGTAGATCTCCTCATGGCCCAATTAGCTTGATACCCATCATTACACTGACATTCACATTCATTGTACACCGGCTATCTTGGTAGCAATTTCAAGAGGTCAAGTGTGAATAAGCTCATCTCTCCTCTTCTGTTGTACAACTTTCACTTCTATACGACAGGTTGTAGAGGAGGGGAAACTTTTCAAAAGGTTGTGGATACTTTGCATATTCCCCTCCCTTATTTCTTGTCTATGAGAAACATGTGGAGTTGCAGCTACACTCCACTTGAATGTTGGTCTTAATAGTTTGAGACTTGAAGAGGAAGAAATGTAGCTAAGGAAAGTATTGAAGAATGGCACTATAAATGTATAGTGTAGTAATTTATCTCCAAGTGGGAGATTTTTGAGTTATGGAGCTCAATTACTTAGTTAGATTAGCATGCTATATTAAACTTGTCATTGAAAGTACAATAACTGACGTTGTTTATGGAGGGACCAGCATCGGTCAACTATGACTGGAATCGGTTAGGCAAGGAGGAACCTGACATCGGTTAGGGATAACCGATGTCAGTTACTTGTCCAGGAGTGTTTTATTTAACTCTTGAGAATTGGATCTAAATTTAGTATTAAAGCAGATCTATTGATTCTAATTGCATGGCTAAGTGCCCTAAGTTTGTATATGCCTATATAAGCATAAAATCTAGGGTTTAGAAGTAGAGGATTGTAAGGAATTGATGATTATTTTGAGAATAATTGTGAGAGAGAGAATTCTTGGAAAAGAAGGAGAAGCTTGAGAGAAAGAAAGTAATGTACATTGTGAGAGGTGTGGAATCATTGTAGATCTTCAATTGTATATCTTTTGAAAGCTTTGGATAATAGATTGGCTTGTTTCTTGGTGGATGTATCCCACACTAGATGATCCATGTTAAATTTGGTATTGGTTTATATCTCTTGTTTTTATATATTTCTTCTGGTAGAATATCCACTTTTATTGCATGTATGCTTAGCATTTATATTTATCTATACAACCTTGTGTTAACCCTAATAACACTGATGAGGAAGTTCAATATACAAGGAAACGGATCCTAAAAATCTTTTAAATAGGTCTAACATATTCTATGCATAGTTTTCACAATTAATCCTAAGTTGTCTTGTTAGAACACCAAATTTACAACTTCCTTGGTAAATAATGCACTCTTCTATCACTCCACTCTTCACCTTTTCATAATTGTTATAACACACCCAAATTTCTCCCTAACTCCTCATGGTAGGGTTTCATAGCTTGATTTAGATTGTTTAGGGTATTCTCCACACATAACTTTTACAAATCTCCATATAGGTTTCTTAAAGATTTCATCCACTCAATGATCCATCTTATGTAATTAAAAATCTTCCTGTCACTAACTCAATAGTGATGTATTATGACAACTCTATCTCAAAGGACTATAAATTCATAGTTTCTTACTTAGAAACATATTACACAACAATTAATGCTCAGAGATACTATCATTTCATGCATTTAACTAGACCCATATCAATACTTAAACCCTTTGAGATTTCCACCTTCAATCATGCACAAATATTAAATACAATGGTTCATTTCTTACCTTTTATAGCACAATTTTCTCCCCTTCTCTTTGCATCATACTATCTATTTATGGTCATTCAAACAATATCATTGGTCCATTTCATAGTTTATTTGAGTTATTTCCAACCTTTTTGACCTATACAAACAAAATCACGCCTATTTCATTCAAATATCCATTCATAGTACTTGCATGTCATTCATTCATCATACCATGATTGAATAACTATATATGGTTTTGTATTAAAGAAGCTTTGTATTTGACAATCATCATGACATTTTCAAGGCTATGTTGATAGAGATATCCTCCTCCCCAAAAACCTCTCACCAACTTCTTTTTCTCTAATATCAAAATGAATACATCTTCTCTTTTTTACAAGCTAAATAAGTAGCTAGTTTTCATTTCCAATCACTTGTGCATGGTTTAACAAAGTTGAGTGAGTTTACACCATGGTAGAGGTCAAACAAGGGTTATCAAGAAACATACCCTCCACCTCATTTTTATTAATACCAAGCCTAGATTCACACTTTATTGACTACTTGCTAACATTATAGGCCTAAGCTATATTACTAGAACGACTTTGAATATTTAAATGTGGGTTTTGGAGGGAAGCCTACAAAATTCCACTTATTACATGATAAAGGGTCCACATGGACCAAGACACTTAAAAAATCACCTAAGACACCCTAAAAATACTATTTAAGCCAAAATTGAGCTATGTACATGATGCTCCTACATCATACTCCCCATGTGGAGAGAAATACACTACATACAAAAAGGAATTATTTATTTTTTTCCAATTTTTCTCTACTTGTAGTGTTCTTCTCTTTTCTTCTGTGTTCTCTTCATTTTCTTTAGCTTCATGCTTCCTTGAATCTTCACTTTTTATATTCATATTCTTTATCTTCTCTTTACCCTAAAAAATGAAGTCTTCATGTCTTCTTCTCTTCATTTTAGCTCTTAAATGAGCTTATATTTCAATGCATTTCACATCTCCATCAAGATCAAATGCAATAAAACATGAGAAAAAACCTTAGATTTAAAAACAAGGGACTTTTGAGTCTCTTCAAAAAAATATTCTTTACGTTCTCTTTCTTTTTTAGTCTTCTCATTCATCTCCTCAACTTCTTCTTCACCATACTTCACTTCTTCATCTTTAAAAGAACACTCAAGTGCTTGTAATTCTTCTTCTAAATTTTCTTGACTTATATACAAAAATTGAAAATCAATGTTTACTTGCTCTCCTTTGAATTTTTCTTCCACAATGAATTCTTCCTTTATCACATCTTTGATTTCTTATTTATTTTGTTTGTTTACCTTCCTTTTCATAGTTTTTAACTTGCTTTCTTCCTCTCTTATCCTATATCTCAACTACATTTTCTTTCCTCTCTTTATGAGTGACCTTAGAGGCCACTTTACCACCTTTTTCATCACTATTTCCATTACTTGTTTTTGCATTTCTCTCACCTTTTACACCAACTTATCCAGCTGCTCCATACTTCTTTTCAACTCTATAATTTTATTATTCTTCCCACATTATTATTTTTCTCTCTATATCTCTCATTCTCTCTTCTTTTATTTTCCTCTCTCTCATATCTTTCTCTCATTCCCTATTTCTCATGAACTTAAGCAATTTGTTTTCTATTTATTCCTCCACCTTCTTCTAGCAAGTATTTTTTTACCTTGCCCAAGCATCACATAGGTTCTCTTTCACACCTAGTCTCTTGACTTCTTATTTTCTTCACTATCTCCTCTATTCTTTCTTCAATTTTCAAGGAGAAATCTGTCTCTGTCACTTCACATAACTCAAGAAGGAAACTTTTCAACTTCAAAAAATTCAATCAACTCATATGAGTTCACCACACAACTAAAATCACTTATTTACAAATGCTTCTTAGCAAAAATAAATTTTACCTCCAAATAGCAAGCTCAAATTTCTTTATAACCTTGATCTGATACCAAAATGATGCAGATCCCTATATACATTCCTTATATAACATCCACAAACGCATTTGAATCTACAATTTTAATTTGAACAATCACTTTCATCGAAGAACTATTTACCTTGTTTAAGAAGCCAAACTCTTCTCAAAACCACTGAAATGCATAAAAAACTAAATCAAAGTCAAAAAATTCACTTTATACATGCTTAAAACCACCATATAAACACGATCAAACCATGTAACAAGTTCCACTTCATCATTGTCCTTATTAGACCTCAATTTTGGCTTGTAGCCCTTAAAATTGGGTTTTCTAGAAAAAATCACAAAATAATCATCATCAAGCTTGTTTGGTAAACTTTCCTGATAGCCATTTGACCTATTTAGATTCATATCAAGTTTCAAGACTCAAATCTTCACCAATCAAAAATAATGCTCAAAACACCATTTTCTAGCCTTTACAATTAGCCCTCTTATTACACAAAGCTCCGTGTTGCTGATAATCTATAAAAATTTAAGAAAATATGGATAGATTTTCAAATACCCATTATGGCCCTCTAGCTTCAGGGTAATTTTTATTCCACATCTCCTTACACATTCTTCCCAACACCAAACCCTCCTTCTTACTAGGTTTCTTAAGCACTCTTCTAGGTTTTCAACACATTACTTAGGATTTGATTCTTTTGCATTATTTCAAGATATTTAACACCTTTATACACCTCCTACAAACTTGTTCATATTAGTTACAATATTCAATACTCCCCTAGATCATTTTTTCCATAATTTCCACAACTCAACCTTCTCAAGGCTCTTAGATATACTTGTTGTTCAACTGTCACTAATGATCTACCTGTGCTCTATTATTGAATATTTATTCTTAATTTTGGGGTATTAAGGGACTATTTTTACTCTTATAACTTCATTAACATCTCTCATCAACCGTTAACCCTACCTCTTAGACAACAATGTTCATCATTCTTTGTCTATGAACTCTACTATAGTGGTTTGACCCTCTCCATGCTTCATCACTAGCTTCTTAACATTTACCCAGATTCCTTCTAAACTCAGTTTTCCTCTCTCATGGTTGGCTGTCTAATTCCTCAACACCAACTTATCATTATTTATTATTAATCACAATCTATAAATTCCATTCCACAGACTATCCACTTTCATAATACCTTCAAAGTTTTCCTCCCTCTTATTATCTCTTTACTCACAAGGCTTTACAATAAGGACCTGTACTCAGAATAGCTCCTTACAGTCAGATTCTTGGTTTTCACTTGTCAAGAGTTACTCTCACCTTTCCTAAGGGTTTTAAAAGACCATTCATGACCATATCTTATTACTGAGGTTGTCACTAGATCCCAAGTGAAATACCTCTTAAATAACTCCGTTTCAAGCTAATATATTAGACTGTCACAATTCACTTAGTCCTCACAGACTTGCATATACATTACATTTTTTGTCCTCTAATACCTCTGTTTGAGACACTTGACCATAGATGGTTCTGATTAGGCTCCTTGTATTATTTACCCGAGTCTGACTCTTCAAACCATTTTACCCTAGGGTTATAATGCCTCTCTACCGTGCATAGTTAATCACTTATTCAATATCAGTTATCAACTCATTATAACTCCCCTTCACAACCAAGTGAAATGTGATCATTCAACGCCTGTGTCTTACTAATTTGGACTACCATCTTCTTTTATGTCTTCTTGTAAACAACGTAACTGCCTTAAATAATTCCACACTTTCTTAATATTTAGTCACTATCGAGTCTCACTGATTCCAGACCTTCATGTTTTTAATATGAAACTCACATAGGTTTTTCACTAAACCATTGCACTGATAGGGTATTCTCAGTCTAGAACAAGGGATTGGGGTCCTGTTAATCTTCCTCCTACATTTTTGAGGTATAAAACTTAGTTATCTTTTAAAATTTATAAATCACATACAAACTTATTAGAACATTTTATCCATACTCAGTAATAGTAGCACACAAATAATCCATCAATCTAGCCTTAACACAGTCCATGTACAAGTTAGTACATTATTCTAACTTTTGATACTTCTTTCAAACATTCATCCATACAATCTTATCACTAAAAATAATTCAATACTTGGATTCTCCTAAAAGATTCTTATTATTTCATGATATGATCATTGAATTACACTAATCCTAGTCCTTATCTTGAAATAGCACACAGTCCTCATACAAGGGTTGTCATAGCTTGAATTGTCCTGTTCGTCAAGGTATATCCTCTTCTTGCTTTAAAGCTCCAAAGGTTCCTTATAATGATTCATACACTTATTTGTATACTTGTATATAACCATACATTACAAATCTTCATATCACATCACTTAATAGACTCATGGTATTCACAACAAACATATATTCCTTACACAAGAACTGTAAATATCACAATTTAAAAGTTAGATTACAATCACACAAATTACTATAGTTTTGTCAAGATAGCTTGTTCATTATTCATGCAATGGAGTCATTACAAGCCCCTATGATCCATGAATCTTATACAAAAGTCCATTTTCATTCTTTTACAAATATTAAATGCAATAGTTTATTTCTTACATCTTCATTCACAATTCCTTAGCATGTCTCTATGAAGAAAGACTAGGTGGTTATGGTTATCCAAACACCTAACTCATTGTCCTAGTACATAGGTAACCATGAGTGAGTTGATACACCTTGGTGGGGTCACATGTAAGAGAGTAGAATGACATGACCATTTCATTAAAAAATCACATTCATTGCAATTGCCTTCATACATAACACCATAGGTCTAGGATGCAATAACTACTACATAATTTGAATATATGAATATGCTTTTATTGGAGGGAAACCTCCAAAATACCACTTATTACATCAGCAAGAGTCCTTAATGAACTATGACATGACCCATAAGAATCCTAAGATACCCTATGAGACCTAATCAAGCCAAACCTATGTCTATTCTACTAATTCATGCTCGAATACATCATGCTCACCTTAAAAAGAGTCTCATATAGAAGTAGTTATGTATTCTATGAGTTCTTCACATTTACTAGATTAGGAACATTTGAGTCATTCTACCCAAAAATAGAAGTCCAACCTTGGGTAATCATTGGTTACAGATCCACCTTATCTTAGTCATGAATACCAAGCCTAAGGTTAACAAATTTATGTGACTACATTTCTGCCACTATATCTTGGAAGCTAAATTACTAGACTAATTTGAATGACCCAATATGGATTCTTAGAGGGAAACCTATAAAATTAGATTCTGGTCAATTTTCCTTTGTGAATTGTCCATTTGGATCTTGGAATCTTGAGTATTTGAGGTTGTTACACCCTACAAATCTGTTCATATCCATTTTTGAGCTATGTACTTGATGCTCCTACATCATTAAATGATCCCTCTTGAGTATCAGAAAACAAATGATGAGATTTGAAAAGTTCTTAATCTCACATTTATATAACCTATTTTGGGGTACCTTTGGAAATCATCCATCGATGAATTTTCAAGCAAAACAAATTGTAACACCATTGAGTTTAAAAATACCATGAAAGCATAGAAATCACTATAAATTTGAGCATACTATGAGATAGGAAAATCCAAAGAGTGGGATTTTGGGTATCCTTGGTGTACGAGACCTACATTGATGAGGAGTGGGTCATTTTATCCTAGGACTCAAGACAAGATAACCAACACTACTTAAAATACAACTAAATTTGTAACTAATGCTAAATGACAGACAAGAGTCCTAGGGTATGAGAGAGAATGGGAAAGCTATAAAATGAGAAGAATAATGTGCCAACTTACTATTTAGACATGATTTAAATCTGATTGAGAAATCATACATAAATGGGAAGATATGTAGAGGCATAAACACCCTATAAAGGTGGAGCATGCATCCTAAAAATAGAATGTATAAATAATACATGATTTCACCCAAGAGGGAGAACATCTAAGAAAGCTATAATACATGTGTAGGAAAAAAACCATAATATATTGAATTTAAAAGGTATTCATCGTACTTACAATAACAGAGAGTTAAGTATGTACAAGATGAATATTTTAGGGAAGCTTAGGAGACATGTGCAAGGTAACTGAAAATGCGTTACTCCAAGGAAAATCATTGGTTGTACTATTTTTTTCGAAGAAAGGACCCTGTTAAACGATTCCTAAACACTGAACATTTATAGAATATGAAAAGTGGGAGACATTGTGAGAGGGGGAGGGGGGGGACCACATTGAGATTTTCCTTGGATAATTACAACATACTGGGGACAAGTTACTTTTTTCCATAAATCTAATGCTGGATAGTACTGCCATAGTCTTATACAAGAATTCCATTGTTTATTAGAATCAAGACTAAAGGGAACCATATTTTTTATGCAGGGTTGGTAGGTCAAACTTTGTCTCATTCTGATAGATGTTTTAGGGAATACACATTTCCTCTCAAGATATGAAGTATTGTTCCTCGAGTTTTCCCTAGGACCCACAAAGGGGTATTCGATTCCATGTTGGCTAGTAGTGAGATGATGATTTTCAAATATGACACATATTGTGCATTTCCTGTAGGAAAACCAATAATGTAACACATTATTAAAAATATTTTCGCCTTCTCCTCGGCCTGTGGGTATGATTTTCTTGTCACATGGGAAATTCCTTTGAAATGCGGCACTTTGTATTTTCTGAATGCTTTGCGGGTCTCCATGACTTTTTGTATTTGAATGATCTTGCAGATTTAGAAATTCACAAGAAACCATCCTTAGAACAACTACAGACTTCTGATTTCCTTGCTAATGATTCAAGTGACGAAGGTCCTTCATCAATCTAATTCCTAAACATCTATGGAATACTACATTGGGAAAATCAATGGAACACTGGGAAGTGTTGGTGACTTTCTGGACTAAGGTGATTTAAAATAATTAATTTCCTTTCCATACGGTGCTTCAACTCTCTAATTCTAAATACTACATCTCTCACTTCAAAACATAAAATCTCTCTAGGCCTGTGTAACAATATTTGCCCATGCCATGAATGCCCAGGATCCATCGGAATCCAGACTCATTCGTGCCATGAGATAGGAGAACCCGCAAAAGACTAAAGGAATTAAATGGACAGAATACTTAAATCTAGTATTTGCGGCCTATCAACCAATTTTTTTTCCAAAGTCCAAAATTAATTTTTGAGTTGTCAAAATATCCTTGGGGGGTTTATTTTGGACAAAAATAACATGTCTTCTTTTAAAAATTAGGTCGTTAAAGAAGTCTTATGCCAAGTTTAAAATTAAGCAAACATTCTCCAATCCTTGTTACCCCCATAGAAATGGTTAGGTTTAGGCTACCAATAAGACCATTTACAATATGCTCCATAAAATTATGGGCAAACATGGCACCGCGTGGCATAACTAGATCTTGTATGTTCTTTGGGATTACCATACTAGTGTTCAAACACCTGTAAATGCTACCTCTTTTTTCTTAGTCTATGGGAAGATTTTTCTCTCCCCCTTGAAATGGAATTTCCCTCCTTATGCGTCTCACTTAAAGATCTTTAGGAAAAATGCTTACAAGAACCTGAAATGATTTATTCCCACCACATACAATCTGTTGAGCATGTTTGCATATACCAATACTACATCAAACTATCCAACAATAAAAAATTCACACATGAGATTTTTAGGTGAGTGCTATCTTCCTTAAAGAACACAAAAAAAACCAATGCCAAGGCTTCACACAAAGGTAAGTTCAAACCTAATTGGCTTGGCCCCTACATGGTCACTAAATAACTCAGTTATGGTGTTTATCACATGATATACATTGAGAGAGAACAACTTAAAAACCCCATGAACATCATGCACTTACGACACTATTACACCTAAAATTTCTAGTTATAAAATGCATCAAGAATATTAAAATAATCACATACTACAAAATACTCAAATATGAGTAAAACATACAAAATCAAGACATGTTCTTGTTTGTTTGGATAGCTTATTTCTTTACACATAATTTTGGTTACATTTATTTTGTACATAACATATTTATTCTTTACACACGTGTGTTCATGAAGTATTTTGAACTTGATGTACGAAAATCACAAATCATTATACAAAGAAATGAGCTAGTTTGATTCCTTACTGTAACATCCACTTTTTGTCGCTTCATAACTAGGGATTTTTTTTCTTTTCTTTTTTTAAAATTCATTTTATGCAGCTGATTTAAATACCCATATATTTAAATCTACATAAATCTTAATGCAATTCCATTTTGATAACTAGCATGAACATAAAATGTATCCCTCAATGCTTTGTACGAGCTCATACATAAAATGTATCCTCGGGTTTCTCCTTTATCAGAATATGATAAATATATAAGTGAAGACTTTTAAGTGTCTACCTAGGTTCAACCTATGAAATCCATAGGAATCTAACAGCTTAGTCCTATCTAAGTGTCTACCTGGGTTCCACTTATGAAATCCATAGGAATCTCGCAACTTAGATCATAGTGAAATCTCGACAGTGTAATCAGCATCTTACACCACTTTGCACAAAGTTTCTGAGTCATGTATGCCATGCTCAATTCCATGATGATAAAATCGTCATTAAGAATTTTTTTTCCACCTCAGTCACTTATTCAGTTATATGGATGCATAACATAAATGTTGTAAAACAGCTACAATTCTTGAACAAGGTACAAATTGAGTTTAACCTATATTAAGACATACCTCTAAAGCATCCTATGATGCCCAGGCCTTACAATTCCTTGTCCATGAATGGGTCGTACCTAAGTGTAGACACTAAAATTAGGTCACACTCCCCTTTGGTCCCTCGACAAGTAAGCACTCTTCATCACATTCACCTAGCCATGACCCCCTTCACCCCACTAATATTAATTTAATTAATTTAATTCATTATCCTCACTATATCTATTATTTAAATATCTTATTTTAAATAATATCCACACATACAGTTCACTTAGACACCTCACCAAGCCAACTCACCCTAAGACCTGTTCTTAGTAAGTTGCCATAACTAACTAAGACATACCTAAACCCTAAAAATCAATGCCCACATTCCCTCTAACCACATTCCCGCATGCTGTAAGGATATTACTTGTATAAATCAGAACATATACATCAGAATAATATGAGAGAACACCAAAATATAGATAAATGATGAAAATATGCTCATATAATAGCTTTGCCACTTCGAGGGGGCAACCTCCAATACCACTTCGAGGGGGTAACCTCCAAACCACACAATAACACTCCAATACTCAATATGATCCTTAACTATAACCTTCTAATCCCTATATATACCATTTTAACCTATGGCCAATACTGAGGCCGACCTCCTAAGCATAATAAATCATAAATGAATGATATAATAAGATAAGGGGATGTGTGCCACATGTCGGCATCTCCATCAACCCATATACATTATAATATTATATCCCAAGGTACATAGCATTGCCTCCCTCTTTGACATGTTTCATCCCCGAAACATAAGAAGAAGCCATATAATGAGTGTGCTTTAAATTATTGCACACTTGTCGCCAAGCTTGATCATCCAACCACATGTGATCCTGGTAGATGATACATATCTGAACTAATATTATTCCGTTGCGCTACTCTGATTCCATTCATGACCATAGTTTATCATCCTTGGATTCCATGCATAACCAACATAAGGATTTAATGCATAACCATAATAAGGATTCCATGTATAACCATAATAAGGATAACCATAATAAGGATTCCATGCTTCATAATTGTTGCTCCATTGATAACCTATATAAATAAAGTGATTATTCCTCCAATTACCTATATATCTATATTGGTTGGAAATATGATGTGCTCTGATACCACTTGTAAGGATATTACTTGTATAAATCAGAACATATACATCAGAATAATATGAGAGAACACCAAAATATAGATAAATGATGAAAATATGCTCATATAATAGCTTTTCCACTTCGAGGGGGCAACCTCCAATACCACTTCGAGGGGGTAACCTCCAAACCACACAATAACACTCCAATACTCAATATGATCCTTAACTATAACCTTCTAATCCCTATATATACCATTCTAACCTATGGCCAATACTGAGGCCGACCTCCTAAGCATAATAAATCATAAATGAATGATATAATAAGATAAGGGGATGTGTGCCACATGTCGGCATCTCCATCAACCCATATACATTATAATATTATATCCCAAGGTACATAGCACATTCTCACAAGAAGCTCCCAGTATAATCCACGGGTTAACGACACAAGATCCGAGGAAATCAAGAGGATCTCCCTAGTTTAGGAAACCTAGGAAATCCTACCTTGACCGATGCCGGTTACCCCTAACCATCGCCGGTTAAGCCGGAACCACTGTCGGTTACCCTTTTAACCCCAAAACAACCTTATTCTCAAGATTGGAAGTTGGAAGCAAAAAGGTTAGCAAGCATTATCACATCTCACAGAGATAACACATCTGCAGAGAGCGAATTCCAATGAGACCACACATGCAAGGAAGGAGATCAAGCATCTTTTCCTGTACAGCCATCCCAGCCAAGATCTGATCTAACCAAGCAAAGAGGAGTGCACATACAGCCCATGTAGAAGCTTTCCTTCAGTTGGTGATCACTTGCAACCTTCAAGCCTCTCATCAGCACCTCCATCCTTCACACACAGGCATCCAAGACCATAATACAAGTAAGTATAATGTCATACTTCTCTATTTTATTTCATTTCATCATTATTTTATCATCTATTGTTTACCTAGCCACCTATTGACCTCCTTCAACATTTCCACCTCCATATACCCATTAAATCCTCGCCGAAGCCTACCCTAGTCACCCAATACCTCGTCCCGACCAACCAAAGTCCTTTGTGCAATCACAAAGGAGACCTAAAGCTTGTTCTATGACATTCCTAGATTTCACAATAACCAGCACTGGTCACAACCTGACCGCCGTCAGTTACCCCTGACCGACATCGGTCTCGATATTTACCCACATAGCCTAGAACAGATACCTACCCACCTCATTTCACCTCACCCTCATTCACCTGTGATCTACCCGAGACCTTTGTCAAACCTATAGAGACCCAGAACCAATCATTAGACCTTCGGATTTTATTCTAGCTTAGCCTGTTAGATTGGATCTATTTCTTATTACGTTTTAAGTGAGATACCTAAATCATTTCAAATTACAATAGGATTTACTTTTTTTACAGCATTAAATTGTTTAAAATAGTGGACTGACAGCCATCTAGGAAGTATCACACTTCCCGGGTCTAGCATATGCTAGGCAGTTCACTACCCATATTGTTTAATTCCTTCTGGTGGTCTTGCTTTGCATTACAAGTAGTTCCTCCTAGCCAAAAGGAAGCTCTCACAATCAGCTGTGAATTCGGAAGTCGTACGCGTGTAACATGTATTCCTCCTATGCCCATTACCCTATCTGTTTGGTCAACACTTCAAATAAACAATCTGAGAAAAAGGTGAAACATATTGGCATGCTCAGTGGGACCCATCCGGGGTTCCTTGCATTTAATTCATTCCTAGGAAAAGTTGTGTGTTTGTTTCCCTTCTGAAAAGCGTACACACTAATTTTCTTCCTTAGTATCCCACCTCTTCTTTCTATTTGCTCTAAAGTAAACTTTTCTTTTGGTGTAATTAAAAAGAACCATTTCTTCATGTTTTATGCATTGTAGTGAAAGAGCATCCCTCTTCCTCTTCATCTTATTGTGTCATCCAATTTTACATTTCGATTTGGGCTTAAAAATAAGTGCATTCCATTCTAATTTATTGCATTAGCTCACATTAATTGAGAGCAACCTATACGTTGGAATTCATGCCCAACTGATGGTTGACAAACGAATCGTAGAAAAGCACTTCTTTCCTTTTCTCTTTCTCTGAGTCTTACCAAACCTCACAAAAATTCAAAATACATACATTCTTAAAAAAACATCCTACCTGGAATAAGTTATAGGTGATCACACGATCACGACATAGTGGGCACCCAGATCATTCCTCTGTCGATTCATACTTCAGAGAAAATCCCGTCCCCACCATAACATACCTGAAACCTCACCTTTTAGATCTCCTTCTTTGTAGGAAGCCATCCTCACCAAAAACTCTATTTCACAATTCATGTGTCAGTCCCTAAATAGCATAAGCTAAACAAACATAATAGAAAAGCCACTCCTAGGATGGCATTTTCTTAGTGTTTTTGCTTGGCTTGCATTTTGAGGTGAGAGATCATGTTTTTCACTTTCTTATTCATCCTTGCATGCTCCTCATCATAGCTGGTGTATTCCGGCTTCACCTGAGTGTGCTTGGGCCATATCAACATCATTCTCAAAATTCTAGGTCTGATTCTACATCAGATTTTAATTCACAACCACTTTTCTTTCATCATTGTTTCAATTTCACAGTAACCATCGTTGGTTACCTCTGACCGTCGTTAGTTATACCCAACCAACATCGGTTCCAGGTCCTTTTGTTAACCTACTCAAAACAACATTTTCAATAATTTTTTTTCTGCTTTTCATAGTCCCTATCACCGTCATCATTCCCATTGACATTGTAAACATCATCTGATTTGGCATACCTATCAGATTTTACCTTCTGCCTTGTTGTTCACTCACTCTCCATTTTCTACAATAACCGACAGAAGTTACCCTTGACCGGCGTCAGTTTTCCCTAACTGACATCAATTAGCCTATTTCAAATTTCAGCCACCATTTGGTACTTAATCTACTTTTTGTCGCCAGATTCACCTCTCCCTACTGTTCTCTGTGTCATTTACAGAGAAGCAACCCTACCTAATCAGTACTGGTTCACATGGTGCTGACCTGAAGACAAGCAAAGCACACTCCTATTTCATGCCAGTTGTCAACCACTCCCACCTAGTCCTTCACCACCTTCCATTTTATCACCAGCCATGGATCGCATCCAGCCTATTACTATCGCTATTAGAGATGAGGAGTTCGCATGAATCCTTGACCAAAACCCTGCCGCCTTGCAGTTTTACCTCTCCCACTCATCCACTTGAGATGCCTCGGGTCAGTTGATATACGACATGCCCATATCTATCCCCCCAACTCTCGCTCCCACTCCCGCATCAGCCTTAGCTGGATCCGTGTTGCCCATATCTACCTTACCCCCAGTCATTTCGAAGTAAGGTCCTATACCTGCTATGACTGCCGCATTTGTTACCTCTGTGGCACTCGTTACATCCATTGTACCCTTAACAACTACCCCAAACACAATCTCATCTACCCCTAATGTCTCACACATACCCGTAGCTACATTACCACCTCCAATGTCGGTGACCCCTACCCCATTTCAGAACATGTTCCTTTCCATTCCAAAATCATTAGCCCCTATTGCCACTAGGGTTACCATGACCCTTCCACCCCCATATACATACTATCAACAACCTCCCGTTTCATCCATTATACACACCAGGTATGTACCTCCTTGTTTCACTGCCCTCTTCTCCACCAACCTACATGACAGCCCCATACAATGGAGCGCCACCCCTGTTATATGCCCAAAACCAACCTTCTCACACTACAAGAGGCATCCAATCATCACAACCCACTAATGACCTAATTAAATTGATGTTGGAAAAGATGCAGACATTGGAGGCATCATTTTCTGACTCCCAAAACACTCTCACCTACGAGGAGATTTGTAACAAGCCCATTCACCCATCCATTCCTATCCGTTAATACCTCGTGCATTGGGAAATGCCTAAATTCAATCGTTTCAATAGCAAAGAAGACCTGCAACAACATTTACGGTCATTCAAACACGGGTGTTATCTGATTGCTCATGATGATGCCTTGCTCCTGAGAACCTTTCCCATGTCCCTCACTGGACCTACATTAGATTGGTATAGTGGGTTACCTAAACACTCTATATTCTCATTTAATGAGGTAGCCCAAGCCTTCTTGGATCATTTCTCTATCAATATCGTTAAGAAGGTTACCATGACCAATCTATATTCCACACGTCAATATGAGGACAAATCTATCGCAGATTTTGTTGCTCGCTGGTGCAGCCTGGATTAACCAACTTACCTTCCAACTGCCACAAACTAAACTAATCGAGCTCTTCACATGGGCTTGTGCTAGGCATATCTCATCGACCTTGCAGGTCCACACCTTCCGAACATTTGATGAAGCATTCACTATGACATGAAAGTTGGAGATTTGGGCCATCGAAGAGAAGAAAATCCAATTACGCAATAAGAATTCAACATTTAAGGTGAATGTTACCTCTTCTTCTTCCAAACCATAGATCAATTATTCAAAATCTAAGGGCACTGCCAACGCAGTGGTACTCAAGGCTGACCCAGCTCATCTGTCAAATCAGGCTACCCCCTCATCTAATCTCTCACCTATTCAGACTTTTCAATTCAGACAAGAGCAGTGGAAATATACCCCAATCGGGGAGCCTTACTCTTCTGTCTTAGAAAATATTATCAAAGCCAAAGCCATCACTCTTCCACCCATAAAACCACACACTGGTTTTGACCTTGTTCGCCCCATGCCTGCATGGTATAAAGAACATGATTTCTACAATTATCATTGAGTAAAGGGTCATAGTGATGACAACTACATCACTTTCACAAATATTGTCCAAGAAATGCTCAAGAAAGGTGAGTTAACCGTGGATAATCCTGATGCACCTACCAACCAAAACCTACATATCTTCAAGAAACCATTTCCTAACCATGCCCCTTCGTCTGATCACACACACCGGTGAGACCTTAACTCACGATACCCATACCCGCAAAGTTCACGCTATCTTTAATGATTAACCTGTCACCTCCCAATTACGCCATATTCCTTCCATAGAGGAGATCCTAGCCCGAAATCCTCCTTCCACGTTGGAACCAACCTCTCTTGTTCCTTCACCAACAGTGGAACATCTTTCATCTCCTTCGTCACCTATGGAGGAATATTTTGCTAACATTGAGACCATCTCACCTTTGGCTTCACCAATTAGAGAGCCTTTAGCTACAATACCTCCTCCACCCATAGAGGAGCACCCATTACCTCCTCCACCCATAGAGGAGCACCCATCATCTCTACTTCCTATCATATACCTAGTTGAGATACCTTTGCCTCTTGGCGAGCATTCTCCATAAGCCACCTAAAATCCTACAGACCTACTTTCGGCTCTCTTACGCACGGAAGTTCAAGCTAGCCAATTCCCTGTCTCTAAGACACATTTTACGGGAATTTCCATTAGGCCCTCACCAAATCCACCTATACACATTCCGTTCTCACATTTGGCTGATCACTTAGACTATGTGGATAGGGCTCTACTATGGGGGTGCCTTTTACTTCCCGTCTCAATACAAATGCAAAGATCCCTTGCTTATACCTCCACAATCTACCCAAAAACATTTCGACCAATTAAACTAAACACAATCACCTCTATCACAACCCCTTCCATGACAGATGTTATAGCTCACACCAAAACCTTACCCATAACTCAACCTACACCTAAACCCAAACCCATACCTACAACATTTGTCTCGACTAAACCCATTACCACTTTAGGGGTTACCCCGACCACCAGCCTTACTCATCCACCTATCAAACTGGATTTAGCCACATCCTCCAAAGTCAACACCATACCTACTCCAACACCCAAACAGAAGTACCAAACCCACAAAACTCATACGCCAGTTGTGCCAATCGCACCTGCACCTATCCCGTCTATCTTAGGATCTTAGCTTCCCCACATGGTCAAGAAACCTCCACCCATCAATAAACCAAAAACACAACAGTCCATTCCTTCCTCACAAACCTCTGACCTACCCAGACACCCAAATCTGACTTACACCTACACTTGCAGCCTCTTTACCACCCATACATCCAATACCCTCAGCTATTACTTCACTACACACTACACTTCAGTCGCTGTCTCACACACCTCAAGTGTGACCCACGTCATCTACCTTCACAGCACCCTCTATTATCCCCATGGGTAACTCACCCTTTTCCTCCATCATATTTTCCATCTAGACCTCGTATGCAACCACATCACCTTTACCCAAGAAGGTGTAACCCAAAAACAAAACTCCACTACCCCACAATAAGGTAGTCAAAACGACCACACACCCTCCTACCCATCCATCTAGCTATAACCATACCCAAACAAACATGACCGAAACCTAAAACCACACCAACACCCAAACCCATGCCTTGACCCCCCCCTCTTCTAAAGATCGCTCCTCAATAATCACCTACACCTACACCCAAACCCACGTTTACTTCCCATTTTGATTCACTAGTAGGGTCTTATGCCCAAATTTTAACCAACCTCCTAGAGACCTTTGTCATCACATTACTGCCACTCAAATGTTACAACCCCCTAAAACCCAAGCCAAAATGGTTTGACGATACTCAAATTTACGCATACCATCATATGCCAGGACATGATCTGGAGAATTGCAAGGCCTTGAAAACTGTCCTTATCTAATTGTGTCCACCAGAAACCAACCTTTGACGACGACGAACTTCTCGACGAGGATCCTGCTTCACCGACACCCATTCCCACATTGCCCACTCAACGACCATAACCTCTACCCACCCTCACAGACTCCTAGAGCCACACCCAAGATTTTAAATTAACATGGTTCACATCAGAGAACTTACCACGCTGCCAGCCCAAATGTCATTGTGCCCAACTCACCTCACAGGGTTTTTCTCCTCTAGTAGGTTTTTGCCCGTCGTGTTGTTATACCACTCACCCTACACCTTCTCCATTTGCCAACTCCTCATCAGATCAACATCATACACGTCACTACACGTGATTAGAAGGATAAGGGAAAAGAAAAGGCAACTGACCCACCAACTAATCCTATACCCAACATACCATCTACACCCATACCTAAAATAACTATCCACAGCCCCATGTATCCCATTTCTAATGGCGTAACACATCGCACCATGCTCAAAAAATTATACCAATATCCCCTCAAAATGTCCTTATATGACCTCATTCAAACCTCAGAATCCCATCGTCAAGCTCTCATGGAGGTTCTTCAATTAATTGAGGTTTTACCTAATGACCCTACACCCGTAGCCTCCATTATCACACACCATCATGTAGCCTCTCTCACCAAATTACTAGATTCATCTTCACCCCACCTTGTTCACCAAGTGGGATCCCTTAGCTTCTTCAGAGGAAGAGATTGCACCACACCAAAATGATGACCTGGACCCATCCCTCTTCATCTATGTCCACATCGATGACATACGGGTACATGCTGTGTGATGATTAATGGGGGTGCTAGCATTAACATCATTTCATCCCATGCATTCACTCAAATGCGCATACCTGAAAATTACATGCATAAACACCTAGATCATGTTGCATTCATTCAATGATGTTATCACCTATACACTAGGCACCATCATCCTCCACATTTGTGTGGGCCCCCACACTGTTCCCGAATTGTTTTACGTTTTGGAGGGGGAATTCCAATAAAACCTGTTGCTTGGTAGACCATGGATCCATGTCACGGGTTACGTTCCTTCCACTTTGCATCATTGTGTAAATTTTGAACAAGAAGGACACACCTATACTATTCTAGCTGACCCATCACCTTTTAAAACATGCAACATGCTTTACCAACCTAAATGATGTGCTCGTGCCTATCAAGCCATCTACCTCTGCGACCACTACCACTTCACCTACACCTCCACCTACCAGTACAGACGTTGCTCCTACCGTACATACCTCCTCCATTTCCTACCACTCCCATAACATCCACGGCTGACCCGTTCAGCTTCCCAATCCATTAACCCCACCTCCGCATCGACCTCTGACACATTATCCATACCAACTACCTTCATACCAACCACTGATCCCTTGGAAGGTGTTTTTTCAATGCCTCACTCTGGGGGAGTACTGCCTATATAGTGTCATCACATTTCTTACTCCAAAAGAGTATTGAATCCTTCACCAACACCCTCGCTATGATCACCTTATAGGAGAACGTCTCCTTTATGGTCCTCCCCACCTTCGTACTAGTCTTAAATATATGGGGGACCTGATACAACCACTTACACACCTTAACCACCATCACAAACCTACCCATTTTCCACTGACTTCCAATCATTTACCAATCGTTGTTTCACCCACACCTTCCTACACCACTGTGCGTGGAAGGGTTTTGGTTTTAGCTTTTATGAGAAAGGCCGCCATACCTTTATTCCATGTACCATCCACAAACATAATGACCGTAGTGGTATCGGCTTCCCTGAACCACCTACCAAACAGGCCCGCATTGAACTCATTAAGGACACTAGCCCTTCTTCACCTTCATCACCACCTTCACTGACGGAGTCGATGGATCCTGAATCTATCCCTCATAAATTTTTTTTCATAAACACCATTTCCTTGGGGCCTCCGACTTATCAACGTGAGGGCAAGGCCCCTTCCACTCTTCCCTTCCTGTATCCTGAAATGATCAATGATGACACACCTATAATTAACGTCGTTCAATGTCAGGATGATGAATCCATACTCACCTACCTTGGTGTAGAAGACTCATATATTCATCGGTCATTACCCTCTAAGACACAAACCATGTTGAATAAATTGAACTATTGAGATCAACATTCATACTTAGGACGACCCGCACATCCTAAAGATTGGATAATATTTAGATGCTACTAAATAAGAATCCATCACTTCTTTTCTCAGAAAACATAACCACACTTTCACTTGGTCTTACGCAAACATGCCCAGTATTGAACCCATCATAGTGGTCCACAATACGGTAACTGTTCCCGATGCCAAACCCATAAAACAAAAGCTGATGAAAATGCACCCTCGCATTTCTCTTCTCGTCAAAGAATAACTTTAGTGCCTTCTTTCTGTTTCCTTCATCTTACCCATTGATTATCCTCGTTGGATTTCTAACATTTTCCCTGTTATTAAAGAAACAGGGGGACTCCACATTTGCACAGACTTCCATGACCTCAACCTAGCCTACCCAGAAAGATGACTTTCCCTTACCCAGTATTGATTAGTTGGTTGACCTCACCACTAGTCATGAGATGCTATCACTCATGGATGGCTTCTCAGGTTATAACCAATTTTTTCTTTTCCAAGAAGATCAACACAAAACCTCATTCATCACCCCGTGGGGAACCTTCTGCTATTGAGTCATGCCTTTTGGCCTTAAAAACACTGGTGCCACATATTAGCGGGCTATGAATTACATCTTCCATGACATCATGCATCGCATATTGGAAGATTATGTGGATGATCTCTTGGCAAAATCTAAATGTTTCTCTGAGCACCTTACCATCCTCAAAACCATATTTGACTACCTCATTAAATATTACATCTGTCGGGTCAGGGCCTAAGAAGTGCATCTTCACAGTTCTCTTAGGAAAGCTCCTAGGATTTATCATTTCCCTCCATGGTATATAAGTTGACCTTGCTAAAGTCAAGGCCATTCTCAAAATGCCTCCACCCACTAACCTTAAACAACTCTGTATCCTGCAAGGTAAGTTGTAGTCTATTCGTCGTTTCATTTCACAATTATTTAATTGGTTTCAACCATTTCATCATCTACTCAAGAAGGATGTCTCCTTTAAATGGGATGATGACTGTCATAAAGCTTTTGAGGCCTTAAAACAATACCTTCTCTAACCACCCATACTTATCCCACCTAAATACGATCAACCTTTTTATCTATACATATCCACTACTGATCACTCCTTGGGAGCCATGCTCGCTCATTGCATGATGAACAACATAGGGAGCAAGCGGTTTATTACATCAGTCGTACTCTTTTGGACTATGAAACCCAATACACCCATCTTGAAAAACTCTTCTTAGCCTTATTTTTCGTTTCCACCAAACTCCGTTAGTACCCTACTCAACCACAAAACCTATGTTGTGACCAACACTGACCCCTTACACTTCATGTACGCCAAACCTTATCAAAATCAGCGTGCCGCATAATGGCTTATGATTTTAGCTAATCTTGACCTCGAATTCATTCATCAAAAGTCCATTAAGGGACAAGCTATCGCTGACCCAATTTGCCGATACACCTATTTCTAGGGATCAACCCTCTAATTTTGACTTTCTAGATGAGTCAATTGCTACCCTTTCCCTAGATGAACCTCTTTATCAAATGACACTCTTTTTTTACGGTTCCAAGTGTCAGCATGTGGGGTGGGGCTGGTATTATCCTCATTTCTCTTGATGGAGAACCCATGCCTTTGTCTTTCAAACTAGATTTTGAATGCACCAACAATATTTCCGAGTATGAAGTGCTCGTACTAGGTCTCCAAGACGCCTATGCCTTAGATGTCAAATCAATCAACATCTTTGGTGATTCTCAATTGGTCATAAACCAATTCAATGATATGTACCAATGTCGTAACGAGATACTTCAAAAGTATAAACATCATGTAGATATCCTTTTGAACAACCTTTAATCATTACACCCTTCAAACCATCCCACGTTCCACCAATAAATTTGCAGATATCATGGCCTGCTTAGCTTCCCAAATACCCACTTCACCTGTCGATTCCAAAATCTTTGTCACCGTACAAACGCCTCCATTCACCTTCTTATTTACCTCATGATGTTTACTCGATCGGAACCAATACCCCTTACCTGAGCGACCTTTCGTATAAACAATACTTCTAACTACCTTTCTCTCTCCATCTTACCTCCTAATCTCACCTGTAATGGACAGTGCAGCCTTCCTTAAAAATGTTTCTCATTATGTTATCCTGGGAGAACTCCTCTATAAGCGCAACTTTGATTGTATTCTCTTATGATGCCTCACAAGTTCTGAAATTTGTTATACCATTGAGGAGGTTCATGATGGCATATGTGGAGGTCACTTTAGTGGCCTTGCTATTGCTAAGCGTATTCTTCACCTAGGCTATTATTGGCCGACCCTTAACCATGATTTTTGTGACTACGTCAAACATTATGTAAAATTCCAACAAAATTCTAATCTTCATCATACACCCAGTCATGCCTTACAAGTCGCTCGTGACCTTTGTCCCTTCTCTCAATGGGGTTTGGATCTTGTTGAGATAAATCAATCCTCATTCTTCCCAACGCCATTAATGGATCATCAATGCTACCGAATATTAGACAAAATGGGTAGAATCCATACCAATCATTTCCACGAAACCCGAGAAAATATTTGAGTTCATTAACCACCACATCATTTGTCGCTTTGGTGTTCCTCATCACCTCATCACTGATAATGGAAAACAATTCAAGAATAAAACATTGCAAAAACATTGTGCAACGCCTTCAACATTCAGCTTAGTTTCTCATCGCCTTACTACCCACATAACTAACGGCCAAGCCAAATCCACTAACAAGACCCTTAATAAAATTCTCATGAAAGTGGTTGACGATACTGGGAAGGATTGGCATACGCACATTCCCTTTTCCCTAGTGGGCATACTGCACTAGTATTTTCACTTCCACTGTGGCCACACCCTTTTCTTTGGTCTACGGTACAGAGGTTGTTCTGCCTCTCGAAGTTTAGTTCCCCTCGCATCACATTTCTCTCCATGACATGCTCACTAACGATGACTTTTATCAGGACCACTTAGCACAACTAGAGTTATTAGATGAACGTCATCTTAATACTCTAGATCACCTTCAAGTGTACCAACAATGTATCAAACATGCCTATGACAAACATGTTCATAAATGAACTTTCCAAGTCAGTGACGTTTTCCTGAAAGAAAATCAACACGTAACCAAAGGAGAAAAAAGTAAACAGGGAAAATTTACTCCTAATTGGCTTGGACCATACATCGTGACTCATACCTATGGACCAAGTGCTTATCATTTATCTTCTCTCAATGGTAAACCCGAGCCCAAGCCCCTAAACGCCTTACATCTTTGAGTTGAGTTGTTGTCCTACCTCACCCTTTGTCTCTCTCCAGGCTTGTCCCTTGAGCGTTACCCACTCCATACACCTCCTTAATGATTAAACCAGAATCATGTGAGTACTCGTCACTTGTTATCTTCCCTTGAATATGTGTACCATGACACTGCACATAGCATGATTCTCATGGATACTTTTCATCTAACTTTAGATGAGATCCCATGGTTGTTTCACCTTTCCTTTTGAACAAGAGTCCTATCCTCCACCTTGGTCTTGTCCATGACTTCAAAGACTTCACATGGGACCAAACTCCTTGAGTCAAAATTCTCATAAAAAGATGACTCCCTCAAAAGGACATATTCCTCTCGACAAATTACTACTATAAATAGACTGCTCCCATGAAGGACAACTATGTAAAGCTCTTACAAAAAAAGAATGAGAGCAATCAAAGCTTCCCACATCGATCAACTTCACGAAGACCTTAAGGATTTTAATTTTTCCCATATCAACTTCCTGCATCGATCAGTCTATCTCAACTATAAGTCAAAACAAAAAACGTTTTAGTCATGGAATTGCTCGTTGTGACCTAGGACCTCCTGCTCGAAGGGCCTGCTACCTCATACCATATAAAAATTAAAAAATTACCTACTCTTCACCCTGTGAACCATGCCCACTCTAATTTCCTACTGTCTCAAGGGAATTCTTGGAACTTAGACATTTGGTGATCATGTGACCACTTTTCATCACAAAACATGTCAATCATGCAATGTCTTTAGGGTCTTATGTTCATCACCTCCTCCAAGGTATGATCTACTTGGTATGAGCCTACCCAATTAGGTGGCTTTATTGCCCCCTTTTATCTTTTAACCATCTTTGTTTACATTTTTATTACCTTATACAGGACTTGGTCCTTAACGATTACCTTTGGGGTAATCCTCCTCTTTCACCACAATCACTTTCACCTACATCATTTTACCTACAATCTACCCATACCTAGCAAATCTAAACCCACAACATGCCCAAACACGTACCGACTCATTTTCACACCTTCTCATTTTCTTCCCTAGCTTATGGGAGAACTACATCAGCCTGAGGTCCTTTTTCACTAGGACTATGTAGGCAGTACTCCGAGGGCATGGGGCCCTTTGAGGTTAGCTCGGCCAATCTCTACCCTAAATAATTCATCAACCATGCCTCACTCACCATTTACATCACATTTCACTTAGTTCCCCTTTTATATACAAAACTGGAAATTAAGTCACATACATAACAATTTGCTACATATTTTATACATTTATTAGGCTTACCAATTCTCTATCATCACTATGCATGGATTATACCTCAGCTCACATATGACCCATAGTATCATTCATTGCAAAACAATAATGAATCAAAACTTCATCTACTTTTAATATATCTATGCCTAATCAACCTGACTCAACCATGCCTTACTAAACCCGACTCAACTATGCCTAATCAACCTGACTCAACCATGCCTAACCCAAACCTGTCTTGACCCATGCCTATAACTTGACTCAACCATGCCTATAACCTGAATCGATCCATGCCTAAACTGACCTGACTCCATCATGCCTAACTCACCTAATTTCCATCCACATCAAAGTAACAAATCCATATCTCATCTAACACAAGCCATAAAACAATATCTCATAAATACATTAACAAATCACAAAATGCCATGTATCTCATCATATAAATCAATCATTATGTATCTCACTATACATGCCCATATCATCATGTCCATCATCTCAAAAATGTCGGCACATAGGCCGATATATAATACAAAATTTCATTGGCACGCAGGCCGGTCTCATATATACAAAAAAGGAACGAATCAATACCAAATCTCTTCGGCATGCATGCCGGTATATGCTCAAAATATACAAATAAATCATACAATCCTCATTGTCTTCGACACGCAGGCTGACATATATATCAAAAAATAACTCATATACATCAAAAATCAGGTGACTGCATATCAGGCATCTTGCCGAATGTCCTCCATCTTAGTGTCACATGTACCCATAGCCCTCTTATGTCCCTACTGGAACCTCACCTGATGCTGGTCACCACGCGTTGGTGGCCTCTCCCTGATCAGGCCTTAGAGCTTGCTAACCTCATGTGCTCTCCACACTATGAGTGCGGGATCGCGTCCTCTCACTGGATGCCTGATGTGCCCTGTACTCAACATAGGATATGAAATCTATCCCAGCCACCATAATCTATTCCTGATAATATCTTGTCTCACCTAGGGGCATCTTGTAACCTGGATACAAGCACGGTCTGTGGTGGCCCCATAAGTCCTTGGCCCCTGTACCTGCCCTATGCAGTAAACCTTCCCTACGCTTTCCTGTGAACTAGGAACCTACTCCTGGTGCTTGTGGTGGTGCCCCCTACCCCTGTGCCTATATCTGGGCCTGTAAGGCCTCAATCTATGCCTGGGATGTGGCCAATTGGCCTTGTAAACCTACCACATGAGCCTATAAGGCTGCCACCTGACCATCTCCATCTCCTCCATCTCCTCCATCCACCATCTAGGCCTTCAGGCTAGCCACCTATATGCGTAGCTCTGCTACCTCTCCATTAGAACCCTCCAGCTGTGTCTGTAGTATACCCAACTGGGTAATCAACATAGCTACCTGCCCCTGTAGGGGCGTCTCTCTACACTGTAATGGTAGCTAGGTTTGGCTACCTCAGTTTGGGTGGTATGGCTCGTAACTGAGCCACCCCACCACTGCATGTATCTGTCTGTACATCCGGTGTTATCTATCCGCCGATCCACTGGCTACTCCTCCTCCCCTGTGAGTACTGTAGGCTATGATAGAGGTAAGGGCCTCTCCACATCATCTCTTCAATACTATGGGAAGGGCGGAGGAATGTATTGTAAGATCTCGAACTGCTGTTAGACTCTGTCTACCAAGATTATCTCATCCTCCTTGGTACGACGACTCTGTATCCACATCTCTAGCTAGAGCTTAACTAGCTCCTCATGCATATGCCTATATGAGGGAAATACCATAGATGTCCTCCAGATAATGTCCACTCCGGATAACCCCTCCAGTAACTACTGAAAAATGGGCCACATCATGTGCCATCCTATCCGATCTCCACTCTCCTATCACTGTCACCCATCTCTTGTATCCCAACCACACAAATCTAGTTAGGAATGCATCTAGTCAGGGCATCCCTATAGGTCACATGCACACTATGTGCTCGTACGCCTAGTAGTGTAGTATAAATGTACAACACAGGCTAAACTTGCGTAGCTGCCCATATGTCCATAACTCTCTGTATAGCTACACTAAGAATGCTAGTGCCCAGGAAAAACGTGTCTCATGCACCATCATATCATGGGAAAGTGTCCACCCTTTGCATCTAGCAGTGTATAGCAGCACACTGCCTCCATCAACAAAACCACTAGCCTTGTCCTCATCCGGATAGGCTAGGTACATCTCTCCATAACTCAAACTAGCACTATGGAATCTCAGATTAGCCATTCCCTTGCCAAAAATATTCCTAATCAACTCTTCTGAGGCCCTCGAAGGAGATATAATACACCTAGGCACCCAATATGGGTAGCCGCAAAATTTGGAACAAATCCTCCACGGTGATAGTCATCTCACTCGTCGAAAGGTGGTACGTGTTGGTTATAGGATCCCATCTATCGATGAGCACAACCATCAAGTTGGGTTACCGAACAACATATCAGTAACAATGAATCCCACTCAAGCCCACTACCCTCCACATACTGAAGCTCTAGAGGGGTAGCTATGCCACACAATGTCACCAGTAGAGGTAGAACCATATCCTCGCATATGTAACTGCACTCTCCCCTACATCCAATCCAAGCACGACATTAATCCACATTTACCATGACCATATTCACCACTTATCATTACCCTCCACCCTATTTTCACCCTACCCATCTCAACTTCCTAGCCCACATCACTTTTGGACCCTTATGCCTAAAATCTCGACCAGTGCCAGTTCATGCTAACTGACTCGGGTCATCCTTAAACCGGCATCGGTCACCTATCTGGTGACCGATAGCAGTTCACCCCCTAACCGACTCTAGTCACCCTTAAACCGGCCATTGGTCACCTATTTGGTGACTCGATACCGGATTTACCCAACCAACGCCGACCAAACGTGACTGACACTGGTCACTGTGGCAGAAAATCCCGTGACTTCCTAAAACCCCCATTTTCTAAAAATCACCCCCCTTTCCCTTTCCTAGCCCCGCCTACAATGACCTAAAACTACTCCTGGACCTCTACCCACCCACATATACCATCTACTACCCTTCCCCTCCCTCTTTTAGTCCCGTTTATTCCCCCTCATACCCAAATATAATTTTTACCCACCCACAAAAAAAAAAACCCACAAAAACCTGAAATAACAATACTCCAAACTCCTAATCTATCTAATCAACAATGTACGCATTGGGTGCTTACCTTATCACACTACCGCCCGTCTTTGGTGGCATGTCTTACCAGCTATGTCGGTGGCTCGCTAGATCCCTCTCTGGCCTCTGCCATCACTGAATAGCTACTCGAAAACCTCCAACCAATCAAATCTCTCACCTTGATCCCATGGACCCACTGCTCACCAACCCCAGCCCTCATCCAATCACACTACTAACTCACTGTCCCATTTCCTTCGGACACTTTTCTCTCTTTTTTTCATTTTCTCACTTCACAAAATAATAATGAATAACAAAACACACAGATTTTTTATTTTTATAACAAACCCAACCTAACTGACGCTGGTTACCCTTGACCGGCATCGATTGCATGCCCTACCTCACCATCTTCGATTGACCTATACCGACATCAGTTATCTGTGACCGGCATCGGTCACCGTCACCTACACATTTCCCTAAATTTTAACCTTTTACCCTACCCCTACCTCCTTTTTTGCCCCACCCAACCTTCACCCTGATCATTTACCCCACCCCACCTTTACCCTACCCATTTACCTTCACCTTTCCTGACCAAATCATTTACTACCTCCCTTTGTCCTCGTTTGGGGACTCGTTATTTTACCCCTACCTTGGCCTTACCCATACCGTGACCTAGATATTTGTATCTAGCCCATCGCTTCTAACCTTTGACCTCATGTGTTCGCTATACCTTGCGGCATTATTACCTATGTTGTTAACCTAATGACCTTACCTAGCCTATTGTCGTGACCGTTTATCCTGCCCTACCTTTGGTGTACCAGAACATACCTACACGTTCCTACACCTAACCTCCATTTTGTTTCCTAACCATATCCTATACCTTGGATACCGGACTCACTTCAACCTTGTTTGGATAAACCTATCGACCTTAGACAATGTAGAGTTTTCCTGCTCTTCAACCGGGTAGCGTGGTGTAGTTTATATGTGTGCGTGCATTTGACTATTGATACCTTTGACCCTAATCCATTCCCTAGATTTTGCCCGAGTAGACCTTTAACCCTTTTTCCCCCCGTGCCCACCTACCTTTTCCCTCCCATTTACCTTTTATCAAACCACTCACTAATTCTACCTTTTGCCTCGTCAGTTCCTGGTTTGAGAGGAATCACCTTCACCCACACATGGGGCAACCACATCTTATTTTTTGTTAGCGTTGCTTACTAATACAAGCTATGCAAAAAAAAGGGGCAAAATTTAGACACTAAAATTAGGTCACACTCTCCTTTGGTCCCTCGACAAATAAGCACCCTTCATCACATTCACCTAGTCATGGCCCCCTTCACCCCACTAATATTAATTTAATTAATTTAATTACATTAATTCATTATCATCACCATATTTATTATTTAAGTATCTTAATTTAAATAATATCCACACATATACCTCACTTAGACACCTCATCAAGCCAACTCAACCTAAGACCTATTCTTAGTAAGTTGTCATAACTAACTAAGACTTACCCAAACCCTAAAAATCAATGCCTACAGTAGGACAAGTGACACTATCAGGTATACATTGGTGGGTATATTTCATTTTAGCTAGTCTTTTTTAGTATCTAATTTCAATATTGATGTTGTGAATTGTTTTTTTCTATTGACCACCCCATGTTTTACTATTGTGAGATACGGTGATCAACAACTGGGGCATATGTATACACCTACTTTTTCACTTTTCATCTTTCATACATGTTACTAACAATTTACCTTGTGCAAATAAGGGCCAGTGATGCATCTATTTCTTGAATGGGTACCTTAAGGGGCTTCCAACGAGTCGAGAATGGGGTATGATTATTCACACAATCAATATGGGTTAGAGACAGTACACAGAGAGAGTATCACTATGTTGTCCCATGCCTTAGTTGTCCTTACATTACTTTTCCTTGTCCCTTTATGTCTCATACACATTACACGCCCAACACCTTGTTTGTCATCTCACCATTTGGCACCTTGTTCAACTATTTGCTTGATCCAAGACACCTATTTTCACTCTACATGACATTTATCATCCTTGGTTGATGTCATCGCCCGTGGGTGATGGTGTCAGTGTTAGATTTTTCCCTAGATAACGCCCACGGGTGATGGTGTCGTATATATACATACCACATCTAGTCACACCTACTGCCGTAAGTTACCCATAATCAGAGGATCAGTCTCAGTATGCTTTGCCACTTTTGCGCTAAACTTGGCATCTACCCACTCATCCTTTAGTTCACCCTCATTGCACCTTGAGTCTAGAGACCTCTGTCATTGCAGAGACCCACCAATCATTCTTCTTAGATTGTATTGCTTAGCATGTTATTAGGTCATTTCTTATAGTGTTTCTAAGTGAGATACCTAATGTTCCCATTCTCCAATTAATATATGATTCTCTCTTTGTCTACAACTTAAATTGTTTAGAGATAGATGCATCATGACACCCCATCAGGTAAGTTCTCTACAATTTTTTGTCTTATGCATACGATTAGTTCAATTCCCTTACCCATTTCTCTATGTTCCTTAATGGTATATGTACTTGATGTTATTACAGGTAGTGCTCTTATCTGAAACTCCTTAGCTTTCCTCTACACATTTCAGATATGGATTCATGTTTGTCTTACCATTATCGATTTAACCCTTCTCACCAACATTTACCAGGTATTCCTCCTATGGGTACTCTCCTCTATCTTGACTGTCAACACTTGGAAAGAAAGCTTGACCTGAGTAAAGGGATTATTTCACTCTGGATATGTGACCTAAGGTTGATCCTAGGACCCCTTTAAATCTTCGAACAGTTAAATTACCTTTCAAGTGTGTCTCATGCCCAAGTTAACTTGTAAATGAAAACGATACTATCCAATCTATGATCGGTATTACAGTTTAAATATTATCCCGACTTAATAAATTGAGCCCATGTTTCTTTATTTTACATTCAGTGGGTATATGTACTTGCATAAGGCTAAGTATTAAGGTATGATTCATGCCTTTTGTCAAGTACCATAGACTATCTATGGTAGTACATAATTAAGCACAAGCACTTGCACTTTTCTTAGTTACAGCTTAATCTAGAGTGTTCATTTGTTTTAATATGTCCATCAAGTAAGTTATGTTTGGAGTAACATGAGATGTTAGATTGGAGGACTAAAAATTCCCATTCATCCTCTCATGTATAGCCTTTTTACATAATATCTCTTAATCTCTTTTATTATGTTTGTACACTAATCCTCCTTAGAGTTAATAACAATATTGACTGACCAGGGTTAGGGTTCTTCATCCGTACTATGTTCTTTCCAACTTAGTAAGCATGTTTCCATTTTACTTCCATTATAACCAGATATCATAATTATATGCTCATAATGATGCATTATGGGACAGCCCTAATAAAATTCGTCATCATCTCATAAAACAATTATCACATTCTGCAATTCATGAGACCAATATTATTATATCCTCATGTCAACTTCCTTGGTGACCGTAGTCAAAGTATGACAATGTACATCAGCTATAGGATCAACACCCTCTTCCTATAATTTGACGAAAGTCTACACACTTTTATGGTTCTTAAACTTATCATTTATGCAAGTGTGGACCCTAATCCTTCATAGAGGTATCAACGTACCTTGGTAATTGATTAGCTAGCCTTGTATTCTCTTTCACTTGAATACTTAATAGACATATATGGTCTACCTGACAACACACTTGACCATAAAAGATTAAAATATTGTCTGTGTGAAAAATATTCAACTTCATACAGTTGACTATACCATTTTGGATATAACTTCTATATTATTGTTTCGTCAACATGGTTCACATTATCCATGAAGTCATTTTTACTTCGTTTGCAATTTATCTTTCCCGAATTCCAATCATTCTACTTGTTCCATTACTATTTCCTTATTATGGCATCACATCTTAGTCAAAAAATATGAGTAGGTTTACCATTATTGATAATGGTTAAACCTTTAAGATCATAATTTATTTAAGTTGGTTTATATTACATGACCTTTCAAGGTAATTAGATATGATCCATTACTTAATAATATTATCCTATTATCTATCTGCCACTGAAAGTATTGTTATTTACTTTTTATCTTGTTAATAATTACCTCTAATATTATTAATTTAATTCACAGTAGTTGAGTTAGAGTGTTGCAGGGTATCCATACATGCTACCAATACATATTCATATCTTTTCAGTTAAGCTAATTGGTCAAGTTATTAAGACCCTTATGGTATAAGGTCACTTCACCAAATATACCAAACATGATTTAAATGAGTAGCACCCAACTGATATTCTGATGATATGCAAAATGTTTCATGCATCATTACCTATGTTGTGATGCCAACCTACTTTTAATAATACTTGAAATAATCTGAGTTATTTCTTTATTTACCTCATTAATAAAGAGTAACATAATAGAATATTTTCTCAACAATTTTATTTGGTAGAAAGTCCATAAGAACTACATATTTGGCAACTTATAGACAAATGTTAACATAACCAATAATATTTTCCAAGGTATAAAATTTATTGTAACCCATAATACAAAATGAATCTTGCACCCAAATGTAAATCATATAATCATATTTTATATTTATTTGAATAGTTGATCTGTAAAGATCTTTGATTGCATCTCAGCAATTAAAGAATAAGATAAAGAAGTCAAAATGTCTAATCAAACTTGAACATAATTTGAAATAGGGTTATTGCCTCTAGTAAAATAGAAATCTTTTCTACACATCATCAATTGTTCCCCTTTTTTTTAAAAACCAATCAAGAAGAAGCTCATAAGTGAGTCAAAATATCTTAAGCTCAATGGCCATCATATTCACAATAAGTATTGACTGAAAATTAAGGTTTCAATACAATCCAATCACTCATGCATTCTAAGGAAAATACAAAATGCATCGTCCAATTTGGACTTTGTTTGCCACAAAGTTCCTTTTTCCCTACACTGAAAATTTGATGTACAAAATTGCACATGGTCAGTCCAACATGACTGGCATGAATAGCCCTTTTCCCCACTTAATGACATGTGCAATATAATATTTAATTAAATGATATATGTTGCAACATTACAATCATAGTAACAACACAATAATGCAAAGAATAAATCATCATATGTTTAGAATAATTTCTTTTCATCCATCTAAAAACTATTCGTTGTCATAGATTTTAAATGCCTCATAAAAGGAATTCACAGGAATAGATCACATAACAACATAGGATTAAAGCATTCATAGCATTTATTCCACTTTCAATAACATGATAAATTACAAGTCTAAATCAATTGTTGTCAATAGTTTCACTAGTCTGAAACAAACAAGAGTGGAAAAATAAAACACTAGCTTATAAAATACAGAAATAGTATAATGACTTTCAGCCTCGAATGAGACTGGAGATGTCGAAAGATAAAGAAGTAACAGAAGGTATCTCAATCCTTGAATTGGAACTAATATCCACCAAATTAATTGAAATGAAATTGATTGATCTGATTACCTCATGATCTCTTTGCCAATAAGGGAATATGGCATAATTAATAGATGCTACAGACTTAATAGAATTGAGCCATGGTAGAAAAAATTCTAAAAACATGTAATTACACTATTACATCCTTATATCCTTAAGGTATTCTTCAAAGTGTCCATAGGGACTGATCTCAGCATGTACTCAATGCAAGTAGCCGAAAATTCACAAGAAATGGGTATTCAGAACAAGCAACCCTCAAAACATTCTTCCTTCTTACTTCGGGGGTGCCTAGACATCTCTTACTAGAATAGGTCGATAATTATTTTAAGCAAATAATATACACTTCCTTTCAGGAATGACTGATATACTCTTGTAAAAATAGTTTATTAATGTTCTTTAATCTTAGTTAAATATATCTTACTAGGGAATCCTTATTTTTCCCAGATATCGAAACCACTAAACTCAACATATGACATTATACTTACCCAAATTCCCAAGTTAGATTGTTAATAAAGTAATTTTTATTTACCTTTAATTGAATCAAGAGCCTTCAAAAATTCCTGTAACCTTCTTGACTTAATCAAGACCCATCCCAGTTAATGTCGATACTAATCGACATTTCAAAGGAAATAACTTATTACTGGCTTATTTGTATTGCCAGGAGGTCTTTGTATTCACATTATGGTGACCGATAAAATATAGCTAAACAACATATACAAAGTTTAAGCTCACAAGTCAATCACTCACACTCAAACATGCACATCAAATTACCAGTTAGATCAATTTATCATATATGCAGTATCAATCATTTTATGTACCCAGACTGACTATAAAACTACTCAATTAAAAACAACCAAATCAGAAAATCCCCTTATGGGTTTTTATTTAAGATTTTCACTTGGATTCTCTAACATGAATTTGACCCCATGTTCCAGAAGGAAGAATAATCTGAAACTAAACATGGTTTTAGCTATAAAGTGAAGCCAGCATAATCCCCATAACACCAAAAATTACAGAGCATACCACTTAAGGTATTTTTCCTTAATCAGTATAAACATTTCAGGCATCTGGGTAATACCCAGAGTTAATGAAGTAATAATCAAAATAGAGAATATTAGAACTCAGGTAAATGAGTTTACACTTCCCAATAGTATAACAACACACAGTTTTAACAGTAATAATCATGTAGTACAACAACACCAAACTAACAGTTATTACTACAACTCTCTGAAAGCTTAAATCACAATCACTCATAATTTCACAAAAATCATACAGTACACAATAATAACCTTCCTCATGCATATTCAAACCAAAGAAAATGTTGCAGAAGATTATCTATTCAAATATCAGATTGAATAAGATATTAAGAGGGGGAGAGAGTGATCCATGCCTGTTAAAAACTGAAATCCTTCCACCTCGCAGTCCCAACAACTATTCTTTACCACCGAGACGTGATTACCAATGCTCCTTGCGTAAAGCCAACAATACATAGTTCCAAATAAAACTTATCTATATCATGTATCCTCCTTCTATACAAAATACTTGAGCCCCTTTTATCTTCCAAAATTTCCAACGAACTATCTTTCAAAAACTTCATGCAAATTTGGTTCCAAAAGTGGAAATTTCGAAAGGAGAAGAGTTCACAGTTGCAACTTGAAAGAACAAAAATAAAATGAATCACTAACATGTCTGATAGCTTCTTCAAGGAAGCTTCACCACTTCCAAAGCTTATCTCCTGCATTTAAGTGCATTAAATATATTCAATGCCATTTAATGACCAACCAACCATCACCACTGGCCTCTAATTTCTCCTCCACAAAAGGTGGGATTCACACATTTAGAAAAATTTATTTCTTTTTCCAAATTTAACTACTTGCATGGATAGGCATATAACTATCTACTAGCATGGCAAATAACTTAATCATGGTTTGTGATTAACTAAGCCTAGTAGAAAAAATCATTAATTACATTTAATCAATGTATTAAATAATGCTTGGTGGGTCTTCAATGTAGTCATTCTGGCTTATAAATCCTTAAGCCTCATGCATGGCCTATATAGTTAATAAAGATACCCACAAATATTTGATTTCATTTTCAAAATGCAAGTAATATTAATCAAAATAACTATCTCATAGCCTCTAAATTATTTTAATAATTGAATGCCTCTATATAACTTAAAATGTTATTCAATTAAGTACATAAACTTATAGAGGTTTATCATAACAGAATTTGCATGGAGGATATTCGGATAGGTCGAAGGTGATAATTACAACAACTTCATAACCAAGCTCACCATCAAATTATTCAAACATTTATCCCATACTACTAAATGTAAGAATTGATCAAACTTGTCGTAGCGGTCATGTAAGAAACCAAGCTCAATATACAGTTTAGTACCATATCATTATTTCCTCATAATGACTAAAGTATAGAAGTGGTGTATAAGTTCAACCATATTTTTGCAACTTTAACTCACCCAGAAAACAAAAGTAAAATAATAATAATATCCATGGAGGTATGGATGCCAGTTATGCATCCCACAATGAAGGTTCATCTCCTCTAACCAGAAGATATTTCACAGCACACAACATGACAACATAGCCATCCAAGATGATTAATAAAACCATCATCTACAGAAACAAGGTAGCATGCCAACACGTAGAATGAATTACAACCTTAATTAGTTTGTTTGCTATGTGACAATAGGAGCCATTGTGATGTCACACATACAATTGTGCATGTGTATGCATACCCTTTCAGCTATGTGTACATGTCCATAGTGGTACACGAGACAACATAGCGGTACTGGCTGCCGCGCTACTCCCTAATTATTTTAATGCTTCAATTCATTTTACGACAAAAGAGAATGAGGGATTGAGGGGTGTGACATTCTTCCCCTCTTAATGAATCATCATCCTGATGATTTCTATCTAATAATCACAATCACATCATTCAAACAAAGAATTATACTCTTCTTCTAAGGAGAATAGTCACCATTTTCCTCAAAATCTTGCAATTTTTTAGGTCTGAAAAATTTATTCCATCAGCTGTAGCAGCCTTTTGTAAGAAAAATCTTCCCACAGAAAAATACATGGCAAGATTTTTCATTACAGTCCATTCATACTATACAATATTATGTAATGAATACAAAATAAAATTCAAAAACAAGTTTTTATAAGGCTGAAACAAGCAAGGAAAAGTTGTCTCTTTTCTATTTTCCCAAGTATTATAAGGATGGGTTGTTTCGTTACTTATTTTTCCCAAATATTTTCCTATGTAATTACTATTTTCATAGAGTTTCTCCTAGCAGATTCCTTTTTAAAGCTGGTTTTATCAAACACAAATGGTTTTGTTCCTTTCTTAACCACATAGATAAAGAAAAATAGATCCTTCAAACATAAATTAGACCTCTAGGTTACTAGTTTATGTTTCCTTTGTTTGAGTAATGCCATTACTCAATGGTTTATCATTACAAACCTAACAATTCAGAAACCTTAAAATCATACAGATGTTGGTTATAATAAATAATACCTAACCAGTCTATATTATAATAACCCAGCTGCACATATTTCAGGTGAATCACTACTTATAAGTAATAAGTAGAATAAGGCGTGCAAGTATTCAACCTTAGTTTTCCCAATATCTACTAGTATCAAGGTGGCTGAGTAGAATGTTTTTCATAAGTATCTACTCAATCCATTTTCCACAATCAATTCTAGTAATACCAAAACCATATAAGCCCATACTTATGTCACTGCAGAGTTATATTATGTCCGTTCTAATAACATTACTTACTATTAACTCAAAAAAATAAAAATCCAAGATGGAATAATAATTTTACCGCCATATACCTCCAAGTTATATACAGTAATAACTTATAAGAATGAAGGAAAAATATACTTCATAACTCATCATACAACCTTGTATAAACTTTAATACAACACATCAAATTGAGTTACTTCCTATCACATTCAGTTGTAATAAGATCCAATTTCAAGTAAGGTCTCAACCGAAACTTGGTCACACTTAAATATATAAGTCCAGACTTTCTTATCCTTTCATTGCAACTGGTATAACCAAGCATTCATTATGATATAAGTCATACTTGGCTATATCATCTATCTGCCACTTTGACATATCTTACTCATCACTCATAAATCCTAGTTTTAATCAAAGAAAACAGTCTACTTGGTTACCCAAGCATAATGAGCCATCAACAAGTTCATTTAGGAACTCTTAACAAATATTGACTCACAAATGAGTACAGATAGTCTTTTTACCTATCCTTAAGAAAGAAGTCTACAGTTTTTTTTGTAGAAGACCGAGAAAACTTGTTTACCTTAAATCTTACGAAGTGACTAGTATCAAAGTTACTTTATAAGCTATAGAATTTTCCATCAACAACTTTATATTCCAATATTAAGAGTCAATAGACTGAAATATGATATATTTCCATATCTTGGAGTTGAAATAGTAACTAAGTACTTCAAATATTTAACAAAACCTGAACAATCATTCAGATAAATGCTACTTTATCCGATATAAGTTTGAAATTGGATATTTTTAATCCATACCACAAGGAAGAGTTAGGCTTCAAAATTGTTGACCAGTTTTTCATTGAGTGCAGAAAATCCATATTTTCTTTCTTTTAGTATTGAAGAATAATAATCTCATGGATCCCTTCACAATTTCCTCTGTATCCTGCTAGGGGTACATGTTCCTTTCCTTTGTTGTCTACCCTTGCAGCATGCTTCATCATTCAAGGCTTGTTCATCTTCTTTAAAGGACATTTGTTGGCATAATGTCCATTACCACACAAGAAACATCCTCCAGTAGGTCCCGATTGACCACATTTAACCTTGCTATTTGCAGCAGTATTATGCTTTTTTCTTGCAGGTTATCACAACAAGTTTTTGTGCAAATTTATTTTGGTAGAACACATTTTCTTGCTATCCTTTTTCCACCAAATTTTCTTAGCATTCTGAGATGAAGAAGAATTATCATTCTTATAATCCTTTTCATTTTTATGAGTGGGAATGTCTAGCAGATTTGGTTTTAGCCCACTAGATTTTCCAACTATCATCTTATCGGAAAAAGGTCCAAGTTTATCCTAGTGTTTTCCCCATTTTGGGTTTATTTCTTCTTTGGATTGGTAAGTCCAAAACTTGCCACCATTGACCAGTTCATCATTCAAACAACTCCCTTATTGCTTATTAGTAACAATCTCAAGTTTTCTTTTATCCAACTTATCATTTTCACCCATCACCAGCTGCTCCAAGGCATCTATCCGGTTCTGGGTATATTAAAGGATTGCCATAATTTTGTCTAACTTTTGCACCATGGAAACCACAGAAAAATATGACCCGGTTCTTTCCTCTTGGTGCATCCTTCTCATATCCATTTTATTCTGAAAAAAAATAAAAAATTTTAATTAGCGTAAGGACCCAATAAGTCCAAGAGTTGCAACCTTCAGCTCTGATACCAAGATGTAACATCCAATTTTTGTCACTTCATAACTAGGATTTTTTTTATATTTATTTTATGATGTAGCTGATTTAAATACCCATATATTTAAATCTACATAAATCTTAATGCAATACCATTCCTATAACTGTTCATGAACCATGTGCAGTTGTATGAGAGATTACAAAACCTATTCATTCTCCCTCAATGCTCTGTACGAGTTCATACATAAAATGTATCCTTGGGTTCTCCTTTATTAGAATATGATAAATATATAAGTGAAGACTTCTAAGTGTCTACCTGGGTTCCACCTATGAAATCCACAGGAATCTCATAGCTTAGTCCTATCTAAGTGTCTACCTAGGTTCCACCTATGAAATCCACAGGAATCTCATAGCTTAGATCATAGTGAAATCTCAACAGTGTAATCAACAGCTTACACCACTTTGCACAAAGTTTCTGAGTCATGTATGCCATGCTCAATTCCATGATAGACACACTCCTCATTAGGAAATTTTTGTTTCACCTTAATCACTTATTCAGTTATATGGATGCATAACATAAATGTTGTAAACAACTACAAATCTTGAACAAGGTACAAATTCAGTTTAACCTACATGAAGAAGTACCTCTAAATCATCCTATGATGCCTAGGCCTTGCAAAAGCTTCTCCATGAATGGGTTGTACTTAAGGTTTGGGATAAGGTTGATCCTAGCACCTTTAATCTTTGAAAACTTAAATTACCTTTCAAGATCTCATGCCCAAGTTAACCATAAATGGAAAATGATACTATCCAGATCTATGATCAGTATTACAATTTAAATACTATCCCAACTTAATAAATTGAGCCCATGTTTAATTTATTTTACATTCTAGGGATATGTACTTGCATAAGGCTAAGTATTAAGTTATGATTCATGCCTTTTGTCAAGTACCATAGACTATCTATGCTAGTACACAATTAAGCACAAGCACTCCACTTTTCTTAGTTGCAGCTTAATCCAGAGCGTTCATTTGTTTTAATATGTCCATCAAGTAAGTTATGTTTGGAGTATCTGAGATGTTAGATTGGAGGCACTAATTTCCCATTCATCCTCTACTATATAGCCTTTTTACATAGTATCTCTTAATCTCTTTTATAATGTTTGTTCACTAATCCTCCTTAGAGTTAATAACAGTATTGACTTGTCATGGTTAGCGTTCAGGTACTATGTTCTTTCCAACTTAGTAAGCATGTTTCCATTTTACTTCCATTGTAACTGGATATCATAATTATATGCTCATAATGATGCATTATGGGACAACCCCAATAAAATTCATCATCATCTCCTAGAACAATTATCACATTCTGCAATTCTTGAGACCAATCTTATTATATCCTCATGTCAACTTCCTTGGTGACTGTAGCCGTATGACAATGTACATCAGCTATAGGACCAACACCCTCTTCCTATAATTTGACGTAAGTCTACAAACTTTTATGATTGTATTAAACTTATCTTTATGCAAGTGTGGACCCTAATCCTTCACAGAGGTATCAACGTACCTTGGTAATTGATTAGCTAGCCTTGTATTCTCTTTCACTTGAATACTTAATAGACATAGATGGTCTACCTGAAAACACACTTAACCATAAAAGATTAAAATAATTGTCCGTGTGAAAAATAGTCAACTTCATACAGTTGACTATACCATTTTGGATATAACTTCTATATTATTACTTCGTCAACATGGTTCACATTATCCATGAAGTCCTTTTTACTTCGTTTGCAATTTATATTTCCTGAATTCCAATCATTCTACTTGTTCCATTACTATTTCCTTACATGTCATCACATCTTAATCTAAATAAGAGTACGTTTATGCCATTATTGATAATGGTTAAACTTTAAGATCATAATTTATGTAAGTTGGTTTACATTACATGACCTTTCAAGGTAATAGATATGATTCATCACTTAAGAATATTATCATATTATCTAACTACCAAAACTATTGATATTTACCTTTTATCTCATTAATAATTACCTCTAATCTTATTAATTTAATTCATAGTAGTTGAGGTAAGAGTGTTGTAGAGTATCCATACATACTACCAATACATATTCATATCTTTTTAGTTAAGCTAATTGGTCAAGTTCTTGAGACCTTTATGGTGTGAGGACACATCACCAGATATACCAAACATGGTTTAAGTAGATAGCACCTAGCTTTATTTTGATGATACACAACAATTTTTCATGCATCATTATCTATGTTGTGATGTTATCCTAATATTAATAATAATTGAAATAATATGAGTTATTTCTTTATTTACCTCATTACTAAAGAGTAAAATAATAGAATATTTTCTCAGTAATTTTATTTGGTAGGCAGTCCATAAGAACTACATATTTGGCAACTTATAGATAGTTTTTAACATAACCAATAATATTTTCCAAGGTATAAAATTTATTGTAACCCATAATACAAAATGACTCTTATGTAAATCGAAACATCATATTTTATATTTAATCAAATAGTTGATCTGTAAATATCTTCAATTGCATCTTAGCAATTAAAGAATAATATAAGGAAGTCCAAATGTCTAATAAACTTAAACCTAATTTAAAATAGGGTTATTTACTTTGGTTAAAACATAAACCTTTTCTACACATCATCAATTATTCCCCTTTTTTAAAAAAAACACACGATCAAGGAGAAGCTCATAAGTGAGTCAAAATATCTTAAGCTTAATGGTCATCATATTCACAATAAGCATTGACTAAAAATTAGTGTTTCAATATAGTCCAATCATTCATGCATTCTAAGGAAAATACAAAATGCATTGTCAAGACTTCATTTGCCACAAAGGTCCTTCTTTGCTACATTGAAATAGTTGATGTAAAAAACTGCACATGGTCAGTCCAACATGACTAGCATGAATAGACCTTTTCCCCACTTAATGACTTGTGTAATATAATATTTAATTAAATGATATGCTGCAACATTAAGATCATAGTAATAATGTAATAATGCAAAGAATCAATCATCATATGTTTAGAATAGTTTCTTTTCATCCATTTGAAAACTATTCACTGTCATTGATTTTAAATGTATCAATAAAAGGAATTCATAGGAATAGATCACATAGCAGCACATGATTAAAGAATTCATAGCATTTATTCCTCTTTCAATAACATGATAAATTACAAGTCTAAATTAATTTATGTCAATAGTGTCACTAGTCTGAAACAAACAAGAGTAGAAAAATAAAACACGAACTTATAAAATATAGAAATTGTATAATAACTTTCAGCCTCGATGAAAGTGAAGATGTTGAAATATAAATAAGAAACAGAAGGTATCTCAATTGTGAATTGGATCTAATATCCACCAAATTAATTGAAATGAAATTAATGAGATCCGATTACCTCATGATCTCGTTCACCAATAATGTAATATGGAATAATTAATAGATGTTATAGACTTAATAGAATTGAGCCATGGTAGAAAAAATTCTAAAAACATGTAATTACAGTATTACATCGTTATATCCTTAAGGTATTATTCCTGGTGTCCATAGGGACTAGTCTCAACATGCTACTCAATGCATGTAGGGAAAATTCACTATAAATGGATATTCACAATAGAAACCCTAAAAAAATGTTCTTCCTCCTTACTTTACACTAGACATCTATTGCCAAAATAGGTAGATAATTATTTTAAGAAAATAATATACATTTCCTTTTAGGAACGGCTGGTATACTCTTGTAACAATAGATTATTAATGTTATTTAATCTTAGTTAAATATATCTTACTAGGGAATCCTTATTTTTCCTAGATATCGAAACCACTAAACTCAACGTATGACAATTATACTGCCCAAATTCCCAAGTTAGATGTTAATAAAGTAACTTTTATTTACCTTTAACAAATCAAGAGCCTTCACAAATTCCTATAACTTTCTTACTTGATCAAGACCTATCCCAGCTAACGTTGATAATAATCGACACCTCAAAGGAAATAACTTATTACTGGCTTATTTGCATTGCCAGGAGGTCTTCGTATTCACATTACCATGACCGATAAAACATAGCTAAACAACATATACAAGATTTGTAGCTCACAAGTCAATCACTCATGCTCAAACATGCACATCAAATTACGCGTTAGATATATTTATCATATATGCAGTATCAATCATTTTATGCACCCAGAATTAATGGATAAAACTACTCAATTAAAAACTACCAAATCAGAAAATCCCCTTATGGGTTTTTATTTAAGATTGTCGTTGGATTCTGTGACATGAATTTGACCCCATGTTCCATGAAGGAAGAATAATCTGAAACTAAACATGGTTTTAGCTATAAAGTGAAGCCAACACAATCCCCATAACACCAAAAATTACAGAGCATACACCTCAAGGTATTTTTCCTTAACCGTATAAACAATTCAGGCATCTCGGCAATACCTAGAGTTAATGAAGTAATAATCAAAATAGAGGATATTAGAACTTAGGTAAATGAGTTTACACTTCCCAATAATATAACAACACACAGTTTTAACAGTAATAATAACACAATACAACAACACCTAAACTAACAGTTATTACCACAACTCATCTGAAAGCTTCAAACACAATCACTCATGATTTCACAAAAATCATATTTTACACAATAATAACCTTCCTCATTCATATTGAAACTGAAAGAAATGTTGCAAAAGATTATCTATGAAAATATCAGATTGAATAAGATATTAAGAGGTGGAGGAGAGAGTGATCCATGCCTGTTAAAAATTGAAATTCTTCCACCTCGCAGTCCCAACAACTATTCTTTACCATCGAGATGTGATTACCAATGCTCCTTGCGCAAACCCAACAATACACGGTTCCAAATAAGACTTATCTATATCATGTATCCTCCTTCTATATAAAATGCTTGAGCCCCTTTTATCTTCCTAAATTTCCAATGAACTATCTTTCAAAAAATGCATGCAAATTTGGTTCCAAAAGTGGAACTTTCAAAAGAAGAAGAGTTCATAGTTGCAACTTGAAAGAACAAAAATAAAATGAATCACTAGCATGTCTGATAGCTTGTTTAGGAAGCTTCACCACTTCCAAAGTTTATCTTCACATTTAAGTGCATTAAATATATTCAATGTCATTTAATGATCCAACTTGTTTTCACCACCGGCCTCTAATTTCTCCTCCACAAAAGGTGGGATTCAAACATTTAGAAAACTTTATTTCTTTTTCCAAATTTAACTACTTATATGGATATGCGTATAACTATCTACTAGCATAGAAAATAATTTAATCATGGTTTATGATTAACTAAGCCTAGTAGTAAAAAAATAAATATTAATTTACTTGGTGGGTCTTCAATGTAGTTATTCAACTTATAAATCCTTAAGCCTCATGAATGGCCTATATAGTTAATAACGATACCCACAAATATTTGATTTCATTGTTGAAATCCAGGTAATATTAATCAAAACAACTATCTCATAGCCTCTCAATTATTTTAATAATTGAATGCCTCTATATAACTTAACAATGTTATTCAATTAAGTACATAAACTTATAGAGTTTATCATAACAGAATTTGCATGGAGGATATTTGGATAGGTCAAAGGTGATAATTACAACAACTTCATAACCAAGCTCACCATCAAATTATTCAAACATTTATCCCATACTAATAAATGTAAGAAGTGATCAAACTTGTCATAGCGGTCGTGTAAGAAAGCAAGCTCAATATACAGTTTAGTACCATATCATTATTTCCTCATAATGACTAAAGTATAGAAGTGGTGTATAAGTTCAACCATATTTTTGCAACTTTAACTCACCCAAAAAACAAAAGTAAAATAATAATAATATCCATGGAGGTATGGATGCCAGTTATGCATCCCACAATGAAGGTTCATCTCCTCTAACTAGAAGATATTTCACGGCACACAGCATGACAACATAGCCATCCAAGATGATTAATAAAACCATCATCTACAGAAACAAGGTAGCATGCCAACACGTAGAATGAATTACAACCTTAATTAGTTTTTGGCTATGTGATAACATGAGCCATTGCGATGTCACATGTAAAATTGTGCACATGTATGCATACCCTTTCATGGCTATGCGTACGTGTCCACAGTGGTACATGAGATAATGTAGCGGTACCGGATGTCGCAATACTCACTAATTATTTTAATGCTTCAATTCATTTTATGATAAAAGATAATGAGGGTTTGAGGGGTGTGACACTTACATTACACTCTTGGGGGTATCCCTTTTCAATTTACATGTTTTTTATTTTATTACATGTTACTTCACACCTTCCTCGTCATGCTTATTTACATACACAATGTTTATTGATCTATATTAGATCATTAGAACTAATGTGTGTCTTGTGAAACACTAATTTATCATTACTATCTCTCTTTTCACTCTTACCAGTTGTTACACATGATTTATATAGTATTGCCAATAATTATTTATATAGATGCACTCTTTGATTTCTTACTATATGGATTTATCTAGTTCTGATTATAGACACCTATAATTTAGATTGAGTAATTTAATACTTAAATTGCGCTAATTATATCCTTTCCCGAAAATTGACGACACATCATCAATAAATGCTCATTTTCTCTTCTATCACCATTAATTAGTTATATTACGTTAATTAATTAACTCTTCTATCCAATAAATATGCCAATTAACGACCTTCCATTAATTAATCCCCCTTTCTATCTAGACTAATTAATTATTATTAATTAATTAGCTTCCTCTTCCATTAAATCAATAAATCATCATTTATTTGATTAAATTTCTCTCATAGTCTAAATCATGCTAATTATTCCTCTAAAAAAAACTTCTATAAGCTTTCTCACCTATTAATTAATCACTTGGGTTAATTAATAAATCCCCTCAAACCCCATGAGTCACTAAGGACAAAATAAACTCTCCTAAGGTTGACTCAACCTCCTTTCAACCATCCTTATCCACAACTAACCCAACCTCTCTATTATCCCACATGTAAAGGGATGTAGATATTATTTTATCCATTGAGATATATAAGGATCCCTCCTCCTACCTTTCTATTTACACCTTTACACACCTTACATGTTTATAGCTAATCTATAAGCATTTTATCTTAGAGCATCTTTCATTTGAGCTAATAGCCTCATTCTTGCATTTCATTCATCCAATATTTTGGGTCATATGGAGAAAATAAAAATGGTCTTGTAGCCATCCTTTGATGAGCTTCCATTCCCAAACACTTGAAGATCAAACAACAAATTTGATTTCCATGGATCTATCTAGGTTCATTTAGTGTTTTTGGTGATCTAAAGAGTAGAGATTCAAATTATTAGCATATTAGTTTGATTTCTATTTCAAGTTCTAATGCATAATGTTGGTATTTAGTCTTGTTTATATCTTAACATGATGATATTTGTGTAGTTAGTTCATGTTTTGAAACTATTAAGGTGTTAGTTTCAATTCCCTTTGCATAGCTAACTAATACATTGATACATTTGGCACGCCCGGTGGGACGGGTCCTTAGTCCCTTAGCATTGTAGTTCAATTTTTGTTGTTATTTCAATATTTGGCTAACCCTTGATATGCACATGTGTGAAATAATGTTAAATTTCTTATGATTTTTATAACTTTACATGTGTTGAGTCTTGTTTAGGGGTTTAATTTTGATGGGTTGCTGTCAATTTTGAGCTAACATATTAAAAAATTTGACCTTTTTGAAGTTGTTTACGTTAAAATGACATATTTTTGACGTCACCTAGGAAAGGGAGCACACACATCATTCTGTGTGTAGGTAATAACTCTCATTGTGCTTTTTTTACACAGGGGAGCGTACATGCACCAAAATTTGAATGCACACGCCAAAAGTTGAGCGCACATGCCAACAGTTGAGTGCACACACAAAAAGTTGAGCGCACAGACCAAAAGTTGAGTGCACATGCCAAAAGACTTTGAGTGCAAACACCAAAAGTTGAGCACACACACCAAAAATTTGAGCGCACAGACCAAAATTTGAGCACACACACAAAAATTTGAGCACACACATCCACATTTTACTCTCCCTGTGTTTTTTTACATAGGGGAGTGTATACACCAAAATTTGAGTGCACACACCCAAAGTTGAGCACACACACCAAAATTTGAGCACACACACCAAAAGTTGAGTGCACACACCAAAAGTTGAGTGCACACATCCAAATTCTACTCTCACTATGTTTTGTTTTAGACAGGGGAGTGCACACACCAAAATTTGAGTGCACACATCCAAATTCTACTCTCACTATGTTTTGTTTTAGACATGGGAGTGCACACACCAAAAGTTGAGCACATACACTCTAAAGGGTGGGCAAACACTGAATTGTGTTCATTAGAAATCTTATGGAGGCAATAACTTTTGCTCCCAAACTCTAAATGAATCCATTTTTTTGCGTTGGAAAGGTATTGAAGTGAAATACTAATGGAAACATAAATTTTAGGTTTTTTATATACAAAAGTTTAAGTTTTTCATTTTTATAAAACTAGTCATTTCTAACATGTCTAAATGCTTTATAAAATTTGGTCTTTGATGTTCTAACACCTTACAATGTTTATTTGAGACTAATTTATATTTTTCATGGTTTATTTGAACAGAATTTGAGCTAATTTTTCTTGATTAAATTTAATGAATGTTACATTTTTGTTTAGGAGGCTAGGACCGCATATGCTCTTCCCTCACACTTTTTAGGTGATCTTGGGAATCAGAGATGATCCTACATCTTGTCTATTATTTAGAAAACATATCATTTAACTTTATTTTTGTGCTAAGGAAATGAATGTCAAGTTATTTAAAATAAAAAAATGGTATGTGCTTTCATTAATATATACATAGTTGGGCCTTTTGTCATGTATGCTCTTCTCTTGTCTCCTTAGATGATCTTGAGAATCAGAAATGACATCTTGTCCCCTTTCTTGATTGTGGAGAAATACTAACATCTTCGTGCAAAACCCAAAGTGACGCTTGTGGAAGAAAGGAATCTAAAAAAATTTCTAACATGTCTCATAGTTGCCAAATGGAGTTAAACTCAACCACATTAAAATAAATAAGATAAAAAACACACCACAAACATCACACTGTATTTGCAGGTTCGGATAAGGGTATGCCCCATCCAATTAAAAATAGGAAATAATCCATTTGGCATAAGCCTTAAGCTACAATAATGGGGGTGGTTCTAGGAACCCTAAATTAGTCCACGCAAGAGGGAACCGTGTGGACGAAACATGAAGTTCTCTGCATAACCTACTTTACTAGTATTACCATTTGTGAGATTTAGCATCAAATTTATCTGTATCGCGACCACATTGAGAGTACACGATGGATGCATTTATTGCCCACTATGCTTAAAGGGGGTAAATTAAAGATGAGATACTCAAAGAATTAGTTAGTGTGACTTTTCTTGGAAAATCGAGCTCACTCTTAGATAACTAGTGATACCTAGTTGAGTGAACCACCTAGGAAGCTATATTGGACCAGGAGCCAATTTGGACGATATCAAAACCAATTTGAGTTGGGAGCTATTGTTCATCAAGAAATGTGTGAAGCGTTAATTTTACTTAGTTTTTCACTTGCCTTAAGGTGAGGTGAAACTCTAGCCGAAGTGAGGCTAACATTTTTCACCCTCAATTGATCTACTTCCTTCACTTTCTTTTGACACTTTGTTGATCAAAATAAGAGTGACTACCTTTTCATTATCAATTGATTGTTTTCACCACTTTTGTGTCCATTTACACCCATCCATGTTTGTGGATGGGTTGTTAAATGTCTAAAGTGTGTGGACACATTTTCATATCATTGGTAGCCTTTTTTATCTTGATACCCAAGTCAAGATCGTCAATTGTAGTTAGGCTTGTTTCATCACTTGTTTCTCCTTTGAACTATTATCTTGCTTGTATCTTATTATCACAATTTTTATACTTATGTCTTGTTTCTTACAAACTCGACCTAAGTGTCTAGATTGTAACATTACGATACGGGCATCATAACAATTTCTTGGTATACTATAGCCTTAGTTTTACTTCAAACATTACCTTGATTTTGAAAAGTGTTGTTGTTAATTTTGTGCGCATCGTAATAATATTATTTCGATACTAATACCTTACTTTTATGTAAATTTTGATTAATGTATCTTAGTGGTATTTTTTCATCGTTAATGTTTGTAACTTATAATTTTTGAGATTTAGGTCTTGATTGGATCTAAACTCGCTTTTAGTATACCTTGCTTGGAAATCATATCAACCTTTTGTTATTACTTATGTCTTATCCATTTTTGAACTTGGCATAAATGGTGAAATTTTTTTGATCATATTACATGTCAAACTATTAATTGATCAGATTCTTAGGAAGTAATCCATTTGACTAATTGGTTTACTAATAAATTTTCATCATTGTGTCTCATTTGTCACATCGACTTATCCATTTTGGATAATTACTTTGATCCATTGATTCTTTATCATTCATTATTCTTTGGTCATTAATTTGGATTTGTGTTTTAAACTTGCGTGATTGTTCCTTTTGTTTATCCACCTTATAAACTCATTTATAGGAAAATCATTTGGGTCTTTGATCCTATTGATCTTCTTGTTTTTGCCTAAGTTCATGATCATTTTTGAACACATATTTCAAACCTTGGAAAAAACATTCAAGAAACTTTTGCATCAATTGAACATTAGAAATATTTCCTTTGTATCCTTTATGTTGCTAAAATTTTGATCAATCCTTTGACATTTACACCTTAATCCCTTGTTGGATTATCAGTCTTGAGTCATCACGATGTATGTTTTCCTTAGCTTACCTTTTGGAAAATCACACAAGCATCCCCATCTTTATGAAATGTCTAGTTGGTTGTCATTATGCTGTCCAAATCAACATGAAAACTTCTTCACTTTGAAGAAGTTTGAGCATACAATCTAGGTCTAGACCTTTGAACCTAACACACACCAAAAATGACTGATTATTGTAAGGTCCCTTATACATACGACAATAAGGAATCAAAGTTTTGAAATTCACATCAAACTATGCCCATCATGAACAAACCTTGTTTGGTTCTTTGAGGTAGAGAACCCATTTAGGTAACCTGGTCCCCACCTTCATCTCATAGTTGGTGGTATCTTTTGGACACTTCTGATCCAAATTATTATTTGGGTTCCCCCACTCTTCTTCTGATTCTAATCCAAACATTTCCTCTTCTTCTGAGGATTCCAATCCAAATATTTCCTCTGAATCTTCTAATGATTTGGATCCAAACTAATATTTAGATTCATCTAATTTTACTCCTAAGTCATGGTCCTCCCCTTCTTCGCAGGACCTCTATTATCAGTCATCTAAACAACGATATCCTCTAAAAATTTGTGTCACCACAAATTATCTTCATCACTCATCTAATGTGAATCCTATGTCATGGTCCTCCCTATCTTTGTAGGACCCCATTCATCATACATTTAATAAGAATCCTATGTCACGGTCCTCCCTTTCTTCACAGGACCCCTTTTATCAGTTGCCTCAATGAAATATTCTTCCTTTGAAGATATGCACACCTACAAATCCCTCCAATCAAACATCTAATAGAATTTTTGAATTGTGGTCCTCTCTTTCTTCATAGGACCCTTGTTATTATTCATCCAATGTGATTATTGAATCACGGTCCTCCCCTTCTTTGTAGGACCTTCTTCATCAATCACCCCTATGAGGTCTTCCTTCTTTGAAGATTCATGTGACTAAAATTCCTTCTAGTCAAAATTATGAATCGACCCATGCATCGCAATCTGTAGACTTTGGACTTAATCCTACTAGTTTACAGATGATATACCATCATATAGGTAGGTCCAAACCACCTTCTTCTACTAACAAGACATCTATCTCCACATCTTCTTCGTCCCCCACACCATCTTCTTCTATAAATCATCATCAAACATATTATAAGTATTCCATACTAATTGAACCTCTTTATTCCAATCAACCCTTGGTGGTCAATCAACAACGCATACCAATTAATCTCTTTTAGAATGAAGAAATAATTAGGGCATTTATAGGGGCGCACGAAGATATTACAATAGTATATTATGAGAAAAGATTCTCTTTAGACTTCGATGTGTCACATATTGTGAAGAAAAGGTTGATTTATTTTATCAAGAAATGGAGGAAGAGCCTCAGATCATGCAACTTGATTCTCCTCTTATTATTTCATCTTCACATTCTTCATTATGTGATGAAACTCCTGGGTATTACATTGATCCATGGCCTATCTTCTCATCACCCAATCACTTTTTGTCTACCACAATTCCTTAATCAAAATATCTTAGGGGGTTAACGCCAAGTAGCCCTTCATCTTCGTCTAGTTATGGGTCACCTTCTAGTAGCCCTCCCTCTGCTATTTTGGGACATTTTCAAGTAGTCCACTATCTTTTATTCTTGGGGCACATCCAACTAGCCCCTTGTCTTCTATGTATGGGTCACCCCCGGGTAGTCCATCATCTTCTATTCTTGGGACACATCCTAGTAGCCCATCATCTTAGATTTATGGGTAGCATCCTTGTAGCCCTTCTTCTTCTATTCTTGGGCCACATCCTACCAACCCTTCATCTTATATTTGTGGCTCACCTTCTAGTAGCCCCTCTTCTTCAATTCTTGGACCATATCCTTTTCATCCATCACATTATCCTTCTACTGATGATTGTGGCAAGAATGCCATCATTTCTCACATAAATTCTAAACGTCCACATTATTCTCCCTCTTCTTGGGATCATAAAAGTCAATCATTAGCTTGTAATAAACCCAGACATGTTCCTTATCAAGCTAAGATCAAAACTCCGAAGAGCTCCAAAGCTCCCAACAACTCAAAAATTATAAAATTCAAAATCAAATGCGATTCTAGAATGCACACCAACGTACCCATCAAGTATGGTGCAAAATGTAGAAACCTATGGATAGGGAACACAAGCTCCCACATATGAAACCCATGTTTCAAAAAAAATCACAATCATTTGTTGAGTGTGAACTCACCATGATCATCGAGATCAGGGATAATATCTCTCTTGATAAACAAACACACTTAGTATCTCTTATAAAGGAAGTCACACACATCGTTGTTGGATCCTATCATGCAGATTGACATTGTTGGTCCCAACTTCCAAAAAATCAACAAAAGTCATAAAACAGTTCTAAAATACAAAAAAGAGAAAACATTAAAACATTACAAAAACAAAATCAAAGGTACAAAGATCAAACATTGCAATCAGGTATTACATATGCATGGATGTTATTTCCTCCCTTTATTTCATAATCCTATGTAAGTCATCCACCATTTTCATGCCTTCGATGTTCTTGTGGTTAGCCTATTCGAATGCATTTTGTGACATTTATCTCTATGGTATCCATTTGACCTTGGTCTTTCATAACCTTGGTAAATTAAAGAACGACTGACCTCTTAGAGATCCTATCACTGTCTACATATAATAAACTTGTTAGGAAGAATTTTTGGGTGTATTTGTTGACACTAGACAATGTCATCATCAAAATCACTTCCACATCCTTCCATCAAGCCATCAATGGTTCTTAACCCCTTATTAAAAAAGAGTGATGAAATAAGTTTTCAAGAAGTAAAAGAATCAAAATAAATCAATCAAAAAGCAAAAGCAAATTGATATATAACTCTCTCTTGGGGTATTTCTAATAATCTCTACTAGGGCTATGGATGTCTGACTGACAGTAGAGAAATGTTGTGATTAGAATCAAATACATCTCCATTAGGGCTACAGATGCCTGGATGACATTGGAGAAATGTACGGATCTCCTTCCACAATCCATTCACAAATCACCTTTCAAACTAAATCATTCCTACACATTAGCTAGTGTCTTCACTTATTATCTATCAACTCTTTCCTTCAAGAGGTAATTCATTTCCACGTGCACACACGATATCTCGATGAGTAAACAAGATTAGTATGTTATCAAGTGTTAATTTTTGGAACTTGTTAAAACTCTTTCTTTAGCGCATGTCTTGTTTCATGATTTGTACCTTGGGCTAATCACTTTTTCATTTACCACCTTCTAAATATTTTCATAACATCCTCTATTCTTCAAAAATCATTTAGAATGTTTGTGTGTATTATATGTCCTCTTTGCCATTTCTGTAGGCACCTTTGTCCCCTTTTAATAAGACAATTTTATACTTCTTTTCTCTCATGTGTTTATTGGCCAACTTACGCTAGGGGCATCCTTTATCCCTCATGATTTAACCTATTTTATATTGGCCTTGATCCCCCTTCTATGTGTGAAGATTTTATCTTTGAATACTCCCACCTAATCACTGGGTCATATTGGATCTTCACTTTCTCGTACATGTGGCATTTGGCCCTTGTACATCCCATCTATCACTGGGGGAATCCATGTTTCTCTATTTCCTATACATAGCTTCACAAAATTTTTAGAAAATTACAAAAACATTCAAATATGTTTCTAAAAAAATCATCCTACAAAACATTGCTCTTTGGTTCTCGCCTGTTCTTGTGCATGACTCATGGATCATCTTGAACTACCTCTATCAACAAAGCCCATTTTATTACTATGTCTATACTCTGGGGCACAATGAGTTGCTTGGTACTATTTCATAGTACACAATTGATTTTCATAGGACCCAAGTTTCCTCCATTATTCCCCTTGCATGTATCCTTGCTTGGGGCACCATCTTTTAACCCTTGTCATTAATTTACACAGGTCAGAATCAAATCTTGATAAAAAAAACATTGCATTATGTTTCTATGTTAGGTTAGATTGTTTACTTTCTTGTATTGCATTGCATTATGTATGTTGCAAGGAGTTATGCATCTTTTACTTTCTTGTATTGCATTACATTTTGTATTTTGCATGGAGTTTGTATTTTCAGCAATGGACAATTGTTCATATTATGGTTTTTTATGGCATTCTACTTTTTTTGTATGCTTATATTTTTAATAAGGACCAATGTCGTATATCTTTGGCAATATGATGATACTAAAGTTATTTCAATACACTAGATGAAATATTTCTCTTTTCTCTTTCTATCTTCATTCCTCTTCTACATCATTCTCCTACCAACACTATTCTTTTGATTCACCTGGGGCATCCTACTCCTACCCATTCTTATATTCCATTTATCTCACCTTTTTCGATCGTCAATCACCTTCTTTCATCACCCCATCGACACTCGAGGGGGCATCCCTCACTTCTACTAATTTTTCTTCTATCGCTTCAATTTTTTTTGTCTACTACTATCTTTGAAGTGGTGTCACATACGCCACCCCAAATAGGGAAAAATTTAGACACCTATAATTTAGCTCGAGCAATTTAAATACTTAAATTGTGCTAATTATATCCTTTCCCACAAATTGACACCATATCATCAATAAATGATCATTTTCTCTTCTATCACTATTAATTAGTTACATTACATTAATTAATTAACTCTTCTATCCAGAAAATACATTAATTAACGACCTTTTATTAATTAATCCCCCTTTCTATCTAGAATAATTAATTATTATTAATTAATTAGTTTCCTCTTCCATTAAATCAATAAATCACCATTTATTTGATTAAATTCCTCTCATAGTCTAAATCATGCTAATTATTCCTCTAAAAATATTCTATAAGCTTGCTCACCTATTAATTAATTTGGGTTAATTGATAAATCACCTAAAACCCCATGAGTCACTAAATGAAAAAATAAACTCTCCTAATGTTGACTCAACTCCCTTTCAACCATCTTTATCCATAACTAACTCAACCTCTCTAGTATCCCACATGTAAAGGGATGTAGAGATTCTTTTATCCATTAGGCTATATAAGGAGCCCTCATCCTACCTTTCTATTTACACCTTTACACACCTTGCATGTTTATATCTAGCATTTTATCTTGGAGCATCTTTCATTTGAGCTAATAGCCTCATTCATGCATTTCATTCATCCAAGATTTTGGGTCATATGGAGAAAATCAAAATGGTCTTGTAGCCATAATTTGATGAGATTCCATTGCCAAAACCTTGAAGATCAAACAACAAATGTGATTTCCTTAGATCTATCTAGGTTCATTTAGTGTTTTTGGTGATCTAAAGAGTAGAGATTCAAATGCTTATCATATTAGTTTGATTTCTATTTCAAGTTATAATGCATATGTTAGTATTTAGTCTTGTTTATCTCTTAGCATTATGATATTTGTGTAGTTAGTTCATGTTTTGAAACTATTAAAGTGTTGGTTTCAATTCCCTTTGCATAACTAACTAATACATTGATACACCGATGTTATGCCTAATTGCTTTATAGAGCCTAAGGGCCTCACTTGTCTTGTGACATAGTGGGTATCCCATGTTTGTGGCTTCATTCATATTTTGCGTGTATCCACTTGCTTCTTTGATTATGATACATTCTACATTTTACTATGATTGTCTTATGATACCATACTTGTCCCATATTTGTAGCTCCATACCTTTGATTATGCTTTTACATACTTTCGCTTACTTTCCTGCATACTACTTTATACTATTGTTTACACTACTATTTTTACTATGACATGTTTTTTATACTGATTACACACTTGTTTTACTAGGGAGTAGAAAATTATTTGTTGTTACTATTTTATTTACACATATATTCTTACTTGTTGCTTATTCTTTTCACTATGGTTTCCACCATGCACAACCCCTTTTGTAGGTATATGTTATCAAAGGTGGGAATCACTTATACCTTCCACATTATTCTATAGATTTTTAGACACATAGTATAGGGGTACATATATTTTCTTTTGATTTGTGTGATTAAATGTTTTATCACATACACTTCAAAATATTGAGTATTCAAAAGGGTATTTCTAGAAATACAGAAAAATTACATGAAACATGAATAAAATTATATAGGTCTCAAATCCTTAGAAAAATCCATAGACACTGAAATGTGGAAGAATCCATATTATGGGTCGTTGTATTCTCCAATCATTTAACCAACAAATTCTTATACTAGTGTCATTATAAAACTAGGGCTATGTGTCCTAGGTTGTATGTAATGAAGACTTATGCAACTTAGTTGTTTAGGGGTTCCTTTTGGAGGGTTTTGGCTGGTGTGTTTCCTCTTGTCCTCTAATATACATAAATGCAATGCTAAAATACTGAAACAATGTTGCTATGATAAAATGCGTTTAAAGGAAATACATTACTAGAATTGAAATTACACACACCAAATTAAGATAACATAATTCAAATAACATACACATACTGAATTGAAATAGTAAAATTGAAATATCACACTCTGAATTGAAATAGCAGTAAAGGAATATACCAAAGCATAGGAATAAGTAATTGTATTCAAATAAGCATTCAAATGTGAACTTATCATAAAACCACGAGCATGCATGAAATGTAAATCCTCCAGTCACTTAGGTCGAGTGGGACCTTGCTCTTCCTTGGGACGGAGGTACTCTCAAGACTAGATGATATTCAAAATGACATCAGCTATATTAATTCGAATAAGTTTTGAGACATGCTTAGCATAATATTGCAAAGTAAATACTAACTGGTAGATCACTATACTATAAAATACTATTATCAACTAACTCTAAATTGTTCTCAAGTAGATGTCTATATATAGACATAGTCAGTTACAAAATGTACCATAAATATAACCATTGAATTCATCCATTAATAACCTTGTTAATGTTTCATTGAAATCCTACAATAACACCAAAAAACATGATTCTTGTTTGTAGGCTTGTGGAAAAAATCCTCCATGATGGCATGATGGCTACAGAATCAGCCTCCTTGATTACAACCACTAGAATTGGTAGTAAATGATTGCTATTATCCTACACATGTCACCAAATTTACTCATAGAGGTGATTAGTGGGAGTTTCTATGGTCAAAAAATTGCATGAAACAAAAACAAGAGAAAATGCATTAAATTTACTAGGATATAACTATATAAAGCATCCCCATAGACTAATTAACATGTTTTAAGAATAAATCAATAAACTCATAGATGATATAATAAGTCAAATAATGCACTCATCATCTCCCCTGCACTTTACCTTTTGCATGTCCATATGCAAACTTATCTCTATCCTACTCTTTGGCCAAGCTACTGTGCCATGTCATATTCTTCAAATTGATTTGCATATTGTTTCCTCGTCCCTTTACATCCTTGATAATTTGAAATAACCTCTACCCATGCTATGAAGCTATCATATGACTGGGAAAAATTATTTTGCCAAGTGGTCATGGGACTCATAAGAAGAGGTGGTCTCACTTATATTCCAATCCACTCATCACTATACCCTTTTTCATTCTTCTCCTCAATAAGTGCATCTCCTCTCCTCATGCTCCAATTGAGAATTTGGGGGGATATTACTTCCCTTCTGTTAAATGACATATTCATTGTATCCCATCATTTATCACAATGTTGTAATGCCTCACCAAAATTTTGCCAACTGTGAAATTCAAAATCTTGCACACACTTCTTTAAAACCTTGGAAGTATTTTCTCTAATTCCAGCTTGATAATAAAGAGATCTATAATTTTTCTTCATGGACACATCATTGTGATGGGTAGGCCTAATGTAGAAACCTATGGTTCATGATGTCTGATGAAAAAACTCTATTTTCTCATTCCATATAATTTGGTTTCTAAAAAATGACTGAAAATACTTCAACTAAAAAATCCCCCACAAACAAATTAATGAGGAAATCAAGCACATTGGTGACCATCATATTATGAAGGTAAAATTCACACAATATATTTTAGATATCAAGAGTACAATTTTGATAAATTCCTAAGAAATTTTTACCATCAGGGCCTTCCCAAGGTTCTTTAGTGCACATTCTCATCAATTTCCAAACATTAAATTTCTCTTGAACAAACATGTTGTAGAAGGAGATGGGTTTCCTACAAGTAAGAAGCTTACAGGCCAAAGGAAAAACAAAGTCAACAAAAGATTCCAACTTTTTCTTATCATGTGTATCAGTATCAATCTCTTCTTTAAGATTTTTATTTTACTTTTTACATTCCTTATTATGAAGATATAACTGGGTTAAATCATTCCATACATTCAGACCACTACCCCTTTTCCTTTTGTGACTGCTAAATTCTATATTTAAAGTAGTAATTTCCCTAACTTTCTCTACAGTCCTTTGTGTAAAATCAGTTTGCAAAGAAAAATTGGTTTCTTGAATACCTTTCAATTTTTATTTCAAAGAGGAAATTTCATCTTGGAACGCATTAACACATCATCTCCATGTGGTTCTTGACCACCAATTTACATTGCAACAAATTCTAAAACTTTGGTCTATGTTTTTGGTGATGCAGACATTTTTGAAGCTGTAGAATCAGTTTTCAGAGTGACAGGAATGTTTGGTGTTTCAATTTTAAGGCACTATGTTGTAGGAATATTTACACATTCATCATCCTTTGATTCTTCAGTAGGGGTGGATGAAGTACCCGACTCATATTTCTCCTCCAAAATATGAGAAAAATCCTCGTGAAACATTTCTAGTTGGGAAAATTTAGGCATTTGTTAGGTACAAGACCTTCTTGGTTGCAACATCATAATAGAATGGACTGGTAGGGTATTTTTACCTTTGGAAACTTGTGGCACATAGAACAAGTTATCCTTACTAGTATATTCCTCCATAGTTTCTCTTGAAGGGTGAGGAGTCAACTTGAGCTTATGCCAAACACTGGGAGATGGTTCCTTCTTGATTTTATTTTGTTTTGAACTCTCCCCTGCAATGATTCTGTCAATCTTCCACTTCATCCTATAGAAATATTGATGTGAACAAATTAATTGGATAAAACCTAGGTGCTTCAATACAACATTACCACCTCCATTTTTGTACTTCCGTCTCACTTTGATGACCACATTAATGAGATATTATGGTAAATTAACCTTGAGTTATGGGTTTGTGCGACCCCTCTTTAGACAAGTCAAACAATTTAATGAATCTCCTCTAAGTACATATGGTTATCCATCACAGATAAAATATTTTTTGACCCACTTGGCTACCTCTTTCCAAATACTAGGAAAAATATCCTTCCGAATTCCATTTTGTGTACCAAAGGAAGTAAGAATCACTTTTGGAGGAGCTTCTCCTTCTTCATGAAACAATGGTATTAAATCCTTCATGGGGCATTGGTCAAAAATTTGAGACCAAAATATGGCAAGCTAGATAGGTCAGCAAAACTTTGACTACTTATCTCAATTCTTTTGCCCCCAATTCATGAACATGTTGCCTCAAAGTTTATTAGGAACTCATAAACCAAATACTCATCAAAATCCTCAATTTTTTTGATAAACTCTAACCACCCTGTGTCATGAAATACCTAAGAAATAACAACATTTTTCAGTAGTGGCTCTAGAGAATCTAATTCAGATTTATTTTTCTACCCCATAGCTGAATCAAGGTTGAATAAAACTTAAAAAATAGTGAAAGCTTCCATGAAGTAACAAAGAAATTACATGCAATAGTGACATTGAAAGTTTGAATTATTTCTAAACTCTTAATTGGCAGTGAGTCGGTGCAAGTTTGGTGGCGGAAAAATTTAATAGGATTGAGTTCATATGGAAAGATTTAATTCATCACACAACTCACGTCCTATCATCATGAATGATGATGCAACTTGTCCTTCACATAAAGCCACACATCCTTTTCATAGAAATGTGACACATGCGATATATTTTCTCATTATTTCTCAATAGGCCCCACTTCGTGACATGATATTTTGATTATATCCCCAATAAATTCATTTAGAATTGTGTTTGATTTAATCACGTTAAATAAATATGATGGGGGAGTGCTTCAAAAGATAATATCTATAGAAAAGGAAAATGCACTTACCCCTATCAACTCAGCTCCCCGATATCTATAGAATTCCACATCTTGCACTCATAGAATAAGGGTGATCAATGTACATTTTAAAAATTAACATTCCTAACCTTAATTGAAAACATAAGCAAACAACTACAATATAAGGGGAATAATATTGAAAGCATGATCATCTCCCTTTATTTAAATTTTCAAAAAACAACTATTCCTGGTAGGAAGAGCCAAGATCCTCCATTGAATCCATCCATTCACATAATAACATATCTTTGTTGAAGGTTTCTTTATCCAATGGATGCTGATACATCCTTAATATATGTCCATTCACTAGAAGATTTCTCTTGTCTCCATCGATTGGAAGTAGTCTCACAGAACTGTTATCAAAAATATTTTTGATCTGGTAGGGTCCCACCCATCTTGTCCTCAACTTTCCTTTGAAATGTTAGTACTTTGAGTCAAATAGTAAGACCCAATATCCTTCATTAAATTTCATGTGTTTTATATGAGCATCATGCCAAGATTTCCTTTGGTGTTGAATAATTTTACTTTGTTGTTGTGCCTCTATCCTCATTTCATCCAGTTTGTTTAGTTGCATTACTCCCTCACGTTGTGCTTTGTCCAACTGAATTCCAACTTTTATTATTGTCCTCCAAGTCTACAATTAAAACTTAACTGACAACATGGTCTTCTTTCCATACACTAATTCATAGGGGGAGAAACCTGTAGTAGTCTTCCATGTTGTGTTGTAGGCCCAAACTGCTTCTAGGAGTATTGGTACCTAATTCTTTCTATCTACACTGACAACTTTAGTTAAAATGTTCTCCAGCTCTCTGTTGGTGACTTACACCCGCCCATTGGATTGGTGGTGGTATGGTGATGATTTATGATGCTTGATTTGGTATATTTATAGGAAAACCTCAATCATTTTAGACAAAAATTGAGGTCCTTGATTATATATAAATGGCTCTAGGGGAACCAAATCTTAGCATAATCCTGTCATACAAAAATTCATCTACAACATCCTCATTGGCATATGCCAATGCTTGAACCTTGACCCATTTCATGACATAATCAATGCAAACCATAAGATACTCTTTCATGTGGGATGAGGGATAAAATGGTCCAATGAAATCAATTCTCCACTTCTCAAATGGTCCTAAGACCAGTTGAGGATTAAGGGGCATCTTAGTAGACGACATAGGCTTCCCCATTCTTTGACGTGCATCACACTACCATAGGTACTTCTTAACAGATTTGTGAAGAGAGGAAAAATAGTACCCATCTCCAAGGACCTTGTGAATTTTCCTCTTTACTGATTAATGTCCTCCTCCAGGATCATCATGAAAATTTCTCAGTATGTCATATGCTTTGTCCTCTCGAACACACATGCAAAAAACTATATCAGGAAAAAATTTAAATATAATTTCACAATTTGTATGTTGAAATATTTTTAATTAATATCCTTCACTTCTTATTAGTAAAGTAGGCTGGAAACTTCCATGTAGTTAGTGAATTTGCAAGATCAACAAACCATAGAGGCTAAGTTAATACTGCAAAAAAGTGCTCATCTGGAAAGTGGTCTTATACTTCTTCTCATACTCCTAAAACATTCAATCTCAAAAGGAAATCAACAACAACATTAGCCTTACCACGCTTATCAATAATAGTCAAGTTAAATTCTTACAACAAGAGTAACCATCTAATAATTCTGCCCCCATCTACTGGTTTATTCATCAAACATATTATGGTTGAATGGTCAGTGTACACAAAGATTTTGTATCCAGTAATATAATGTCTAATTTTTTTCAGATAGTAAAAAACAACTAAAAACTCTTTTTCCATAGTGGTATAATTCCTATCTATTGGGGTCATATTTTAGCTATTTTAATAGATGGCATACATCTGGTCTTTTTCATTCTTTTTCTTAGGATAATATACCATTGCTATGTTAGAAGCATCAATGTGAATATGGAAAGTATGTCCCTAATTAGGTCCTCTAAAAATTGGAGAAGTGGTTAAATTCTCTTTAATTACTTCAAAATCCTACTGACATTAAGGATACCATTCAAAGACACAATCTTTTGTTAGCAAGGAAAACATGGTAGCAATAATTTTACTAAAATATTTTATAAATCACCTATAGTATCTTGCATGTCCAAGGAAACTCTTGACATCAGTATGATTTGTTAGTGTAGGTAGTTTAGTAACTACTTATATCTTTTAGGATCAACCTGTATACCTTGGGTAAATATATGATGACCCAAGACAATTCCTTGATCAACCATTATAAGAAAAATTTCATGAATCAAGGAAAGTTGTTGCTGCTCACATATAGTTAATACTTTTTCAAGATTGTTTAAATATTCATCAAAAGTTGAACCATGGACAATGAAGTCATCTATGTAAACTTCAACACAATCATTTGTAAGATATGCAAAAATGGCCAAAACTACTCTTTAAAAGGTAGCAGGTGTGTTATAAAGCCCAAATGGTATAACTCTATATGTAAATGTACCTCAGGGATAAGTGAAGGTGGTTTTATCCTTATCAGCATGGACTATAATAATTTGGTTATACCCACTAAACCCATATAAGAAGGAGAATATTTATTTCCTACCATATTGTCCAAAACCTAATCATTAAAGGGCAGGGGAAAGTAATCCTTCTTTGTGTACTTATTAAGCTCCCTATATTCTATGTAATTCTTCACTTACCATTTTTCTTGGGAACTATTACTAATGGTGATACCCACTGACTATCAGATATAGGATATATGAATCCTACCTTCAATAATTTTTCTATCTCATTCTTGAAAATGCCTCTAAGTGTTGGATTAATTATTCTTTGTAGATGTCAAACGGGTTTAACATCCTCAATGTAAATCTGGTGAGTGAAGATGCTTGATGAACCCCTTTCATGTTTGTATAATCCCAAATAAAAGCTTTGGAATGCTTCCTTAATATTTCTACGACCCCAATCTCTTGGATGGCTTCTAAATTATTACCAATGGTTAGTTCTTTTCCTATGTCAATAGCCACTTATTTAGTATCTTTCAGAATATCAAGCTCTACATCAAAAATTAAAGAATTCAAGGGAAAAACATGAGGCTGTAGCATGTGCAAAATAGTCATGTTTTTAAGGGACAAAACCTTGGCTAAAGGACATTGGAAATCAGTGACTATATATTCTTCATGATAAAAATAGATTTATTCACAATTTCGAATAGAAATGTCACTTACCTTAGTGATATTATCTTCTAAACTTGAAAAAATGGTTTATGTAAACGTAATTTAAATTTCCAGAGGCACAGTTGTGGTTTCCATAGCTATGATGTCCTCACTATTAGACATTGTGTATGACTCAACAATTTATTCCATATGATTTTTCAATGCAATGGTGGCAAGATAAGAATAAATCATATCATTAGTATCTGAAAAATCAACCCATACACGGTCACAAACATCCACATATGGCTGGGCAAGAGGATAAATTGAAATATTCTTTACTATTTGTCCATTTAAAATGGTCATTTTTCCTGACCTATAATCAATGTATGCAACAACATTAGCTAACAAGGGCCTTCCTAAGATGACTAGATATACCAACTTCTAATATTTAGGATGTAAGACCATTAAATTGACAAGATACTCCCAAGATTCAACTGTGACCATTACATCCTCAATCACTCTATTTTCTACATCAATAGATTGATCTACTAATTGAAGAATGGTATTGGTTGGCTGAAATCCTATTAAAGACAACAAATTGAACATATCTATTGTTATATCATTGATAACAACTCCTAGATATACCAATACATTAGATATCAAATGACCATTTACAAAAATAGTCATAATCGAACTCCTTGGATCCCCATATTTTGGTGAAAGAAGCTTTCCAGCCACAAGATAAGCTAAATTTCCTTCTACTTTGATTGTTTTTGGGTACTTACTCTTCCTTTGTGGTGTTTTCATGTAATAGCCTATAATGGTATGATTTAACTCTGGAATGTCCCGTATTTCTCTCAGGAGTGGGACCTCAATGTTTATCTTTTTCAGCTCCTAAACTAGTGTTGTTTCTTCCTCATTCTGTGTTTCTCTCAGCCACTCAGGGAAATGAGCTTCATGCAAATTTTTGTTCCTATTGGCTCGTGTCTATGAAAAATGTTTAGTTTCCTTATTTTTCTTAGGCATATCCTCATTTTTATCTGGTATGTACTCATTTTCCTCAGGTAACTTAGTGATAACAATAGGAGAATTTTTTACTATCCTTCTAGACCTCAACTATACATTAATAATGAAATTCATTTGTGTTGTCTCACTCTATTCTACTTCATTATTTGGAGCTATTTAATGATTTTTTAGGTTTCGAGACATGCTAACCTGGAAGTTGAGTTTGTGATACTTTCCCTTGCTGATAATTCTATTGTGACGGGGGCATTAAAACTTGTTGTTATTGTGTAAACCTCCTTGATTGATTAACATTTTTCTAAGGTGCCCATTGTTGGTTTTACCATGGTGATATATTAGCAAGAGGTGCCTAACCTTACAGATTGTATGGGGGTACTCATGGTGGTGGCTGTGGATAGGTGACCCTGTTTGGTGGTGCCTATTTAGGTTGTCCCCAAGTTAGTGGATGAGCTTGATTGGGTTATGGCATCATCCATGGGTTCTGATCAGGTCGAGGGGCATAGCCAAATTGATTATTTGATCACTACATGAAGTTTACCTCTACATTTTATTGATCTTTAGTGTTTAATCTCTCTTTTAGTTGAGGTAGGAGGTTATAATGATTGGTATCATGATCAGAGACATAAAAAATAAAGCACTTGTTTATGAAATCCAAAGGGCATTCTCTCAAAGGATGCCTCTTTCTGTATTTAAGACATTATATATCTAAAGGTTCCTTTGCAATATTGTTTCTTGGATTTCATCCCATCTATGGTTGATGTCAATTGTGACAGGATGTCTATTTTCATGTTAGTCATTTCCTTGAGAATTTTTGAGGTACTATTTCATCGTATTATTAACAAATTAATGAAACATATAAGAGGTAGTATGCTAAGGAGGAATACATATTGTGATTTCGGTTGAAGGTGGTGCGCGTGTTCTGATTTCCTAATCCAAGTTGACTGTGAGAGATCCGTTTTGGCTAGGAGGAACTACTTGTAAAATGCAAAAACAATCCCACCAGATAGAGTTAAACAAAACAATGAGTGGACTACCTAGTGGAAGTTAGATCTGAGAAGCGTGATGCTTCCTGAACAGGATGTCAATCCAATTTATATATAACATTATTAATGACTATTCAAAATATACATGGAATAAATATCCTATTGTAATTGAAAAAATTTAAGTATCTTGTACAAAAAAATAAGAAAGGTTGTTCAGAATATTATTTGAGGTCAAAATGGGTTAGGTGATAGGCTGGTATTGGGTTGCAGGTCTGGTATAGGCTCTGGGTAGGGTCTGATAAAGGTTACAAGTGATTATGGGCTGTTAGGAAATAGGTATTGGCTCATTGGTCTGAGCTATATTTCCAGACACAGTAACTGACGTCGTCTATGTGACGATTCCGGTTAGGCAGAATGACTGACGTCAATTGGCTAACTGGCATCGGTAGGGGAAATTAGTAAAAAGCTCTTAGAAATGGTTTTCAGACTTCTCTGTGATTGCACATATTTTTGGAAATGGTGAGGGTGAGGTCGTAAAATGGTCTTGAAGACTCAGAGATGATTAGAAGAGGGTGAAGATAAATGAAAGGGCCAGGTATGGTAAGGTGATAGGTTGGTGGGAGGAAGGGGTATACAGGACGTGGAGAAAGATAAATTACTAAGATGAATAATAAATCTTACTGAAAGAAAATAGAGATAAATGAAGATATGTTAGGTACTTACTAAAGAGTAGGTTTGGAGAATGCAGGTGATGGGGACAGTGATGGCAGAGATCCAGAAGAGAAGAGACGTTGCGTTCATGTCGCGGATAGTTTGAACCTCCGTGCTTCTCTATGTGAATCCATGATTGTGAAGAAGATGATGAATGCCAATGGTTGTTGGTAGTGCTCCGTGTGTTTTATTTTTCCTAAGTGCTTCAAAAATTCAAGTGCTCCAAGTCTCTGTTCGTATGAGATCCTGAATCAAATGACCAACCTAGGAAAAGTATTTTTGAAATGTATTTAACCTAACTAGTTAATGGTTAGGGGACCGACGTCGGTTGAGATATAACCAGCGTCAGTTAAGGTGGGAATATCTAGGTTGGCCAAAAATAGCCTGATTGTTGCTATTTTTGGCGTGGTCTTCAATATTCATCTAAGTCTTGAGTGATAGATCACGGAAGGATAAGTAAGAGTCCTTTTAGGTTTGTTAGTAAGAGTTAAGTCTAGGTTTAGACTAAGTCCTAGTTTGTTAGGATAGGTTTAGACTTGGTCTTAAGTCATTAATGAGGTTTGAGTGGGTCATTTGAGTGAGGTGGTCAGGTGAGTAGGTAGGGTGAGGTGGTTAAGTAAGGATATTAATTAATTTAATTAATATGTGCACTAGGGGATATGAATAGGTAGGAGATGGTTGATTTAATTAACAGGGGTTTTAAGGGGAATATGACCCAATTTTGGTGTCTACATTTATACCCCTTTTTGTCATGTAGCTTGTATTGATAAGCGATGCTGACAAAAATAGGAAGTGGTTGGTCCAAATATAAGTGAAGAGTGAGGTGTTGCCCCAAGTATAGGTGGAGGTGATCCCCCTCAAACCAGGAGTTGATGAGGTGTGAGACATGGAGTCAGTGAGTGGTTTGATAAATGTGTAGGTGATGAAAGTTAAGGTAGGTGAGTTATAGGTAAGGGTATGGGAACTTGGGTGAAGCGTAATGGGTCAAATTAGGTAAATGGGTAATGGGAAAGGGTCAAATTAGGTAATAGGTAATGGTAATCAAACGCACACACACATATAGATTGTGACATGGTACCAGGTTGAAGAGCTCACAAAATCTACATTGTCCAAGGTCGATAGGTTTATCCAAACAAGGTTGAAGTGATTCAGGTATCCAGGGTACAAGATATGGTCCAGAAACACAACGTAGGTTAGGTGTAGGAACATTTAGGTATGATCTAGTACACCTAAAGGTTTGGTTGGGATAAACAACATGAACAATAGGCAAGGTAAGGTCATTAGGCTAAAACAACATAGGTAACAACATCACAAGGTATAACGAGTACACAAGTTCAAAAGTCCCAAAAAGTGGTTCAGGTCAGGGTATATAGGTCATGACACAGGTAAGGCCGAGGTGTAGGTAAATAACAAGTCCCTAAATGCAATTAAGGAAATGTATGGGTAATTTAGGCTTGTGGGTACGGTGTAATGGGTGTCGATAAGGTCAAAAGGTATTTGGCAATAATGCAGTTTTGGTCAAAATGGGAAAAATGTAGGTTTAAATGGTAATGGACAGGTGACAATGCCAGTTATAAGGTCTGACTGATGTCAGTTTAGTAGGGCATGACATGACCAACGTCAGTCATGTCAATTTAGGGTTATAAAGTTGAAATTTTGTATTTTACGGAATCATTGTTGTATTTTAACTTTGAGAAAATGACAGAGCCTGTGTGACTTGTGAATTTTTCTTGGAGGAAAGGACAAGGAATTATACCTGGCTGAGGTAGAGGTTACTAAGTGGTGAGAGGAGCTAGGTAGATGGGTCCACGAGAGCGGTTGGAGACATGTGATTGGTGGAGGGATTCGAGGTATATTTTGGCATGGCAGAGGTGGGAGAAGGTTCAAGTGGACCACCGGTGCAGTGGAAGACGTGCCACCATGTAGGTGACACCATGATGAGGTAAGGTGGAATTTTCTAACTTGTTATTTGCTAAAATTTATTGAAAAATGAAGAAATTTGGGTGGGAATGTGGTTTTCATTTTGAAATGCGGGTTAAAATTGGGTAAAAATGAAGGGAATGAGGAGTGGGAAGGTCAAAAATAGGTGAAATAGGTTTGGGAATTAAGTTGGGATAGGGTGGGATGGGTAAATTAGGTAGGTTTGGTAAGTTTTTTTACAAATTTTTAAAAATGGGGGATAGGTTTTTGGTTTTAGTTGTCATGACAGAGACCAAAATAGGTCAAGGCTTTGGCCGATGTCGGTTATGCTCTTACTGGTGACCAACACTGGCCTTAGGTGAACCGATGTCGGTCAAGGAAGGACTGATGATGGTCAAGGTGACCAGGTGCCAGTTAGGGTGAAGGAGGATGATAGGGGCAAGAAAGGGCTAGGTATGAAAGGAAAATGGGTAAATAAGGACAAGTAAATTAAGAGTTGTATTAGGGAAGTAAGGGTAAAATGTTATCTTTGGCGATATGGGATAGGGAAGTAGGTGAAATAATGTTAAGAGTAATGGTAGTCATGATTGTCAAGGGTAGTAGGCTTGTAGGTTGAATTAGGTAAATGGGGTAATCATGATTTGTGTCGTTGGGTATGGTTTTGGTGTATAATAGGTAAGTTGGTAATGGTAGTTGATATGTCTTGACAATGTTTGGTTTATTGGATACAGGCTAGGGACCAGCTGCAGATGTGGGACAAGAGTAACACCTTTTTTGGTAGTGATGCAGTCTAGTGTGACTACGGAGGAGTGGGAGCATATGATGGATGTTGAACTAATTGGGATCTAGTGCTATAGGCATATAGCTCAAGATCCTAGCTTGATGGTCACACTCATTGAATGATGGGATTCAACAACCAACACATTTCATTTACCGATGGGTGAGATGACTGTCACCCTAGAGGACATGTACAGGATCTTGCAGTTACTATTATTGGGGAGCCAGTGTATTCTATTTCTTTAGAGGCATCTAGTGGAGCCGATAGTGGCTGTATTTGGGGAGGTGATGGGTGAGCTGAGGTACCATAGTGTGAGCCTTAGCTATGGAGACATGTATGCGGCCCATCCTCAGGAGATGAGGTTGGTTGTTTTGATGATGAGGTGGTATGTTGTTTCACCTTACCAAATGCTGAGGGTGGGAGATTCCCATGAGCACTGATGGGAGTGCTCCAGGATATGATGGAGGAGTAGATCTACTTTGCATGGGCACTGAAATTCCTGGTGCAGCTATATAGGGAGTTGTGGGCCTATGGGAGACTGCAAAAATTTATTTTGTGTTGCACCTTTCTTCTACATTGTTGGGAATACTGAGCACATCATATGTGTACATCTAGTTGGTTTTCCTCGACATGATTGGTTCAGGGGTGGCTTGGTCAGAGTTGGATATAGACGGTGGGTACCAGTTGGTGGGCAACACCAGGTGGCTAGGGCCACACATGATGTTTTGTATTACATGATGGTTGTTGGAGGGACTCTCAGGAGTTGATATTATTTGGAGACCATATATTAGTTATCCCTCATACAGGGTCATGGCAGAGGAGTTAGAGGAGATACAGTTGCTAGAGGTGGATTCAGGGGTGTCATATAAGTGAGCACAAGATGATACCTATAGAGAAGGTCAGACGACAGTTTGGGATCTACCACAGGATGTGCATCCACCTTTCCCACAGTACGGGAGAGATGACGTGGAGAGACCTATATCTCCACCACGACCGAGTGTGCCTAAAGGGTAGGAGGAGCAGGTAGTGGATAGGTGGATCGATGATGTTGGGGTCACCAATAGATATAGGCAGTGGTGGGTGGCACAACTACGAGCGACACCACCGAGGCTAGGGCAACCAGACTTAGCCACCATCATAGTATAGAGGGATACCTTACAGGGTCATGTGGCTTCCCTTTAGGCCCAGATTACAGCTTTACAGGGGCATTTTATCGGGTTAGAGGCACAGGTTGCCATTTTATAGGCTCAGGTAGTAGCCTTACAGGCCTAGGTAACATAGGGACAGGCACCCACGCAAGTTCGAGATGGAGATGGGGGATAGGTAGCCTCCTAACATGCATAAGTAGCAGGTTTGTAGGGCCATTTGGCCACTACACAGGATTAGGTTGTGGCCTTACAAGCCCCAGATTGTAGTGAAGGAACCTCTAAGGGCTCAGGGATAGGGGCCCACACTACAGGTGGCTACGATGGGACAGGGTCCCATGGTATAGGGAGGAGGACAGGGATCACAAGTATATGGTCTGAGGCTAGCATTAGTAGGACAGAGCTCACAGGTTACTATGAGACATATGGCACCACCTCAGATGGTGTCGATGGCAAGGTTCAGGGATGCCTTGAATGAAACATGGTATTACCATGATCGTCTGATGACTGTCGGGATAAATTTCCCCTCCTATGCTGAGTACAGGGCACAATAGGAAACGAGTGAGAGGACTAGATCCTACACTCATATTTCAGAGAGAATAGGGGGCAAGTGAGCCCAAAGACAAGTTCAGGGAGAGGCTACGAGTTCACAGAGGCTAGACCCAAATCTAGGCTAGACAGAGTTTAGACCGCAGACCCATGCCAGGTGGAGAGATGTTGACAATGAGTCGGGCTAGAGGAGAGGAGGAGGTAACAGATGAAACAGACATGGATATCAGGTGGGGTGATGATTAGTCACCTGATATGATCAATTTATTGATTTTTGGTATATACCGGCCTATGTGCCGATGATAGTGAGGATGTATATGAGAGTTTTGAGGTTTTGATTTTATAACCGGCCTGCATGCCGAAGATAGTGAGGATGTATCTGAGAGATTTGATATACTTGTATGTATTTGTATCGGTGTATACATTTGTATTGATACACAGACTTTCATTTGTTATAGATGATGATATTTATGGTATGGATGATGTACTTGTGTTTTTAATTTTTCTATGTTATTGTATATGTGATGGAAACTAGGTGAATTAGGCATGATTGAGTCGAGGTCATGTAAGCATGATGGAGTTAGGTATAAGCATGTTTGAGTTAGGCATCAGTTAGGCATGGTGGAGTCAGGTCAGTTAGGCATGGTGGAAGTCAGGTATGGTGGAGTTAGGTATTAGGCATTGAGTTAGGTTAGTTAGGCATGGTGGAGTTTAGGTGAGTTAGGCATGGTAGTTCAATAGGCATGGTGGAGTTTTTTGGTTTAGGTCATTTAGGCATGGTGGAGATTTAATTTCCAAGTTATTAGTAACATGGGAAATAAATGATGATGTATATGTATGTTATGGTGTAAATTTCCAAAATATTTGATATCATGGAAATGTGAAATGATGGATGTATGATATGATGCTATAAGAAATAGGTAAGTATACATGTTTATATACTTGTATGTTTGTTTAATTTCCAAGTAGTGTATAAGATGGAAACTAACTAAGGTAGAATGTAAATAGAAAAATGGGGGGAAAATCTGTTAGGGTAAAGAGTGGCTGAGCTAACCTCCAAGGGCCCCATGCCCTCAGAGTGCTGCCTACATAGCCCCAGTGAAAAGGGGCCTCAGATCGATGTAGTTCTCCCATAAGCTAGGGAAGAATATAATGAGGTAGAGGAATGGGTTGGTAGGTTTTAGGCATGTATTTGAGTCTAGGTCATTTAGGTATGGTTGAGTTTTAGGTCATATAGGTGTGGTTGATTTTTAGGTCACATAGGTGTGGTGGAATGTAAATGTCGAAGGCTTGGTCATGTATAGGAGAATAAACAAGTAATGAAGAAGGTGAATGGTAAGAGGTGATAAAAAGAATCACCTAATTGATAAGAACCATAACACGTCGATCATACCAAAGATGGGCTTATGAACGTAAGACCCTAAAGGCGTTGCATAATGGACTATTCTAAGGTAGAAGAAAGTCACATGATCACGAAATGTCACATTTGCGGCACATCCCTTGAGCGAGTAGGAAATTAAGGGTGAAAATGTGATGAGGTAAAAATGGTTGGTTTTAGCGTAACCTGGTGTGAGATAACATGCTTACTTGGCAAGAGACCCAAGATCAACATAGGTAAGTCCATGACGAAAAAGTTATATTTTTCTTATTTTTGATTTTGTTTTTGATAGACTGATCGATGTGGGAAGTCTATGTGGGATGAGTATATTATCTCCTTGAGGTCTTCGTGAAGTTGATCGATGCGGGAAGCTTCTGAATATTTTATTTTGGTTTTTGCAAGAATAGTCTTCTTTTGATGATAGACTAAGTACAATATGGCTAGCTTTGCATAGTTGTCCTTCAAGGGAGCAGTCTATTTATAACAGTGAGATAGAGAGAATAGATGTCCTTTTTGAGGGAGTCATCTATTTTGCTGGAATTTTGACTCAAGAAGTTGAATCCCATTTTATTTTTGACATTATTTTTCTTTTGGACTTTTAAGTCATGGACAAGACTATAGAGAAAAATAGGCTCTTGTTTTGAAGACAAAACTATAGCACACAGAGGTTAACTATGATAGAGAGGTTTTAAGTGATGAACGACCATGGGATTCCATCTTGAAAAAGATGAAAAGTATCCATGAGAATCATGCCATGAGTAGAGTTGTGGTACTCATATTGAAGATAAGGTTGAAAAAGTAACGGGTAATCACATGATTCTTGTTTAGTCGTTGATCCTTAAAATAGGTAAAATGGAAGGTGAATGGTGCTCAAGGGACAAGTGTTTGAACTAGACATAAGGTGATATAGGACTGGTTTCAACAATAGAATGGTCGAAGATGCAAGGCATTGAGGGGCTCAGGTTCGGGCTTACCTTCAAGTGAAGACAAATGATAAGCACCTGATCCATAGGTATGAGTAACAATATAGGGTCCAAGCCAATTAGGAGAAAATTTTCCCCTTTTACTTTTTTCCTCTTTTGTTACATGTTGATTTTCCTTCAAGATGAGGTCACCGACCTGGAAGGTTCTTTCATGGACACATTTTTCGTAGGCATGCTTTTATGTTTTTTGGTAGATTTGAAGATGATCGAGAGCATTAAGACGACGTTCATCTAATAACTCAAGTTGTGCCAAACGGTCCTGACAAAATTCATCATCGTTGAGCATCTCTTTGAGTGAGATACGAAGAGACGGAATCTGGACTTCAAGAGGCAGGACAACCTCTGTACCATAGACCAGAGAGAAAGGTGTAGCTACAGTTGAGGTACGAATACTAGTACGGTAATCCCATAAGGAAAAAGGAATGTGCGTGTGCCAATCCTTTCCAGTATCGTCCAACTACTTTCATAAGAATTTTGTTTAAGGTTTTGTTGGTTGATTCAGCTTGGCCATTTGTTTGAGGGTAGTAAGGTGAAGAAAAACTGAGTTGAATTCCGAAGGCATCACAGAGTTTCCGTAGGGTTTTGTTTTTGAATTGTTTTCCATTATTAGTGATTTGAGGCGGTGAGGAACACCAAAGCAACAAATATGTGATGGTTGATGAATTCACATATTTTCTCAGCTTTTGTAGAAATAAGAGGTATGGCTTCAACCCATTTAGTGTAGTATCTGGTAGCGGTGATAATCCATTGATGGTGTTGTGAAGAATGAGGATTGATCTCTCCGACAAGATCCAAACCCCATTGAGAGAAAGGCCAAAGGTCTCATGTCCGACCTGTAAGGCATGACTAAGTGTATGATGAAGATTAGCATGTTGCTGGCATTTCACACAACGTTTGACATAGTCACAACAATCACGGTTTAGGGTTGGCCAATAATAGCCCAGGTGAAGGATGCATTTAGCGACAGCTAAACCACTGAAGTGACCTCCAAAATTCCGTCGTGAACTTCCTTGATGGTGTAGAGAATTTCAAAACTTGTAAGGCATCGTAAGAGAATACCATCAAAGCCACGTTTATAAAGAAGACCACCCATGATGACATAGCGAGAGACGCCTTTGAGAAAGGAATGTTGTCCATTACGAGTAAGGTCTAGAGGTAAAATTGAAAGGGAAAGGTAGTCTGTAAATTGATTATACCAAAGGTCACGTGGGTCAGGTTCAATGGTTCCGACGAGGTTGACGTCTCAAAATAAATAAGAAGGTGATTGCAACCTTTGTACTATGACAAATATTTTTGAGTCAGGAGGGCGAAGCGGGTATTTGAGATGCAAGATAGGCCATGGTATCCGCAAATTTGTTAGTGGAATGTGGGGTAGTTTGAAGTTCATAATGGTCAAAGGTAGTCAAAATTATGTCAACACGATGTTTATATTTTTGAATTATTTCATTACGACACTGGTATATACCATTGACTTGATTTACAACTAGTTGAGAGTCACCAAAGATATTAATCGATTTAACATCTAAAGCGATGGCGGCTTGAAGACCTAATACGAGTGCTTCATATTCGGCGATATTGTTAGTACAATCAAAATCTAGTTTGAAAGATAATGGCATAGGTTCACCATCAAAAGGAATGAGGATAACATTGACACCACCCCCTCACTGACATTTGGAACTGTCAAAGAATAAGGTCATTTGGTAAATGGTATTGTCCAAAGAGAGGGTAGCAATGGATTCATCTGGGAAATCAAAGTTAGATGGATTGATCTCCGAAGAGAGGTGTGTTTGCAAGTTGGTCAGTGATAGTTTGGCCTTTGATATGATTTTTTATGGAGTGAATTCGAGGTCTAGGTCTGATAAGAAGAATGAGCCAACGTGCAACATGTTGATGTTGGTAGGGCTTGGTGTACATGTAGTGTAAGGGGTCAGTATTGGTGACAACAAAGGTTTTGTGGTTGAGTAGGTAATGGCGCAGTTTAGTGGTGACAAAAACTAAGGCTAAGAAAATTTTTTCGGCATGGGTGTATCGGGTTTCATAGTCCAAGAGCGTACGACTTATATAATAAACCACTTGCTCCCTGTTTTGCTCGTCACGATGAGCGAGCATGGCACCAAAGGAATGATCCGTAGCAGAAATGTAAAGGTAAAATGGTTGGTCATCCTTAGGAGGAACAAGTACATGTGGTTGGAGGAGGTATTATTTTAAGGCCTCAAAGGCTTTGTGGCATTCATCATCCCATTTGAAGGAGACATCCTTTTTTAGGAGATGATGAAATGGGTGGCAGCGGTCAGAAAGCTACAAAATGAAATGACGGATAGATTACAACTTGCCTTGCAAACTATGAAGTTGACGAAGGTTAGTAGGTGGAGGAATTTCTAGAATAGCCTTGATTTTAGTGGGATCGACTTCTATGCCATGTAAAGAAACGATAAAACCAAGGAGCTTGCTCTGAGAGAACAACAAAGAAACACTTTTTAGGTTGAAGGTGACACAATACTTGATGAGACGGTCAAAGATGACCTTTAGGACTGTAAGGTGTTCGCCTGATGTTTGGATTTGGAAAGAAGGTCATCTACGTAATCTTCCAATATACGATGCATGATGTCATGGAAGATATAAGTCATAGCCCACTGATATGTAGCACCAGCATTTTTAAGGCCAAAGGACATGACACGATAGCAAAAGGTCCCCTGCAGGAGTGATGAAGGTGGTTTTGTTGTTGATCTTCTGGGGTGAGTAATATTTGGTTATAACCCGAGAAACCATCCATGAGAGATAGCATCTCATGGCCGGTGGTAAGATCAACTAGTTGGTCAATACTAGGTAGAGGAAAGTTGTCTTTGGGGAAAGCTAAGTTAAGGTCATGAGAAATCCGTGCAAATGCGGAGTCCCCCTGTCACTTTTGTGACATGAACAATGTTAGAGATCCATTGAGGATAATCAATGGGTAGGATGAAGGAAACCGAAAGAAGATGCTAAAGTTCTTCTTTGACAAGAAGGGCAATGCGAGGATGCATTTTCCGCAGCTTCTGTTTTACGGGTTTGGCTTTAGGGAATAGTGACAATATTGTGGACCACAATGTTGGGGTCAATACCGGGCATATCACATAGGACCAAGCAAAAGCGTTGCTATGATCTTGGAGGAAAGAAGTAAAAGCTTCATGTTCAACAATTCTAAAGATTGGCCTATCTTTAGAATGTGTGGGTCATCCTGAGTGTTAATATTGATTTCGATGGTCGATTCATTTAACATGGTTTGTGTCTCAGAAGGCAACGACTGGTGAATATAAGAATCCTCTGCACTAAGGTAGGTGATAATAGAATCATCGTCCTGACATTGAATGATGTTAATGGATGGTGTATTGTCATTGATCATGTCTATATATAGGAAGGGAAGGGAAGAGGGAGCCTTGCCATCACGTTGATAGGTCAGACGTCTCTAGAGAAATGATGTTTATGAAAAAAAAAAGTTATGTTTTTCCTGATTTTCCTGAACTGGAAATGGATGGTCAAGGGAAAGCACAGTCAATCGGGAATCACCCCTCGAAAATTACGACTTTGATCTTGAAACCTTGATCTTTGTTAATGGAGTAACATACATCGTCTGATGTAATTAGCGATAGACCCCACCATCCATGGGTGAAGGTGGTGAAGTTGGTAAATGGGGTGAAGAAGGGTTGTTGTCCTCAATGAGTTCAATGTGGGCTTTCTTAGAAGATCGTTCGAGCAAAGCCAATACCACTGCGGTCACTGTGTTTACGTGTGGTACACTGGATAACAATATGGATGGCCCTGTTTGTAGAAGCCAAAGCCAAATCCCTTCCATGCACAGTGATGGAGGAAAGTGTGGGAGAAGCAGAGGTTGGTGAGAGATTGGAGGTCAGAGGAAAATGGTCATGTTTGGGAAGGTGGCTTAGGTGTGTAGGTGGAAGTATCAAGTCCCCCATATGTTAAGTTTGTACGAAGGTGGGGAGGACCATAAGGGAAGACCTCTCCTATGTGGAGATCATAGCGAAGATGTTGGCGAAGGTTACCATACTCTTGAGGAGTAAGGAATGTGTTGATGTTCTACAGGCGGTATTCCCCTAGAGTGAGACATTGAAAAACACCTTCTAAGGGATCGGTGGTTGATATGTGGGTAACGGGAATAAATGAATCACTAGGTGATTAGGAAGATGTATTAGTTAGTTGAGATGGTGGATGGGTCAGCTGCAAAGGCCGTGACGGTGGCAGTGGGTATAGAGGAATTAGGTGTGGGAGAAGTAACAACAACATTGGTGGATGGGGTTATGTGATGAAAGGAGAAGTGACGGTAGTGGTAAATGCCTTAACTGAGTACAAGGACATCATTAGTTCAGTACAACATGTTGCAGTATTGGAATGAAGAAGGGTCAACGGGGATGGTATAGTTATGTCCTTCATGTTCAAATTTTACACAACGATGTAAGGTTGAAGGAACAAAACCCATGATGAGTATCCAAGGTCAGCCAAATAATAGGTTGTATTGAGAACTCCGCCTCTAAGACATAGAATAGTTCTGGGATGGTACGAGGGCCCACACGAATGTGGAGGATGATGGTACCGAGAGTGAAAGTGATGGTGTTATTGAATGAACACAGCACAACTGGGTTATTACATGTGTAATTTGAAGGGATGCGCATTTGGTTGTATGTGTGGCATGGGAGGAGATGATGTTGATGTTGGCACTACCATTGATAATAACACGTCGAATGTATATTATCAATATAAATAGAAATGAAAAGGGCAGGATCAGGATCATCTGATTGGAGAGGTATAATCTCGTCATCAGAGAAACTGAGGGTAACTACTTGATGAGTGGTAGGGGGTGTAGAGGAAGGTGATGAATTGGTAAGAGAGGCCACATGGTGAGGAGTGATAATAGAGGCCACAGGTGTAGGGTCGTTGGGTAAAACCTCGATGGATTGCAGAACCTCCATGAGGACATATCGATGAGATTGAGAGGTTTAGACGAGATCATACAAAGACATTTTCATGGGGGGATTGGTGTAATTGTTTTATCATTGTACGATGTGCAACCCCATCAGAAATGGGGTATGTGGGTCCCCTAATGGTGATTTTTGGTGCGGGTGTAGATGGTATGTTGGGCACATGATTGGGGGATGGGCTAGTTGCTTTCTCCTTTCCTTTGACCTTTTGGGCATGAGTGACAACTTGGATCATGTTAATCTGAGGAAGAGAGGTGGATGAAGAAGGTATGTTATGAGTAGTATAACGACATGATGGACAAAAACCTAATGCGGGGAAAGAACCTTATGAAATGAGTAGGGCGCACTGACATTTTGGTGGGGTTATGGCGAGCTCTCTTATGCAAACCATGTTGATCTCAAATTTTTGAGGTAGATAAAAGGGTGGTGGAGGTGGTGATGTAGGTCACTCAATAGGTAGGGGGTGAGGATGTGTGGTGATAGGTGGGGGTGGAACGGGGTCCTCGTCTAAAAGATCATCGTCATCAAAGTTTTGGTCAGAAGGACAAAGTTGGAGAAGAACGATTTTTAGAGCCTTACAATTTTCTACATCATGTCCTGGCACACGATGGTAGGCACAAATTTTAGTATCGTCAAACCCTTTTGGTTTGGGTTTGAGTGGGTCATAAGGTCTAAGGGGCGGTAATGTGATGACAGAGGTATCTAAAAGGTTATCTAGAATGTTGGCATAAGACCCTGCCAATGGATCACGGTGTGAAGTGAGTGTGGGTCTTAATTGAAGTGTGGGTGATTGTGATGCACGAGGTGTAATAGGAGGTGGAAATGGAGGTGACATAGGTTTGACCACCGGTTTGTTAGGTAGAACTATTTTAGGCTTGGAATCTACCTTTTTGGGTAAAGGCGTAGTAGATGAAATAGTAATGGAAGGCGTAGGCTTAACTACCTCTTTGGAGGGTAGTGGGTTTTTCAATTTAGGTTGTACCTTCCTAGGTAAAGGTGAAGGAGGCGTAAGTGATGTAGAGGGGAAAGCGGATGGTGGTAAAGGACGGAGTTAGCCAAGGTGATAAAGGAGGTGTGGTGAAGGTTGTTGGGTTGGAAGGTATGGGTTGAAGAGAAGGAAATTTCATAGGTACTGATGTTGAAACTCTAAGTGGTGGGGGTATAGGTGGTAAGAAATATGTGGGTAATGGCGAAGGTGTACAATGTGCTAGTAGGTTGGGTGTAATAAAGTATTGTGATGAAGAGGCAGGCTGCTGCACTTTTGATTTGCCTTGGATAGGCAGTTGTTTGGCCAAGGGTGACGAGTGAGGTCTAGGATAGATGGAAGGGGCGAAGGTGACAAAGGCGTAGTGGGTGAAACTGGTGTATGTGTCCTAGAAGGTTGGGTCTTCCTTTTCGGTGGACGAATGGTTTTTTCGCGAGTTTGGGAAGACATGGCTAAATCCAATTTAACGGGCGGATGAACTAGACTTGATGTCGACATGACACCCAATGTGGTAATGGGTCTAGATGTGGGGGGAGGTGTAGGTATAGGTAGGTTCTTAGGCATAGGAATAGGTTTAGTTGTTGGTAAAGGTTTGGATGCAGGCGAGGGTGATGAAGAAAAGACCGTTTCAGCAGGCATGATCATGGTTGATTGGGTTGCTTGAAATACCTTCAGATAAATCGTGACGGTATCCGCATAGGCAACATTTGCATTTGGGTTGAAAAGGGTAGCTGAAGGCATCTCCAAAGCATGGAATTATCAACGTAATCCAAGTGGTTCATCCAGGCATGAAAACGGTACTATTGTAAGAGAAGATGATGTTGGCTTAGTAGCTAATCCCTATAAAATGTCTGTGAGACAGGGAACTGGTTGGCTTCAGACTTTGTTGGTAAGAGAGACAAGAGACATATCAACGAGATCCTGGAGTGCTAATGGGGAATTGTCACCAACGTAGGTAGTGGCGTGTCTAAAGGATTCCTTATGGGTAGCGGAGATGGCATGTGAGATGAGGTAGGTTCCTCTTTTGGTGGAGAGGAAGGTGAGCATGACTTTCCCATGGATAGGACAATTAACACCAGTAGATTGTTCGTTAGGTGACGAGGTGGGTGGTAAGACAGTATCAGCAGGTATTGTGGTCTCTTTCGTGGGTGAAGGGGGAGATGAGGGGGACTCCTATGTGGCTGGAGGAGTAGATGAGGTAGGATCCTCGTGGGTAAAGGAGGTCGTTCCAGGATCTCCTTGATAGGAGGGATAGGGGGAAATTGCAGAAGTGTTGTATACAGTGTCAAACATAGCATGGACCTCATAGACATTGTTGTCATTGGTTGAAGGTTCGCCACTTTTCTTAGATGAGGTGGTATGATTAGGAAATGGCTTATTGAAGATATGCAAATTCTGATTTGCAGGTGCGTTCAGAGTTGTCCCAGATAATATCTTCATTGTTTAACATTTCCTGGATGATGTTCTTTAAGGTTATACAATTACCATTGTCGCTATGCCCTTTTACGCGATGATAGGTATAATAGTCATGTTCCTTGTACCATGTTGGCATAGGACGAGTGGGGTCAAAACCAGTATGTGGTTTTATGGGTGGAAGTGCAATGGCTCCGGCCTTAAGAATTTTTTCTAGTATTGAATAATAAGGCTCCCCGATTGGAGTGTATTTTCATTATTCCCGTATGAACTGAAAATGTTTGAATGGGAGAAAGGTTGGAGGTAGGTTTTGATTGATTAAAGGGGTTTTGATTGATTAAAGGGGTGAGATGGGCCAGCCTTTAAAACTACCGCATTGGCAGATCCTTTGGCTTTTGAATAATTATTTTGAGATTTTTAAGAGGAAGAAGCATCATTTGATTTAAATGCAGCGTTTTTGTTACGCAATTGAATTTTCTTCTCTTCTATGGTTTTTCCCCATGGTAAATGCTTTGTCAAGGTACAGAAGGTTTGCACTTGCAAAGTCATGTGCTTGAACGCTTTTTCATAAGCTCAATATGAAAATAGTTGGTTGATAAGGCGATAACGAGATTCATAGATTCATCGTACTGTCATGTTGAGTATCGGTCACTCGTGGTGACTTTCTTGACGACACTGTTTGAGAAATGGTCCAAGAAGGCTTGAGCCATTTGGTTAAATGAGTAAATGGAATGTCTAGGTAAACCACTATACCAATCTAACATGGGTCCTGTCAAGAACAAGGGGAATGTTCATAGGAGTAAAGCATCGTCATCAGTGATTAGATAACACCCATGTTTAAATGACCGCAAGTGTTGCTGCGGGGTCCTCTTTACTGTTGAAACGGTTGAATTTGGGCATTTCATAATGCACAGGGTATGGGCCACTGGGAATAGATGGATGGATGGGGTCATTGCAGATTTCATCATAGGTTAAGGAGTTGTGAAAGCCAAAAACTGATGCTTCCAATTTTTGTATCTTTTCCATCATCATTTTAATAAGGTCATTGGTAGGGTGTGATGATGGAGCACCCCCTATAGTATAATGAGGTTGATGATGAATGTATGATGTGAATGGCATCCCAGTATCTGGTGGTGTCGAGTATGAGAAATGTGAAGGAGGAATGGTTGCGAGCGGAAGGTATCCTGAATAGGTGATAACGAGATTGGGAGTTGTTGGTGATATGTATAAGTAGGTGGGGTAGTCGTAATGACTCTTGTGGTAATTGGGGGTAGGGACTGCGGGATGGAGAGGACGAGGTTTTGGAATGGAATATGGGTTGCCAAAACCATGGGTAGTTACGCTGTAACTGGTACATATGAGGTAAAGGGTACAGATGGGGCTATGGTCAAGGTGGGGTGGTGAAGGGACGGTTGAAATCATGGGTACAAATGACGTCAAAAGTGCAACCAATGTTGTAGTTGCCCCAGGTATTGATGGCGTGGGGGTCAATTTGGGATACTACGGGTGGGAAGGTAGAAGAAGGTAACACTGAGCTAGTACTAGCCGACATGGAAGTAGGGGCAAGGGCAAGGGGATGGATACAAGCATGTCGTATACCAGTTGTCCTTATGAATCACAGGTAGATAAATGGGCAAGATAATGTTGTAAGGAAATGGGGTTGTGGTCAAGGAGTCTTGAGAACTCCTCGTTACCTATACTAATGATAATGGGTTGAGTAGGGTCCATAGGTGACAGGATGGAAGGAGTGCAATAGGCTAGGCGGGAGCAGTTGAAGGCTTGCATGGAATAAAAGGGCGTTGGTTTGACTACGAGTCAAAACCATGTGAGTTAGCTTAGGCTTGGTTGTCTGTTCTCTATAAATGGCACAGAAAAATAGAAGAAATGGGGAAGATAGGTTCCGGGAGGTGAAACGGGTTATTGTTTTAATTGAAAATTCAAAAAAAGGAACAGACGGCAGTTTTGATAACCGATGACGGTGACAGGGTAACCGATGACGGTTAGGATGATTGATATTAGTTGTTATGCGAAATCAACAATTTTGCAAATGAGGCAAAAACTAATGAAAATGAAGTAAAAAAGTTGTATTTGACCGTGATTTTAAAATTCCTGAGAACTTCAGAAAGAACAAAAGATGTGATAAGTGTTGTTTTTTGTAAAATGACCAAAAAATGTTGGTAACCGATGACGGGTAGATGTAAATCGATGATGGTCGTTGAAGCGACACCTGTCACTGTGAAATTTTGAAAAACAATGAAGAAAAATTGATTTTTGTGAATTAAGTCAGATAGAATATCAACCCAGAAACCTGAGTATGATAAAAATGGACCTTAACACACTTAGAAACATTCAGAATATACCAACTATGATGGAAGAGTGTGAAAAGAAGAATAAAATGAAGAACGTGATTTCACAACTCAAGAAAAAGCGAAGAAAAACATGAAATCTTATAACTGAATTTTATGTTTTAGCTTAATTTATTTACGACTGACTTGTGAACAGAACATAGTTTTTTAGAAGGAAAGGTGTCCTATGAAGAGGCAAGAGCTAAGGTTGGTTTCAGGATGTGTTTTGGTGGGGGGCGGTCCTTTCTCTGATCAGCGTCCACTGTCAATCCTATGATCATGCGATCGTTGACTTCTTCCAGGTAAGGTGTTGTTTAAGAATATGTGTAAATTTATATTTGTGCAGTTTGGCAAAGAAAGACAAGAGAAAATGTTCAACGATTCAATTATGTCAACCATCAGTTGGGCATGACTTCCAGTGTATAGGTTGCCATCAGTTTTAATGTGAGCTAAAAATACAAGCATAGAAGTATGAAATGCAAGTATTTTAGAACCCAAATCGAAATGTAATATTCGATGTAAACAGAGAGTGAATAGGAAAGAGAATGACTTTCACTAATGCAAATGCAAGAAGAAAAAAAATGTTTCTTTTTAGTCCCGAAATATAAATGTCACTTAGACAAGTAAAAGAAAGAGAAGATTTTCAGGGAGAGAATTTAATGTTAAATTCCTTTTAAAAAAGAAATAAACATACAATGGTTCTCTAAGAATGAATAAATGCAAGAACCCCGAATGGGTCCCACAAGGTGTGCCAAAATGTTTCACTAGATTCTTAACAAATTAATGAAATAGATAAGAGGTAGTAGGCCAAGGAGGAATACCTATTGTGATGTCAGTTGAAGGTTGTGCATGCATTATGATTTTTTGATCCAAGTTGACTGCGAGAACCCCCTTTTTGCTAGGAGGAACTACCTGTAAATGCAAAACAATATCACTAGATAGAGATAAACAACACAATGAGTGGAATACCTAGTGGAAGCTAGATTTGGGAAGCACAATGCTTCCTGAACATGCTATTAATCCACTTTATATAACAATATTAATGCTATTTGTTGGGACCCTAATGTAGCTACCAAATCTTAAAGGCGCATAGGCATGCACACAGCTAGAGGAAGTGCGCAAGCTAAGGCACATGCAAGCATAGGATTCAAAAAGGGTTCTTAGAGAACCAAGGATGCGCACTCCATGCAAAGCACAATTCAGGCACTCAGCCATTTTCATCCTTTTTAGACAGAACACATGAAGAACATGTTCCATTTGGATAAGGTTCCAACCTAGCAACAGGGTGTCCTGGAAGGAATATACCTTGTGATAGGAAGATCCAAAAAGATAATCATGACATGGAGAGGCATGCACCTAGGACAACCCACACCTTGACACTTGGGGCCAGATATGAGGTTGCAGAGGAGTTTTTTAGAGCTCAGATGCCTATTTATACGTGCGCCCTTGGTAAAGAAAAGAGACACAAGTGAGGTAGCGAAGCTCTGTAGAATTACTACGTAAGAACTATGGGATAAAATGGGTAGATGATTATAAGAATAATGTAATGAGGGAATGGGGAATGAAAATTTTGTTTTGTGAGTCATACATGTATAGATCTAGATATGGCACAAGACTACAGTCTCCCTTCTGTGATGTTTTATAAGTATTGCTATGAATGAATATGATAAGGTTACCATGACAATTATATTAAGGTTCTTTCTCTATATTAGCTACGTGTTTCTACTATGCTTTTGATCTTGTATAATCATGAACCTTACTTGAATGTTAAGTTTAATTGTGGATTTAAAACTTCCTAGTTCTATTAATTCTGTTACGTGCTTTGCTTTTGTTATGACTAAAGGGGTATAGAACCTGTTCTAAGCTCTATAGATTTTTCATGTCTTTTAAATCACTAAGTCAAGATCATGAAGTATGCCTTCCACTAAACTCACATAAAAGAGAGACTCAGCTTCCTCTCCCATGCCTTGGGTGAGCACCCAGCACCCACTGGGTGATAGGAAGCGACATGCATGAGGTTCCCTTGTTCTTGGTGGGTGTAAAAATGACTACATCTTGGTTCCGTTACTAGGACCTCTTTTCGAAGTTTTAGTGGAACATGGCATACATCATGATTTGTGTGAAGATTGATGATGTAGAGAATAACCCTAGAAGGTGTTAAAGGCTGGTTTAAAATCACGGAGGATGAATTCACTCAAAGATTCAATACTAGACTTGGGTTTGACACGCGAAGATGGGTGGAAGAAACTCTTTATCATGATTTTTACGAAACCTTCCTCTGATATTTCCCAGTAGAGTTATTTGAATGGCTCTCTGGCTTATACATCTAGATCGGGGTGGTATTATAAGTCACACCCTTAGACCCAATAAATGTATCAGAACTTGTAAGATGCTGATCTAATGTGGACCCGTTCTATAGATCATTGGTGGAAAGGAGTATTGACTAGCTACACTCTGATATACATAATTTCAACGTATTCCTGTCTAGAAATTCCTGAGTTTGAGTTCTTGCGGGATCCCAGAGGATCATTTCTGTATGCTATCCCCCTGGAAATCAAAATATTGTATGGTAACCATGGGTTTAGAGGCATTTCCTATGGCCGGCTAAACCACTCTGAGCACTTGGCGAGGAATCCAGGTTGGGGAAGGATGGCTGATATAACGACTGAAAAGGAAAGGGAGGAGAGACAACTCAAGTATAAAAAAGCGTGCATGAAAGGGAGATCTATAGACAACATGGGATTACAAGTGGGTTAAGGAGTTAGACATGGTGGAATGGAGTTGAGGTTCATGCAGAGGATGTGAAACCCGAACAGTTTGTGGTACCCCCATCTTGGTAAGTACGTAGGAGAGAAAACCTTGTGGCTTCTGATGAGAGTCCTTCGCATAGAGAAAGAAGAGTTGTTGGCACCCATCTGACCCCACCTAGTGACTGAATCTTGGCACTTGGTTTGTTCAAATGAGGGAAAAGTACAGTTGATCCATTTGATATCAGTGGAAGCAACAGATCGGTGCCTCAAAAGATATAAATTCTTATTTAGGACTTCTATGGCTTCACACATTATTCCAGTATTTGGTGGAATGTTTGGACAAGGCACGTATACAGCTGGTTTTGGAAATTACATTAGGAAGTGGTGGAGGAAATACGACTGGGAGTGGCACTAGTTCACAAACTGTTGGTGTGCATAATTCAATGGAACAACGAGGAGCATTCGGCAAAACAAACACAGGCCCTATACCTAACACAAGAGGATCTTGAGGTGGAAGTGGTGGAGTTGGTGGCTTAAGATCTAGTGGGTCTGGTGGAGGAGGAAGCACTGGAGGAAACCAAGGGACTGGATCGGGAGGACAAGGGCCTTAACCACCTCCTCAAGTCTTTTTTGAGATGTCTCTACACTTATCAGATTATAGTGGGATAGAAGATGTCGTGCAGAGCATGTGCATAAGTGCGAGCTGCTATGGTGTGCGAAGGGGATTACAACCCAAGATCGAAAGGCCAGTCAATTTGTGATAACTTTACAAGGACGTGTGCAAATAGTTGGTATAGAAAGTATGACCCTCATCAGACTTTTGTGGATTATACTGCACTGAGAAATGTGTTCTTGGCGGAATTCCACATACTTGAGTTTGAATAGAACAACATTAGCTCTCTCAAAGAAATCCAGTAGGGAATGGCAGAGAGCATGTGGGAATATGATTCATGTTTTAAAACTCTATTTATCTAACCAATCTCTTATGATATCCACCCTTCACAATATGCTCAGTGGTTTTTCGGAGGGTTGATCACACCCTTTAGGAGGGCTTTATCTCATAAAACATTTACAGACCCGTGCGAGGCATTGGAAGCTCACTTTGCGTGCTAAGGTAGTTGGTAGTGTTGACACTGGTGTTAGCCCATTTCTGGAGGCTCAAATTACTGCCATGGCTAAGTAGTTAGAGAAATTATCTACCAACACAGTTCTAGAGACTTGCGGTGGGAGTGTGGTACATAGATTGTAATGTAGAAGGGCACAAAAAGGATAGTGGTGGGATATGTACTCGAAAGGTGGTACACGCCATAGTGGTAAATTACAAAATATGTCACAAGGACCATGATGCGAGTAGGTGCCCCCTTTTATAGTGCATGCGATCCATAAAAACGTGTCTTGTTATTACAAGATATGTACCTCAACCACACATGACACCAAGGATTGTATATTGATTTACCAGATTCATGAGGCAATTGATCTTGGTGTGTGCCAGACTGGCCTTACCAGCAGTTCCAAAGGAGATGAACGTCAATATGAAGAGCACAGGGATGGAGGTGCTGCGTGGAAGATGGTTTTGTGGAGGATTTCATGGTCATGGTAACTGCGGGGGAAGAAGTGAGCTCCCATGTGGAACATGATTTAATTGTGGAGCAACAGACCATTATAAGCGTGAATGTTCAGATCTTCTACAATGCTCCTGGTGTGGAAAAAAACATAAGTATGAAGAGTGCTTGGAGTTATACGAACATACGAGTCAGCAGTACCAGAAGGATAAGGGTGTTGCCATGGTGAGCATTAAGAAGGCTGATGCATAATGGCTCCTGTACGAGTAGTACGTGAATCAGAACTAGAGTTTGTTATGGTAACAACAAGGGTGGAGTCCACGTGTGCAAGGGAAGCACCTACACAGAGACCTCTGGTTTCGAGGGAAGAAGTAGTACATGGGAAGTATCCAAACCTAGCTCACCAAAAAGAAGTCTACCAATAAACCATGGACATAATTCAAAGCTTACAAGGGGAGATCCAATGCTTAAAAGAGAAAACTAGAAAAGATGAGAAAAGAAGACCAGTAGAAGCACCAAAGGATGACTTGGATGAGGTTAAGGAGGTGTGTAAACTGCTGAGGTAGGAGAATATTATTCCCCTACTAGGAGCACTGGTTGAGAGAAAAGGTGCGACGCACCAGGGAAGAACACGAAAGGTATATCCTGTGTGTAAACATCCCACCTCACACAGCCTTGATTATGACAAAGAGATCACCTTAAACGCAATAGTGGATGGCTGAGCTGCTTAGAAACATCCTCATTGACATAGGTACATAGGTTAATGTTCTCACTCTAGATGCTTGGCATCAAATGGAAAGACATGTATCACATCCATCTTCAAATGTGTTGTATATGGCAAATAAGACAAAGGTAATGCCCATAGGTGTCTTGAAGGATGCGGCCATTACCATTCAGGGGACTAAGTTCAGTGGGGATTTTGAAGTCTTGGTGTTTTCCAACGCAGATAATTTCCTAGCATTACTTGGGCACCCGTGGTGCTATAAGAATAATGTAGATCTCCGGTTTAACAAGGGGTACATAAGCTTTGAAAACAAGGAAGAGAGGGTGATTATACCACTTGCTGATGGAAATTCCACCCCCTATACTGAACCCCTTGGAGAGGAGGTCCTGGATAGAACATATGTGTGCTCCATAAGAGATCCAGAGATCATCCACCCTACAGAAGGAGTCATCTAATTTGATGATGCTCAATCTATCAATGATGCTACCAGTATAGCATGTGATAATTAGGCACATGGGACTTATGAATTGATTGGGCGACATCTAAAAGGATCGGTAACTAGGGTAACCATGACGTGTATATTTCGGTGCCTAGGTAGGAAAAGCAATAACCAAGTATTCTTGGGATGCATACCCTAAGGTCTTTTTAAGAGAAATGGAAGCTCAATGGAGGAAGGACGAGCAACGAGGTATAATGGGTTATGTTTTGATAGGCACATAGCAGTAAGGTGGTGGGCCATGTATAGTGAAATTTTTTTTTGGAGTGGCGTGAAGTTAGAATTGCACTTACTATCCGATTCTCGAAGAGAAACATACCCACCGCTATCAAGGATTACAATGGCAATGAACCTACATCTTCCCACATCTAGGCATGTGAGAGGGTCTAGGGAGAAGGTGCAGAATACTTTACCACCCTCCCTTTGGGTGGACAAGTTGTATTCAATGCTACAAGGTTACGCGTGTGCACTTGGTACATCCATTCTAAAACTCGCCACTAAATGGGAAATTGGCAGGAATTAGCGGCTGACTTGGTTCACACATTTGAGTACCGAAGTACCATACAAGTGGTTGATGAGGCATTGCACACTATTAAGCACCTCACTTTGGGGGATTATGCACCATGGTGGAAGATAGATTAGTAAACTTACTTGGTGGACCTAGCTTGGAAGTGTGGTTTGAAGATGAGGAACCAGAAGACATATAATTCTAGCACGCATGTGCTGACAAAGGAGAAAGGAAAGATGGTATATGTTATTGATGGAGAGGAGATGGAGAGCTTGAATGTTGACCTTTTGGTTAGGATGCACGCAAGGTGGTTGATAGTGTGGATTCATGTGCATGCGCGTGTATCATGAACCACTCAAAACCAAGAAAGTTAACATCGGCTTAGAGAAGGAGCCCAAGGAAGCTATCATTGGGAACTACTAGTCGGACAAGGAAGTATCAAAGATCATTGATCTCTTGCATGAATTTGAGGATTTATTCCCACATGTAGATATCATGAGTTGAAAGGTGTTCACCATTCATTGGGGGAAATGAGGATAAATTTGAAAGATGGTGCGCACCTGATTAGGAAGAGACCTTACAAGATGAATCCCAACATGTGCATAAGGGTTAAAGAAGAGCTAGACATAAATGATAACATCTGGTATCATTGAGGCTGTGAAGGAATCAGAATGGATAAGTCCAATGGTGATTAGCATAAAGAAGGATGGGTGGATTAGGATATGCATGGATTACAGGGAATTGAACGTTGTTTGTATCATAGATCCTTTTCCCACCCCCTTCACTGAAAAGATTTTGCAAGGAGTTGCTGGGCACGAGGTCTATTCCTTTACGGATGGATTCTCAAGATATCACCAAGTAAGGATTGCCAAGGAAGACAAAGAAAAGACAACTTTTGCCACCAAGTGGGGAAGACTTTGCATACACGGTCATAGCCCTTTGGATTGAGGAATGCACCCGCTGTATTTTTACACATAGTGGTACAAGCATTTAAGGACTTCATCCACAAGTTCCTTCAAGTATATTTGGATGATTGGATAGTGTATGGATTGGTAAGGGACCATTGTGATAACTTGAGATTGATGTTTGAAAGATGTCAACAGTTGAGGATTTCCCTCAACATTAAGAAATATATCCTTGCAACTCCTTTTGGAAGGTTGTTGGGGCATATCATATGTAAAGAGGGCTTACTGGTGGATCCCTTGAAAGTTACAGTTATTGTGGGATTAGAGGAGCCCACCAGCCAAAGAGCCATGCGTGGATTTCTTGGACACACTGGGTACTATAAAAAATTCATTAAGGGATACGCCAAGATCACCACGCCTTTGGAAATATTGCTTAGACATAAGAGTGCCTTTCAATGGGGAGAGGTACAACAGAGGGCATTTGACACTCTAAAAGAAAGGCTTATCACCGCACCTAGTCTATAATTCCCATCATGGGATAAACCTTTCCATATCCATGTGGATGCCTCTGGTACAGTAATGGGAGCCATTCTTGCTCAACGAAGAGAGGGGATTGTTGATCACCCCTTGTGTTTTGCAAGTAGAAAGTTGACACCAGTAGAACAAAATTATACAATGACTGAACACGAGGCATTGTCAATGATCTATGTGCTCCAAAAATTTAGAAAATATCTACTACGACTCACTTCATATTCTACACTAACCATATGGCCTTAAAGTGTCTAGTATACAAAGCATTGTTGCAAGGGCGCATATGTCGTTGGATACTTTTATTTTAGGAGTTTGAATTCAAAGAGGTGGTAAAACCAGGAAAGAACAATTGTGGGCTAGATCATTTATCAAGGATTGATTCAGGGGAGGATGCGCAAAGTATCAAGGAAACCATGCTAGATGCGTAACTATTCAGGTTGCGGTGCACACCCTCAGAGTTAGAAGACATTACTGTTTTTCTCAAGGAAGGTATGGCGCCCAAAGGAATGAATGCACTGGAAAAGAAAAGGTTAGCCATACGCTCCGCACCCTTCATGTTGATCAATGGGGATTTGTATAAAATGTACCACGATGAGGTTTTGCACTGGTGTGTATTAGAACATGAACATGTGGCCTTAATAGAAGAAGCCCATGGTGGGATTACTGGAGGACACTATGCGGGGAATGTAATTGTGCGCAAGATCCTAGTCACCGAACTATGGTGGGAGATGATTCACTAGGATTGCATTGAGTTTTACAAGAACTGTGACCACTACCAACGCCTTGGGAAACCTGGGAGAAGGGATGAGATGCCCTTGCACCCTATCGCTAGCATGGAACCTTTTGAGAAATGGGCAATATATTTTGTCAGACCAATCTTACCAGCTACATAAAGGACTAACTCGCGGTATATCATTACCTGTACTAATTATCTAGCAAGTTGGGCAGAGGTCGTGCCCACTAAGGATTGCACCATAGCCATGGCTACTAGATTTTTGTGGGAGAACATTATCAGCAGGTATGGGTGCCCATTAAGTTTATCAAGTGATAGGGGCACTCACTTCTTAAATGAAACTGTTAGGATTCTATTGGTAGAATTCATGGTAGCCCATCACAAGACTACTCCTTATCACCCCAAGCAAATAAGACTATAGAGGCATTCAAAAAAATCCTTAGTCACACACTGACTAAGATATGTGATGTGAGTAGGCAAGATTGGGATGACAAGGTATCAACAGTTATTTGGGCATACACAACAATGTATAAAAGATTGAACAAGGCTACACCATTTCAATTTGTGTTCGGCGTGGAAGTAGTGTTTCCGGTCCAATTCATGCTACCATCTCTGCGTATAGCGTGCGCAGGAGGGTTGGATGATGAGCAAGCAATGGAAGAAAGAATAGAGGAATTGATAAAGTTGGATGAAAGGTGATCACTAGCAAGATGGAGCCAAACAACTGAGACGGCAAAGCAAAAGGCATGACATGACTGCCATATTAAGAACAAACAGTTTGAGGTTGGCCAAATGGTATTGCTATATGACTCAAAATTCCTAAGCCATCTTTGAAAGTTGAAGGTGCATTGGTTGGGTCATTATGTAATTTCATACATCGTTGACTCGGGCATGTGCCAGTTACAAGTGCTGGATGGAACAAAATTACCTGGACACTTCAATGGGAGTAGGCTGAAGCCCTACTATAAATAATGTTTCTTGGTGTTTGTAAATAAGGTAGTTTTTCTAGTTAGTTTAGAATTTCCTTTTATGCTTTTCCTTTCTTGTATTTCCCTTTCACGTTGTTGTTTTGTTTTGCACCTTGGGCACTGGTAACCTTATTACTTTTTGACTTATTAATGCGTAGAGGACCATGCATCATTTTAGTGTGGGGTGAGATGATGAAGAGAAACTTGGAGTTATTCTGCTAGGAGGATTTAGGTCAGTGGAAAAATAAGGTTACATTGGAAATCCATGTACAAAGGAGAGAAAGCGCAAAAACATGAGGTAGGCGAAAGCAAGAATCATGAGGATGGAAGAGGTGCCTTTGGTGCTGGTAGCATGCATGCAAGATTCTTCTGTCAAGATGGATTGTTTGTGTGCTAGAAGGTTGGAAAATTTTTCACGCAAGGATTGGACGTGGGTGGAAAAATTTTCACGCAAGGATTGGGTACGGGTGGAAAAATTTTTGCACAAGGATTGGGCACGAGTGGAAAATTTTTTGGGCAAGGATTGGGTGCATAAGGAGAAGTGTTGAAGTCAGGTTTTATTTGAAAACACTACATTAAACATTATCGTACGGTGGTAGGTAGCCTAGCCTTAAATGCGTAAAAGTGAGAAAAGCTATAAATACAAGAGTGGGCATTTCATTACTTCACTTTGTGAACACAAGAAGAGTGATTTTCCTTCAAGAGCTAGGGTTTCAAGAACTGAATCATATGAAGAAAAATACCAAGAACTTACACGTAATTGGTCTGTTGGATCTACAAACTAGAGCAGAAATGATTCACAGGTGTGAGGAACATGTTGTGAAGAAGTCACTGTGATTGAAGGAGAAGAATATGAGATTAGGGTTTGTGTTTTAGGGCACGAGGGTGCATGAGGAAACATTCAAACAACTCACAAGATAACCTGGGAATGAAAGCAAAGGGTGAAATGATGGCCACGAAACTAGTTGGTAAACATTACAGAACAATCTAAGAAGGGAAAGGGAAAAGGAAAAGGAAAAGGGAAGGAGAAACAAGAATAAATACCCGTGGATACAAATTAGGAATGGTACTAAGAAGATGCAATACCCAGATGGTGTTTTTCTAGGGCAAGAATGGGAGTCCCACATAAGACAGATGACCATGATCGACTATAATCACCGGTCAAACATGATTGCAAAGAAAATGGCACTGGAGCTGGTGTGCCACACAAACAAATGAACACATGACGAGTTTCCAATCTACAACAATATGGTCAAGGTGAAAATGGAGAAGGCAGGGCTTCTCCAACTCTTTGAGTTGCCATATTTTGGGAAGTCTGAGCACTTGTACCAATGGTTGATGATGTGGGTACACAAAGATTTCTTCTGCTTCGCAGGGCGCAAAATGTGCATAACTCCATAACTAATTTCACATTTCACAGGCCTAAACTAGGTAGGGGACACACTCATTGATGACCTCCTAGGATGAGGGGGTAATTAAAGAAGCCATAGCATCCTAGGAGTTGAAGAAGGGATCAAGGTACTATGACATCTCGGATATCAGAGATCCAGTGATGAAGATGGCTACACACCTTGTCTCCAAGCTGAATAGACAAGAGAGGTGGACCCAGGTGAGCAAGCCCTGGCTGAATGTCTACATAGGAAGGTCATGGAATGCACCATATACAAATTATCTCCATATACATAGTAGATGAAATCATAAGTGGTGCACGGAGAAGGTAGGAAAGATCCTATTTGGAAAAAAATCTGTTGACAATTGTGTTGTCAAAAATCAGGGTGCCAGATGCATCCGACAAGTTCATGTGGGAGTACCTTGCTGAAGATCCCTCACCTATGCGAAGAGATTTCAGAAATACACATGTGAATCAATGACAATGGTACACAAGGCATCACTTAGACAAATGATATAAGTGCCTTAGGAATGCATTAGGGGCTGAATGGAAAATCCTTGAACAACTCCTCGCATAGCAACCGAAGGAGAAGTAGAGTTTGCAGTCTACCAACACTTTCTACATTGGCAAGTTCATTTTGGTGGATGGTAGTTGGAGTCCATGGTACGAACTCCCATTCTCGTTTACTACCAAATTTTTCCAAGCGGAGGTAAACATATACAAGGAATCAAAGAAATTAAATCTGGAGTTGTCCACCCTTAACAAAGAGCACAGGGAAATGAGAAAGAATTTGGTCTACCCAGAGAAGCACGTGTACGTTGAAATGTATGTGTCATAGGATGTGCATATTGTAAGGCCTTTGACCTTACCTATTTCTGGGAGAAATGTTGTGAGGATCTACCTGTGCATAAGGCCAAAATTCAAAAAGGGCATGTACGTGGAGAATGAGATATCCATCCCGGACGACCCTATTGGCAGAAAGAAGCCCATGCCAAAGCGTAAGGAGAGGGAAGAGAAAGAGGAACAAAGATTGGTGGAGAAGTAGGATGTAGGTGCCACGGGGCCAAGTACCTATGTCTGGAAGAAGAAGAGAACGGTGGTCAGGGAGAAGACCCCAGAACCTATGTAAAGGCACCATCCCCTAAGGAGCCCTCAGATGAAGAGAAGACCACATCCCTAACCCTAGAATTTTCAGCAGAGGAAGGAGAAAAGGGGATGGAAGAATAAGATTCTAAAGATATAGATGACCTGAAAGCCTATATAGGTGAAAGGGATGATGATGGAGAGGAAGAGTTGGAGGTGGATCAGGAGCCGATTGACGTCCATGATTCGGTAGAAGAGGGAGCAGAAGATATAAATGATGCTTTTATCTTTGTAAGGAGGAAGGGCACCTGAGGGGAGGAAGGTGCGCAGAATGAAGAAAGGAGTGAGGGGGAAAGTACCAAGGAGCTAGATATGCCCAAGCTCACTTAAAAGGAGGTGGATGAGAAAGCGACAAGGGAGGTAGAGAAGATGATTAATTCCTTGGTCGATGAGGAATTGGAGCACAGAGTGGAGCTCGTGCTCGGTGAACTCAAGGAAGAGCAAAAGGAGAAGAGTGTGGGTAGCACAAAAGGCCCAACTCTTTCAGTGACTATTCTTAAGGGCATGCACATGGGAAGTAAATGCGTGGAAGGGGGAAGAATAACGATGGGATATATTGATGATCCCAACAAAGTTTTGTGGGCACATTTCTAGAGTACTGTGCCCACCAAGAAGCTCACTGCCATGGAATCCTTTGATCCTAAGGGTGGATACCTATGCATAAGGAAGATGCTATCATGGGCATTTGCCTCCCACCTCGATGAGCCTGAGTTTAAGGTTAACCAAGGAGAAATACTAGCGTTGTTTGAGGGAAAGGGGGACAACCCCATTATAAACACGCAACAACTATCAGATGAGCAAGTGTGTAACGCACTCAACAAAGTCTCCATAGAAATTGAGGCTAGGATCTTCTCCAGAAATGACAGGGTCAAAGTCTTGGAGGACCTATTAGAGAAGAGGAAGGAAGAAGTAGTTAAGTTAACAAAGGAACTCAGCCTTGAGAAACTAATCAGTGCTTAACTACAGAGGGAGCTTCAAGAGGAGAAATCTAAAGTGCGTGAAGTTTCCAAGAAGGTGGAGCTCATCTTCCAGGCCATCATCATGAAGCACCCAGACCTTAACCCTCTCACACGAAAGTATGGATCCTCCCTGGAATGTCTAGAGGACTTGACTCAGATCTTCACTATGGAAAGGTATCCTTTGGCCTTGGAGTCGACAAAGGATGTAGCTGCATGCTTGGAGCAAGAGGACAAGCTGAAATTTATCGCACTCATAGCTGAATATAACAAGGTGCTTGCCAACGTGAAAATAGTTACACAAACTACTAGGGTTGCATACGACCATTACGTGGACCAGGACAAGGTGACAAGCATTCTGCTTGCTAGCGATGAGGCCAAGCTGAAGAACTTTAGGGAAAATAATAAAGGCAATAGAGCTGAGTGAGAAAAGATCCTAGCCAAAGTGGAAAGGAAGTCTGAAGCTATTGAGACCCTGCGAGTCTCAGTTAAAAACCGGCTAAAAGAGCACTATAAGGCCATTACGAGGAAGATGGATGCCCTGGAAGATCACACAAAGGAACTAGAGAATGTGGTGGAGACCATTAACAAAAAAGGAGAAGGGTTAACCTTCAACTAGGTGAGCACATTAGTTAGCGACCTCTGCACAAGAGTGCAGGATGAAGTCAGTGCTTGGAATACACTGGAGGCCGACCTGTGGCAAAATTTTCCCCTTCTTCTTCTTTAGGTAGTTTTCCTTCTATTCTTTCTCTTTCCCCATTCTTTATTCTTTCCCTCCATTCTTTTCCAAGGCAAGGCCTTGCATTTTTTTTGTACTACATTCTTTGAAAAGGTTCTTGAGGGTGGAGAATAGGTGAAGTGTGGGGTAATGTTGGGACCCTAATGTAGCTACCAAATCTTAAAGGCACGTAGGCGTGCATGACCGGAAGAAGTGTGTAAGCTGAGGTGTGCAAGGAAGGATTCAAAAAGGGTTCTTGGAGAACCAAGGACACACGCCCATGAAGCACAATTCAGGACTTAGCCATTTTCAGCCTTTTGGATAGAACACATGAAGAACATGTTCCGTTTGGATAAGGTTCCAGCTTGGCAACAGGGTGTCCTAGAAGGAATATACCTTGCGATAGGAAGATCCAAAAATCTAATCATGACATGGAGATGCATGCGCTTGGGGTGACCCACACCTTGACGCTTGGGGCCAGATATGTGGTTGTTTATTTATACATGTACCCTTGGCAAATAAAAGGGACACAAGTAAGGTAGCAGAGCTCTACAGAATTACTGCGAGAACTATGGGATAAAATGGGTAGATGATTATAGGAAGAATGTAATGAGGGAATGGGGAATGAAAATTTTGTTTGTGAGCGCAGATGTATGGATCCAGATATGGTGCATGACTACGGTCTCCCTTTTGTGATGTTTTATATGTAATGCTATGAATGAATATGATAAGGTTACCATGACAATTGTATTAAGGTCCTTTCTATGTATTACCTGCATGTTTCTACTATGCTTTTGATCTTATATAATCATGAACCTTACTTGAATGTTAAGTCTATTTATGGATTTACAACTTCCTAGTTCTATTATTTCTATTGCACACTTTGTTTTTGTTATGAATGAAGGGGTATAGAAGCCGTTCTAAGCTCTATAGTTTTTTCATTTATTTTAAATCACTAAGTCAAGATCATGAAGTATGCCTTCCACTGGACTCACATAAAAGAGAGACTCGGCTCCCTCTTGTGTGCCTCGAGTGAGCACCCAACACCCACTGGGTGATAGGATAGCATGCATGAGGTTTCCTTGTTCTTGGTGGGTGTAAAAATGACTACACTATTCAAAATATACATGAAATAAAGATCCTATTGTAATTGAAATGATTTTGATATCTCATACAAAACAATAAAAAAGGCTGTTCAAAATATTGTTTGAGGTAAAAAAGGGTTAGGTGATGGGATGGTATTGCGTTATAGGTCTGGTAAAGGCTCTAGGTAGGGTATGATAAAGGTTACAAGTGATTATGGTATGTTAGGAAATAGATATTGTCTCACTAGTATGAGCTATATTGTCAGACATAGTGACCAACGTCGACTGTGTGACCAATGCTAGGTAGGTAGAATGACCAACATCAGTTGGATAACTAGTGTCGGTAGGGGTACTGAGCAGAAATATCTTAAAATTGGTTTTCATATTTCTTGAGATTACACAGGGGTTGGAAATGGTGAGGGTGAATGTTTATCAAAGAATACTTATTAGAGATCGCATAAGTATTCCACGCGGGAGAGAAGGCCAGGATCAAGGACGTGAAGGGATAGGAAGAACCCATGCATGGAGGGAAAGTTTAGCATTCAAGACTTAGTTTATTTTGAGCATGAAGACCTATTTTTAAAAGATGGCGTGTGGAACACACCAATGATGTAGAGATGTGTGCGCCATGCATTGTCTATCTTTGGAGGATTGGATCAAAGCATTTTACATGGAGATGAGCTAAAAATAGGATTGTCAATTCAGTTAACTATAAGAGGTCTATAGATAGCACACTTACATGTGGGGCTATTCTTGTAAATGATGCATGGCTATTAATAACATACGGCCTATTTATTGAATAGATAAGTGGTGAAGGGAAAGTCCCCACCCTATATATATGATGTGAAGCACATAGTAGAATATATAGAGAGTGTAGTAGAGAGAGGGATGTATGAAGATATAGAGATATGCGCATATGATTGGATTATTGTATCATATCCATGTGCACATTGGTATAGATTTCCATTATTGTAAGGAGCTTCTGTGTTTATTAATAGATAGAAGATATTGGCTGAACCTAAGTTTCATTCCTGTGTGTAATTGAGTAGTGCATGTTCTTGATTCAATCATGATTATTATTTAAGCATGTTGCTTCATAAATCTGAATATGGCATGCATTGTAGAATGATGGATTAGTTATGGATCTATATGTTTCTTCCTTCATCACACTAACATCCTACTAAAACAACCCTAAAGAGGGACCTAGTACCTTTACGCGCTTCAGGTGAGCGCTCAGTCTAGGTTGAGTGATGTGCCAATGCATCTAGGGTGTTATCTGGTAAATTCTAGGCTACATCAGTGAAGTCATAATATGGTCTTGGAGGCTTAGAGATGGTTAGAAGAGGATATAAATAGGTAACATGGCCAGGTATGGTAAGGTGATAAGTTTGTGGGAGGAAGGAATTATACTAGAGTGGAGAAATATAAATTACTGAGATGGATAATAAATATTACTAAAATAAAACAAATATAAATGATGAGATGTTAGGTAATTACTGAAGAATAGGTTTTGAGAAGGTAGGTGATGAGGATGGTGATGGCAGAGACTCGGAGAGAAGAGATGTTGTGTTCATGTTGTGGCAGTTCAAACCTATGTCCTTCTCTATATGAATCCTTGATCGTTAAGAAGATAATGAGTGACAATGGTTGTTGGTAGTGCTCCCATGGGTTTTCCGTTTCCTGAGTGCTCCAAGTCTCTGTTCATATGAGATCTTGAATCAAATGACCAACCTAGTCAAAGGCTTTTGGAAATGTATTTAACCTAACTGGGAATGGTTAGTTGACCGACGTTAGTTAAGATATAATCGGCATTGGTTAAGGTGGGAATATCTAGGTTGGCCAAAAATAGCCTAATTGTTGCTATTTTGGTGTGGTCTCCAATATTCGTCCGAGTCTTGAGTGATAGATTATAGAAGGATGAGTAAGAGTCCTTTTAGGTTTATTAATAGGAGTTAAGTCTAGGTTTAAACTAAGTCCTAGTTGGTTATGATAAGCTTAGACTTGGTCTTAGGTCATTAATGAGGTTTGAGTGGGTCATTTACATGAGGTGGCTAGGTGAGTTGGTTGGGTGAGGTGGTTAAGTGAGGATATTAATTAGTTTAATTAATATAATTAATGTAATTAACATGTGCACTAGGGGATATGAATGGGTAGGATATGGTTAATTTAAGTAACGGGGTTTTAATGGAATTATGACCCAATTTTAGTGTGTATAGGTACTTAGGGAATTCTTTGATATTTTTATTCACCTTATACCTCCTCTTGTTCTAGAGTAAATCCTTCATAACTCAAAAATTTGTGCCATGGTGAGTTTGTGTACATCACCTCCTCCCATAATATGGAGAGAATCCTTGGTTTCCTCATAAAGTCCTTTAAGGAAAATTGTCTTAGTGATTTCAACATATAATTAATAACCACTCCTATGCAGAAATAGAAATTTGTCCAGATAATCCAAATTTTCATCTTCCTTTTGATTTATTTGGAAGAAATATTCTTTCCTATCTCTTCCCCTGCATTAAGCTTGATATTTGTAGTGCCCACTTCCCTTTGACAATATCCTATTGATTGTATTATGGACACTATTATGTTTTGTTTTGGTATGATGGTTAGATGTTAGATCATGGATTATTATTGATCTGGATTCAGTTATTATGCATGATGGTTACTTGAGACATTTTTATATGAGGTTGATGATATACTGTTTGACATGGACATAATATGGATGTTGATTTGGACTTATGACATTGGATATTTTGGGTAGACCTAGTATAATAGATCATTGATGATGATATAGTTGATTTAATTGATTAAAAATGATAATGTTGTATTCTTGATATTGTTGTGATTCATATGTTTAGATGATTTTGAAATGTTGTTTATATCATTTTGGATGTTCTGATATGGCCATGAGGTCGAATGATGTATTTTCATTTTGCAGGTTAAAAATCACAACAATGTTGGGGGACTGGAGAATAACCATATTAAAATTCTGGGTGAATTCAACAAGGTCACCATGGAAACTATGTTGTGTGTTGTGTTTGTGTTTTGCTAGGAATTCCCATGGGGGGGATTTCCATTAAATGTGACCATGGGATAAGTGTTTTATTTATGTGTTCCTTTTAACTAGTGTTGTATGTATTTTATTTGTAATGTGTTCCTTCTTTTAATTAATTTAAATGTGAGAGATCATATAATTAAATTTTATTTAAATTAAATTGGGATGTGGAATGTAATAAATAAAGTTGTTATAAATATTAATGTTGGAAGAGTGTGTAAGCTAACATGTAAGAATGTGTAAGAAATATATAAGAGTCTTGTAAGGTAGATTTTGGAAGGTCTAGCACTCCATCTTTTATGAAATTCGAATTTGACCTTGGAGGCCAAATTTGGAGGCTTGTGGGACAAGTTAAACTTGTCCCACACCTCTTAAAATGATCCACCAACCATGCCTATGGTTTGGAGGTTAAATTTAGGCATCTATAATTCATTTTGAAGTGACAATATGTAAGTTTTAATTACACTTCCCTTACATGTTTTAATTTGGTCCTTTTGGAGTATGGGAATTTTTTGGAGTGTGTAAGTCATTTTGTCATTTTATTTATTGTGATTTGGTGAAGGATGTTGAATTTCCTCTTGGGGTTGAGGAATAATGATGTGGCATCCCACATGGATTCACATCATCCTTTTCTCTTCCCTCTCCTATAAAAGTGAAACTCCTTGCTTGCTTATGTTTGTTGAAACTTTGTCCATTTCCTCTTGGGGGGCGCATTTTTGGTGTTGTTTCTTTTGGAGCTTGTTTAAGGAAGAGCTTGGAGTCTTTTGCTTGCTTGAACCTTGCTGATTTTGGACTATATTTGGCCTCTTGGAAAGCTTATGAGCTTGGAACAAACTTCACTATGGAGAGGTAGGACCTTGAGTTGTGTTTTAATTGTTTTTCCTTCTCTTACATGCATGTTTGAAGGGTGTTTGTGTTTGCATTCTTGGCTGGTTGGGTAGAATGCTTAGGGCATGGTGTAGGAGAAGGCTATGGGGATTTCATATGGGGGGCATAAGGGATTTCCAATGGCACTGTTTTATTGAGGAGGGAGTTTTGGTTTGGGATCCATATTGGAAAAGAAATTTCTTGCATTTCTCACTCTTGGGGGGCATAAGGAGGGGTTGGGAGATATAAGGTGTATGTGGTTGATATGTTTATTGGTAGTATGTATTTTGGTGGATGTCGAATCCCAAATTGGGAGGCATAAGGAGTTCCCCATATTTCTTACTCTTGTTGGCTTGCTTGATCAAGCCTATGTGTTGTGTGTATGATTTCAAATGCAGTTGGGAATTGTTGTCTTGTTGGACTGTGTATTTTATTTTTTGTATGCAATGTGAAGAATGTTTGTTTGTTATGTGAAGAATGTTTGTTTGTTGTGGAAGAAGCCTTTATTGCCATGTGTTGATATTCATGCTCCATTTCAATATGGTTGTGTCTCGGGGGCCAATGAGGAAAAGATGGATTCTCCTTTCTCATTGGATGTCTTGGTTGGGTGGAAAGCGTTGCCTTTCCCCCTTCCTTGTTGTGATCAAGATAAAAAAAAAGAAACAAGAATGCTGCTATTTGGAGCAAGGAGAAATTGCAGTTTAACAACCCCTTTTTTTTAGAAAATTCAATGTAAACTTTCCCACCTTGAGTGGATGAAATATATAAATGTTGTAATGTGAAGCATTGCATTGTTAATAGAAGTTGTAGTTGCATTGCAGAATGTAAAGAAGAATTACACTTGTTTTATGTTTTTGGAAAGAAATGTAAAGGATATTATAAGCATTGTAATTGTATTTTCTAATCGATTTGGAAGAGTGTTAAGTTGTAAAAGTGTCATTGAATTATGAATAAAAGGTTGAAGTAGTTTCAAAATTTGATTGTGTACTGGAATTGTTTTGTTGTCCAAGAATGATATCTCTATTTTGAAAAGGAATAAGAAACAATGTTGTTATTGTATGTATTGTATTTGAAAATAAATGAAAAAAGGAAAGTTGTGATGTTTTATTTGATGAAAAATGAAAGAAGGCATTTCTTTCTCAAAGTGTATTGCACATTTGATTTGAATTATTGTTGAAATTGAATTTCTATTTGGAATGTTGAAAGAAGAAGGCACATGGAATGAAAGTCAGTGTTATTTTCCTTGCAAAATGTATATTAAAACTGAAATCAGAGATGTAGTTTCATTTAGAATTGGATGGATGATTTAATAAGCAATGCATTTGAATAAGTTAGGAATCACATGCACATTTAAATGACAAAATGGAGGTTCTAATTTGGAGAAACAGTTCACTGTAGTATACTTCATCCTGGCAATTCACATTTTCATAAAAATGAACAGTTCATACTTGCACTAAACAATAAGTTATGAAACATTGAAAATTAGACTTAGTACTACCTAAGGAACTCAAATTCACTATAACATTCAAGAATGAATCTCCAAAACTTAATGAATTTCAATTCGGAGCTTGCACAGTCATTTTTCCATCTATTGCCGGAAAAATGCAACCTTGAATAGATTGGATAAATTGACTTCCCTATAACAATCTAAACCCTCCCTAGACTGATCCTCCATGTCTATTTGACATGTTGAGTGAAGGATGAGTTCTAATTTTATCAAAATTATAAGTTAGAAATTGTCAGTTTGCCAAATAAAGGCCTGCAGATTGCTTTTACAAAATTGACCCTTAAAAATTCATAAAAAAGTAAATTTGATGTTCCCTGTATAAAGAGGGCTTTGAGAGATTTCCAAAATGTCCTCATTTTCCCAAAACCAAGATTTCTAGCTCAAGTTATGACACTTTGAAGTTTTTGTGCCTTGGCGGGAAAATTTTCCCTGGCGGCCCGCAACCCAAAAATTTCCCATCAAAATTGTCCTTAGAATTTTTTTCAAAATTTTGCGCTTGGGAAAATTTTCACATTTCTTCCACCGATTTGTAGCCAATTAGAGGCTGTCATGTGTCCTCTAGGGGCTGAGGTGGAGGCACGGATAAATTTTACCCCTTAAACTTTTTGAATTTTTTTGGAAAATTTTCACTTTTCCCTCTGTCCGCCCGCAGCAAATCAAAGGGCGCCAGGTATCCTCTTGTGGCTACCGTGGAGGCATAGGTTCTTTCAAAACCCTTAGCTTTTATAAAAAATAAATTTTGGGGAAAAATTCTCATTTTGACCCCACTGACCTGCGGCTAATGAAAGCATGCCACGTGGCACCTTGCGGGTGGCGGATGAGGTTCGAGAGAAATTTCATTTTTTTGGGCCTTTGGGAAAAATTATAAAAATCCTCCCATGGCCTGCAACTCCTCCTTCTCCCTTGTTTTCCCTTCTTTGGTGGGACTGAATGGACTCGCGTGTCCTTTCTTTCCTTTTTTCCCTTCGGGCGCTAAGCGCTAAATCCTTTCCTTTTCCCTTTTTCGCCTTGCGCTAGGACCTGACACATAATCCCCTGGGGACCCATGGGGGTGCGGAGAACATTTTCTATTTGAGCCAAAATTGGGAAAATTTCCCAATGTCACCCCGTGACCCGCCAACCTGCCCAAGGTGCACTCCTCCTCTTCTTGCCACGTGTCCCCCTTAGGGAAAATTTGACCCCCAAACTCCACCCACTCATAACTTGAGTTCTGTAAGGAGTTAGGAGGAATTTTTTATATCACCAGAAAGGTGAGAAAATTTCCTATCCATTGGGAATGGCTTAGGAATTTTTTTATAGTGTTGAATATGAGAAAAATCTAGTTGAAGTTCTGAGCCTGTTAGAGAGCAGGTAATAGTTGAATCTAACTAGAACATCTAACCCTAAAATTTGAACCTTGTAAACTTGTTATAAGTTAATAAAGGAAACTTGTGCCTTGGTAAATAGGTTTGTTCTAGAACCTATTAGTGAAAAAATAATGTCTTGCAATTTAGTTGTAGACACTTCAAATAAAAAAAAACTTATCCCATAATTTTCTAGCTAACCCTAGGTTGTTCCTTTGGTCTCAAGTGGTTGTGGAAAAGGGCACTACAACTTGGTATCATTTGCAGTGGTTTAGAAGCTTGGACCATTGGGCACACTAGAAAACTTGAGACATGAAAACTTAAACCTAGCACACTGAAACCTAGAAAACAACTTAGCAAGAATTTGTATGTTTTTAGTAAACATGGAAGTTGTATAACTTTGAAAATGAACTAACTCTCGATTTGGTCTAGCAGGAGTCTCAGAAAGAGTGAGAGGAACCTTCACAAAGACTTAGACTTTCCACCACCACCACCACAATAATTAGGGTGTAGCAAGGACCATTCTACCTCAGATTCTACAAACCCTTTAGGATGTTAATGCCACTCTACGTGGAGGATTAGTGGAGGGCAGATAGCTAGTCATGATAGAGCTCCTTCTATCGAGGGTCAGGTGGTACCCCCTTGAATTAGCTAGGAGCATAGAGGAGAAAACTCACATCCGAAGTCAGCCAAAGTAGATTTTCGACCACCTAGGAGATAGGGTGACAAAGTTTGAAGCATAGAGAGAGGTCTCATGAGCCCTAGGATTAGGGATGAGAATGCCTTAGAGAGACCTAGAGGTTGACAGACCACATCAGTGGATCACATCAGGGAGATCCTAGAAGCTTAGGCCCTCACACTACTAAGGTGATATAGGTGGATTTCAGGTAGAGACATGGCTAGTGAGCTTGAGAGGTTGCTTCAAGCTTTGTCCTTGTTCTAGCAACTTGAAAGCTCGTGTTGCAATCCATCTACTAAGGGATGGAGCAGGAGTATGATGGAGGGTAGAGGAGACAGAAGCTCCATATAGATTCAGAGATAGTGACTTGGGAGCTATTTGAGGAGAGATGTAGGAGTAGAGTACCTATCATGGAGGTTCATCAAGCCAGAGGATTGATGAGTTCCATGACCTCCAACTAGCTACCCTTTCAGTAGCAGAGTATGAGAGTAGATTTCTAGATCTACTTTAGTATGTAGAGTATATGCAAGATAAATAGGTGTGGATTCAAAGATTTATCCAGGGCCTAAATTTGGATATTAAAGGTGCAGTGTGGATTCATTGTCCATAGACTTTAGCAGAGGCCTTGAGAAGGCCTATATTATAGAGGAGACTTAGGGTAAAACCCAGTAGGTTAGAGACTGAGTCAGGAGCCAATTTAGCAGATGCAAGACGGTAGATCGAGAAGTTCAGTACCTATTCCTCGTGGTGGTCAGCATTTAGTACAGTCATCCTTTAGGTAGAAGCAGAAGTAGTAGTAGCTATAGTAGTCCCGTCCACCTTATAGACCTCCACAGAGAGCTGATATATATAGAGGTCTTGAGCATGGGGCCTCCTCCTAGGGTTCTACCATCAAGACACAAGGTGGATTAGAGATCATTCAGTGGGAGCTCACCAACAAAGGCCACAACAAACCACAGCCGGATCATCAGGATCCACACCATAAGATTCTAGGGCACCTATTGGAGGTGTTTTTCCTATGGAGAGGATCAAGTGGTTGCTTTGGATGTGGAGTAGCTAGACATTTTTGGAGAGATTATCTCAAAACCCTAACAAGGGTAAGTCACTAGTTTTTAAGCCGACAGTTGGTGACATGGGATGAAGCCACATTGATTTATGGAGTGGTTGAGAACCGTTAGGCAGAGCACTAGAACACATTCATTGAGACCACAAGTAGCATTGGTGGTATTCCTACCTCTAGTATTGTTTGATTCTGGTTTTTCTAATTCGTTCATTGCACCATATTTAGTAGAGTGATGCAGGCTTGTGGCAGTTAGGCATAGTGGTCTCAATTGGGATGTTGAGATGGCTTTTGGAGCCAAGATCTCCATAGACTCCTTAGTTGAGGAGTGTGTTGTGGATTTAGGACCTTTCACCACCACCTCAGATATCTGTATTCTTCCTTTGAGATTGAATGGAGTTATTTTAGGTATGAATTGGATATCTAAGACATATGACAATAGATGAAGTTGGATTCATCATTAAAAAAATAGCTTGGGTCTTCAAGATTGATCTTGAGAGTGGAAGAAACGGTGATCTCAAGAAGAAAAGTCCAAACAAGAGTTGTAGTGGTGGAGTTACAACAATCAATCTCCACTAGTGGGAGACTTAAGCTGGTTATAGACCCTGATAGTGATGGGGTTGTACAGAGGGGGGCTATTACAGCCAGTGACAGATCAGAGAATGGGTCCTATGTGAATGGCCCCCTCTGAAATGATCATCCCATTTTGATATGTACTTATTCATTATGAAATTCTAGGGGACCATTCCTTATTAGGTCACAAATCTAACGTGAGATGGATTTTCATATAGATCTAGTTCCCAAAATGATAAAAACCCTAATATCTTTAAAGGCATCATTATCGTATGACCACTTCCAAGCTGTATTAGCTCAAGTGGAAGCTGTGAGAGAGAGTTATGATAGAATAAATAAAAGGATTGGCTCTTTTTGATCCTAGTGTATCTCATTTTGGGTGAACCACGTCAAATTTGTGTCTCTATTTTATTGCATTCTTTTCTGTTTTACGTTTTGTGAATTATTCATTACATTCTTTTTTATCTATAAAACTGGTATAATCCTAACAATCATGGTAGTAGAGCATGTTCCTGAGATTTATGACTTGTTTGATCAGATGAAGGGAGCTCATAGAGTGTATGTTGGGGTGTGGAGCTTGTTTTTGGTCTTCTTGAATCAGTGTTGAAGTGATGAAGCTCGAATGGTTAAGTTTGAAGACTTCAGGAGCATTCTGCAGTCGTTTGTTGTGATGTTGCTATGTGACACTGTGTCGTTGCTGCAATGTTTTTGTTAACATGTTGTTAACTGGCTATCAATGTTGGGACTGTTTTTCCAGCCGTGGGAAGTTGAAAGATCACAACTTTCAATCTTCTAGGGTTAGCTTTATGGCTTCTTAAAAGGATTGTAATCCTATAAATAGAGGTGTTAGGGTATCTTGAAGATATCTTGAGTGTTCAAGAGGTCTTAAGTCTTAGAGATCAAGAGGTGATCAAGAGTGATCAAGGTTAAGCAATTGGGAGTCAATTGTGGTTTAGATGTGGTTTATCATCTTTGGAATTTTGTTGTGAGTTCATAACTAAGATAAGACTATGAGAGTTGTTTTACTCTTGTTGATAATAAAATCTGAGCAAGTTCTTGGTAGACGTAGCCCACATTGGGTGAACCACGTTAAATCTTGTCTTGTCTTCTTTTGTGTATTATTTATTTATGTTGTTATATATTTCTGCAAGTATAATTCTTCTAATATAGTTTCCTACTGCTGTGGTTTGAGGAATTGTTTCCTCATATTTGTTCTCTAATTCCTAACAATTGGTATCAGAGCTTTGGTGGTTTTTTGCTGAAGTTGTAGATCACAGGGAAAGTTTAGCTTGAGTGAGAGCTATGGAAGATGAGGGTAGATTGAGGGTTCTGAAGTTCAATGGGTAGAACTTTGGTTTGTGGAAGATGCAAATGGAGGATTACTTATATCAGAAGGACCTCCATGTTCATTTGGCTAGAAAAGCAAAGAAACCTACATCCATGTTAGATGAGGATGGAGAGTTGCTGGATAGAAAGGTGCTCAGGGAAATTCGTTTATGCCTTGCATCTTCGGTTACTTTCAACATATCAGTAGGAGAAGACCACGAAAGGTATCATGAGTGCATTGGGGAAGTTATATGAAAAACCCTCTACCTCTAATAAAATATTTTTGATGAAAAAGTTATTTATTATGAAGATGACTGAGAATGGTTCTGTTGCTGATAATTTGAATGAATTTAATACGGTTGTGAGTATGTTAAACTTGGTAAAAATTGACTTTGATGATGAGGTCAGGGCTTTGCAGATTTTTTGCTCCTCACCAGATAGTAGGGACAGCTTGGTTATGGATGTAAGTAATTCAGTCTCTAATAACTCAAAGCTGAAGTTTGAGGATGTGATAGGTTTGATTCTAAGCGAGAATATGTGAAGGAAGAGCACCAGAGGTTCTTCTACTTTTGGAAACATGCTTTGACGGTGGACATAAGAGGGAGATAAAAGAACAGAGGGAAAGGTAACCGTGGGAAGTCTGAATGATCGTGGAAGGTCAAATTCTAAGAGTAAGTTAGTATGTTGGCACTGTGGGAAGATTGGTCATGCTAAGAATGATTGTTGGGATCTTCAAGATAAGAAGAACAAGGAGGAGGAAACTAATGAGGTAAAAGTGGTAGCAGGTGATGTTTGTCAAGATGCCTTAATTCTTTCTTTAGATAATATTGTTGAATCTTGGGTGTTAGATTCACGGGCTTATTTCCATGCCACCCCACATAGACATTACTTTACTGATTTTGTTCAAGGTGATTTTGGACATGTATATCTTGGTGATGATGAACCATGTAGTATAGTAGGGAAAGGTTGTGTTTGGGTGAAAATGTAGAATGGGAAAACGTGGCTGCTTAAGGACGTCAGGCATGTGCCTAAGTTGAGGTGGAACTTGATATCAGCGGGATAGCTAGGTAGTGATAGCTATATAGTTATTTTTATAGGGGATTCTTGGAAGGTTACTGTACGTACCCAAAATTATAAGGTACTAGTACTGCTAGAACAGTGTAACAAATGCTCCAATGATGATACATGTCTCCTCGCAAGGTGTTCGGGATCCAGAAAAGCTCTCGAAGTGTGTGTTAACATCCCGCATGCCCTGCTGAGCCCCCGCATCCTTTGTTTTTTCCTTTTTCCTCTCTTTTCTTGGCCTTTTGCTCTTCAGTGATGAAACTGCCGCCCTACCTGGGCGGTGGTCTCATGACCGCCACCCTAATCAGGGTGGCGGTCTCGTGACCACCGCCCTAATCAGGGCGGCGGTTCTATAACCGCCGACCTGCTCAGAGCGGCGGTCCTTTACATGCATTTTCCAGAAAGTAGTTTTGACGCAACTCACGTAAAAGATCAACGTTTTCACCAGCTTTTCCTTGCTGACTTGGGCTTGCATTTATGTTTTTGGTCCCCTAGTTTAGTGTTTTGCCTTTGTTTATTGTTTGAGAGTTCAGTTTGGTTTTGATTTTTGGGTGAATGCAATTCCTATAAATAGATTTCTTGTGCTCAAGCAAATGGCCCTGAAGTTTGTCTCTGAATTTCTCTTTGCAATAAACTTAGCTTTCATTTTGCTTAGAGTGCTTGGTTTAGTTCATTATATGTCTAGTTAGCATTGTTCAAACTGTTGGTAAGCCACATATCCAGCTTGTGCAAACAGTGTTGTTGTTTTATCCAATCCATTGCAGTAGAATAGCTTAGGAAGCCATTAAAGTTGCAGGTTTTGCTCTTCAAACAGGATAGTTTCAGGTTCTGGATGCTTTATGTTGCATGACTCGCAGTAAATCCCGCTAGGAATTGCATAAGCCAAGCTCTGTCCTCTTGCGCTATCCCTCTCCTACTCCCATTATATTCATTCTGCATTCTGAGCTGTCCTTGGCCCAATATCTACTTTTGTCGATGATAGCATTACATGCTTTTCTGGATCCATGTGAACACAAAAGAACGAGGAGATCACACTGAGGGGATAAGACCACACACACCATCAGATTCGCCACTGTTCTGCGGAATCCAGGTTTTAACTTTTAAAGTTCTAAGTTAGAATCATATCAAATAGAGTAGATAATTCCTTCATTTCAGTAAATTCTATTTTCGATATTTCCAGGGAAGCTGTGAGGGTTGATAGTTTTTGAGAAACTATGATTCACTCCTCACTTCTGAGGTAGGATTGAGGATCTTGCAGATAGATTAGATAAGCTATTTTATTTGTTTAGAATAAATCTACAAATTGCATAGACAAATAACTACACTCAGTTATTTTGTTTGTTTTAAATTATTATTTAGTTGTTATTTCTAGATACGTTTAAATAGTTACTTTTCTTCTTAGAAAGTTAAAAACAAAAGTAGAAGTTATATATGTTTTAGATGGTTAAAATTTGTTTTGTTGCAATTAGATTTATATTTTGTTTTATATGACAATCACGGGACCTATGGAGCCTAGGGAATACATGTTTGAACCAATCGTGCCTCAGCCCAACCTCGTCACAGCAATAGTTGACATAAACCAGAACCTTAGAATATAAGTCTTCCAAACAACAATAGATTTACTACTGATCAGCTCTCAGTTGAGAGGGTTAAATATAGAAGACGACCAAGGACACATGTTTTGGTCAAATCAACCAAACTACAAACTGCCCTAGGTAAAACATTCACATGACTGTAGAAGGGTTTGAAAGAGAACAAACCTTTGGTTGTGATCCTTTGGTCCCACAGCCAGGTGCAGGAGATACTCTCATAGACATAGATACTAGTTTAAGGATCCAGGTTGCACGAATGCCTGTGAGATATTCTGAGAAGATCACGTAGTTATTGGTCATAAACATAGAAGCTGAGAAAGCATATAATTACTGGATACTAGGGATTAGGACTTGATTTCATACATGACCATAACAGGACCGCAACAACCTAGAGTCTACGGTTGTGATCCACAAATCCCGCAGCCTAACGAGTCCATAAGTCAATCAGATATAAAAACTGGCCTACGCACACTAGTATTCCAATCCACTCCACTTCCACCCATCATCATCGAACAATTGTCTTTACTAGATATAACGGCTAACAAAGCTAGAGAATTTTGGACTAGGCTAGAGAATCATCCGTAGAGTCAATTGTATTCCACCATCCACCATATGACCTTATCTGGAGACATACACAAAACTATCCCAGGTCATTTCCCACGTATTCCACAACCCATAGATCGCATCACGCCAGAGCTCGATATTGATTGGAACCTTCGAGCAGTCATCCTTGCCAATCGATCTATCACACCAGTCCAAGTTAGAAGGGCCTTCTTTGCCTTAGATTCACAAATTCCATTAGTGTGTGTCAAAGACATTAGATTTCCTAACTAGTTCATTTGCATCCCACGCATATTCTACCCCCATCGGTTGTCTTGGAAAAACCTCGGGAGGTCGGGTATGTGGAAGAGTTACTTGTAGATTACCACGCTCGGTTGTCACTTTTCCAGCGTACAAAATTGATGAACCCAACGTGAAACAAACAAAATTAGTGAAGTTGACGTAAACTTCCTACTTTCTCGTTCGGAGTCATAGTATCACGTGTTCTTTCACAAATCACCTTCGCTCCTTCCCATTATTCTGCGGGTATTCATATACCCCTCGAATATGTCAGGATTCAATGCATATGGCAGACCCCTCTTGGGTCTTGAGGCATACTACGCCCAACAGAATAGGCAATCATCACCCTCACTCTCAGTATGGGGTGACAACTATTCAACTAATCAGTTGTCAACACAAACCCCAAGAATTAGATATAATTCATCTTTTCAAACTGAGGAGCTAGATCAACCCCCTTGAACGCAACAAATAGAACCTTCAGGCTCAAACAATATGACGTTTACCGGAGAATCTGGTTCGTCTCCTCAGATGCTACTTAGACCACAAATTAGTAGACAATCTGACCCATACCTAGTCTTAGATAATGAATAGTCAATACATTATCCTAGAAGTGAACAACGCTCTTGGGGTATGTACCCATCTATAGGAGGTCTACAAATACAACCCAAGGTCTCTTTTCAAGAAAATACCTCTATGCCACTACATATAGAAAATAATCTCAGAGAAACTTGGCAAGATAGTGATCAGTTCATAGCATGATATCACATGCCCATAAAACACCAGGGTATACAACAAATTCCGCTAAGGCAAAGCACCGTGACTTCACCAAATGAAGTCATTTCAACGTTAGTAGAAAAAGTGAGAGGGTTAGAACTTGCTCAAGCAAGTCAAAATCCTCAGTTCATGCAAGTAGGAAGTTCCAATCCTCCTTACCACTCTGGCCAAGTAGATCTCCTCACAGGAGTAGGAACGTTAGGCATGCCTCCTCAGTATCTGTAACAAACGCCAACAAGGCCCATCATCTCTAACACTATTCCTCCCGGTCTAGTATCAAACAATCCATTACTAGACAATACCCCGTCATACTTAAACATGTACTCCAAATCACCACAAGGAGATATGTTCTCCTCTCCTAGAATTTTGGCTCAAACATAGGGAATCCCCTATGCCCCTTCCAATGCATACGCTACACCATATCAACAACCCATCCCAACATCACTCCCTCAGCAACCACCATCAATAGTCGAAACCTATGCGATAGGGACTTATTCAGAATATCTGAAAGAGCCATTGGACTTCACCATACGAAGCGTCATGCTTCCAAGACCCCTTCCTAATTTACCCAAGTACAAAGGTGAGGGAGATCCAAATGCGCATATCAAAGCTTACGCTACAACCATACGTGAATTACTCCCTTGGGATGGGGTTGTTACTAAAATATTCCCCAAAACCTTGGAAGGCATTGCTCTCGACTGGTATTATAGAATACCTGAAGCCTCCATCCATTCATTTAAAAAACTCGTATCAGAGTTCATTAAGGCGTTCAACATGAAAAAACCATTGAGAACAGGAATCAGGTAATTCTTGCACATCAAACAAGAACACAACGAATATGTCGCCCATTTCATCCAGAGGTGGTGTATAGTTCTTTATTCTTCAACAAGTGCTCCAAACATGGATCAGATGGAACTATGTGATTTATTCCTTCATTCTCTTAGTAGAGAGGTGAAGGAAGAAGTCCAGAAGTTCCCGCTAAGAACTTATGATGAAGTACTTGAGAGCACTCTTCGAATAGATCAAGCAGCGATAGATAGTGGTCGTAAGACATATGGAGCAAACGGGAGGTTGATCACCTCCAGCCAGAAAACTACAACTACCATGAACATCAATCAAGGACCTAAAATCCATAACAAAAATCGTGGTGTAACAACGGATGGAGTAACCGACCAGCCCAAGAAGGTAAATGTGGTCAATTCTCCATCACAAACAAACAATCAGTGAAACAACAACTTTACCCTGACAATCAATACAGTGGATTTTAACCATCCATAACAACAACAACAACGGCGAAATCCTATACATGGGCCAAGCCAAAACTCATTTGGTTATCAAAACCAAAGCCAGAAACAACAAATGTAAAATTTTAATCCTAATAGGCAACAGTTTGATTAGAATTTTAGGCCACAATATACACAAAACCAACAAAACAGGAATTACAATCCCAATTCTTATTGTGGTTTCCAAAAAATTTGGGGTCATGATACTAGAATGTGCCATGACTACAATAAATTCATGCAACGTTTTCCAGAAGAACAAAGACAGTTCTTCACAGATTTGTTTTTGGCCGATCTCGTGTCACCACCACCAAATACACTCACAGGGGCAGTTTCCCCTTAGAATGCTCCCCTCAAGATCTTTAACGATCCACTCCCAAATCATGATAGTAACAGGCTGAATCCAACTAGAACAAACAAAAGTGCAATGATGGGAAACAATGATCATGAAGCCTCGACTTCACTAAATCCATCAGTGGCACCACAATTAGGAAGTCAACCGAGACCCAAGATAGTCAGTTTGGTAGAATTAGATGCTGAACTACCTATCGAAGCTATAACAAGAACACGATAATATTTCTCTCAACCGAGCCCAAGTCATCTACCAAAAATGGATAAGAGTCAACAAATAGTAGAAAAACCCGTGGGTGCCTATGATTTAATTAGTGACCTAACAAAGACCTTCTCACACATTTCATTTTTGGATTTACTAAAGAACTCTCCCACTCACAGAGCTGCTCTTTTAGAAGCATTAGGTCTAGGTCATCTAATTAACATCACCCCACCTCCTGAAACACAAGTAAATCACGTAGATTTTGATATCCACCCTCCGGGGCAGCCGGACAAGGATGTCGAATTCATATTCAAAATAAGTAAAATTCCTACAGATGCTGAGATCACACGCCGAGGTGATCCAGCCTTACACTTACAAGTATGGGTTTATAATAACTATGTAAAACGGGTTATGGTTGACGATGGGGCCGCAGTTAACATAGTCCCTTTCTCTTTCCTCCAAAAACTAGGATATGGGGAAACAAATTATTCCACCACTCGAAATACATTGAGAGGCTATGATAGCCTTAAAGCCACTTCGATAGGAACTATAATACTGCCGGTCACCTTAGGACCCAAAACAATCCTGACTGAGTTTTATATTATAGATCGGGAAACTAATTATAATATGATACTCAGCCGACCATGGATACACCGAATAAAGGCAATCCCTTCTACGTTATTTCAAGAAGTAAGATTCTTACATCTAGGAAAGGTATTTTTAGCCAAGGGTGATCCAAAACCTTTCGATTTGCACCTAGCTGATTTAAAGAAAAGACCAGGTGTGCACTCAGAATTTGAACTTCCGACAAACTAACTTAATAAACCCACTAACCCAAAACCAGAGGAAAAGTTGGTACCTACAATGGATCTTGAAACTATCAGCATAGCCAAAACAACCCCAACCCCCAAAGATAAGGCTATATAAACGGTATCATTAGGGACTACTACAAAAATCATTGAGTTAATAGAGCAAGATTCACCAGTGTTTTTACCATTTGATTCAGCAGGCATAGGATATTCCCTAGGTGTTGGTTCCCTTCCAGCAGAGGACCTCTGCATGGTAGAAGTTGAGTGTGCAAACACAGCAGATATCCCAACATCTATACTCCCGACTAAATATTGGACTCTCCATTTCAATGGAGCTAAATGCCATTATGGAGCGGGGGCAGGTATAATTCTTACTTCGCCTGAAGAGAAATTCCTACCATTTGACTTTAAGTTAAACTTTGAATGCACAAACAATGGCACTGAGTACGAAGCCCTCCTCCTTGGCCTCACCTTAGCCAAAATAATTGGTATTAATAACATCAGAGTCTTAGGAGACTCACAATTAGTGACAAACTAGGTTTCTGAAGTATACGAAACCAAAGCCGAACACTTGCAGCTTTACAAAGAAGCTGTATTAGATTTAAGTAAGGCATTTAACTTCATATCCATTGAAGCAATCCCACGAGAGAAAAATCTTCTCGCCGATTCAATAGCAACTTCAGCATCACGTTTTACTCCAAGCAATGAGTTAGAAGATACCCAGTTCATGGTGTCCATTCATGATGAACCATTGATAAAAAAAATGGCAAATCCCCTTTCAACCAGAAGTGAATCTACCGTCCTAGACCGTATTGATAGTGATGCAGCTACTTTGGATTACTTAAATGCCTATGCAGCACTACACCTCTCCTATCATATGCTAGATTTATCCTTGATTCCACATTCGTCTTCCTACTTCGGAAATCCCGTGATGGATCATCCCTCACAAATGGAACCTAGCATATACGCAGTAGAAAATGGGGATGATTTGGATTTACCTCCAGCACCACCTGAGTTCGAAGAAGGTAACGCCTCTTTGATTGAAGAAACAATCGATGTCAACATCGGGACAAAAGATGAACCGAGAATATTGAAACTAGGATCCTCGTTAACCCCAAAAGAAGTAGAAATACATACCCAGATCCTCAAAGAACATCAGAAGGCATTTGCATTTAATTATAAGGAGATGACAGGATTCGTACCCCACATTGCGGTGCACAACCTCGTCACTAAATCAGATGCAAAGCTAATTAAAAAAAATTAAAACCCATGAAGCCCATGGTAGCTCTCATGGTAAAGGAAGAGGTAATAAAACTCCTCCAGGTAGGATTCATCAAACCATTCGACTATTCCCAATGGGTATCTAATATTGTTCCCATTCCTAAGAAGAATGGAAAGATACACATCTGCATAGATTTTCGAGACATCAACAAAGCATGTCCTAAGGAAGATTTCTCATTACCATCCATAGATGTCATTATTGATGCAACAGCTGGATTTGAACTTTTGTCTCTCATGGATGGATTCTCGGGATACAATCAAATCAAAATATCTGAGCAAGATCAAGCTAAAACTACATTTATAACACCTTGGGGAACCTATTGCTATGCTGTTATGCCATTCGGTCTCAAGAACGTTGGTGCTACCTACCAGCGAGCTATGACATAGATATTCCATGATTTAATTCATAAAATCATGGAGTCCTACGTAGATGACTTATTGGCTAAGGCCAAGAAGCGTTGTGACCATCTGGAAGTACTCCGCGTCATTCTTTCACACCTAATAGAATACGGAGTCACACTAAATCCATAGAAATGTGTCTTTGGTGTAACAGGAGGAAAACTCCTGGGTTACATCATATCGTCACGAGGGATAGATGTTGATCCAACCAAAATTCAGGTTGTCCTCGAAATGGTCCCACCTTCAAATGAATCTGGAATCAGATCATTTCTCGGAAAACTGGGTGCAATCCGGAGATTTATCTCAGACTTAAGCTTCGCCATTCATCCAATCAACAATTTACTCAAGAAAGACTATAGCATTGATTGGACCAAAGACTGTAATGAAGCCTTTGATGCAGTTAAGCATTTACTATTATCACCCCCTACGCTAATGCCACCAAACCTAGATCGCCCGTTAATCTTATATTCATGAGCTACCAATGTCTCGTTAGCTTGTATGTTGGCCCAAGAGGACGATGATAAGAAGGAACGTGTGATTTATTTCATCAGCCGAACGCTGCTCAACTATGAAACACGCTATACACAGGCAGAATGAGAATTCCTTCCCATAGTATTTGCTACTAAACGCCTAAGACATTATATGCTAAACCAAGAAACAAGGGCCATGGTAAAAACGGACCATTTACAAACTTTCCTCACACAAGGGTCCTTGTCTAAAAAGGCTGGACGTTTTATAACTTTAATGGGAGAATTCAAATTAACATTTGTAAATCAGAAGTCAGTTAAAGGACAAATCATCATGGATTGGTTAGCTGACAACCCATTAGACAGAGGTGATTTAGTAGATTTAGACTTTCCAGATGAGTGCGTATACTACATTGAAACCCGACCCTCTATCTCTGAGTGCCTTTGGTACACGGATATCATTAATTATATCATAGACCATACATACCCAGAAGGAGTTACACTGCAACAAAGAAGGTGGTTACGTATTATCGTAGCTAGATACATCATTATAGAGCAAGTGCTCTACCGAAAAGCATTCGATGGAATGCTCCTAAGATGTGTCGACATGGAAGAATCCAAGAAGTTTCTCCATGAATCTCATAGTGGAATATGTGGAGGCCACTTCAGTGGCCATGCCACCGCTCGAAAAATACATCGAATGGGCTATTTCTGGCCCACTCTAGAACATGACGTAATAGAGTTTGTACACAGGTGTCATAAGTGCCAAGAATTCTCCCATGAGATTCATATGCCGGCACAAGCTCTGCAACTAATCGCTACTCCATGGCCCTTTTCCACATGGGGTTTAGAATTAATAGGGAAATTCTCTCCCTCATCCATGGATGGCCATAATTTTATAATCACGGCCACTGAATATTTTACCAAATGGGTAGAGGCTATGCCTCTTACTACTGTACCTGGTTATGTAATCGCCAAGTTCATTTTGAACCAAATCATTTACAGGTACGGTATCCCGCAAATCATTATCTCTGATAATGGAATTTCTTTTAAGAATGAAGAGGTTCACGAACTATGCAATAAATTTAAGATAAGCCATCATACGGCTTCCTTGTATTACCCCCAAGCCAATGGACAGGCTGAAGCGACAAACAAGACATTGAAAGCCATTCTCCTTAAAATGGTAAAAGAAAACAAATGAGATTGTCATTTGAAGTTATATCCAGCCTTGTGGGCCCACTGAACCTCAATAAGAACACCAACGGGAGTAACTCCTTTCTCGCTAGTATTTGGGGCAGAAGCAGTTCTCCCACTTGAGGTCAAAATACCCAGTCTCTGCATTTCACTACAAGGGATTCTGGATGAAGACACTTATAGAGAAGCATGTATTTCCCAACTAGAAAGCCTAGATGAAACTAGGTTAGATGATGAACAGCGGCATAGAGCTTATGCTGACCGAATGTGCCGGTAGTATAACAAGAAGGTCTATGAACGCGACATATACGAAGGTGATCTAGTTCTAAGGCTAGACAGCCGGATCGACAAGAAGACCGGCGAAGGAAGGAAATTCCGGCCCAAATGGTTGGGCCCGTACCAAGTCATGAAAGACTATGGAAATGGTGCTTACCTCCTATGTACGCTAGAAGGTGAGGAATTTGGCGAAACAGTCAATTCCCTGCACCTCAAGCGGTTCTGCGCATAAGCAATTAGCACTACTTGTATAATTATCTACATTGCATCTTCATATAGATTAAGATCATTTTGTCCACTTGTTTCTTACATAAATGGTGATAAAGGAATCTATCCTCAAAGTAATTCATTACAAACTCATGATGTTGTTAGCATAAACTTTCTAATCATACCTCTCCATTTTCGTGATATCATCAAATCATCTCAAAATCATTTTATCAAATAAAGTTAGACATGACGAAGTCTTAACAGTAACCATACCAAGATCTGCAAGTTTATTCTCACTTTGATTTCTTCTTAGGATAGGTGCCTTACCTATGGTCTGTTCTAGAAGCTTCAGGGTGTCACATCTATCCCATATGTATATCTCTTTGGAAATAAGCACATACTGACATTTTACTCAAGAAAACAAGTCAACAAGTGATTAAACAGAAAATTTTATTTTTACACATTTCCTTGCCCCACCAACCTTCGGTGATGAGCTTGCATCTCTTACTAGTGACGTAGGGTTGGGAAAGGATGGAAATGCCCTTACTCACCTATACCTTGCCCACGGTGATAAACCCACGCTTCTTACTAGTAGCATGGGGCAAAGTACAGGGGGTCCTCTTGACAAAGCAAATGTTAAAAGTCATAAACAAACAATTCAAACTTTGAGTCAAAAACGAATGAATCAGATGTTCAAAATTCCAAGAGAGTTAAAATCCTAAAAACCCAGATTTTGTCTACTATGTGGCCATCTACGGATCTAAGTCTAGATAAACTGCAAGGTAAGTTGCATTCTAAACTATGAAGTCACTCGGCTGGAGTAAGCTTGTAGTTTCCTATTTTGGTTCCACCAAATCTTTGTCTGTCTTTCATCGCTATCATTTCAGCTACACCTCATAACTTGTGCCCTTTCTAGCTCTCGATGATGAGCCCTCGCATCTTACTAGTTGCGTGGAGTTAGGATTGGGGCAAGTTAATCTATTCATCACTTTGCAAAACAAACATGAGACATCAAAAATTGCTTACGGAAGCTAAGATTCAAAATCACATTATATCTACATATATCGTCATCATGAAATACAAAAGGAAACAAACATTTGCATCATTTGTTCTCCATTGCATACATTCTAAAAAGCTTATAAACATACATTGTAGTATTTATAAAGAAACTAGAAATAGAAAAGAAACCATGAGTGCCAAGATTTTGATCCAAAACGAATGCATACATATAAATGATCAATGTTTATGTACAAAGCCAACATGCTCTAAGCATGGTCAAAACGCTTAAAGAGCCTGTAATATACAAAGGAATATATAAATACACGAGAGCCAAGTGGCCTCTCAATCTCTACGTGACCCCTCTGAAGGTGCACGCCCACGCCTAGGACTCCAGCTACGCTGGCGCTCTAAATGTATAGAGGGCTCAGGATCCCTAGGAGTAGCCACATTCTCACCGTGAGAACGGCTGCTCATAAGACGCTTAGCTGTCCTATAGCCCGCTAGCTCGGTGCGAAGGGTCGACACCATCCTGGCCACATGCCAGACTGGAGCAAAAATGTCAGTATGCCTACCGGTTGCTGAAGGCTCCCCAGCGTCCACAGACAGCTCTGCGCGGGTCCTATCCATGGGGATCATCAGGGAATCAGTACATACCTTGCGGATCAAATTCTGCCACTCATCAACAGTCTCTGCAAATAAAGGAGAAAACGAATTAGAAACTAAGCAAGAAACTAAAAGATACAAAAATAACAACTAAGGAGAGCCTACAAATAAACATTAAAAGGGAGAAAGGGTAACTTACTCAGATCCCCAGGCCTCCAAGATGGGTCGTTGGGGCCAGCACCTACCGCCGATGCCACTGCTGACTGAGGGGCTGCTCCTGTGGCAGGGGCAACATGTCGCCCCGCAACTAACTCATCCTCTCCACCATGGCCTTGAGAGAGTGGCTCCTCTGAAACTAGAGTGTCCCTCTTTGTGCTCTGCTCAGCCCTCTCTGCCTGTATAATATACTGAGTGTCATGCCACTCAGGATCGTTGTCCTCGGTCTCCTCCTCTTTCCCTCCCTTTGTAAACTCCTCGGACTCGGAGTCAATATCAATAGGGTCATCGCTGCTATGAGCAGGACCCGCAACAATCTGAAGCAAAGGTGCCCGAGGTGCACCGGCTCTCCCTCTAGCACGAACTATCCTCCTGGCTACAATAGGAATGCCAGGAGTAATCACTGTCTAACCTCGGCCTTTAGGCCCCCCTCTAGCCTCGCGAAATGATCTGTAAACTGGTGCCACTGGGGGAAGCATACTCGCATATGGAAGGCCAAACTACTAAGGAACTCGGCCAAAAGGGTACACCTCCACTCGTCCCACTCTATCAATAAGCTGCCCTGTGGTGGAGCAGGAAATCAAGGTAAGGGCCTCCTCGCCCCATATACCGGCCATGGTCTGGTATGGTGTCACCTCATATCGGTGGTAGTCAGAGAGGCAACTGGCTGATGAGGTGCTCCAAGCACTGACATGTCTGACCATCTCGCTGCCCCAACAGCTCCAGATCTGCTACCTCCACACCCCTGCCATAAGGGATGAAGTGCTCATAAACCCAACTCATGACTAGGGTCGGGTGGCTCAGTGACTGCCCCTGTAAATGCACCACCCTATATAGATCATGGTAGGTGGTCCCAAGAATATCTATACCCCAAGTGTATATCCGGCCATGCCCCTCTATCTGTGTAATGATAGGGGCCCAACAGTATAGTAATGTGTCCCCTCCCTTGTCCCCGATCAACCTCGAGGCAAGGATCCCCATGATGGCCTGTCGAAATATGGGGATAGGCAAAGAAGGAATGGATCAAACTCTCACCCCCTTCTTCAACCCCGTGGAGATGGCTGCATCTCCCATATAAATCGCCCACTGTGCAATCTATGCCCGTGAGCCAGTTGTCTCCAAAGTGAGTCGCCTCCCAATGATCGGGACCCTGAGAATGCGGTAGACGTCCTCCAATGTAATGGTCCACTCGCCATGGACCCCTGGCAATCAGAAGTTGTTCCGATCTGCATCCTAGTAAGAGAATAAGTCACAAAGGATGCGACTAGATGGTGCAACATGGGGCATGCGCGATATGCGCAATATGCCAGCCCTCTGAAGTGTGTCCTCCTCTTCTTGTGAAAGGGCATCTAATACCCCTGAGAGCCAATCACACTCTCTCTCTCTGCTCCATCAGATGTACTCCTCTCTCACCTGCATACATCCAAAAACACAAAAAAAAACTAAGTTAGCATCCAAGCAATGCTGAGAAAGTCATAAAAACACATAGAAATGCTAAAAATATAAACACAATCTCAAAAACAAGTTCTTTTTGAATTCTGTGCAAAACCGCCGCCCTGGGTAGGGAGGCAGTTTTATAACCGTCGCCTTAAGGGCAGCGGTCGTGGTCCAAAAACCCACGCGGGCTTTTAACCTAAAAAGGCCTAAAAAGTGCCAGAAAAGACCATTTTAACTAAAAACAAAGCCTACCCAGTAGGCGCTCCCCTAGGTGGACCTTTTGAACCTAGCATTTTCAAAAATGACCCCCCCATTACAGATTATTTAGCATTTCAAAATTAAGGGGGAAAAAACAATAAACTGAAGAAAACTAACCTGTGATCGCTGAAGTCAGAGTTCCACACGTGGAGGCATGATCACGATCTTGCTGCGAACATTTTGACTCTACTCACGTAAAAAACCATCACCGTGGGTCCCAGAGCTCAAAATCAAACAAATTAACTTGCGCGAATGAATAGGAAAATGGGCCCACTTTCATATATATAGCACCATGTTTCATTTCAAAAGGACTTTTTCACAGGTTTGGAGCGCTGATGGAGGTAAGTTCCTATCCCTGCACAAATGGTACATTCTCATTCCCTGTTATTCTTAGCATTTATCTTTCAAACTATTGTATCTATCTGTACTTGAGTTCTCTTTTCATTTTACAGGTAGCGGGAATTTTGGATGGCGTCATTTCAACACACGGACGTCTCAGGTATAACTTCTAACTTCCCATTTCTGGACTGTCATACTCGAACCCACCGTTTTACGCCTCTTCATGGCTAAAACGCTTCTCCGAGGGGGCAATATGTACGTACCCAAAATTGTAAGGTACTATACTGCTGGAATAGTGTAACAAATACCCCAATGATGATACAGGTCTCCTTGCAAGGTGTTCAGGATTCAGAAAAGCTCTCGAAGTGTGCGTTAACATCCCACATGCCCCGCTTAGCCCCCACATCCTTTGTTTTTCCTTTTTCCTCTCTTTTCTTGGCCTTTTTCTCTTCAGTGACGAAACCGCCGCCCTGCCTGGGTGGTGGTCCTGTAACTATCACCCTACTCAGAGTGGCGGTCCTTTACGCATTTTCCAGAAAGTGTTTTGACATGACCCACGTAAAGATCAACGTTTCAGCAGCTTTTCCTTGCCGACTTGGGCTTGCATTTATGTTTTTGGTCCCCTGGAATAGTGTTTTGCCTTTGTTTATTGTTTGAGAGTTCAGTTTGGTTTTGATCTTTGGGTGAATGCAATTCCTATAAATAGATTGTTTGTACTCAAGTAAATGGCCCTGAACTTTGTCTCTGAATTTCTCTTTGTAATAGACTTAGCTTTCATTTTTCTTAGAGTGCTTGGTTTACTTCATTATATGTCTAGTTAGCATTGTTCAACTGTTGGTAAGCCACATATTTAGCTTGTACAAACAGTGTTGTTGTTTTATCCAATCCATTGCAGTAGAATAGCTTAGGAAGCCATTAAAGTTGCAGGTTTTTCTCTTCAAACAGGATAGTTTCAGGTTCTGGACACTTTATGTTGCATGACTCGCAGTAAATCCCGCTAGGAATTGCATAAGCCAAGCTCTGTCCTCTTGCGCTATCCCTCTCCTACTCCCATTATATTCATTCTGCATTCTGAGCTGTCCTTGGCCCAATATCTACTTTTGTCGATGCTAGCATTACACGCTTTTCTAGATCCACGTGAACACACAAGAACGAGGAGATCACACTGAGGGGACAAGACCACACACACCATCAGATTTGCCACTGTTCTACGGAATCCAGGTTTTAAATTTCAAAGTTCTAAGTTAGAATCATATCAAATAGAGTAGATAATTGCTTCATTTCAATAAATTCTATTTTCGATATTGCCAGGGAAGCTGTGAGGGTTGACAGTTTCTGAGAAACTATGATTCACTCCTCACTTCTGAGGTAGGATTGAGGATCTTGCAGATAGATTAGATAAGCTATTTTATTTGTTTAGAATAAATCTACAAATTACATAGATAAATAACTACACTCGGTTATTTTGTTTGTTTTAAATTATTATTTAGTTGTTATTTCTAGATACGTTTAAATAGCTGCTTTTCTTCTTAGAAAGTTAAAAACAAAAGTAGAAGTTATATATGTTTTAGATGGTTAAATTTTTTTTTGTTGTAATTAGATTTATATTTTGTTTTAGATGACAATCACGGGACCTAGGGAGCCCAGGGAATACGTGTTTGAACCAATCATTCCTCAGCCCAACCTCATCACAGCAATAGTTGACATAAACCAGAACCTTAGAATACAAGTCTTCCAAACAACAACAGATTTACGACTGATCAGCTCTCAGTTGAGAGGGTTAAATATAGAAGAGGACCAAGCACACACGTTTTGGTCAAATAAACCGAACTACAAACTTCCCTAGGTAAAACATTCACATGACTGTAGAAGGGTTTGAAAGAGAACAAACCTTTGGTTGTGATCCTTTGGTCCCACAGCCATGTGCTGGAGATACTCTCACAGACATAGATACTAGTTTAAGGATCCAGGTTGCACGAACGCCTGTGAGATATTCTGAGAAGATCACGCAGTTATTGGTCCTAAACATAGAAGCTGAGAGAACATATGATTACTAGATACTAGGGATTAGGACTTGATTTCGTACATGACCATAATAGGACCACAACAATCTAGAGTCTACGGTTGTGATCCACAAATCCCGTAGCCTAACGAGTCCATAAATCAATCAGATATAAACATTGGCCTACGCACACTAGTATTCCAATCCACTCCACTTCCACCCATCATTATTGAACAATTGTCTTTACTAGATATAACGGCTAACGAAGCTAGAGAATTTTGGACTAGGCCAGAGAATCGTCCGTAGAGTCAATTGTATTCCACCATCCACCATATGACCTTATCTGGAGACATACATGAAACTATCCCAGGTCATTTCCCACATATTCCACAACCCATAGATCGCATCACGCCAGAGCTCGATATTGATTGGAGCCTTCGAGCAGTCATCCTTGCCGATCGATCTATCACACCAGTCCAAGTTAGAAGGGCCTTCTTTGCCTTAGATTCACAAATTCCATTAGTGCGTGTCAAAGACATTATATTGCCTAACTAGTTCATTTGCATCCCACACATATTCTACCCCCACTGGCTGTCTCGGCACTACCTCGGGAGGTCGGGTACATGGAAGAGTTACCTGTAGATTACCCTGCTCGCTTATCGCTTTTCCAGCGTATAGTTACCAAGGGAGCTCTTGTGGTTGCAAGAGGTAAGAAAAATGGTACTGTATTTAACCAATGGTGCTAATTATTGTAATTTAGTTGCTGCAGATGGAGATACAAGTTTGTGGTACCAGAGACTCAGTCATATGAGTCATAAGGGAATGTAGATTATAAAGGATAGGTTTCCCGTATTAAAGGAGTTAGATTTGGACTTTTGTGAGGACTTTGTTTATGGGAAATAGAAGCAGGTGAGATTCCTCAAGGTTGGACCTACCAGGAAAGAGGGTAAGTTAGAGTTAGTGCATATAGATGTATGGGGGCCAACTAAGGTAAAATCTATTGGTGGTTCATGTTATTATGTCACTTTCATTGATGATGCAACTAGAAAAGTTTGGGTATATTGTATTAGAAATAAATATGATGTGTTTGAAAATTTTAAAAGATGAAAAGCCTTGATTGAGAATGAAATAGGTCTCAAGTTGAAATATCTCAGGTCGAATAATGGAGGGGAATATTGCAGTAATTAATTTCTTGATTTATGTTTGGTAAATGAGATCCACAGGAAAAGAACAGTTTCAAATACTCCACAGGAAAATGGAGTGTTAGAGATAATGAACAGGACAATCATGGAGCATGCTAGGTGCATGAGGTTACATACGGGGCTACCACTCATGTTTTTGGTGGAAGTGGTAAGCACAACTATTTATCTGATTAACAGAGGACTCTCTATGGCCTTGGATGGAGGTATACCTGAGGAGACTTCGTCTGGTAAGAAAATTGATTACTCATTTCTTAGAGTATTTGGATGTGAGGTATTTGTTCACATTGATAAAGATGATATGACCAAGTTAGAGGATAAGTTTGAGAAATGCACCTTTGTTGGGTATGGTGAAGATGATTTTGGTTTCCATGTTTGGAGTCTTAAAGACAAGAAAATATTTTGGTCTAGAGATATTGTCTTTAATGAAAAAATCATGTATAAAGATCAGTTGGAGGAACAGAAAGAGAAATCAAAGAAATAATACACAGTGTTAGAGGACATTGCGGACAACAAGGTGTCCAAGGGGCCGATTCAAGTTCAGCATGTTCCGACACAACCAGTTCAAGTACCTACTCATCAGGAACCCCAAACTCCTGAGGTGAGAAGGTCTTCTAGGGTAAGAAGGGAACCTGAACGATTTACTCCATCTTTGAATTATTTATTACTCACTGATAGTGGATAGCCAAAGTGCTTTGAGGAAGAAGTGTAGGTGGATGCTAGGAAGAAGTGGGAGTAGGCCATGGATGAAGAGCATAGATCTCTTATGGAAAACTAGACTTGGGATCTGGTGGAGCTACCTGAGGGCAAGAGAGCATTTAAGAATAAGTGGGTGTATAGAATCAAAGAGGAAGATGGAGGTAGGAAATGATATAAGGCCTGATTGGTGGTCAAAGGATTTGCATGAAAGAAAGGTATAGACTTTGATGAAATTTTTTCTCTGGTTTTTAAAATGACTTCTATTAGGACTGTTCTTGGTTTAGTTGCAGTAGAAGACCTACACTTAGAAAAGTTGAATGTAACATTCCTATTTTAAGACTTTAGAAACAAGGGAATTTTTTTTTGAGTAATGTTCCCTGTTCTAAATATGTAATTTAGAACACACATTCCAAAACAATCATTCTTATAACAGATAACCATATGTAGCTTGTAATGACTCGGTAACCTACTGATCTATTCATTTCATGACTCGGTAAACTACCGATCTATTCATGTTTAACACTAAGTATTGAATACTTTTCTATATACTACGTATACTTGGTTCTCTTACCCTGTTCTGGGTATTGAGTGATCTATCTAAGGAACCTAACTAAATAGTTGTTACCAATATTCATCTACATCACGATCCTTAGACTAGGTGACATAGGACAACGCAATCAAGCAGCTTGCGATACTTTGGCCAAAGATTTCTAACATACTGTTCATATTACTTATTCCTTAATGGCATACTCATCAATCTGGAATATGTCCTTCACCCCACTCTTTTGTTATCTAGAATGTCCTTTACTGACTTCTGTCAGTCCTCTTGCCCAAGGTTTAACCCTAGTTCTGGTTAACAACGTAGGTTATGATAGGAAGGAGCTCACAAAGACTTATGATAGATTGGCATACTGGGTCAACCTAAGTCAACCCCATGTGCCAAGGTACCCTGAGTCCTAGAGGGCTACTTCATATCGTAACTACACTACTTCCCAGTCCTGGAGATAAACTAAGTTCAAGTCCAAAAGTGTGTAGATCTAGACGATCAATGCAGAAGGGTGTTGCCACATGTCAACTACAGTGTTGTATCCTCGAGAAGATCCTAATCTTCTCGAAGGTAAAACCCTACAGTCGACGTGTGTCAACATCCTACAGAACATCCTCGTCAAGATATACATACCCCTAGGAGATTATTAAAGTTAATTAATTTGGATTTCTTAAAGGTAAGATTTCAGCAACCCTGCCCAAACTCTAATCCAACTCTCCCTAAGTTCTTTTCCAAATCAGGTTCCATTAACCCTTGCAGAACTTCCTTAACTTAAGATTGCTTTCTATGTTCATTAACTTTGGCTTATCAAGAAACTACCACAAAGAAAGGACAACAACCTCTTAAGTTCCATTATATGTGACTTAACTATTCAAGAAAGTGTAACAACCACCGAGGTTGTAACTTAGTAGACTTTATTAAATGAAGTCTAATGAGTATATATCATATCTTCCTTCTTGTTTACTTTTTCATAAGAGAGGAAGAGTCTTCCTCTTCGTAGTTAAGTTCTTAGGGTTTACACACCCTTTATGTCCTTTACAAATTTCATAGTTTCCATTGTAAGTTCATTACATGTTACTTTAATAGTATGAGATGTTTTAATAGGATCATTGAAATTCTACAACTTATATAGTTGCATCACAAATAGGGAATTACTCTAAATCCCTTTTTCCTACTTATCCAAGAACACTCATTGAAACATATAAATAACATGAAGAACATCAACAGAATAAGATTCCATTTCTTTTGCAAAAGTACAAGATAATTTACATAATCCATGCAAGTAAATTCTCATTCTACATTTCCTTTTCAAAACTTATACATTTACAACTTATGCATTTCAAACATACTGCATGACAGCAGCCTTCATTCAAAAGAGAATAACTTTTCTTTTTCAATGCAACTTAAGAACAAATCAGAATTCTTCACAAGAATCAACTTAGATCAGCCAATGCATCATATAAGTTTTTTCCTTCTTTTATCACTTATGAAGTCCATCTGCAAAAATTGCTAGCACGGGTCAGTTCAATGAACTGAGCATGATAAGCACTAAGCCTTAAAACAAAGTGCATTCCACTAATTGTTCCAATAAAAACAACCCTGCTTTAATGAACAACAAGTAATTCATACTCCCTAAGCATAAGTAATATCAATAAAAAGAAGAGCAATATTAAACAAGTTTAACAAAAAGAAGAACAAAATATAATCTATAATACTTGTCTTATAAATTAAAGTATAATTGATCCCATCAATTATCTTTACCAAACAACAAAACATAACATATCATTGTTCCAATCCTACCAAATATAATACAACACATATCTTTACTATAAGATACAGGAGTGTTTACAACATATTCCCTCTTGGATGTTTCATCTAACTTTCAAGTAAAGAAGAAGAAGAGAAATCATTCCATTTTCCAAAGTACATAATCTCAGCAAGGCTGAAACAGGTTTATATCATGATTTAAACTATTCCTTTAAAGGTCCTCTACGTTAAAATTCAACATTTTAAAATATTCTTCAAAACAGATCCAAATGAAAGAAAATCCAAGAAGAAATGATGGATTAACAGTCAACAACCAGTTTGCAAATTCTTTCTGCCAACCTATCTTCAATCTCTATCTACTTCTTTTTTAGTCAAATGACTAGTATGAAAAGACTAATAAACACTTATTTCCTTTTTCAATAAGAATAAAAATCAGGAGGTTCCAACCAATGAACTTAACCCAACTGTATTAGAAAAGGAGACCTATCAGAATATGATCCCAATTTATAATCATTTCTTTACAACTTATTTACACAGTTTTACCTCCTCTCATGCATACAGTTTAAGCTCATGCAATAGTTCTAAGGAAAGAGAACAAGATCAACTTAAAGGAAAAAGGAAAACTAAATGCTACTTTCCCTTCCAAATCTTCACATTAAAATGCCTGAATTCTGCAATCCATTGAAACATTGTAATAATGAAGTTCATACACAGTCCAAGGACAATAGGTTTCTTAGTGTATCTGTTAAAGACTTAACAATATTTATTGGACCAGAACAAGTAAGAAGGAAGCTAAAGATAAGAAGTGAAGCATGTTAACAATTTCTCTTTTAAAACTTGATAATAAAACAGTGAAGTTCAAACACAACCCGCAATAAATTTTGAATCGTAATCAATCTTCCAAGACATAACATTCATTTATTGGACGCAACAAGAGGTAAGAATCTGAGTAGTTGCTAACACTCAAGACTTCCCAATAGTTCAGGCAAAGTAGAACCATCTCAACGGTATGCAAACACATCCCTACAAGAACTACAGATTGGGTTTCCAACAAAAGACAAGATCAACATCAAAAATAATACGTACAGTCCAGGACTCAATTACAATTCCAAGCACAATGCAAAGCATAAACGCCATCGAAGGATCAAGATCATTCAAATACTTGTAACAAAGTTCAGGTAACAACATTTACCCTCAATAGTTTATAAAATAATCAAAAGACTATAATATTTGAACCAACACATCGTTCAGGTTACCATTTCAATTAAAAACACCAAGTAACAAATTGATTGTATAGTAATGCATCTCAATATCACAAACATGATTTCATAATACACCAACACTGTATAACTAGATGAGTACAATGAAACTGCATACATACAGTTCAGAGTAAGAAAAGAGCTTCCCTTCCTAGTTAACATCGAATCAAACCCATTTTCCCAACTTCAAATAAAAAGTAAGATGCTTAACAGAGCTCAGACCAAATGACTACAAATATGAAAGCTGGGTTCATAATCAACCTACAATAATAGTTAAATATTCATAAGGAAATAGTTCACAAGCACCATGCCTTAAGCGGCTTCGAACAACAGTAAACTTTATCCAAGCTAACAAACCAAAGTTCCAAATTTGATACGGGTTCAACAACAGTCACAGTGTTCATAAGATGGAATACAAAAACCAAGTCATATACAGTTTTTCCAGTGCATGCAAATTTCATAACAGTCAAAGCTTCCGCAAGGTGAGATACAAAAACAACAAGCCATATACGGATTTATTCACAGTCCATTCAACTATGAAATAAAATGCTAACACCATAGAGCTAAAAATCTCTATAATGGTTCCATCCACCGAAACAAGTTTCCAATCAAATAGTTCAAACCAATTTGTAAGTATCCATAAGAACTAGAGTTGCTTACCAGCTCGGGTTCATAAAACACAACAAGTTTGTAAACACTAAACTCAACAAATACAGGCAGATCCCAGTAACAATTTTAGGCCGCTAAAGAAGTCGAAACCAACAAATATTTCCAACCACTGAAGAAGCTAAATAGAGTTACTAGGTTTTGTTCACGTATGCACAGTTCCTTTGAGAAAAAGGCAATGCAAAAATAAGCTTCCAACAGAATCATGTATAACACAGATTCAAACCCAGAATGCAAGTTTTACAAAACCCATCAAACAATTAACCAGATAAAGCATGAAATGCACAAACTCATCAGAGAAAAGTTGTTTTAATGAAAACACTTAGAGGAAAGCAAAATATTTTAACAGTTAGGGCCTATCATGCCTGATAGTGTCGCTGTAAAATTGAAGAAGACCTCTAGCCAAACTCGTTTCTTCTCCTCTTCTCCACGAAAGATCAAACAACCAGATACTTCTTCCACAATGCTTTTTATACATTCCACAAAATGAAAATAGATTTGAAACCTCCAAAATAGCCATGCAGTGCAGTTTAAACTGCTGGTTCGAAAAACTAGAGTGCATGAAGAGAGAAAATCAGAGAGCATGCAAAATGAAACAACCCAACAAAAATCCACTGGCATGCCTACCTAGGCGGTTTGGGCTCAACAAACAAAAACAATTAATTTCATTTACTCCATATCTCCCGCCTATTCTTCCTTGCCACCGCCTGGCTAATTCTGGTGATCTTCAAATCGAAAAATAACATGTATTTCCATTTTTAGAGATGCTACCACCTAAGCCTCCACCAAACCAACTAACCCCTGCCAAAGCTGGCAGTCCGTATGCATTTAAAAACCTTATCAACATCATCATAAATGCCTTAAGAACCATCACCACTATGCATGCGACCCCCTTAAGTCCCAATTCATATCCATTAGTTTAGGATAGGTTAGATTGCTTAGGTTAGATCTTAGGTAGGATTTAAATTTATACCTTAGGATGTAACACTAATATCTAACCCCCCCCCCCCCCCCCCCCACCATGGCCTTAGCAATTAAGTTAGCTAATCTAAACATAGGTAAACAATTCAGAATACCATAGTTTAGAATACTAGGTTAGGTTACAGATCAACAATTCAACCAATCCAAATAGAATAAGGAGTTTTAGGTTAGAGCCAGAATTCTATCAAGTATCATAGCTTAGATAGAATACATATATCTTTTACCTAGCTTAGGATCCGTGGGTTAGTCCTCAATAGGATCCTAGATATCTTTCTCTTGTGTTGTGAACAACTGCATTCCCATCTTATCAGCAATGACCTGTCATGGTCGATCTTCAAGGACCCAAGTCAAACAACCTATTGAATGGAAGTACGTTCACATAGAAGTCAAAGAACTTGCAACAACAAAGTTTAGTCCAGTGTGTAGCTTAACTCATGGAATGTCAGATTTTACCATTCATTCAACAGAGTAGTTTTAAAACATTCCTTGGATCACTGAAATTGATCCAAGGATGAGTCGGATAAAAAGACAAGTTTACAACTTTTAAACCAGATTGTAAATCACCTTCCAGAAGTGAAAAATGGATTCAGAGAAGTCATTCTAGTTCAGTCAAAGGATCTTAAGAGCAGAAAAGACTTATCCATATCAAGCATGATTTCCAATAATCAGAAGAACATATCCTTATAAGGAAAATCACATATCAACACTTGAATGCAAAGGAGGAAAATAACAATAGTCAAGGGTGTTACATGCTTCCCTCCTAAAATAATCATCGTCCCGATGATTACATCCTTTAACAATTTACATCAAGGACAGTCAATTCATTCACTTCTCTTATCCTAAGTCAAATATTTCAAAACCTTATAGTTCCGAAAATCAGTATTAAATAACTTTTTATTCAAATCAAGTAAATATCTGCCCAAAATTGGCTTACTTAATGTCATAAAGGATAAATTCATAAAAATTTATCAGTCAACAGATTTAATTCTTTTCAAATAGATATGGAAAAGTAGTTTTCATATCCTCTAGATTTTCCCAAGTTGCACTCTCCTTGTTAAACTGGTCCCACTAGACCTTACATTGACTTAATTCTCTATTTCTTAAATGCAAATGGTGAGTTTCCAGCACTCGAATGGGCTTAACCATGATTATTCCTGGGTCTTGGACCTACAAGGAATTCTAATTTAACACATGTGATAAATCTAAAACGTATTTCTTAAGCAAAGAAATATGGAAAACATCATGCATTCGTGACAAAACAGGTGGTAGTGCTAAACGATAAGCTACAGGGTTGATTACTTCAACTATTTCAAAAGGTCCCACATAATGTGGTGATAACTTGGCAGCCTTACCAAAAGTTATGGAACTCTTTTTCGGTTTAACCCGAAGAAAAACCTTTTCCCCAAGTTCAAATTTCCTGTCAACCCGCTTTAAGTCAGCATAACTCTTTTTCCTATCTGTTGCTTCTTTCAAGCGTTCATGAATCATTTTAACTTGTTGTTCCATTTCCGTAAGGATTTCAGGTTTAATTACCTCTCTATCCTCAATGCTATCCCAACTAATAGGGGTTCTGCATTTCCTTCCGTAAAGCACCTCAAAAGGTGCCATCTTAAGAGAAGCATGATATGTATTATTGTATGCAAATTCAACTAATGGAAGGTACTCCTCCCACTTATACTGCTGATCCATACAATACATCCATAACATATCCTCCAAAACCTGATTTACTCTTTCAGTCTGTCCATCCATTTCCGGATGATACACAGAACTGAAATTCAATTTAGTGCCAAGAGTTGCATTAAGCATTTTCCAAAACCTTGACGTCATTCTAGGGTCTCTATCAGATATGATTAATTTAGGTACTCCATGTAATTTGAAAATTTCATGTGTAAATATTTTATCCAAAACAGGAGAATCATCCTTTAGATTTCCAGCAATAAAATGAGCTACTTTTGTTAGTTTGTCAACTACTACCAAAATAATATCATGTTTATTTCTTGACATAGGCAATCCTTGTACAAAATCCATGCTTATTACTTGCCATTTGTATTATCGGTATGCTATGAGGATACAATAAACATGCTGGATGCATATGTTCCACTTTTACTCGTTGACATTCCAGACAATGAGTCACAAAATCTATAACATCCTTTTTTATTCCTTTCCAGAAATATTGTTGTTTTATATTAGCAAGCATTTTTGTAATGCCAGGGTGTCCAAAAAAAGGTGAATTGTGAAACTCTGTCAATAATTTCTTTCTCAAATCATTAGGTAAGGGTACGTATACTTTGTTTTCATATCGTAAGATTCCCTCATTATCAAAGTGAAAACCTTTATACTTTTCATCCTTCAGATCTGCAACAAGCGCTATTTTTACTTGCTGAAAGTAAGAGTCAAATTCCATAACACTTTTTACTTCATCCTTAAACTGAGTTCTTCGTGTTATAAGAGCAGAAATGTGCTTCCTACGACTTAGAGCGTCAACCACTCTATTCTCTTTTCCTTTAATGTAACTTATGTCAAAATCATACTGAGACAAAAACTCTAACCACCTTCGTTGTCTTGCATTCAAATTTGGCTGAGTGAAAATGTACTTCAGTCCAAGATGATCAGTTTTTAACTCAAATGGTTTACCAAGCAGATAATGCCTCCAAACTTGAAGTGCATGAACTATGACAACAAGCTCTAAATCATGTGGAGCATAATTCAACTCATGTAACTTAATTTTTCTACTTTCATAAGCTATGACATGATCATTTTGTAACAAAATACCTCCAAGACCCTCCCCAGACTGCATTCGTTACAACCGTGAAGTTTCCATTAGGATCAGGTACAACTAAAATAGGTGTTGAAGTCAACTGACTTTTCAAATTTTTAAAAGTAGATTCACATTTATCATCCCAAATAAATTTCTTATCCTTTTTCTACAATGAAGTTATTAGTGTAGCCACCTTAGAAAAATCCTTAACAAATTTTTTATAATAACCTGCAAGGCCCATGAAGCTTCTAACTTCATGTACATTCTTTGGTGTAGGCCACTCGATTATAGCTACAATTTTAGAAGGATCTACAACAATCCCATATTTACTTATAACATGACCCAAATAGTGAACTTAGTGTCATAGAAAGAACATTTGGACAACTTACCATATAACCGTCTCTTTCTCAAAATTTCCAAAACTATTTTCAAGTGTTCATGATGCTCCTCCACACTTTTAGAATATATGAGAATGTCATCCAAGAATACAAGCACAAACTTGTCCAAGTATTCTTGAAATATATTATTCATTAAGTTCATAAAAGTTGCAGGTGCATTCGTTAATCCAAAGGGTAAAACCATGAATTCATAATGTCCATACCTTGTCCTAAAAGATATTTTATGAATGTCCTCTTCCTTAATTCATAATTGATGATATCCATACCGAAGGTCTATCTTAGAATATACTGATGCTCCACGCATCTGATCAAATAGATCATCAATTCTAGGAAGTGGGTATCTATTCTTGATTGTCGCTTTGTTTAACATCCTATAATCAATGCACAACCTGAGTGTTCCATCCTTCTTATTTACAAAGATCACTGGTGCTCCCCAAGGTGAAACACTTGGTCTAATCAAACCCTTAGACAAAATTTCTTGTAACTGAGCCTTAAGCTCTACTAACTCTATGGTAGTCATTCGATAAGGTGCTTTAGAAATAGGTTCAGTACCTGGTTTGATTTCAATTGTGAAGTCAAACTCCCTTTTGGGTGGTAATCTTGGTAATTCTTCTAGAAACATGTCACCATAGTCCTGTAACAGTGGATAACGTTCCATGAAATCATTGTTTCTTCCACGGATTCAAATGCTTTTACTGCATATAAGGTACAACCCTTATTTTTGGCCTTTTTAAGTTGCATAACTGACAATTTCCTAACAAAAAATTCTCATTTTACACCCTGAATCTCCACTATTTTTTGCAGATCATCTAAACAACTAATATGTTTTTCAAAACAATCTACCTTTGCTTTATGCTCTGCTAACCAATTTACACCTATGACTATATCATAAGATCCCAAAGGTGCTACATAGAGATCAATTTCTATGGAAAATCTAGGTAAGTCAAGGACTGCTCTGAAAATACACATACTAACTGTATGAACAAAATTATTACCATAATGTATTAGTTGTAGACACTAAAATTAGGTCACACTCCCCCTTCACCCTTTGACATATAAGTACCCTTCATCACTTTCACCTAGCCATGGCCCCCTTCACCACACTAGTATTAATTTAATTAAATTAATGCTTTACCCTCACTATATTTATTATTTAAATACCTTATCTAAATAATATCTACACATATAGTTCACTTGGACACCTCATCAAGCTAACTCACATTAAGACCTATTCTTAGCAAGTTACCATAACTAACTAAGACTTACCCAAACCCTAAAAATCAATGCCTACACTCCCTCTAACCACATTACACGCATGCTCACAGAAGCTCCTAGTCTAATCCTTGGGATAATGACATGAGATGTAAGGAAATCAGGATGATCTCCCCTAAGTTTGGTAAACCTAGAAAATCCTGCCTTGACCGACGTCAGTTTCCCCTAACCGTCGCTGATTATGCCGGACCACCGTTGGTTACCCCTTTTTAACTCCTAAACTACCTTGTTCTCAAGGTTGGAAAAAATTGGGAGCAAGAAATTTGACGAGCAAGAATGAGGTCTCAAAAATATAACACATCTTTAGAGAGCCAATTCCAGCAAGAACTCACATCCAAAGAAGGAGATTGAACATCTTCTCCTACACAGCCGTCCTCAGCCACATTTGTAGTATCTACCCAAGCAAAAGAGGAGGTGTGCATGATAGCCCATGTAGAAGATTTTCTCCAGTTGGTGATCATTTTGACAGTCTCCAAAACCCATCATCAGCACCTCCATCCTTCACACACAGAGGTTTCAGAAATGACATCCAAGTAAGTATAATATCATACTTTCCTAGTTAATTCATTTCATCATTGTTTTACCACCTATTGTCTGTCCTTGCTTCTTATTGACCATCTCTAATGTTTTGTACCTTTCGATAGACCCATCAAAACCTCGTAAAAACTTACACCTATCACCTAATACCTCCTCTCAACTAACCAAAATCCTTTGTGCAGTCACAAAGGGGACCAAAAACCCCATTCTGTGACATTCCCAGATTTCACAATGACCAGCGCCAGTTGTACCTAACCGTAGTTGGCCACCCCTGATGACGCCAGTCTTTGTGTTTGACCCACACAATCTTAAAAATAGACCCATCCACCCATTTTACCTCACCCTCACTCACCTGTGAGCTACCCAACACCTTCATCAGACCTAGAGAACTCAGAACCAACCATTTGACCTGTGGATTCTATTCTAGCTTAGCTTGTTAGATTAGATCTATTCCTTATTATGTTTTAAGTGAGACACCTAAATCATTTTAAAATAACAATCAGATTTACCTTGTTTTCAACATTAATTTGTTTAAAACAACCTGGACTAACAGCCATCTAGGAAGTACCATAGAAATTCCTGATCTAGCTCACTTTCTAGGCAGTTCACTGCCCATATTGTTTAATGCTTTCTGGTGGTCTTGCTTTCATTACAGGTAGTTCCTCCTAGCCAAAAGGAAGCTCTCATGGTCAGCTGTGGATTCAAAAGTCATATGCACACAACAACCCATCAACTGACATTTGAATAGGTATTCCTCCTATGCCCGTTACCCTATCTATTTTGTCAACCATTCAAAGGAACAATCTAAAGAAAAAGGTGAAACAACAGTCCATGATTTATCCATTTTTCTAGCTTTTCTTTTAAGTTTAGAAGCAAGTTTACTAAAAATAAAACATTAAGTCACTCCCGTATCAAAAATAATAGTTACAGGTATGCCGAATAACTTACCAAGAACTTCAATAGGTGTAACTTTCTTTTTCAACTTGCTTGTCAGCTACTTCAGCATGTATCTTGTGCTGCTGATTACGATCATCCTTCTTCAAAGGACATTGATTCACGTAATGATATTTTCCACAGTTATATCAGCCTCCTACTGGTCCCTTTTTGGGCTCAAAATTATTTCCAGCCTTATAGTTATCATTCTGACCTCCATAGGGTTTTTGCCCACTATTATTATTCCTGGAAAAATTGTTCTGTGTATTACCAGCAGTCTTATTCATTGTGGTTTTCTTATTAATATCCGTTGGAAACTTACTTTTATTACCAAAATTTTTCCATGGTCCTTTCTTAGGTGCAAGAGAATCTAAAAAAGAGTTTAGAACTTTATTTCGTACCTCTTGCTTATGAGCAGAAATAGCCTTTAATTTATGTTCCTGCCTTATGGATTTTTCAACAACCCCTTCCATAGTGGTTGGGATGTGAACATCTACCTCTCCCCCAATAATGGGATTCAACCCCATGATGAATTTCTATATCCTGAACTTCTCATCAGTTTGATATTGAGGTACATACTTGAGTAGTTTCGTAAACTAGTTCCTAATACTCAGTTACAGTTAACTTCCCTTGAGCCAAGTTCTGAAATTCAGTCATTTTCTGATCATAATAAAGTTGTGGCAGCCATCGTTGTCTAAAATAACCTTTAAATTGATCCCAGGTGATGTTAGTTTCATCAATGTTTAGCTCAGCCTTACGACTGTCCCACCATGAATATGCTTCATGGGAAAGCTGATATTCTCCCCAAATAGCTTTGGTTTCTTTTGAGAAGTTTCTTATTGCAAATTACTTCTCCATCTCATTGAGCCAAATCTCAGCTCCATCACCTAATGTAGTGCCATAAAACTTAGGTGGAATTATCCTTTTTATATCATTAGTGAGTTCAGCAGCCAACATAGCCTTTTTGTTTTCTGGATGGTCAAGCACATTAACATTGTTATTATCAACACCCACATTGGGGTTTTCCTCAGGAGGTGGTTGATTGTTATTACCATCTTCTTCTTCCTCCTCATTACCCATCACTTGTTTCTCAGCACAGTCAAACGATCTCTTGTGTCTAACAGGGCAGCAAGGATTTCATCAATTTTTTGGGTTATTACTGCTCCTTCCTCAGGTGGAGCATTGTCCACAACATTTCCTCCTGTCCTAACCATTTTCTGTTACAAGAAAATTCAATTTTTTATCAGATTATGGAAACAATAGGTCCAAGAGCTATAACCTTCAGCTCTGATACCAAGATGTAACATTCCTATTTTAAGACTAGAAATAAGGGAATTTTTTTTGTTATGTTCCTTGTTCTAAATACATAATTTAGAACACACATTTCAAAACATCCATTCTTATAACAGATAACCATATGTAGCTGTAATGACTCGGTAACCTACCGATCTATTCATTTCATGACTCAGTAAACTACCGATCTATTCATGTTTAACACTAAGTATTGAATACTTTTCTGTATACTACATATACTTGGTTCTCTTACCCTGTTCTGGGTATTGAGTATTCTATCTAAGGAACCTAACTAAATAGTTGTTACCAATATTCATCTGCATCTTGATCCTTAGACTAGGTGACATAGGACAACGCAATCAACAACTTGCAATACTTTGGCAAAAGATTCTAACATGCTATTCATATTACTTATTCCTTGATGGCATACTCGTCAATCTGGAATACGTCCTTCACCCCCACTCTTTTGTTACCTTGAATTTCCTTTACTGACTTCCGTTAATCCTCTTGCCCAAGGTTTAACCCTAGTTCTGGTTAACATCATAGGTTATGATAGGAAGGAGCTCACAAGGACTTAGGATAGATTGGCATACTGGGTCAACCTAAGTCAACCCTACGTGTGCCATGGTACCCTGAGTCCTAGAGGGCTACTTCGTATCATAACTACGCTACTTCCCAGTCTTGGAGAGAAACTAAGTTCAAGTCCAAAAATGTGTAGATCTAGACGATCAATGCAGAAGGGTGTTGCCACATGTAAACTATAGTGTTGTATCCTCGAGAAGATCCTAATCTTATCAAAGGTACATCCTTGTAGTCGGCATGTGCAAGCGTCCTACGAAACAACCTCATCGAGATATACATACCCCTAGGAGATTATTAAAGCTTAATTAATTTGGTTTCTTAAAGGTAGATTTCAGAAACCCTGCCCAGACTCTAATCCAACTCTTCCTAAGTTCTTTTCCAAATCAGGCTCCATTAACCCTTGCAGAAATTCCTTAACTTAAGATTGCTTTCGATGTTTGTTAATTTTGACTCAACAAACAAATACCAAGAAGAAAGGACGTCAACCTCTTAAGTTCCATTATATACGTGACTTAACCACTCAACGAAAGTGTAACAACCATTTAGGTTTTATCTTAGTAGACTTTATTAAATGAAGAAACCTAATGATTACAAATCATATCTTCCTTTTTTTTTACTTTTTCATAAAACAGGAAGAGTCTTCCTCTTTGTGGTTAAGCTCTTAGGCTTTATCACACCCCTTATGTTCTTTACAAGTTCCATAGTTTTCATTGTAAATTCATTACACATTACTCTTAGTAATATGAGTTGTTTTAGATAAGATCATAGAAATTTTACAACTTATTTAGTTGCATCACAAATAGGGAATTACTCTTAATTACCTTTTTCCTACTTGTCCAAAAACACTCATAGAAACATATAAATAAGATGAAGAATAATCAATAGGATAAGATTCCATTTCTTTTACAAAAGTACAAGATAATTTACATAATCCTTGCAAGTAAATTCACATTCTTCAATTCATTTTCAAAACTTATACATTTACAACTTATGCATTTCAGGCATACTGCATAACAACAGCCTTCATTCAAAAGAGAATAACTTTTCTTTTTAAATACAACTTAAGAACAAATAAGAATTCTTCATAAGAATCAACTTAGATCGGCCAATGCATCATATAAGTTTTTACCTTCTTTTATCACTTATGAAGTTCATTTGTAAAAATTGCTAGCACGGGTTAGTTCAATGAATTGAGCATGATAAACACTAAGCCTCAAAATGAAGTGCATTCCACTAATTGTTCCAATTAAAACAACCGTGCTTTAATGAACAGCTAGTATTTCATACTCCCTAAGCATAAGTAATATCGATAAAAAGAGGAGCAATACTAAACAAATATTAACAAAAATAAGAACAAAATATAATCTATAATACATTTGTCTTATAAAATTAAAGTATAATTTATCCTATCAATTATCTTTACCAAACCACAATTCATAACAAATCATTGTTTCCAATCCTACCAAATATAATACAGCACTTATCTTTACTATAAGATACAAGAGTGTTTACAGCATATTCATCTCTTAGATGTTTTATCTAAATTTTAAGTAAAGAAGAAGAAGAGAAACCATTCCCATTATGCCGAAGTACATAACATCAGCAAGGTTGAAATATGTGTATATCATGATTTAAACTGTTCCTTTAAAGGTCATCTATGTTAAAATTCAACCTTTTAAGATATTCATTAAAACAAATCCAAATGAAATAAAATCCAAGATGGAATGATGGATTAGAAGCCAACAACAAGTTTGCAAATGTCTTTATGCCAACCTATTTTCAATTTCTTTCTACTTCATTTTCAGTCAAATGACAAGTATAAAAAGACTAATAAACACTGATTTCTCTTTTCCAATAAGAATAAAAATCAGGAGGTTCCAACCAATGAACTTAACCCAAATGCATTAGAAAAGGAGACCTATCAGAATATGATCCCAATTTATAATCATTTCTTACAACTTATTTACACAGTTTTACCTCCTCTCATGCATACAGTTTAAGCTCATGCAATAGTTCCAAGGAAAGAGAACAAGATCAACTTAAAGGAAAAATAAAACTAACTCCTACTTTCCCTTCCAAATCTTCACATTAAAATGCCTGAATTCTGCAATCCATTGAAACATTGTAATAATGAAGTTCATACACAGTCCAAGGACAATAGGTTTCTCAGTGTATCTGTAAAAGACTTAACAATATTTTATTGGACCAGAACAACCTGAAGATAAGAAGGAAGCAGGTTATCATTTCTCTTTCCTAGAACCCTTTACTATCAAATAGTGAAGTTCCATCAATCCTTACCATTAACTTTCTCTTTTAAAACTCGATAATAAAACAGTGAAGTTCAAACACAACCTGCAATCAATTTTGAATCATAATCAATCTTCCAAGACATAACATTCATTTATTGGACTCAACAAGAGGTAAGAATCTAAGTAGTTGTTAACACTCAATACTTCCCAATAGTTCAGGAAAAGTAGAACCATCTCAATGGTATGAAAACGCATCCCTACAAGAACTACAGATTTTGTTTCCAACAAAAGACAAGATAAAAATTAAAAATAATACGTACATCCAAGACTCAATTACAATTCCGAGCACAATGCAAAGCATAAACACCATCGAAGGATCAAGACCATTCAAATACTTGTAACCAAGTACAGGTAACAACATGTACCCTCAATATTTTATAAAATAATCAAATACTATAATATCAGAACCAACACATCGTTCAGGTTACCATTTCAATTAAAAACACCAAGTAAAAAATTGATTGTATAGTGATGCATCTCAATATCACAAACATGAATTTCATAATACACCATCACGTAATACTAGGCCAAGTACAATGAGACTGCATACATATAGTTCAGAGTAAGAAAAGAGGTTCCCTTCCTAGTTAACATCGAATCAAACCCATTTCCAACTTCAAATGGAAAGTAAGATGCTTGACAGAGCTCAAACCAAACAGACTACAAACATGAAGCTGAGTTCATAATGAACCTACAATAATAGTTAAATAGTTATAAGGAAATAGTTCACAAGCACCATGCCTTAAGTGAATTCGAACAACAGTACACTTTATCCAAGCTAGCAAACCAATGTTCCAAATTCGATATGGGTTCAACAACAGTCACAGTGTTTGTAAGATGGAATACAAAAACCAAGTCATATACGGTTTTTCTAGTGCATGCAAATTTTATAACAGTCAAAGCTTCTCAGCAAGGTGAGATATAAAAACAACAAGCCATATACGGATTTATTCATAGTCCATTCAACTATGAAATAAAACGCTAACACCATAGAGCTAAAAATCTCTATCACGGTTCCATCCACCGAAACAAGTTTCCAATCAAATAGTTCGAACCATTTTGTAAGTATCCATAAGAACTAGAGTTTCTTACCAGCTCGATTTCATAAAACACAAGAAGTTGCAAACACTAAACTCAACAAATACATGTAGATCCCAGTAACAATTTTAGGCTGCTAAAGAAGTCGAAACCAACAACTATTTCCAACCACTGAAGAAGCTAAACAGAGTTACCAGGTTTTTTTCATGTATGCACAGTTCCTTTGAGAAAAAGGCAATGCAAAAATAAGCTTCCAACAGAATCATGTATAACGTAGATTCAAAAACCCAGAATGCAAGTTTTACAAAACCCATCAAACAATTAACCAAATAAGCATGAAATGCACAAACTCATCAGAGTAAAGTTTTTTAATGAAAACACTTAGAGGAAAGCAAAATATTTTAATAGTTAGCAGCCTATCATGCCTGATAGTGTCGCTGTAAAATCGAAGAAGACCTCTAGCCGAACTCGTTTCTTCTCCTCTTCTCCGCGAAAGATCAAACAACAAGATACTTCTTCCATAATGCTTTTTATACATTCCAAGAAATGAAAATAGATTTGAAACCTCCAAAATAGCCATGTAATGTAGTTTAAAATACTGGTTCGAAAAACTAGAAGCGCTTGAAGAGAGAAAATTGGAGAGCATGCAAAATGAAACAACCCAGCAAAAATCCTTTGGCATACCTACCTAGGCGGTTTGGGCTCAATAAACAAAAACAATTAATTTCATTTACTCCATATCTCCCACCTATTCTTCCTTGCCACCACCTACTAATTCTGGCGATCTTTGAATAAAAAGTAACATGTATTTCCATTTTTAGAGATGTTGCCACCTAAGCCTCTACCAAACCAGCTAACCCCTGCCAAAGCTGGCAGTTTGTATGCATTTAAAAACCTTATCAACATCATCATAAATGCCTTAGGAACCATCACCACTATGCATCCGTGACCCCCTTGAGTCCTAATTCATATCCATTAGTTTTAGGATAGGTTAAATTTCTTAGGTTAGATCTTAGGTAGGATTTAAATTTATACCTTAGGATGTAACACTAATATCTAACCCCCCCCACCATGGCCTTAGCAATTAAGTTAGATAATCTCAACATAGGTAAAAAATTTAGAGTACCATAGTTTAGAATATTAGGTTAGGTTGCAGACCAACAATTCAACTAATCCAAATAGAATAAGGAGTTTTAGGTTAGAACTAAAATTCTTTCTAGTATCATAGCTTAGACATAAATACATATATATTTTACCTCGCTTAGGATCCATGGGTTCGTCCTCAATAGGATCCTAGATATCTTTCTCTTATGCTGTGAATAGCTACATTCCCATCTTCATCAACAATGACCTGTCATGGTCAATCTTCAAGGACCCAAGTCAAACAACCTACTGAATGGAAGTGCATTCACACAGAAGTCAAAGAACTTGTAACAACAAACTTTAGTCTAGCATGTAGCATAACTCATGGAATGATGATTTTTACCATTCATTCAACAGAGCAATTTTAAAACATTCCTTGGATCACTGAAATTGATCCAAGGACGAGTCAGATTAAAAGACAAGTTTACACTTTTAAAACATATTATAAATCACCTTCCAGAAGTGAAAAAGGGATTTAGAGATGTCATTCCAGTTCATTTAAAGGATCTTAAGAGTAGAAAAGGCTTATCCATATCAAGCATGATTTCCAATAATTAGAAGAACATATCCTTATAAGGAAAATCACATATCAACACTTGAATGTAAAGGAGGAAAATAACAATAGTCAAGGGTGTTACATTCAATGTGAAGACTGAATTCCTTCATGTTGAGTTGGAGGAGGAATTGTACATGTAGCAGCCACAGGGTTATGAGGTCAAAGGGAAGGAGAGGTTAGTGTGCAAATTGAAGAAGAGCTTGTATGGCTTGAAACAAGCTCCATGACAGTGGTACATGAAGTTTGACTATTTTATGCAGGAGCAGGGTTACACCAGGTGTCACTCATACCATTGCATGTACATCAAGAATTTTCTTGATGGTAGTTATATTATTCTATGCCTATATGTAGATGATATGCTTTTTACAGGGAAGAACATCCAGGAAATAATGGTACTCAAGAAGCTGCTAGGTGACTCCTTTGCTATGAAGGATTTGGCGGGTAGCAAAACAAATCCTTGGTATGAGAATAACTTGGAACAGGAAGGAGAGGAAGCTGGTATTATCTCAAGAAGAGTACATAAAGAAGGTCTTGGAGAGGGTTAATATGCAGGATGCTAAACTAGTTGGTACTCCTTTGGCAAGTCACTTTAAATTATCAAAGGAGCAAAGTCCCAAGACTGAGGAGGATAGAATACAAATGTATAGGGTACCATACTCATCAACAGTTGGTAGCTTGATGTACGCTATGGTATGCACTAGGCTTGACATTGCCCATGTAGTGGGAGTAGTGAGTAGGTTTATGAGTGATCCAGGTAGAGAGCATTGACAGGCAGTAAAGTGGATCCTTTGGTATTTGAGAGGGACCATGGGAGCAGCATTATGTTTTGGTGGATCAGACACTACATTACATGGATATGTAGATTCAGACATGGTAGGAGATTTGGATAGTAGGAGGAGCATGACAGGTTATGTATTTATAGTTGGTGATACAACAGTGAGTTGGATTTCACGGTTACAAAAGGTTGTGGCTTTGTCAACCATAGAGGCTAAGTATGTTGCTGCCACAGAGGCAAGAAAGGAGATGATTTGGATACAACAGTTGCTTGATGAGTTGGGTCATAAGCAGGAAGTTGGGAGACTACACAGTGATAGTCAGAGTGCTATTCATTTGGCGAATAACTCTGCTTTCCACTCTAGGACGAAGCACATTCAGCTGAGATATCATTTCATCAGGACAACTTTGGAAGAAGATAAGTTGAAGCTGGAAAAGATTCATACCAGTTAGAATCCTATAGATATGATGACCAAGGTGGTCACAAGGGAGAAGTTGAAGTTGCATTCAACTTTGATTGGCCTTCATGGTTGATAATGAAGGGTTAAGAACTTTTCTCAGTGGAAACAATCTCCAAGTGGGAGATTGTTGGGGTGTGGAACCTATTTTTGGTCTTCTTGAATCAATGTTGAAGTGCTGGAGCTTGAACAGTTAAGTTTGGAGACTTCAAGAGCATTCTATAGTTGTTTGATGTGACGTTGTTGTGCAGTTGTTGTGCCGTTGCTGTGACGTTGTTGTTAATTGGCTGTTAATGTTGGGACTATTTTTCCAGCCGTGGGAAGTTGAAATATCATGAATTTCAAACTTCTAGGGTCAGCTTTAAGACTTATTAAGAGGATTTTAATCCTATAAATAGAGGTGTTAGGGTATCTTGAAGATATCTTGAGTGTTCAAGAGGTCTTGAGTCTTAATGATCAAGAGTGATCAAGGTTATGCAATTGGGTGTCAATTGTGGTTTAGATGTGGTTTAACATCTTTGGAATTTTGTTGTGAGTTCATAACTGAGAGAAGACTGTGAGAGTTTTTTTATTCTTGTTGATAATAAAATCTAAGAAATTTCTTAGTGGATGTAGCCCACATTGGGTGAACCACGTTAAATCTTGTCTTGTCTTCTTCTGTGCATTATTTATTTATGTTGTTATATATTTCTACAAATATAATTTTTCTATATAGTTTCCTACTGTTGTGGTTTGAGGAATTGTTTCCTCATAATTTTTCTCTAATTCCTAACATTGTTCTCTAAGATTGATTTCAAGTTAGGCTACCATCAGTTGAGGATTTTGGATGTAGGCATTCATAAGATCACCTTCCACACGAGATATGGGAACTATGAGTTCACAATGGTGCCTTTTGGTTTGATGAATTCCCCTATAGTGTTTATAAGTCTAATGAATGGGGTATTCAGAACCTTTTTAGATCACTTCATGCTCATCTTCCTAGATGACATTTTGATATACTCACGTACATGTGAGGAGCATGAGAGACACCTTCGACAGGTTCTTCAGTGTCTTCAGGAGCAGCAAATTTATGGGAACTTGGAGAAGTGTGCTTCTTTTAGTCAGAGGTGCAGTATTTGGGTCATATCATTTCTGGGGAAGGTCTCGCAGTTGATCCTTCCAAGATTAGAGCCATTATGGATTGGCTAGCACCCACTACAGTGATTGAGGTGCGTAACTTCATGGGTTTAGTAGGTTACTACCAGAGATTTTTTTAGGACTTCTCTTGGATTGCATGCCCTATCACTTCCCTGTAGAGGAAAGGGAAGAAGTTTTTTTGGTTAGACAGATGTGAGAAGGCCTTCAGGACACTGAAGGAGTACCTCACTACAACACCCATTCTTGCAGTGCTAGATCCACAGAGTGAGTTCTTTGTTTGCACAGATGCTTCTTTAGCAGGGCTTAGAGGTGTGTTGATGTAGGATGGTAGGGTTGTAGCTTTCAAGTCTCGCAAACTCAAGGATCACAAGCTTAATTATCCTACCCATGATCTTGAGCTTGTGGAAGTTATACGTGCTTTATTTATATGGAGGAATTTTCTTCTTGGATGGAGATTCACACTCAGGACAGATCATTTGAGTCTTTGCCACCTCTTCACGCAGCCCAATCTAAACACTCGTCAATGGTGTTGGATGGAGTTTCTTTGTGAGTATGACATGGAGATAGATCATGTGAAAGGGAAGGAGAATGTGGTAGCATATGATCTCAGTAGACAGAGACATGTGGCTATGGCTACCTCAGTGAGAACAAATTTTTGGAGTAGAATTCTTTATCACCTTCCTCTTTACAGCTTCTACATTGCGGTACAAGCACAAATAGAGTCACAGAGAACCCTGAGGGGAATTTTTATGGCTTTTCTTTAGAGGAAGATGGTATTATTAGGAACATAGGTAGGATATATGTTCCCAGAGATGGAGGCTTGAGGCATGCCATCTTGGTAGAGGCACATCATGCACCCTATTCAGTCCATCCCGGGGTGAAGAAGATGGAGGCTACCTTGAGACAATTGTACCACTGGAGAGGAATTCGTCGAGATGTGGCTCAATTTGTGTCATAGTGTTTAGAGTGCCAAAGGGTTAAGGCCGAGCATCAACATCCAGTAGGTATTCTTTATCCTAATGCCATACTGTAATGGAAGTGGGACACCATTTCTATGGATTTCATTATTGGACTACCTATGTCGAGATATCACCATGATGCCATTATGGCCACAGTTGATAAATTGACAAAAGTGGCTCACTTCTCTCTAGTGAAGACCACTTATACAGCTAGAGTAGTGGCATGAGTTTATTTGGATGATATTTTTAGGTTGCATGGGATTCCGTAGAAGATCATTTGTGACCGCGATCCTTTGTACACTTCACATTTCTTGACTACAATGCAGTATGTCCTCGGGACAAGGATTAACTTTAGCGCATCATATCGCCTTGAGATAGATGGATAGATCGAGTGAGTAAATCATATTCTAGAGGATATGCTCAAGATGTATGTGATGGATCAATAGTCTAAGTGGGAGGAGTACCTGTACTTAGTGGAGTTTTCCTACAATAATAGTTTTTAGATTTCTATAGGCATGGATCCTTTTCAAGCATTATATGGTAGAGGGTGTAGGACACCCCTTAGCTTGGACATGTAAGAGGATAGAGTATCTCTTGGACCAGATATTTTATAGGATAGGGAGTAGTAGGTAGTGTTGATCAGGTAGAGATTGCAGGAGGCACAAGACAGGTAGAAGAAGTATGTAGATCAATATAGGATTTATTGTAGCTTTGATGTGGGCATGAAGGTGTTCCTTCATGTTAAACCACATAAGAGCCCTATCCATTATAGAAAAGGTTTTAAGTTAGCTCCTAGATTCATTGGTCCTTTTGAGATCTTGGAGCGTATCAGCCCTTTGGCCTACCATCTGGCATTGCCACCCAACTTGTCTCGCGTACATGATGTGTTTCATGTTTCTGTCCTTAGGATGTACATTGCAGATCCTTCTCATGTGTTGGACTAGACATCATTACAGGTGTAGGATAAGTGACAGGTGATGGTGGAGCCCATCTGTATCATAGATCATAGGACCCTAGGCCTTTGAGGTAGAGAGATTGATTAGGTACGGGTGCAGTGGGACAGCTATGATGAGACTGTAGCCACTTGGGAGGATGCCACAGTATTACGAGTGTAGTTTCCACATTTGTTCCAGTGACTTCCAGGAGGAAGTTGAGTCTAAGGGGAGGGGGATGTAGTGCCCACTTCCCTTTGACACTTTTAGATACTGATTTTGATACTATTGATTGTATTATGGACACTATTATGTTTTGTTTTGGTATGATGGTTAGATGTTATATCATGGATTATTATTGATCTGGATTTAGTTATTATGCATGATGGTTACTAGAGACTTTTTTATATGAGGTTGATGATATAATTTTTGACATGGACATAATATGGATGTTGATTTGGACTTATGACATTGGATATTTTGGGTAGACCTAGTATGATAGATCATTGATGATGATATAGTTGATTTAATTGATTAAAAATGATAATGTTGTATTCTTGATATTGTTGTGATTCATGTGTTTAGATGATTTTGAAATGTTTTTTATATAATTTTGGATGTTTTGATATGGTCATGAGGCCAAATGAGGTATTTGCATTTTACAGGTTAAAAATCACAACAATGTCGGGGGCAGGTTATTAATTCTGGGTGAATTCAACAAGGTCACCATGGCAACTGTGTTGTGTGTTGTGTGTTGTGTTATTGCTAGGAATTCCCATGGGGGGATTTCCATTATATGTGACCATGGGATAAGTGTTTTATTTATGTTTTCCTTTTAATTATTGTTGTATGTATATTATTTGTAATGTGTTCCTTCTTTTAATTAATTTAAATGTGATAGATTAATGTGAGAGATCATATAGTTAAATTTTATTTAAATTAAATTGGGATGTAGAATGTAATAAATAAAGTTGTTATAAATATTAATGTTGGAAGAGTGTGTAAGTTAACATGTAAGAATGTGCAAGAAATATGTAAGAGTCTTGTAAGGAAGATTTTGGAAGGTCTAGCACTCCATCTTTTATGAAATTCGAATTTGACCTTGGAGGCCAAATTTGAAGGCTTGTGGGACAAGTTAAACTTGTCCCACACCTCTTAAAATGATCCACAAACCATGCCTATGGTTTGGAGGTTAAATGTAGGCATTTATAATGCATTTTGAAGTGACAATATGTAAGTTTTAATTGCACTTCCCTTACATGTTTTAATTTAGTCCTTTTGGAGTATGGGCATTTTTTGGAGTGTGTAAGTCATTTTGTCATTTTATTTATTGTGATTTGGTGAAGGATGTTGAATTTCCTCTTGGGGTTGAGGAAGAATGATGTGGCATCCCACATGGATCCACATCATCCTCTTCTCTTCCCTTTCCTATAAAAGTTAAACTCCTTGCTTGTTTATGGTTGTTGAAACTTTGTCCATTTCCTCTTAGGGGGGAATTTTTGGTGCTGTTTCTTTTGGAGCTTGTTTGAGGAAGAGCTTGGAGTATTTTTCTTGCTTGAACCTTGCTGATTTTGGACTGTATTTGGAATCTTGGAAATCTTGTGAGCTTGGAACAAAATTTAGTATGGAGAGGTAGGATCTTGAGCTGTGTTTTAATTTCTTTTCCTTCTCTTGCATGCATGTTTGAAGGGTGTTTGTGTTTGCATTCTTGGCTGGTTGGGTAGAATGCTTAGGGCATGGTGTAGGAGAAGGCTATGTGGATTTCATATGGGGGGCATAAGGGATTACCAATGGCACTGTTTTATTGAGGAGGGAGTTTTGGTTTGGGATCCACCTTGGAAAAGAAACTGCTTGCATTTCTTACTCTTGGGGGGCATAAGGGATAAACTTGGGGGGCATAAGGAGGGGTTGGGAGATATAAGGTTTATGGGGTTGATATGTTTATTAGTAGTATGCATTTTGGTTGATGCCTAATTCCAAATTGGGAGGCATAAGGAGTTCCCCATAGTTCTTTCTCTTGTTGGCTTGCTTGATCAAGCCTATGTGTTGTGTGTATGATTTCAAATGCAGTTGGGAACTGCTGTCTTGTTAGACTACGTATTTTATTGTTTGTATACAATTTGAAGAATGCTTGTTTGTTGTGGAAGAAGCCTTTGTTGCCATGTGTTGATATTCATGCTTGATTTCAATATGGTTGGGGCTCGGGGGCCAATGAGGAAAGGATGGCTTCTTCTTTCTCATTGGATGTCTTGGTTGGGTGGAGAGCGTTGCCTTTCCCCCTTCCTTGTTGTGATCAAGATAGCAAAGAAGAAGAAACAAGCATGTTGCTATTTGGAGCAAGGAGAAATTACAGTTTGACAGTCCTTTTCTTTGAGAAAATTCAATGTAACCTTTCCCACCTTGAGTGGATGAAATGTATAAATGTTGTAATGTGAAGCATTGCATTGTTAATGGAAGTTGTAGTTACATTGAGGAATTTAAATAAGAGTTACACTTGTTTTATGTTTTTAGAAAGAAATGTAAAGGACATTATAAGCATTGTAATTTTTATTTTGTAATCGAATTGGAAGAGTGTTAAGTTGTAAAAGTGTCATTAAATTATGAATAAAATATTGAAGTGGTTTCAAAATTGAATTGTATACTGGAATTGTTTTGCTATCCAAGAATGATATCTCTGTTTTGAAAAGGAATAAGAAACAATGTTGTTATTGTATGTATTGTATTTGAAAACAAATGAAAAAAAGGAAATTTGTGATGTTTTATTTGATGAAAAATGAAAGAAGGCATTTCTTTCTCAAAGTGTATTGCACATTTGATTTGAATTATTGTTGAAATTTAATTTCTATTTGGAATGTTGAAAGAAGAAGGCACATGGAATGAAAGATCAATGTTATTTTCCTTGTAAAATGTATAATAAAACTGAAATCAGAGATGTAGTTTCATTTAGAATTGGATGGATGATTTAATAAGAAATGCATTTGACTAAGTTAAGAATCACATGCACATTTAAATGACAAAATGGAGGTTCCAATTGGAAGAAACAGTTCACTGTAAGTATACTTCATCCTGACAATTCACATTTTCATAAAAATGAACAGTTCATACTTGCACTAAACAATAAGTTATGAAACATTGAAAATTAGACTTATTACTACCTAAGGAACTCAAATTCACTATAACAGTCAAGAATGAATCTCCAAAACTTAATGAATTTCAATTCGGAGCTTGCACAATCATTTTTCCGTCTATTTCCGGAAAAATGCAACCTTGAATAGATTGGATAAATTGACTTCCCTAAAACACTCTAAACCCTCCCTAGACTGATCCTCCATGTCTTGTTTGACATGTTGAGCGAAGGAGGAGTTCTAATTTTATCAAAATTATAAGTTGGAAATTACCAGTTTGTCAAATAAAGGCTTATAGATTGCTTTTACAAAATTGACCCTTAAAAATTGATCAAAAAAGTAAATTTGATGTTCCTTGTGCAAAGAGGGCTTTGAGATATTTCCAAAAAGTCCTTGTTTTCCCAAAACTTGAGCTTTCTAGCTCAAGTTATGACACTTTGAAGTTTTTGTGCCTTGGCGGGAAAATTTGGGAAAATTTTCCCTGGCGGGCCCGCAACCCAAAAATTTCCCATCAAAATTATCCTTAGAATTTTTTTTGAAATTTTGGGCTTGGGAAAATTTTCACTTTTCCCTCTGCACTAGCCCGCAGCCAATCAGAGGCTGCCACGTGTCCTCCAGGGGCTAAGGTGGAGGTGCGAATAAATTTTACCCCTTAAACTTTTTTAAATTTTTTTGAAAATTTTCACTTTTCCCTCCATGACGGCCTGTAGCCAATCAGAGGGCACCACGTGTCCCCTTGTGGCTATGATGGAGGTGTGGGTTATTTTAAAACCCTTAGATTTTCTAATTTTTTTGGGAAAAATTCCCATTTTGACCCCACCGGCCCGCGGCCAATGAAAGCTTGCCACGTGGCACCTTGGGGGTGGCGGCGGAGGTTCAAGAGAAATTTCATTTTTTTGGGCCTTTGGGAAAAATTCTAAAAATCCTCCTGTGGTCCATAACTCTACCTTCTCCCTTGATTTCCATTCTTCGGCAGGCGTGTGGACCCACACGCCCTTTCTTTCCTTTTTTCCCTTCAGGTGCTAAGCGCTAAATCAGTCTGCCGCCCCGCCCTTTCCTTTTCCCTTTTTTGCCTTGCGCCAGGACTTGACATGTGTCCCCTGGGGACCCATGGGGGTGCAGAGTACATTTTTTCTTTGAGACCACATTGGGAAAATTTCCCAATGTCACCCCACAACCTGCCAACCCGCCCAAGGTGCACTCCTCCTCCTCTTGCCACATGTCCCCCTTGGGGAAAATTTGACCCCCAAACTCCGCCCACTCATAACTTGAGTTCTGTAAGGAGTTAGGAGGACTTCTTTATATCACTGGAAAGGTGAGAAAATTTCCTATCCATTGGAAATGGTTTAGGGAAATTTTTATAGTGTTGAATATGAAAAGAATCTAGTTGAAGTTCTGTGCCTGTTAGAGAGCAGGTATGGGGTAAGATTACTCCCTGAATCTAACCAGAACATCTAACCCTAAAATTTGAACCTTGTAAACTTGTTATAAGTTAATAAAGGAAAATTTTTCCTTGGTTAAAAGGTTTGTTCTAGAACCTATAGTGAAAACTCATGTCTTGCAATTTAGTTGTAGACACTTCAAATAAAAAAAAATTATCCCATAATTTTCTAGCTAATCCTAGGTTGTTTCTTTGGTCTCAAGTGGTTGTGGAAACGGGCACTACAGCTTGGTATCAGAGTAGTGGTTTAGAATATTGGACTATTGGGCACACTAGAAAACTTGAGACATGAAAACTTAAACCTAGCACACCAAAACCTAGAAAACAACTTAGCAAGAATTTGTATGTTTTTAGTAAATATGGAAGTTGTATAACTTAGCAAATGAACTAACTCTCACTTTGGTCTGTGTAAGAGGCTCAAATGAAGCGAGAGGAACCTTCATAGAGACTCAGAATCATCACCACCACCACCACCACCAACACCACTAGATTAGGTTGTAGCAACCATTCTACCTTATATTCTACAGACCCTTCAGGATGTTAATGCCGCTCTACGCGGAGGATTAGCTGGAGGGCAGACAGCTAGTCATGATAGAGCTCCTTCTATCGAGGGTCAGGTACCCCCTCGACTTAGTGAGAAGCATAAAGGAGAGAAATACCATGTGGAGTCATCCAGATTAGATTCACCACCTAGAAGATAGGGTGACAAAGTTCCGAAGCATAGAGAGAGGTCTCGGAACCCTAGGCTTAGGGATGAGCATGCAAAGAGACCTAGAGGCCAACAGACCACATCAGGGGATCACATAAGGGAGATCCTAAAGCTTAGGCCCTCACACTACTTAGGTGATACATGTGGATTTTAGGTAGAGGCATGGCTAGTGAGCTTGAGCGGTTGCTTCAAGCTTTATCCTTGTTCTAGTAACACGAAAGCTCGTGTTGCAATCCATCTACTAAGGGATGGAGCAGGAGTTTGGTGGAGGACAGAGGAGTAGAAGCTCCATGTAGATTTAGAGATAGTGACTTGGGAGCTATTTGAGGAGAGATTCAGGAGTAGGTACCTATCACGGAAGTTCATCTAATAGAGGATTGATGAGTTCCATGACCTTCGACAGGCTACCCTTTCAATAGTAGAGTATGAGAGTAGATTTCTAGATCTACTTCAGTATGTAGGGTATATGCAGGATGAGCAGGTGTGGATTCATAGATTTATCTAGGGATTGAATATGGATATTGGAGGTGTAATGTGGATTCATTGTCCATAGAATTTAGTAGAGGCCGTTGAGAAGGCCTATATTACAGAGGAGACTTGGGGTAAAACCCAATAGGCTAGAGACAGAGTCAGGAGTCGCATTCAGCAGATGCAGGATGGTAGATCGAGAAGTTCAGTACCTCTTCCTTGTGGTGGTTAGCATTTAGCACAATCATCCTTTAGGCTGCAGTAGTAGCAATAGTAGTAGTAGTAGTCCCGTCCACCTTATAGACCTCCACATAGAGCTGATGCGCAGAGAGGTCAGAGCATGGGGCCTCCTCTTAGGGGTCCCATCAGGACACATGGTGGACCTAGATCTTAGTTAGTGAGAGCTTGCTAGTAGAGGCCACAACAGACACAACCACATCATCATGATCCACACCACAGGCTTCTAGGGAACCTACTGGAGATGTTGTTCCTTGGAGAGGATCAGGTGGTTGCTTTGGATGTGGAGTAGCTGGACATTTTTTGGAGAGAATGTCCTCAGAACCCTAACAAGGGTAAGGCACTAGTTTCTGAGCTGATAGTTGGTGACATTGGACGTAGCCATAGGATTTATGTAGTGATTGAGATCTTCTAGGTAGATCACCAGAGCACAGTCATTGAGACCACACGTAGCATTGGTGGTATTCTTACCTCTGTATTGTTTGATTATGGTTCTTCTGATTCTTTTTTTACACCATCTTTAGTAGAGCAATGTAGGCTGGTGGCAGTTAGGTAGGGTCTTAGTTGGGATTTCAAGATGGCTTCTAGAGCCAAGATCTCTGTAGACTCCTTAGTTAAGGAGTGTTTTGTGGATTTGGGACCTTTCACCACCACCTTAGATCTTCGTATTCTTCCTTTGGGCTCGTATGGAGTTATCTTAGGTATGGATTAGCTATCTACACATAGGGCCAGGATGAATTGTTATCATAAGACTATAGCTTGTGTAGATGATTTAGGAGTTGAGTCAGTGATCTCGGGGGTCAGGAGACCCGTTTCTATTCACACCATTTCTGCTATACAACTTAAGTGGTGTGTGCAATGGGGTTGTTAGATGTATGCTATTACAGTCAGTTACAAATCAGAGGATAGGTCTAGTAGACCATCCCTAGATGATCATCCCATCTTGAGAGATTTTTCTGATGTATTTCCAATGTCACCCCGTGACCCACCAACCCCGCCCAAGGTGTACTCCTCCTCCTCTTGCCATGTGTCCTCGCTTGGGGAAAATTTTACCCCCAAACTCTGCTCACTCATAACTTGAGTTATGTAAGGAGTTAGGAGGACTTCTTTATATCACTGGAAAGATGAGAAAATTTTCTATCCATTGGGAATGGTTTAGGGAAATTTTGATAGCATTGAATATGATAAAAATAATAGTTGAAGTTTTTATCCTTTTATAGAGTAGGTATGGGGTAAGATTACTCCTTGAATTTAACTAGAAAATATAACCCTAAAATTTGAACCTTGTAAACTTGTGCCTTGGTAAATAGGTTTGTTCTAGAACCTATTAGTGAAAACTGATGTCTTGCAATTTAGTTTTAGACACTTCAAATTAAAAAAAAAATATCCCATAATTTTCTAGCTAACCCTAGGTTGTTTCTTTGGTCTCAAGTGGTTGTGGAAACAGGAACTACAATATTTTTCCAAAAAGGCTTTCTCCATTTTCTCCCATGAATGAATGGAGTTAGGTGAAAATCCCATGAACCACATCATAACAGTGTCTCTGAGGGTGTAAGGGAAAATTTTTAGTTTCTGGTTGTCTATTTTATAGTCATATGTCTGGTAAAGAACTTTGAATTCAAATAAGATTTGGTCTGGGTATTCTATGGAAATTAATCAAAAGATAGGGAGGATAGAGTCAAAAAATTTAACTCATGGGTACATTCTCATCTTCATTGATGATGATTGGAAAATTAAATGTTCTACCCAATGGCTAGTTCTCATCATTCCTGTTGTCCCCCATCTCAAAAGGTTGTTTTGGTTATAGATAAGATGATGCAGATTATTCAGAAGGGCTACGAGGCACTGTATTAGATTCAATGTCACTTTTAATGTACCCTAATTGTTCTCTTTTTAGATATATTATTTAGATATTATGAAGTATAAATCTCCCTTGAATGTCCTGTGGCTTATACATCAAGGTTATTTGTGTAAACAAGGCCTAAGAATTCTACTGGTTACATATATTAACTTCATTAACACCCATAACATGTAAAGTGAATAAAATAACGTGCTATGCTTATGGTTGTCCCTAGAAATGACACTAAAAATGATGGGTCGTTGTATTCTCCAATCATTTAACCAACATATTCTTCTGCTAGTATCATTATAAAATTAGGGCTGTGTGTCCTAGGTTGTATGCAATGAATCCTTATGCAGGTCACTTGTTAAGTGGTTCCTTTTGGGGGGTTTTGATGGTGTGTTTGTTTCCCTTTGTCTTCTAATCTACAGAAATGTAATGCTAAACTACTAAAACACCGTTGTTGTGATTAAATGTGTTTAAAGGAAATACTTTACTAGAATTGAAATACACACACCAAATTAAGATAACAAAATTAAAATAAAACACACATACTGAATTGAAATAGCAGAATTGAAATAACACACTCTAAATTGAAATGGTAGTAAAGGAATATACCAAAGCAAGGAAATAATTAATTACATTCAAATGTGAACTTATTAGAAAACAACGAGCATACATGAAATGTAAATCCTCCAGTCACCTAAGTTGAGTGGGCCCTTTCTCTTCCTTGGGATGGAGGTACTCTCAACACTGGATGATTTTCAAAACAACATCAGCTATATTAATTTGAATAAGTTCTGAGACATGCTCAACATAACATTACAAAGTAAATACTAATTGGTAGATCATTGTACTATAAACTTATATTATCAACTAACTCTAAATTGTTCTCAAGAAGATGAATATATATAGACATAGTCACTTACATAATGTGCCATAACAATAGGCACTGAATTCATCCAATAATAGCCTCAATAATAGGAACATGGATGGAGCCAAGTTCTTCAACAAACAAGTCGACAGATAGGTGGAGGTGAAAAAATTTCTTGATGAAGGGGAGAAACTTGAGTTTATTGCATCTGGAATAAAGGTGACTTCTATCCCTAAGCCATTTACTAAGATAGTGTGTATGATGGTTAGGTACGTCAATTTGGAGGGAAGATATGTCACCATTCCCCTAAAAAATTTAATATTCCTCAATCATTTTCACAGGAATCTTACCGTCAATTTCTCGCATTATTTACTTAATTCCTTAGAGAAGTATGTTCTTGAAGTTCAGAAACATACCAGGGTTGTTCCCCTTCACCAAGGTCTAATCCTATTCATCCACAACCATTACTTCTCCGGATCTCGCCCTCTGCCTACTCCCCATATTATTATCCCTCTCCTAGCTGACAGAGATTTAGACACTGCTACCTCAGGTAGGACAAGGAAAGAAAAGAAGGCTAAGGTTGCTCTGCCTTCTTCACAGAGGATTTTGCGTAGTCATAGGGATTTGGAACTTGCGGAGAACTTATTGCACATAAGTAAACCTGTTGATAATTCTAGAGAAGTGGCACTTCTTACCAGGGTTAGTAAGCTTGAAGAGGAGATCAAAGACCTCGAAAATTCTATGAGGAATATGGAAAAAACAAAAGGTAAGAGGAAGCTGCAAAATTATGAGGACATGGATACTATTGCTGAGATTTTCAAGAAGCTACTTTCACTTGATGCTAGACTAGGAAATGCCAAGGGGCGTTAGGATTGCATACTCTCTACTCTAAAAGGTGTCTATAATTTTATGGAACAACACGTGAAAAGTGTGTGTAGCCTTATTGGCATTCCTGATAACATCTGGGATTCTAATGAGAACCGTGACCTTGCACTTTCTCAGACAAACATGAACGATCCTTCTCATGCCACAACCATTGCGCTCTTCACCTCTCTCTAGAAAATTAAGGTCAATATTGATAGGGTAGTCAAGTGATGTGGTGCCCAGATGCTACTTTTTTGTTGTGAAGGTGTTGTTTTTCGGTGGTTTTGATGTTGTTTTCTTACTAGGATGCCCTGTTTTAGATCCCTCTTTGCTATTTTTTGGCTCTTTTTTTCTTCTTCGAACCACTGTCTAGAGTGATCATTTTGTACTCTCTTTACTGATTTATCTAGCTTTTGAGCCTCCATGTTTAAGGAATTTAGCATTTCTTGGATCATTTTTCTCCTTCTATTATCTGGATTTTTGAGCCTTTTTGTACACAGGGTATAGTCCCTTTAAAACTATTTATCCATGATAAAAAAAAACATTTCATTGAAATTCTACAATAATACCAAAAACATGATTCATGTTTACAGGATTGTGGAAAAATTCCTCCACAATGGCATGATGGATATAGACTCGGCCTCCTTAATTGAAACTTATAGAATTGGCAGTAAATGCTTGCTATTATCTTGCACATGTCACCACATTTACTCACAGAGGTGATTAGTGGGAGTTTCTATTGACAAAATTTTACATGAAATAAGAACAAGAGAAAATTCATTAACTTTACTAGGATATAACTATATAAATCATCCCCATGCACTAATTAACATGTTTTAATAATCCCAACCTTCTATTTCTATTGATGAATTCATCAATAAAAATAAGCTTTTCTTTTTTAGGTTATATCCTTTCAACATGTGTACCATGAAGGAAACACTCTTGTTGATTTTATGGCCAATATGGGGGTGAACTCAAGGGGTCTTAAGGTGGTAGAGGATCTTAATAAGATGCAAGCCAAATTTAAAGAAATCGTGAAAAGGGAAGCTATACCTAATAATACACCTACAAATGAGGAAGCAATAATTCCTCAGACTCGTGACATCACTTTCTCATGATTCCCAAACTTGTGCAAAATCTCCTTTCAAATCCTAGTAAGGGAAGGTCAGATATTTTTTATTTCTAGAAGTGGGATGATAAGATTGGGGAAGGTAACCATTATCAAAATAGAAAGAAGAAAAGGTTTAGGAGAATGGGGGGTGACTTAGTGCTAACTGAACCTAGAAAGAGATAGGAGATATCCAAAGAAGCTAAGATACTGCTTGAAAAGGTAGGAATGTTACCCTTCTTCAACATCTTTGATGGCTTCAATGAAAATTTGAGTGAAGCTGTGGTGAAAACTTGGAAAGAAGGCCATGTTTAGGTTGGTAAATTTTCCTTCACCATTACCCCCAAGCTTATTTCCAAAGTTATGGGTTTATCCTTGGTAGGAAGATGTATCTACAAACCTAAGTCAGACTATAGCCTGGAGATTGAATGCTTTATGAAAGGTAATGGGGTGCCTATCTCTCTCTATAATGGCTATGCTCAAGGCAATTTGGCCCCTCCTTTTGAAGAAATTACTCAGCTGTTTGTAGCCTACATTACCTTAGAAGGTCGATATAAAATGATATATGGATACCACTTCCCTATGCTGAACCATGTCTGTAATGCTAAGCCCTATAATTTCCCCTTCTTCTTGTATACTTCCCTCTCGAAATCTATTGCCATGATCGAGAAAGGTGCCTTCACCTTACCATTACACCAAGGCCTCATAAAATCCCTTATTAGGCTGGGAACTCCCTTTTGGGAAAAAATGAAAAATTTGGGGCTTCAACTACTGATTGTTCAGAGCCGAAGGAGGGAAGTTTTAGTGGGTATCTAATTGGAAAACTTGTGGAAAAAAGAACTAGATCTAACCCAAGTCAAGGTGGACTCAAGAAACGAAGTAGGGGGGAGGAGGCACCAAAGACGGTTGAGGAAGTGGAGGTTATCTTAGAATCAGGTGAGAACCAAGAAGGAAACCCAACCCATTCTATTTCTAGTAAGGATAAAGATGCAGCTGAAGGGGAAAGAAGTGATGAGATGGGGAGTGAGAAATCTCTGGATACTTCTGAAGGAAAGCATTTCAAAGAAATCGAAGGAGGCCATTGAAATCATGCATGCTCTTAAAAATACCCAAAAGGAATTGTTTACCACCCAGGACTCTGCTGTCAAATCACATGCCTTCATGCGAGAATTTGAGAATTGCTAGGTTAGATACTGATATTAATAGACATAAGATCGATATGGTGTCCATGGACTTGAGGGAACTAACTGAAAAAGTGGAAAAGTTATCTTCTATTGTTCTTAGCGAACAACTCAAAAATGTTAATGGAAGAAGCCAGGAGATGGAAAAGGAAATGCTAAAGATGATAGAAATCATTCTTAAGATTCGTGATGTCCATCTCCTCAATGTTAAAAGCACGATCCACCACCTCAAATTTTTAGCAGAGATGATTCATTCTATGGAACCTGCAAAGGAAAAAGAAAAAGAAGGAAAAGGTCCCAAAGTGGAGATTCTTGAGCCTAACTACAAGTATTGGAAATCTATTATCACCTTCCTTTTCAAATAATGGAATTGGCTATATGAATAAAGTGGGGGAGCTGATAAAAGAATGATCAAGAAACATAGGATAATGGTTTTTTTTTTTGTTAGTTCATATTTGTTTTGTTGTTAGTTCTTATGTCTTTCTGTTGTTAGTTATTTAACTTCTTATATGTTGTTTGGAAACATTTACTTTCTGGTGGTTTCTCTTATCTGTTTGGTTTGTAATGCTTTTGGATTTTGTTTAGGCTTTAATGGTAAATCCCTTGGCCTCTTTGTAATGATCTGGTAATAATTTTTATGGAGTAGGGTCCCCTCAACCCCTTTTTACCTCTAATAAAAAAGATGTTTTAAGAATAAATCAATAACCTCATAGATGATATAATAAGTCAAAATAATGCACTCATCACCATACATGGTCAAAACCATACAACACCATACATTCCTTGATAAAGGGTAGTTTCACCAAAAATTCAATTTTTAATAGATTCTACCAGACATATATAGGTTATCTATATAAGAACAAATAAAAATTACATAGTTTAGAGAAGGAATGAGTACTTTATTCCTTATTTACAACAAAATGGGTTTGTGGGCATGGGCCTCCATCTCCCTAGAAAATTTGAAGATTTCTAAATATCAATTTAGACATAATAACACCTTATGGGGTCATGACATGGGTAATTCCGTCTAAGGTTTGTTGTAACAAATTTGGCCTAGATTCATCTGTAGTAGTGTGGTCTATGGGTTTAGTGGAAAGCATCAACACAAAATTGTGAATTCATAAACTAATATTTCCCTTTATCTCACCATATTCTTAGAAAATAAAATGATATAACCAAAACTACAAGATTCAAAGAATGGTATTTTCTCTTCTCTATTCGATTTAATATAATTTAAATCTTAATCAAAGAATTAGTGATCAATCAGATATATCAAAAACACACAATATACAAACATGCAATGACAAACAAGTGTAATTAGCAAGAGGATGAGAGTGAATTATCTTATATATGGTTGTTTGTATCAAAGGATTGTACATAATTTGTTTGGGAGACAATGATCTACAAGTGTTCCAAATAGTAGTGTCCGGGTATAGACAGGATTGCCTAGGGTTCTAGTGTCTTGGAAAAGAGCGCATATCTAAAACTTTCAGTGTCTGATAATGTCACCTTCACTTTCCTTTGTGTCACATGTACGTAAATTTAGGGTTCTCCTGTCACACATGTAACTACAAAACAAATCCTAACTATATACAAAATGTTGAAACACACATTAGATGAAATAAAATATGCATATGTTTGAGTCGGATTAACCTCTTTGGTCACTTCAATGTGATTGTCACCGAGCACTATAATAAATTTTAGAATTAATGTAGTTTTCAGTGTGTGAGTGTGTGTGATAGAACCACTTCCCTTAAAAAGATGTTATCCTTGTATAAGTTACACCAAGATAGCTGGCTAAAACTAATTTTCCACCAATATGAAGTGTGCTATGGAACTCAAAATTTTCCCTTCATATACATTGAATAATGCATCCCAAATTTAGTCCTCAAGTGTTCTGTTTTTCCCAAGTATTAAATGGAAAATTGTGACCCAATTTCCCATTAGAATAATTAGTAGGTTGTGTATATATATGACTCGTTTATTTGAATTTTTACACTTAGTGACAGAAAAGGCCAGACCCAAACATGAAATAAGAATTAGAAAAGATACAAAATCAAGTGCCAAGTGATAATTTGAAATACAAGCAAGAGTGGAAAAAAGCGTCAGGAAGGGACACTAGTGCCCATACACTAATGTCATTTTTGGGTGGTACCATCCTTAGGAAAAAACATACACTAGACCATGGATAGAGAGGGGGGTTCCTGTGACATGACCAAAAAGCATAAATCTATAAATTATAAGACAATGCCACAATAAAAAAGAAATCGACAAGACTTTGGAGAGGTGTCAACAGTGTTTAATTTCATCACCTAGGAATCATGCATATAATGAAATACTAGAGGCATAATGTAATAGTAATAAGTTCATAATTTGTATCTACATTTCCCCCCACTTTATAATAGTGAATGAATAATCAAAAGCATAAAGTAGATAGGAAGAGTGTACCTTGTGGAGAGCCAAAGGAGGTTGTAACTGATAATGTGCTAAACGAAAATTATAGGATGTGTATTGTGGAGTCTAAGAGGGGACATGAACCATAGGGGTGAATTATGGGTATAGTGAAAAGGATACCTATATTTTTAATTGAATATTTCCTTTTCTTGAGCATTTTTTTTCTTAAGATTGCTCCTTGTTCCATTTTTGTTGGCTTTTGTTGGGATAAATATGAACTTGTAAAAGAATAAAGTTTAGTCAATGCTCATGGTATATCAAATTGAACTTTAATTTAGATAAAATAAGAATATAAATGTGTAAATAAAATAAGTTAATAAAGGATAGTGTACACCTAAATGATGAGATAAAAAAGATATAATGTTATCATGTGTTGTTTCCTTGGATAACTTTTTCTAGGTGATTGTTAGAAGGGTTAGGAGTGACAAATTCCCAAACTAATGTAAATACTCTAAGGATTAGGCATATTTCCACCAAAGGAAGAGCTTTAGGAGAGTGGTCAGCTTCATCCTCCATCCATGAAACTTCCCCATGGATAAGTACCACTACAGATGGTCACCAACCCAAATAGTAACTGGCCATGAATGAAACTTTGTTCTAGACATATATTTGTACCTATATATGTCATAGGTGTCCCTCCTTATTAGATACCGGTAGGAAAAATAAGAGATAAGAAATAAGAGTGATTAATTCCCTTGTCCAAAGTATGAAATGTGATATTGATTTTATTCCTTTTCTCCATATAGTAGATTGAATTTGAATATATGTTGCTAAATTTTATAAAAACCTGTCATTGAGAAATTATGCCAACTACTAAACTACCTATTTTTTCCATAGGATAAAACCACCTTGTTGAGAAGTGAAAATGGCTAAGTACTTACCATGTGTAGAGGTTAGGGACCATACACAAGGGATGCACAAAGGGACACACACATGTAGGAAGGATCAATGTGCAAAGGTTCACACACGAGTAGATAGAATTTGGGACTTAGTTGATTTTCTATAATGCGTCTAAAAATAATGAAGTAGAGTTGGAGTGGCGTCCAAAAAAGGTATAAAAATAGACAAAAGTAGGATAGCTTGGGACACACACAAGGGAGCTATAATTGGGAAAAACACATGGAGATCAAATATAAAGAACACACATGGATCAAGCTAATAATATTATTAAAGTATATTAAATAATGTAAGATCTGATGTGAATATAGATTTATCTATTATTAGCACATGTTGTAAGAAACATGCAATCTATTGTAAACAATCCTATTTTTAGAAAAGTGAAAGTAAGCAGTGAAGGGAAAGTCCCCAATGTATATATATATATATATATATATGTATATATATATATATATATATATATGGTACTGCATCTTTGTTTAGTATAGTTTGACAATTCTAGTATTTTGGAGTCTGCGAGTTCTACAGTTCTAGAGATTAGGGAATTTGTTATACAAGGTTTTGAGTGTTATTAATGTAAACTAGTTCTATGTTTGTATGGGAGTGTGCATGTATGGATAAATGGTGTAATGTGATGTTATGTATTCAAATCTTATGTTATTTGATGAATTATACTTGTGATAGAAAATTGTGGACAGGTTGATTCGTATTCAAATCTTGTTAGTCGTTATATATATAATGAATTATGTATTATATGTTTTGCTTAATTGACATAGTATAGAGTATCTACTTATATGAATGGTTATCATGGTTATTGAACATGCATGCCAACATCTTGTTAAGAAAATGAAGGAGGGACATGGTGATTACGTGCACTTTAGGTGAGACTCCAAACTTGTCTAGATGAAGTGTCATCACACATAACTAATGTTGGGAAACAAAAATACTACATTTTGGTTCCATTTCCAGGACTTAAACCCAAGTCTCTTGGGTGAGAGCTGAGTATCCTAACTAAAGAGGCTATATGATACTTGTACTTATATTAGACTTGGTTCATAAGTGCGTGTGACAATATGGGAGAAGAGTTCTTGATGGACACAAACTGGGTATGTGTGAAAGAAGAGGAAAGTGTCACATGTGTTTAGGAATGATGGTGCTCAAAAGAGTTACTCAAGTGATGAAGACCATGAAAAGGTCATGTAGTGTAAAGTGAGGGAGATATTAGCATGATAGATTAATTAGTGTGTGGTGTAGAGGAAGTGTGTACAAGGATTACTATAGCCTAGAAAGTAGTAATGTGCCAGAAGGTTACAACTACCGCGTGTAGAAGAAAGCATAAGAAAGTAGGAAAAATAAAAATCACATTTAATGCTTGGAGTGGTGGTAGGTGTGGAGAAAATAATGTGATAAAATTTTGGAAATCTATAAAAGGGGCATGGGTGAATTCATTCTTACCCTACCTTGTGAAGATTTTTAGCTATTAATGAGTGACAAAGTGAAAATTTGTTACTAAGTGCGAAGAGATACAATCAAAATAGAAAATTCAGATGAGCCAAGAGAAGTTTGAGGGTAGAGAACTCCATTGGTGGATGTAGATGTGTAGGGAAAATGTGTTCGATAAAGATATTTGGAAATGAGGGTTCAAGCTAGGGTTTGTAAAAATATAATTACACAGAGTTTGAATTATGGCATGGTGTTACAAAGAACAAAATTAGGGCACAAAATTGATTGGTTTGGGGACTAAGTGTGAAGGAGGGTTGAGGAATTAAATGGAATTCAGCATGAAGACATAAAATATTGAGTAAGTTATTCAGACACATAGGGTACATAATTCTTGCAAATTTAAAGCTTTGAAGAAAGTGTGAAGTTAACAATGACACCAAAGAAAATCACCCACCATATCACCTAAGGGTAAGGGAAAGGAAAAAGAATCCTACAGTAGAAGATGCACCAGAAGAATGGTTTTTAGAGATGCAGTACCCTAATGAAGTAATTGTAGGGAAGCCGTGGGATTCACAATTAACTAACTGTAAGATAAGTGATTATAATCATCACTAAGAGGTGCATGAAGGTGAAATAAACAAGGATGTGCTGAGGAAGATAGACCAGAGGAATGTAGAAGGGAAACTACTGTATGATGATATAATGAAGAAGGATTTGGAGAGTTCTGGAGTCCTTCATTTATACGAAGTACCTTTCTTCGAAAAACTAGAGTGATTGTATTAGTGGCTAATGTCGTGCATCCATGAGGAATTTTTCTACTTTGCCAGCAGAAGAATGTGTATCACCATGCAACTTATTGAATGAGTGACAAGTTTGCACATCTCAAGTATTGATATTGAGAAGTATTTAGATAATGATGATGGGGTAGAAGCCACAATAAATCAATTAAATTATCAATGTGGGAATCATGCAATGGAGGTCACAACCATTAATGACCTAGCCACATAAGTTTCAGTGGGTATTTTGAGCTACAAGTTAGACACATCATAGAAATGGTCCCAAATGAACAAGAAGTGGTTGAACATAGCACACAAGATGGCACAAAAGGCTATGTACAATATTACCATATTCATTACTGAGGGACTAGTGGAGGAGGTGTGCATTCAAGTGAGAAAAGGTGAGAAGATAACTTGGGGTGCCATACTACTTTTAATAGTGTTTTTGGGAGATAGTGGTACCCAATGGGCCCAAGGATAAGGTTTGAATATACCTAGTAGAAAAAAAATCCCCCATGCAAGTATTTACACAATATACCTATGATGGAGATACAAACAATGTATATAAGCTTTAGGTGTACAAGTGGTATAGAAAAATACGCAAAGAATTTGAGAATGAGTAACACATGCCAAGGGAGCTGCCTTTGATACTCGAAGTTAAGGAAGGATTTGCAGTGCATTAGCACTTCATTCTGGGAAGGTTTTACATGGAAAATGGAGAAAAAATCCCATGGTTCAAATTACCCTTCGCCTTCACTGCTAAGTACTTCCAGGCATCAATGAACATGATTAAGGATGCATGAAAGTTGGTTTTTGATGTTGAAAAGGTAGACTCTAACTGCCACACTTTGTGCACCACTTGCGTATACCCCTCCAAGTTAGCATGTGTGGATATAATGGAATATGATAACATGGACATCACTCATATAACTCTTGTGGTGGGGGAGGACACAGTAAGAGTTTATGTTTATCTGAGGCCCATAATGAAAAATGGAAAGTACATCGATGGAGTGAAACTTAACCTCCCAAAGTTGCCTAAGGGAAAATAAAAATGTGGGAAAAAAAAATAATGCTCAAGGAAACTCCTCCTTAAGAATAAGAATAATAAAAGTAAAAGGAGGAGGAGGAGGAGGATACAAGAAGAAGAAAATATTTTGCTAGACCAAATCCATAAAATAAAATTATACAGGTGGTACATAAGGAAAACACAGGGCAGCAGGGACTTCAAGAGTAACCAAGGAGTCACCAGTAGTCACTCCACCCAAACCTAGCTAAGAGAAGAAGAAGAAGAAAGGGAAAAAATGATCTATATTACAGATATTGTGGAAGATAAGTCTATATAAGAGGTTGTACACAGTGAGGATCTGACCCATAATGAAAAAGATCCTAAGGATGAGAATGTGAAACATGACAAGGAGATGCACACCATGTGCATGAAGAAGGCCCCAAAGGAGATTAAGAAGAAGAACAAGGGAAAGATGAGGAAAATACTACTAGAGAAGGCATCTAGAGTTTTAGTTGGAGTTGGAAGCAACACAAAACTAAAGGTTGAGATAAAGGTTCCTAAGGGAAGGCACAAGGGTTGGAGGAAGAAGAATGAGGATATCCTACAAATGCCATAGATAAACTATATTGACGATCAGTCAAAGGTGTTGTAGGAAAGGTTTCAAAGCACATTTTTGACCAAGGAACTATTTACCTAGGAGATAATTTATCCAGAGGGCATAAAGACACGCAGGAGGAATATGTTGTCATGGAGTATGCATACACATCTAGAGGAGCCCGAGTTTGATATTAACAATGAACCATATGCTAGGAGGAAAATGAAGAAGGATCTAAGCATAATCCTTAATATAATCAACCCCACAGAGCTAATAGATGAGCAGGCCAATAATGCACTAAAAAAATGGAGGCTGAAGTTACTTGCTGAAATTTGGACAAAGGGGCCACAATAAGAGTTTTTCTATAGGACAAGAAAGATAAAGAGGAGGAATTTCAACATCTCACTAAGGAGCTGGAAGAAGTGAAGAAGCATACAAATTATTCCTATAATAATGCCAAATAGGTAATTAATTCCATCAAAATTACGCACCCCAACTTGGTGGGTAAATCCCAAAATGAGTATCCATCTGAATTGCACTACTTAGAAAACTTAGTTACATATGCTATTACATGATAAAAAATATGTTCTAGGGAATTAAAAAGAAGAGTTGACTACGTAGAGAGAAAATAATAAGGAATAAGTCACGCAGAATATAATGGAATATGAGGTGTTGAGCACCATGATTAAAGAGGCGATGAAGAAAATAGGGTGTGCCTTTGATAATTGTCAAGATATAGACCCTATTCTTAAGGTGCATACTACTCAGGAGGAAGTTGAAATTAAGCAAGTATAGGCAGCCAAGAAAGAAAACAAGATTGGGCATGAAGAAATCATGCCTGAAGTTACGTGGAAGTGATATTTACTTAAGGCCATGTGAGATACCTTTGAGAAAAGACTCAAAGAAATTATCTTGTTGATTATGTAAAATGGATGCCTTGGAGGGAATGACATCAAGCCTTGTTGGAGTCATTAATGAATTAAAGAAAAATGGGGAAGAAATGACCCCTGAATAGGTGCTAGACATTTTTGGATTGGTTCCCGATGTAGGTACCTGTTGGTCGTAAAATAGGACTTTTTAGAAGAGCAACAGTCAGGGGACAAGAAGTCCCTCCTCTTTAATGGGAGAGGTTCCCTTATTCAGAAACGAACTTATTTACAAATGTACAGAACATTGTTTTATGGTCAAACTTGGATATTACGAAAGTGTTTTCCACAACGATCATCAATTACACAAGGACTGAGGAAAGGGAATAAGAAGATGAGCAGAATAGAAACATTCAGAATTATAGATAGCAGAATAATTCTTCATGTATGCGAAGCTTCAAAGAATTTAAGACAAGATCATTTGCATTGGCTGAATGAGATTAAATTTAAAGACACAAAGTTCCATAAATAACCTTCTTCAGATTCATTCATCAACGACACAAAGTTCCTTCTTGGTTATACAAGATCACTGTATTTGCAAACCTAAACAGTATGCAATCAGAGAGACTAACGAATCAGGAACAAAATGATCTTCACAATATTAAAGGAAAACACAGAGATAACAAGAATTAGATAGAAAAAGAATGGAAAGCCCTTTTGTATTGATTTCTTTAAGATCTATTTACACTTTCAGCAAATACCCAAGTTCTTCCTCTCTGCAAAATGGCGTGGAAAGGCCATTATATAGCTTACAAGTCAGTTACTCTTCGTAACCATTTCTTTTAACTAAAGAATAGTTAAGGATCACCAATTGCAATACCTTAACTAATTACAAAGAATACGAAAAGAATGGGAAGAAGAGAAAAAAAGGAGAAGGAGACAGGTGGCCAGCTACTGGGAGGGACCCACTGTCTTCAGAATCCGCTGCCTGAATTTCTTCAATGCCTCAGCTATGTCTCTGCCACGTGGAACTGACGTGTTGGCTGTAGACTGAGTCCAAAATCCCAAACACTTCTCCATCTCTTTATCAAACTCGACGTGAGTAATGATAATCTTTATTTTCTTCTTCAATGGCAGATTGAAGAGAACAAATTTCCTTCATCTTTTCCTTAGAGATGGAGCTTTCCTTGAATAGATTATCTTTGAAAAAATCTCTGAACTGAGCTTTGATTTCTTGCAAGGACAGGGAAACACCAGAGTTTTCATCCTGAAGATGACAATGTATATCCTTGAAAGCAGCAACAGCCAGCGTCTTGAAAGCTTCTCCCTTCTACCAGCTATTCTTCATTTCTCCCAGAGCTTCCTCCAAAACTCTGATCTTCCACTCCATGCTGTAGACCCAGGATTTTGATAGATTGTCCTTAGCATCATCGAAAATCTTATTCACCAGTAAGATGTTCTCATCTGTCTGTCCTATAAGGCGAAGGTCTACTATACAACTGCTCCAGATTTTTAGTTCTTTATCCATGGTATTGATAGTGGAGGAGAGCTTCAGTTGCACATTACTCACCTTTTCGTGGAGTTTGAAAGCTTCAACGATGAATTTTAATCTAGCAACAAGCATGTCATCCACCATGGCTTCAATAGCTCTGCCATAGACAGAATACTTGTGCATATCTTTGATACTTTGCACTTCATCTTGGCTTAGAATTACAGGAGGTGGAAGAGTAGTCAATGGGGTAGGGTCCAAGACTTTATTCTTAGATAAAAGAGACTTGATGAAACCTGTGAGAATCTGGGCTTGTTCTTCCAACTGTTCAATAGTTTGCTGCCCTTTCTCTACCCTTCCAATGACTCTTGTGACTGTTTCCTGGAGGTTGTGAATTTCACCTTCAGGAGTAGACTCTCCCATAGGGATTCTTGAAAGCTCCAAGTCAGATGCCAGCAAGTCTGATTCTGATTTGTCTACTGTAGGCTTAGCAATCTCCAAGAATTATTGACCTTGGGCATCAGACACTATTCTGGAAGTGGTTTTGGCTTTCTTGGCAGGAGAAGGAGTGGTGCCCAACAAGGCTACAACAACATCGAAATTTGGTCCCAAGCTTTGAGAGGAGGATTTTCTCTTCCTTTTGTCAACCAAAGGTTGCACCCAAGAAAAAGAGGAAGAAGAATCTGCAGGAGAAGCAAGGGGACCAAGAGACAGGGAGCTCATGACACTCAGGGTCTACGCAGCTGTTGACTCAAGCTGAGATGTGAGTAGAGCATTGGAGGCAATAGCGGTAGAAGAATCAGCAGCACCTGGAAGTTCAGTGCTCTGGACCTCCTTGTCCTTATCTGCTGGATCTTCAGGAACATTTGCAGGAGTTGGCATCTCACTTTCTTCACTTTCACTGAGAACAATGATGTTCTCTGGCCCTATAGGCAACTCTGCCTATTTTCTTGGAGGGTCATTCTCTGCAGGCTCCTTCTTTACCTCTTTGAGTTTCTTCTTATATACCTGGGTAGATGAAGAGGGAGTAGATTCAGTAGGTCCTTGTGTTGATGAGGCAGGAGGGGTTTGCATTGGTTTTTCAGACCTTGGAACTGATGCCTCTCTTATTGGTGTCGAATCATCCTTGGAGGAGGATTCTCCTGAGTGCCTCTTGAATTCTTGGATCTTCTTACTGAACCAGACCTTAGTCCTGACTAATACTGGAGCAAGAATCTCAGCCAAATCATCCCTCTCTTTCCTGTTCCAATCCAGGTCCTCCAGAGGGGTGTGCTTAATCACATTTTCATACTCATACGAGTATAGGTCAGAATTGTCATCCTGGAGACCTTCAAGAACTTGGTACAGACCGAGTTCTTGAATCAATTGCAGGAAGAACCTGCCACAATGCCTTCTCCTGGCTTCAAAATCATCTGCACAGTCAGCCCAGTAGTCTTCTGTATCTTCCCTATGATGGTAGATTATCTTGATGTTCTGTTCAATAAACTTCTTCAAGTCAAAGCAGGTTCTTGGCTTGAAGAAATGAACAGTGATAGGGACCAAGGCTCTTTCTATGTTCTGAGCATCCAGAGCTGTTTTGCATGTGTAGTTTCCCAGAGAGATGGGAAAGTGCAAGCCAGAAATCTTCTTGTCTCTGCAAGTTCTGTGCAACTTGTCTAGTTGCCTGCATATTTCTATCAAGGCCATTTTATCATTGCAGAACATGGGAAGCCGTAGAGGTGTGCTTTCATAGCCAGCAAGCCTGATATAGGAAAATTTCCTGAATTGGATGAAATAGGCTCCATACTGCAATATCAGGTTCATGGCTTCATCTGAAAACCTTCTAGTAGTATCACCTTCGAGCAATCTGACCACGTACATGGTGAAAGCATCATTGACCCTTCTGAAATTCCGATTGCTGGTCTCCAGGGTGAACTGCGAGCAATAGGCATACACTGGATCATCTTTGTGTGCATCTATATAGGAGAAACCAAACCACTGCCTTGATGCTGCTAGGGTATACATCAGGTATGAAGTCATATAGAACTTCTTTGTTTGCTGAACGTTGGATAGCTACTCCGCCAAATTCATACTGATGATCTCTGCCCAGTTGATGTTTTGTGTTCCCTCGTACACCATGCTGATGAGCGGGCACATCCAGAAATGAAACTCATTGGTGGAGGGCAAACCCATAACCTGAGCTAGCAGGATTATGAAGTCTGAAAATTCCTCATTGAAATCTGCTCAGAAGAGGGTTTTGGTTAGGCGAGAAGCACCTTTCTTAGGGTTCTTCAACCAAGACTTCGCCACTCGCGCCTTATATTTGTCACTGTCTTGATCGAATAGGGTCTGTGCTTGATCCCGGGAGACGACTATAGCATTGTCCAACTCCGGAATCCTCAGAGCAGTGCTAATGGCGGCAGCATCCAGCTTGGCAATGAGTTCCCCATGTACATTTGTCAATTCGCTCGAAGTGGGGTCGAAGTGAGCTCCGCATGAAAGCACAGTATCAGCACACTGTACTGAGATTGGGAAACCACCGGCAAAAGCCAAACCGCTATCATGAATCGTTTGTGCTATTGGTGTAGGGTTTACATCTGCCATTCTTGCCCAAATATCACCGAAGTCGAGATGACGAGCTTCGCTGTCCCCAATATTGCTAACAGCAGACTCAAGCGGAGAAATTTGCTCCTGTCCCTGAAACTTGATCTTCATATTGATAGTCTCGGAGCTGCAACCTAGACTCGGGAAGGAATTTGCAAAGGGAGGGGATATTTGCGCAGGTTTTCAAATTGCAAGGGTTCGAGAAAAGATAGCATAGAAGCAATGCAAAAAATGCAAAGGGGAAATGCTCGTTATATAGCTGTTTGGAGAGAGGAATGAATTTAATGCGCATTGAATACACAACCACCAATTTGAATAGCATCATACTCGGAGTGAGTGGGAAAAACTAAGTGTGAATGACACTTGGTACGCTTGGGACATGTGAGACGCGAATGCACGAAACACGCGGCTCGACCGATTCGGGTGAAACAGGGAGAGGATGCACAAATACTTTTTGGAACGATTGGGACGAAAATGCGCGGAGTACGCGGTTCGGGTGATTCAGCCGAAAATGGAACAGTGGGGCCCGTTGGACTTGGGACATTCGGGACAAAAAGTTCCGGAGTACTTGGTTTGGCCGGTTCGGGCGAAATTGAAACAGCTTCCATTTTTTGATTTGGGACAAGGAGCTCTGAAGTACGCGACACGGGAGTTCAGCCAAAAATTGGAAAGCTCGCACTTTTTAACTTTGGGACATTTGAGACATGAAGTGCATAGTATGCGGTTTAGGGGTGTTTCGGGCCAAAATTGGAAACAACTCGCACAATAAGTTTGGGGACACTTGGGACAAAACGTTCCGACTGGGCCCGAAAATGGGACAGCTTCGGGGATTTTGGGCCGATCGGGGGAACAGAGTGCACTTTCGTACTTGGGACAGTTTGGGACAAAAAGTTCCGACAGGCCCGAAAATCACACAAAATGACCCAAAAACACAGATTTTTCAATTTCACGACTTAGGCACTTCAGAGAAAAACACTTAAACTCAAATTTGTGAAATTTTTACTCTTATCAGAGCGGGGAATTTTGAGTGGACAACAGCTGGCTCCTTCTGGGGATGACTTGGTATAAATTCTCGAAATGAGACAAGGGCAAGAACTTAGACAAACTCGGTGAAGCAGACCAGTGCCTTATCCATTGGGCAAAGGAGTAAAAAAAAAAACCAATACAGAGGGCAACACACAACAACAATAGAAGGGAAAACACACCAAAAGCAGAAAAGCAAAAACACTGTACAAGAATATACAAAGGGACTCCCTAGTCACCTATGACTTGAACCAACTTCAAATGCTTCCCCACTATAAGAAGTGGGAGGGGGAGAACCATCCATGTAATCAAGATAGAAAGAGTTCTTACCAAGCAAAGTGTCTTATCTTGGAAAGGGCCGAGCCACAGGGAATCAAATTTTCCATGTCTGCCACGAGGTTCATGTCTTTTGTCCCATAACAGCACGGTATCTCCAACTTGGAACTCTCTGAACTAGCTTTCTTGTCAAACAGAACCTTTACCTTCTGCTAGTGAGCAGATATCCTATCAGCAACCTCCAATCTGTCCTCGTTCAGTTTGTGCAGGTACATGATTCTTTTATCCAAAGCATCACTGAAACTAGTATCCTCAATGGCCTTCATCAGGTGCAAGGCTGGTAGTTCCACTTCACTTGGCAATTGAGCTTCTACTTCCATACACCACTTGAAAAAGGAGACATTCCAATGGCTCTTTTAGGTGTGATCCTGTCTTCCCAAAGAGCATCATAAAGCTTCTTATTGCCAGTTCGCTGAGACTCATTGACCAAATTCCTTATGATAGTCACCAGATTTTGTTGTGGATTCTGCTTGTCCATTTCCCTGGGGATAAGTAATTTGAAGAATGAGCCAGAGAGATGCCATACCCATAGCAGAAATCCCATTATCTCAGTTGAGGAGAAGTTTGAAGCATTATCTGTTACAATCTTGTTAGGTACACCATACCTTACCAAGATGTTCTCTTTGATGAAGTTGCATACCACTTCAGGAAGTAGTGCTCTTGACTAGAATAGCTTCCACCCATTTGGTGAAGTAGTCAGTGGTGGTTAGCACATGAGTGTGACCAGCACTAGAAACAGGGTGAGTGCAACCAATGAAGTCCAGACCCCACTGTTGAATGGTTCCTCAATCACAACTAGCGTGAGGAGGCAAAGAGGCCAATTTGAGGTATTCCCACCAAAGTCTGACAAGCCTCAAGTTATCCACCCAATTGGATGCATCTCTGAACAAGGAGGCCGTCATTATCCCCCAGAGTATCTGGAGCTGTGGAGGTGATGAATAGTGCCCTCCACAGGTCTGATCATGAAAAGTTGAGAGCAATTCTCTGTGGTGGGGATGACACATAGAGTTTATGTTTATCGAAGGCCCAAAAATAAAAATGGAAAGATAGCATACGATGGCGTGGAACTTAACCTCCCAAGTGGCCCAAAGAAATAAGGAAAATAAAATTTGGGAAAAAAAAATAATGCTGCAGAACTCCTCTTAAGAATAAGAATAATAAAAGTAAAAAATGAGGAGAGGAGGAGGATACAAAGAGAAAATGTTTTGCTAGAGCCAAATCCATAATAAATTGTACATGTGGTAATAGGAAAACACAGTTAGCAGGGACTTCAAGATACTAAGGAGTCACCAGTAGTCACTCTCCACCCAACCCTATCTAAGAGAGAAGAAGAAGAAGAAAGGGAAAAATGTCTATATTATAGATAATTGTGGAAGATAAGTCTATATAAGAAGGTTGTACATCGTGAGATCTGACCCATAACTGAAAAGACCTAGGATGAGAATGTGAAACTGACAGGAGATCACACCACGTGTGAAAAGCCCCAAGGAAATTAAGAAGAAGAACAAGGGAAAGATTGAGGAAAATACTACTAGAGAAGGCATCGGAGTTTTAGTTGGAGTTGGAAGGCACACAAAACTAAAGGGTTGAGAATAAAGGTTCCTCAAGGGAAGGCCAAGGGTTGGAGGAAGAAGAATGACTATCTCCTACAAATGCCATAGATAAACTAGATTGGACGATCAGTCAAGGTGTTTTGTAGGAAAGGTTTCCAAAGCACTTTGTGACCAGGAACAATTGACTAGGAGATAATTTATCCATATGGCATAAAGACAACGCAGGATTGAGATGTTGTCATGGAGTATTCATACACATCTGGAGGAGCCCGAGTTTGATATTAACAATGAACCATATGCTAGGGTAAAATGAATAAGGATCAAGCATAATCCGTATATAATCAACCCACAGAGCTAAGCGATGGCGATGCCAATATCACTAAAAAATGGAAGGCGAGTTGCTTGCTGAATTTGGACAAAGTGGCCACAAATAAGAGTTTTCTATCGGAAACGAAAGATAAGAGAGGACGTTCAATAGCTCACTAAGGAGCTTGAAGAAGTGCAGAAGCATACAAATATTCCTATAATAATGCTCAAATATGTAATCAATTCCATCAAAATTAACGCACCCCAACTTTGGGGGTTATCCCAAATGGGGAGGATCCATCTGAATTGCACTACTTAGAAAAATTGTTACATTTGCTATTACATATACAAAATATGTCTAGGGAATTAAAAGAAGAGTTGACTACGTAGAGAGAAATAATAAGGAAGAGTCACGCAGAAGATAATGGAATATTGAGGTGTTGATTACCATATTAAAAAGGAGATAAGAAATTAGGGGTGTGCCTTTGTAATTGTTCAAGATTAAGACCCCTATTCTTAAGTTTATACTACTCAGGAGTGAAGTTGAAATTAGGCAAGTATAGGCATCCAAGAAAGAACACAGTTTGGGCAATAAGAAATCATGGCTGAAGTCACGTGGAAGTGATTTTACTTAAGGCCGTGTGAGATACCTTTGAGAAAAGACTCAAAGAAATTATCTTGTTGATTATGTAAAATGGATGTCTTGGAGGGATGACACATCAAGCCTGTTGAGTCATTACTGAATTAACGAAAAATGGGGAAGAACTGGACCCCTGAATAGGTGCGTATACATTTTTGGATTGGTTTCCCGATGTATGTACCTTTGTCAGTAATAGGACTTTTTAAGAAGATCAACATCAGGGGACCAGAAGTCCCTCCTCTTTAATGGGAGAGGTTTCCCTTATTCAGAAACGAAACTTATTACAAATGTACAGAACATTGTTTTTAACTGGTCAAACTTGGATATTACGAAAGTGTTTTCCGGGGGGTCCACAACGATCATCAATTACCAAGATGAGAAAGGGATAAGAAATAGCGAGAATAGAAACATTCAGAATTATAGATAGCAGAATAATTCTTCATGTATGCGAAGCTCAAAGAATTTAATACAAGATCATTTGCATTGGCTGAATGAGATTAATTAAAACACAAAGTTCCATAAATACCCTTCTGCAGATTCATTCATCAACGACACAAATTTCTTCTTGGTTATCAGATCACTGTTTTGCAAACCTAAACCGTATGCAATCAGAGAGACTAACTAATCAGGAACAAAAATGATCTCACACTATTAAAGGAAACACATAGATAACCAGACTTAGATAGAAAAAGAATGGAAAGCCCTTTTGTAATTGATTTCTTTAGACTATTTACACTTTCATTCAGCTCAATACCCAAGTTCTTCCTCTCTGCAAAATTGGCGTGAAAGGCCATTATATCGCTTCAAGTCAGTTACTCTTCGTAACCATTTCCTTTAACTATATAGTTAGGATCACCAATTGCATACCTTAACTAATTACAAAGAATACGAAAAGATGGGACAGAAGAGAAAAAAAGGAGAAGTACGACAGGGGGCCAGCTACTGGAGGGACCCACTGTCTTCAGAATCCGCTGCTGAATTTCCCCCTTTTTTCAATGCCTCAGCTATGTCCTCGCCACGTGGAACTGACTTGTTTGCTGTAGACTGAGTCCAAAATCCTAAACATTCTCCTCTCTTTTCAACTCGACGTGAGTAATTATAATCTTTATTTTCCTTCATCTTCAATGGCAGATTGAAGAGACAAATTTCCTTCATCTTTTCCTTAGAATGGAGCTTTCCGTGAATAGATTTCTTTGAAAAAAATCTCTGACTGAGCTTGATGTCTTGCAAGGACAGGGAAACCAGAGTTTTCATCCTGAAATTGACAATGTATAATCCTTGAAAGCAATTCAACAAGCCAGCGTCTTTGAAAGCTTCTGCCCTTCTACCAGCTATTTCTTCATTTCTCCCAGAGCTTCCTCCAAAACTCTGATCTTCCACTCCATGGTAACGCCAGGAATTTTGATAGATTGTCCTTAGCCATCACATCGAAATCGTATTCACCAGTAAGATGTTCTCATCTGTCTGTCTATAAGGCGAAGGTCTACTATACAACTGCTCCCAGATTTTTAGTTCGTTAATTTACATGGGTTGATAGTGGAGGATAGCTTCAGTTTCACATTACTTACTCACCTTTTCGTGGATTGGAAAGCTTCATCACAACGATGAATTTTAAATCTAGCAACAGCATGTCCATCCACCATGGCTTCATAGCTCTGGCCATAGACGAATACTTGTGCCATATCTTTTGATACTTTTGCACTCACTCTTGGCTTAGAATTACAAGGAGGTGAAGAGTATCAATGGGGTATGGTCCAAGACTTTATTCTTAGTTAAAGAGACTTATGAAACCTGTGAGAATCTGGCTTGTTCTTCCAACTGTTCAAAAAATAGTTTGCTGCCCTTAATTCTCTACCCTCCAATGACTCTTGTTAACCTGTTTCCTGGAGGGTTGTGAATTTTTCACCTTCAGGAGTAGACTCGCCCATAGGGATTCTTGAAAGCTCCAATGTCATATGCCAGCAAGTCTGATTCTGATTTGTCTACTGTAGGCTTAGCACTCTCCAAGAATTATTGACCTTGGGCATCATACACTATTCTGGAAGTGGTTTTGGCTTTTCTTGGCAGGAGAAGGAGTGGTGCCCAACAAGCTACAACCACATCGAAATTTTGGTCCCAAGCTTTGTGGCAGAGGAGGATTTTCTCTTCCTTTTGTCAACCAAATGTTGCACCCAAGAAAAAGTAGGAAGAAGAATCTGCAGGAGAAGCAAGGGGGACCAGAGACAGGGAACCTCATGACACTCAGGGTCCTACCAGCTGTTGAAACTCAAGCTGAGATGTTAGGAGAGCATTGGCGCAATAGCGGTAGAAGAATCAGCAGCACTGGAAGTTCAGTGCTCTGGCCCTCCTTTTCCTTATCTGTCTGGAGTCTTCAGGAAACATTTGCAGGATTGGCCAATCGTCACTTCTTCACTTTCACTGAGAACAATGATGTTCTCTGGCCCTATCGGCACTCTGCCGATTTCTTGGAGGTCCTTCTCTGCAGTCTTCCTTCTTACCTCTTTGAGTTTCTGTCTTATATACCTGGGTAGATGAAGGGGAGTAGATTCATAGGTCCTTGTGTTGATGAGTCATGAGGGGTTTGCATGGGTTTTTCAACCTTGGAACTGATGCCGTCTCTTATGGTGGTCGAATCATCCTTGAGGAGGATTCTCCTGATGCCTCTGATTCTTGGATCTTTCTTCCTGAACCACGACCTTTAGTCTTGACTAATACTGGAGCAAGAATCTCAGCCAAATCATCCCTCTCTTTCCTGTTCCAATCCAGGTCCTCCAAGGGGTGTGCTTAATCACAATTTTCATACTCATAACGAGTATAGTTCAGAAGGAATTGTCATCCCTGGAGACCTTCAAGAACTTGGTACAGACTCGAGTTCTTGAATCATTTGGCAGGAAGAACGCTTGCCAGACATGCCTTCTCCTGGCTTCAAATCCTCTGCACAGTCGCCCAGTAGTCTTCTGTATCTTCCCTATGATGGTATATCTTGATGTTCTGTTCAATAAACTTCTTCAAGTCAAAGCAGGTCTTGGCTTGAAGAATGAACAGTGATAGGACCAAGGCTCTTTCATGTTCTGATCATCCCAGAGCTGTTTGCATGTGTAGTTTCCCAGAGAGATGGAAAGTCAGCCAGAAATCTTCTTGTCTCTGCAGTTCTCTGTGCCCTTGGTCTAGTTGCCTGCATATTCTATCAGGCCATTTTATATCATTGCAGAACATGGAAGCCGTAGAGGTGGGTGCTTTCATATGCCAGCAAGCCTGATATAGGAAAATCCTCCTGAATTGGATGAAATAGGCTCCATACTGCAATATCAGTTCATGGCTATCATCTGAAAACCTTCTAGTATTATCACCTTCGAGCAATCGGACCACCGTACATGGTGAAAGCACATTGACCACTTCTGAATTTCCCGCTTGCTGTCTCCAGGGGAACTGTCGAGCAATAGGCATACCCTGGATCATTTTTGTTGTGCATCTATATAGGAGAAACCAAACCACTGCCTTGATGCTGCTAGGGTATACATCAGGTATGAAGTCATATAGAACTTCTTGTTTGCTGAACGTTGGATAGTACTCCGTCCAAATTCATACTGATTATCGCTTCCCATTGATGTTTTGTTGTTCCCCCCTCGACACCATGCTGATGAGCGGGCACATCCAGAAATGAAACTCATTGTGGAGGGCAAACCCATAACCTGAAGCTGCAGGATTATGAAGTCTGAAAATTCCTCATTGAAATCTGCTCCAGAAGAGGGTTTTGGGGTCGGCGAGAAGCACCTTTCTTAGGGTTCTTCAACCAAGTACTTCGCCACTCGCGCCTTATATTTGTCACTGTCTTGCTCGAATAGGGTCTGTTCTTGATCCCGGGAGACGACTATAGCTTGTCCAACTCCGTAATCCTCTCAAGCCGTGCTAATGGCGGCAGCATCCTCTTGGCAATTGATTTCCCATGTACATTTGTCATTCGCTCGAGTGTGGTCGAAGTGCGCTTCCTCATGAAAGCACAGTATCAGCACACTGTACTGATATGGAAAACCACCGGCAAAAGCCAAACCGGCTATCATGATGCGTTTGTGCTATTGGTGTAGGGTTTACATCTGCAATTCTGCCCAAATATCACCGAAGTCCGAGATGGACGAGCTTCGGCTTCCCCAATATTGCTAACGCAGACTCAGCGAGAATTGCTCCTGTCCCTGAACTTATCTTCATATTGATAGTCTCGGAGCTGCAACCTAGACTCGGGAAGGAATTTGCAAATGGAGGGGATATTTGCGCAGGTTTTCAATTGCAAGGGTCGAGAAAAGATAGCATAGAATCAATGCAAAAAATGCAAAGGGGAAATGCTCGTTGTAATAATAGCCTGTTTGGAGAGGGAATTTAATTTAATTTAAATGCGCATTGAATACACAACCACCAATTTTGAATAGCATCATACTCTGAGTGAGTGGGAACCAATTGTGAAGGCCACTTGGTACGCTTTGGACATGTGGACGCGAATGCACGAAACAGCGGCTCGACCGTTCGGGTGAAACGGAGAGGATGCACAAATACTTTTGGAACGATTGTGGACGAAATGCGCGGAGTAACGCGGTTCGGGTGATTCAGCCGAAAATGCATGGGCCCGTTTGGACCTTGGTGACATTCGGGACAAAAAGTTCCGGAGTACTTGGTTTGGCGGTTCGGCGAAATTGAAACACTCCATCCATTTTTTTATTTGGGACAAGAGCTCTGAAGTACCGACAACGGAGTTTCCAGCCAAAAATTGGAAGCTCTCGCACGTTTTAACTTTGGGAATCATTGGACAATGAAGTGCATAGTATGCGGTTTTAAGGTGTTTCGGCAAATTGGAACAACTCGCACAATAGTTTTGGGACACTTGGGACAAAACTTTTCCGACGGGGCCCGAAAATGGGACAGCGTTCGGGATTTTTGGCCATCGGGGGAACAGAGTTGCCATTTCGTATACTGGGACGTTGGGAACAAAAAAAAGTTCCGACAGGCCCGAAAAATCACAGACAAAATTACCCAAAACACGATTTTTTTTTCAATTTTTCACGACTTAGGCACTTCAAGAAAAAACACTTAAACTCAAAATTTTGAATTTTTACTCTTATCATAGCGGATTTTGAGTGACAACGCTGCTTCCTTCTGGGGATGACTTGGTATAACTTCTCGAAATGAGACAAGGCCAAGAACTTAGACAAACTCGTGAGCAAGACCATGCCTTTATCCTTGGGGCAACGGATAAAAAAAAAACCAATACAAGGCAACCCACAACAATAGAAGAAAACACACACCAAAAGCAGAAAGCCAAAAACACTTACAGATATACAAAGGTACTCCCTATTCACATGACTTAACAACTCAATGCTTCCCACTACTGAATGAAGTGGGAGGGAGAACCATCCATGAATCAAGATGAAAGAGTTCTTACCATCAAGTTCTTATCTTTGAAGGTCCGAGCCACAGGGCACAAAATTTGGTTCCATGTACTGCCACGAGGTTTCATGTCTTTTGTCCCATACCAAGCACCGGTCTCGGTCCAACTTGGAACTCTTCTGAACTAGCTTTCTTGTCAAACAGAACCTTACCTTCTGCTAGGAGGCAATATCCTATCAGCAACCTCCAATCTGTCCTCGTTCATTTGTTGCATGGTACGAGATTCTTTTATCCAAAGCATCACTGAACTAGTTCCTCAATGCCTTCAGCCAGGTGCAAGGCTGGTAGTTCCCACTGTCACTGGCAATTGAGGCTCTACTCCTACACCACTTGAAAAGGAGACATTCCAATGGCTCCTTTTAGGTGTTATCCTGTCTTCTCAAAGAGCCATCATAAAGCTTCCTTATGCCAGTTTCGCTGAGACTCAGTGACCAAATTCCTTATGAAATATTCACCAGTTTTTTGTTGGTGGATTCTGCTTGTCCATTTCCCTGGGATATAATTTGAAGATGAGCCAGAGAGATCCAACCCCTAGCAGAAATCCATTAGCTCCGTTGAGGAGAAGTTTTGACGGCATTATTCTGTTACAATCTTGTTAGGTTACACCATACCTTACAGATGTTCTCTTTGATGAAGTTTGCTACCACTTCAGAAGTAGTGCTCTTGACTAGAATAGCTTCCACCCATTTGGTGAAGTAGTCAGTGGTGGTTGAGCCCTAGTGTGACCAGCACTATAAACAGGGTTGAGTGCACCAATGCAGTCCAGACCCCACTGTGAAAGGGTTCTCCAATCACAACTAGCTTGAGAGGCAAAGCGGCCAATTTAGGTCTTCTCACAGGTCTGACAAGCCTCACATTTATTCCACCCACTTGATGCATCTCTGACCAAAAAGAAGGCCGTAATATCCTCCCGTAGTATCTTGTGAGTCTGTGACTGTTGAGAATAGTGCCCCTCCACATGTCTGATCATGAAAAGTTGAGAGCAACTTTCTCTGTTGTTCCTTGTCACACACTTCAGAAATCTCCCATCTAAACCACGCTTGAACAAGGCATTTTCCCACAGTACATATTGCGCTGAGCTCAATTTAACAGTCCTCTTTTCCTTGGTATTAAATGAGGGGCATTCCCCTATGTGATAAATGGGCGATGTCAGAATACCATTCATCGACGAACTAAGGAATAGAACTTAGGAATGTCGCTTTCTCCTCCAAGCACTCATGTTTTGGCTCCTTCACACTGAGCTCACAAAGACCTTTTTTTCCACGAACAGCTTGGTCGGTTTGATATCAATTTCATACTCTGGACTTTAGCACCCAGTTTCCTCTCTTGAACCCAAATTCTTGTTGTGTAAGATTGACTTAACAGTTGTATCTGGAACCAGCACATCGAGTGAGAGTTGAGGATCAACGGAACTCTGCTTGACAGCCTGACTACTGCAAAAGCATGCTTCTTCCCATCTGTGTATTTTACTCATGATTCTTCAGGATTAGCTCAATGAAGGCAATTGGTGAAGCTCATGCTTATCAGTAGTCTCCTTGGGTTCAGGCAACAGCCCAGGGGTATTATCTGTGCATAGCAATAGATGATGAAAATCTTTGCTGAAAAATCATGACAGGCCAAACTGGAGTTTTAAGCATAGATTTCTGATACCGCTCAAAGGATTCTTTCCTTCAGAGACCAACCAAATGTTTGCTTCCCTTTCACATCTGAGAAATATCAAAGTTAATTCAGCCCAAAATAGGGATGATCTTCTAAAAAATTGATCTTACCGAGAAGGAAATCACGCCTTTTTTAACGTTGGGGAGGAATTTGCTGATGGCTTACTCGTTCCAGGATCATCTTAATACCATCCGTGGAGACGATGTGCCCTAATAGTTTTCCTTCTGTAACATGAAGACAGATTTTTTTTAGGATTTAAAGAAATCCCATGCGCTCGGCATCTCACAAAACCGTTTCCATGTGGTCGAGTGATCCGCTCTTGGCTTTGTAAAACACTGTCATGTCAATCAAGGTATATGACAATACATTTCCCTTCAAAAATCTTCCAAATCGCAGATCCAAGCTCTCATAGACAGTTGGCACCACAAATTAATCATCCCAAAAGGCATCTCCTTGTAGGCAAAGGTAACACCCCCACTGATTGGTGAAGGTTGTCCTGTGTTGATCTGTAGGATCACCTCTACCTGATTGTATCCCGAGAATCCATCAAGCAAGATAAATTTTCAGCTCCTGTTACTGCTTTCAATCATTTGATCATACATATGCAAAGGGTAGTTATGCTTTCAGAGAAGCCTGATTCAGGTTCCTTCATCAACACAGATGCGGATCTCACGCAATTTTTCTTCCTAACAGGCACTATAGTTTGCGATCCATGTCGAGGTAATGGGAAAATATTTTAACTCCTCAACAACTTCTGGCTCCCTGAAAGTTGTGTCAGCTTTTTTGGATTGTACTGCCTCTGCTTTTTGCTGAAAGGCTTATTCCTGGTTTGAGGGGAATAGAATGCTGCATATCCTTTTTTTGCTTGAAGGCTTTTAGATCTTCATAAGAATAAGCAAGAACATCCTTATACCTCCTTAAAGATCAATTGCTTTGCCTCCTTTCCTCGGTTGTGCAACCTTTTTCCAATATTTTCCTAGCTTGGGTCGTAGAACTTCCCTAGGATAATCTATCAATACTCAGCTGATTGCTGAGGTCCAGTAGAATCTTAGATTTCACATATCTGTCATTTTAATCAAACGACTCCTCCAACTCACCAAACCTTTGGGAATCTTGTTTCTCCTTGATTAAAATGCACACTTCCTGATCGGTTTCTGAAGATTCTCTTGGGTGACAGATGGTCAGAGACACACTCTCAAAGGCAGGTTGTCACTTCCACTTTCAAATACAGTTGTTCAAATACCCTTGATTTTCCAAGAAGTAAAGAAAATGATGGTCATCGTTGAAACTTGCCCAATATTGTTATTGTCAGTACACCTAAAAAGGCCGTTGGACCCATTTCAATGTGAACTTCTCCTGAGAGAATTCAGGATGGGGAATAAATATGATCCTGAGATGCCAGTGATTAGCCCTGCTGTTCCTTTTCTCTAGGTATTGGCTTAATGGAGAAAGCATCAAGAAATTCAATTGAATCCTCCAAAACCGATTCCGGTAATGCTTCAGCCTCCCATTTTTACCTGAAAAAGGCTTCTGACTTGCTTCACAATCAGCTTCTGCATCACCACGAGCCAGAAGATTTTTACAACCTCTTCTTTGGGCCACTTGCAGTCCAAGAATGAAGCCTCATACTCTGCTATATGTTAGTGTTTTGTCGAACTGCAACGTAAATGAAAAAGGGTGTAGGCATCCTCAGGTGACACTAGCAGGAGCACCAGCTCCAGAACCAGCTTAGGGAACACTTCCATCAAATCCTAAACCCAAACACCATGGATCATTTAGGTGATACTTTGGAGGGTTGGATTTCATCGGGGCTAGAATCATGTATTACCATGACCTGTCCTCATAGAGTAATTTGTGCCTTAGATCATCTGTTGTCTACACAATATACTTCGATGTTTCTCAGGCAGTATCTTCTTCATTGTGTTACCATTGACGGTATGAGGGCAATGTGACCATCCATTTGAATCTCTCCACCCCATCTTACAGAAGTTCCTACTGAGGCAACATTCCCAAAGGAGGATGTCTGCTACAGGAGGTAAGCCAGACTTTTCTTTTCAGGTAAGAGCAAAAGCCACTTGTGCAATCTTTAATCCTTCCACCCAAGGCACTGCCTTTACTTTCCATGGAGTAGCAAGACCCTAAGTAACGAGTGAGGGTCAAGCCTAAAAAAAAAGCATTGAGCCTACTTTAGCGGCATCACTTTATCTGAGGCTCCGGATCTTGACACGTTTACTGAGGCCTAATGGCCAGCTATAAAAGATTTTTACATAAAAAGCTTGATTTTTGTCACCAGGCGGGTTGACAGCAGCTTACCAGACTCGGCTGGGTGTCCAGAAGGAAGGAGTGGGCAAAAGGCCTTTAGAGTGGTCTTTGGAATGGGAATTAACAAATTGATCATCCGTGGCAAAGCTTGGGATGGTTTGATAGTATTCAGCTTCTGAAATTTGAACCTTGTCCTTTTAGGAGGTGATCAACAATATCAAAGGATCCAGAGGTGGATGGACCATCATCATTTGGAATTCTAGGCTTATCAACTTTAGGAAAAGAAGGAACTTTGCTAGTAGGATTGAGAGGGGACTTACCTTTGGTGGCAGGATGAAGGTAGGGAATAGGAGATCCTCTTTGGGAAATTACAGGAATAGGTTGCCGTCTGCCTCCTTAGTATTTCTTCATGGGCTATTTTACTTTCCCTTCTTCTTCTGCCTTGTCTGTTCTCGAGTCATGACAGCAAACGGGATTCACTGTTCATATCTGCATCTGCTAACCACTTCATCATGTCATCTCCATCATCATGCCTTCGTGGTAAAGAAATTAACCTGAAATCCCTCAGTTTTCGTTCTTTTGCGCTTCATCACATCGAATTCCTCCAGTAACTCCTCACAGCTTCATCTCCACATCATCATCTGCTCTTCAACTTTCCACAGTTTGCAATTCACAGGAACTTTAAAACAGGAGTCCTTCAAGAAGTGCTATTCTTGTGTGAGGATCAGTAAACGATTTTTCTGGGCTGAAAATTCTTTTCTTTCTTGGAACATCTGCATACGGGGATGCTGAGTCCAATGTTTTCTTTATAATCTACTAGAGTCATTTGCAAGTTGCTGGACTAATGGATCATATGGGTCGCCGAGGTGGAAGAGGAAGAATCAGCATTTAGTTGGGAGATCTCTTCTCAAACTTCCGCTGACATGATCAGTCCATTCCTCGACACAACAGCCAGTTCTTGATCCAGAACTACGTTCCGAGTATTAGCCCCCTTTCTTAGAGCATAACTAATTTTGGGCTTTTTGAGCATTTAGAAAGAAACATTTTGAATTTGATCAACCGCGAGTATTTAAAGAATTTGTTTGATCAATCTGTGAATCGAGCTCAAATTCCTCTCTCATGGGTTCTAATGTAATCTTTCTTTATTTGAGAAATTTGGGAAAGCAGGGGCATGCACATCTTCTGCCGCTTGAAATGGCTTTCGAACTGAGTTCTCATGTATTCCGTCGGTGTAGGCACCAGCTGGAAGGTGATATAAACCATCAGTAGCATTATCTTATATTATAACGTCTCAACGAACAGCCTTACTGAGACTTCCTTCAATGTTCAACTCCCAAGACCTCCACATGCAAACTATTAAGGCTTGCCATGTGGTTCATCAGGGTGTACTTTTGCATCTGTCTTTAATTTGGGAAGTTCGTTGTTCCAGTTACCTCTAGGTCAAACCAGTGCAAAGGCGAGTAAGGCAGGGGCCCGACTGTTGACCCCATGGCATTGTGCCGCCATTCTTGGAAATACCGGCTTGGAGGGAACTGTAACACCATAGGATCAGCTCGTAGATTGGCTAGCATGTTTCTGAAGGAAGACCACCCCCGTAGGACTTCTATCTGAACAGGTGTAGTACTCGTCGAACGAGTTCTTTCTATTTGAAGGGAAAGGAAAACCCTGTTGCTTCCAAAAGCTGAATTGAGAAAATCTTCGTACCAAGGGCCCTTCTCCCTCGAGTGAAACGCGGAGTCGCCAGATCAAAGATAATCGAAAAATTGCACGTACTGGAATTGATTGTTCCCTTTCCCCAGCGGAGTCGCCAAAAACTGTTTTTGTCAAATATGACTTTTTAGAAGATCAAACAGTCCTCAAGGGACAGAAGTCCCTCCTTTTAATGTGAGAGTTTTCCTCTTATTCAAAACCAACTTATTTCAAATGTAACAGACATTGTTTTTAAATGGTCAAACAAATTGATATTACGAAAGTGTTTTCAACAATACAACATCACATTTACACAAGGCTGAGGAAAGGGGAATAAGACGATGAGCAGAATAAAATAAACATTCGAATTATAGAATAGCATAATTCTTCAATATATGCCAAGCTTATATCAAAGAAATTTAAAGACAAGATCATTTGCATTTGGCTGAATGAATTAAACAAAATAATTAAGACACAAAGTTCCATAAATAACCTTTCTTTAGATTCTTCATCAAAGGACCAAAAAGTTCCTTCTTGGTTATACAAGAATCACTGTATTTACACAACTGAACAGGTATGCATCAGAGAGACGAACGAATCAGGAACAAAATGCTCTTCACAATTTAAGGAACACCCAAAGATAACAAGAATTCGCTAGACACAGAATGAAAGCGCCTTTGCTATTGATTATTTAAGATCTATTTACACTTTCTTCAATAACTTCAGCAATACCCAAGTTTCTTCCCTCTGCAAAGATGGCATGGAAAGGCCATGAGATACGTACAAGTCAGGTACTCGGCGGACCATGGCGTGGGAACTAAAGAATAGTGTAAGGATCGCCAATGGGCAATACCGTAACTAATTACAAAGAATACGAAAATAATGGAAGAGAGAAGAAAGGAGAAGGAGACAGGTGGCCCAGCTACTGGGAGGGACCCCTATCTTTCAGATCCGCTGCCTGAATTTCTTCATGCCCTCAAGCTATGTCTCTCTGCCACGTGGAACTGACGTGTGGCTTGCAGACTGAGTCAAAATCCCCAGACACTTCTCCATCTCTTTAATCAAACCGTGTGAGTCTGATATCTTTTGATTTTGCCTTCTTCAATGGTAGGATTGAGAAGAAAAAATATTTCAAAGAATACGACAAGAATGGGAAGAAGAAGAAAAGAAAGGAGAAGAGACAGGTGGCCCAGCTACTGGTAGGGACGCCACTGTCTTCAGAATCCGCTAACCCCGTGAATTCCTTTCAATGCCTCAGCTATGCCTCTGCCACGTGGAACGACGTTTTGGCTGTAGACTTAGTCCAAAATCCCAGACACTTCTCCATCTCTTTATCAACTCGATGTGAGTAATGTGATAAGCTTTATTTGCTTCTCTATCTTCAATGGCAGATTTGAAGGAGAACCAAATTTCCTTCATCTTTTTCCTTAGAGAATGGGGCTTTCCTTGAATAGATTTCGTTGACCAAAAGCTGAGCTCTTAACTGAGCTTGATTTCCTTGCAAGGAAAGGGAACCTAGAGTTTTTCATCCGAGATGACAATGTATATCCTTGAAAGCAGCAAGACAGCCCAAGCGTCTTGACAGCTTCTCCCTTCTACCATCTATTCTTACATTTCTCCCAAAGCTTCCCCAAAACTCTGATCTTCTTCCACTCCACCACGCTTTAGACCCAGGAGTTTATAGATTGTCCTTAGCATCATCGAAAATATTATTCACCAGTAGTATGTTCTCACTGTCTGTCCCCTAAGGCGAAGGTCTGTTATACAACTGCTACCAGATTTTTTATTCTTTCATCCATGGTATTTATAGTGGAGGAGCGCTTTTAGTTTGGCACATTACTCACACCTTTTCGTGGAGTTTTTTGAAAGCTTCAACGTGAATTTTTAAAATCCAGCCACAAGCATGTCATCCACCATGGCTTCAAATCTCTGCCATAGACCGAATACTTGTGCATATCTTTGATCTTTCACTTCCCATCTTGGCTTAGAATTACAGAGGTGGAAGAGTAGTCTGGGGTATGGTCCAAGACTTTATTCTTATGCATACGGGGCATGCTGAGCCAATTGTTTCTTTATAGCGACGAGATCATTTGCAAGTTTCTGGACTAATGGATCAGTATTAGGTCCAGAGGTGGAAGAGGAAGAAGCAGCAGATTTAGATTTGGGAGGATCTCTTCTCAACTTCCCTGACATGATCAAGTCATCCTCGACACTAACAGCCAGTTCTTGATCCAGAACTAACGTTCCGAGATTAGCCCTTCTTAGAGCATAACTGACTTTGGGCGTTTGAGCGTTTAGAAAGAAACATTTTTGAATTTGATCAACCGGTCGAGTATTTACAGGAATTTTGTTGATCATTCTATTGAATCGAGCCACAAATTCTCTCATGGGTTCTGATGGATCTTTCTTTATCTGAGAAATTTGGGCAAGCAGGGCATGCACATCTTCTGCCGGCTTGAAACGGCTTTCGAACTGAGTTCTCATTGTATCCAGTCGGTGATGGCACCAGCCGGAAGGTGATAGAACCAGTCAGCAGCAGCATTATCCTGTAACGTCTCAACGAACAGCCTTACTGAGACGTCTTCATGTTCAACTCCCAAAACTCCACATGCAACTATGAAGGCTGCAATATGTTCATCAGGTGTACTTTGCCATCACCTTTAAATTGGGGAAGTTCTTTCGGTTACCTCTAGGTAACTCATGCAAAGGCTGAGTAAGGGCCAGGGGCCCGACACGTTGACCCCATGGCAATTGCCCCGCCATTCTTGGAAATACGGCTTGGAGGGGAACTGTAACACCAGCAAGGATCAAAGCTCGTAGATTGGGACTAGCAGGTTCTGAAGGAATACCACCCGTAGGACTTCTATCTTGAACAGGTGGAGTGCTCGTCGAACGAGTTCTTCTATTTGAAGGAAAAGGAAAACCCTGTTGCTCCAAAAAGCTGAAACTGAGAATCTTCGATACCAAGGGCCCTTCTCCCTCGAGTGAAACGCGGAGTCGCCAGATCAAAGGATGATCAAAAATTGCAGTACTGGAATGCGATTTTCCCCAGCGGAGTCGCCAAAAACTGTTGGTCGTCAAATAGGACTTTTTAGAAGAGCAACAGTCAGGGGACAAGAAGTCCCTCCTCTTTAATGGGAGAGGTTCCCTTATTCAGAAACGAACTTATTTACAAATGTACAGAACATTTTTTATGGTCAAACTTGGATATTACGAAAGTGTTTTCCACAAGGATCATCAATTACACAAAGGACTGAGGAAAGGGAATAAGGAGATGAGCAGAATAGCAACATTCAGAATTATAGATAGCAGAATAATTCTTTATGTATGCGAAGCTTCAAAGGAATTTAAGACAAGATCATTTGCTTGGCTGAATGAGATTAAATTTAAAGACACAAAGTTCCATAAATAACCTTCTTCAGATTCATTCATCAAGGACACAAAGTTCCTTCTTGGTTATACAAGATCACTGTATATTTGCAAAACTGGAAGTATGCAATCAGAGAGACTAAGGAGTTAGGAACAAAAATGATCTTCACAATATTAAAGGAAAACACAGAGATAACAAGAATTAGATAGACAAAGATGGAAAGCCCTTTTGTATTGATTTCTTTAAGATCTATTTACACTTTCAGCAAATATCCAAGTTCTTCCTCCTTTTTCCAAAATGGCGTGGAAAGGCCATTATATAGCTTACAAGTCAGTTACTCTTCGTAACCGTTTCTTTTAACTAAAGAATAGTTAAGGACCGCCAATTGCAATACCTTAACTAATTACAAGAATACGAAAAGAAAGGGAAGAAAAGAGAAAAGTAGGAGGAAGAGACAGGTGGCCAGTCACTGGGAGGGACCCCTGACTTCAGAATCCGCTGCCTGAATTTCTTCAATGCCTCAGCTATGTCCCTGCCACGTGGACTGACGTGTTGGCTGCAGACTGAGTCCAAATCCCAGACACTTCTCCATCTCTTTATCAAACTCGACGTGAGTATGATAATCTTTATTTGCTTCTTCAATGGCAGATTGAAGAGAACAAATTTCCTTCATTTTTTTTCTAGAGATGGAGCTTTCCTTGAATATATTATCTTTGACAAAAGCTCTGAACTGAGCTTTGATTTCTTACAAGGAAAGGGAAACACCAGAATTTTCATCCTGAAGATGACAATGTATATCTTTGAAAGCAGAGCAACAACAACCAGTGTCTTGAAAGCTTCTCCCTTCTGCCAGGTGTTCTTCATTTCTCCCAAAGCTTCCTCCAAAACTCTGATCTTCCACTCCACGCTGTAGACCCAGGATTTTTGATAGATTGCCTTAGCATCATCGAAAATCTTATTCGCCAGTAAGATGTTCTCATCTGTCTGTCCCATAAGGCGAAGGTCTACTATACAACTGCTCCAGATTTTTAGTTCTTTATCCATGGTATTGATAGTGGAGGAGAGCTTCAGTTGCACATTACTCACCTTTTCTCATGGAGTTTGAAAGCTTCATCGATGAAGTTTAATCCAGCAACAAGCATGTCATCCACCATGGCTTCAATAGCTCTGCCATAGACAGAATACTTGTGCATATCTTTGATACTTTGCACTTCATCTTGGCTTAGAATTACAGGAGGTGGAAGAGTAGTCAATGGGGTAGGGTCCAAGACTTTATCCTTAGAAAAAGAGACTTGATGAAACCTGTGAGAATCTGGGCTTGTTCTTCCAACTGTTCAATAGTTTGCTGCCCTTTCTCTACCCTTCCAATGACTCTTGTGACTGTTTCCTGAGGTTGTGAATTTCACCTTCAGGAGTAGACTCTCCCATAGGGATTCTTGAAAGCTCCAAGTCAGATGCCAGAAAGTCTGATTCTGATTTGTCCACTGTAGGCTTAGCAATCTCCAAGAATTGCTGACCTTGGGCATCAGACACTATTCTGGAAGTGGTTCTTTTCTGGCTTTCTTGGCACGAGAAGGGAGTGGTGCCCAACAAGGCTGCTAGCATCAAAATTTGGTCCCAAGCTTTGAGAGGAGGATTTTCTCTTCCTTTTGTCAACCAAGGTTGCACCCACGCAAAAGAGGAGAAGAATCCTGCAGAGAAGCAAGGGTACCAAGAGCAGGGAGCTCATGACACTCAGGGTCTACGCATCTATTGACTCAAGCTGAGATGTGAGTAGAGCATTGGAGGCAATAGCGTAGAAAGAATCAGCAGCACCTGGAAGTTCAGTGCTCTGGACCTCCTTGTCCTTATCTGCTGGATCTTCAGGAACATTTGCAGGAGTTGGCATCTCACTTTCTTCACTTTCACTGAGAACAATGATGTTCTCTGGCCCTATAGGCAACTCTGCCTATTTTCTTGGAGGGTCATTCTCCTGCAGGCTCCTTCTTTACCTCTTTGAGTTTCTTCTTATATACCTGGGTAGATGAAGAGGGAGTAGATTCAGTAGGTCCTTGTGTTGATGAGGCAGGAGGGGTTTGCATTGGTTTTTCAGACCTTGGAACTGATGCCTCTCTTATTGGTGTCGAATCATCCTTGGAGGAGGATTCTCCTGAGTGCCTCTTGAATTCTTGGATCTTCTTACTGAACCAGACCTTAGTCCTGACTAATACTGGAGCAAGAATCTCAGCCAAATCATCCCTCTCTTTCCTGTTCCAATCCAGGTCCTCCAAAGGGGTGTGCTTAATCACATTTTCATACTCATACGAGTATAGGTCAGAATTGTCATCCTGGAGACCTTCAAGAACTTGGTACAGACCGAGTTCTTGAATCAATTGCAGGAAGAACCTGCCACAATGCCTTCTCCTGGCTTCAAAATCATCTGCACAGTCAGCCCAGTAGTCTTCTGTATCTTCCCTATGATGGTAGATTATCTTGATGTTCTGTTCAATAAACTTCTTCAAGTCGAAGCAGGTTCTTGGCTTGAAGAAATGAACAGTGATAGGGACCAAGGCTCTTTCTATGTTCTGAGCATCCAGAGCTGTTTTGCATGTGTAGTTTCCCAGAGAGATGGGAAAGTGCAAGCCAGAAATCTTCTTGTCTCTGCAAGTTCTGTGCAACTTGTCTAGTTGCCTGCATATTTCTATCAAGGCCATTTTATCATTGCAGAACATGGGAAGCCGTAGAGGTGTGCTTTCATAGCCAGCAAGCCTGATATAGGAAAATTTCCTGAATTGGATGAAATAGGCTCCATACTGCAATATCAGGTTCATGGCTTCATCTGAAAACCTTCTAGTAGTATCACCTTCGAGCAATCTGACCACGTACATGGTGAAAGCATCATTGACCCTTCTGAAATTCCGATTGCTGGTCTCCAGGGTGAACTGCGAGCATAGGCATACACTGGATCATCTTTGTGTGCATCTATATAGGAGAAACCAAACCACTGCCTTGATGCTGCTAGGGTATACATCAGGTATGAAGTCATATAGAACTTCTTTGTTTGCTGAAGGTTGGATAGCTGCTCTTCAAAATTCATACTGATGATCTCTGCCCAGTTGATGTTTTGTGTTCCCTCGCACACCATGCTGATGAGCGGGCACATCCAGAAATGAAACTCATTGGTGGAGGGCAAACCCATAACCTGAGCCAGCAGGATTATGAAGTCTGACAATTCCTCATTGAAATCTGCTCGGAAGAGGGTTTTGGGTTAGGCGAGAAGCACCTTTCTTAGGGTTCTTCAACCAAGACTTCGCCACTCGCGCCTTATATTTGTCACTGTCTTGATCGAATAGGGTCTGTGCTTGATCCCGGGAGACGACTATAGCATTGTCCAACTCCGGAATCCTCATAGCAGCGCCAATGGCAGTAGCATCCAGCTTGGCAATGAGTTCCCCATGTACATTTGTCAATTCACTCGAAGCGGGGGGGTCGAAGTGAGCTCCGCATGAAAGCACAGTATCAGCACACTGTACTGAGATTGGGAAACCACTGGAAAAAGCCAAACCGCTATCATGAATCGTTTGTGCTATTGGTGTAGGGTTTGCATCTTCCATTCTTGCCCAAAAATCACCGAAGTCGAGATGACGAGCTTTGCTGTCCCCAATATTGCTAACAGCAGACTCAATCGGAGAAATTTTCTCCTGTCCCTGAAACTGATCTTCATATTGATAGTCTCAGAGCTGCAACCTAGACTCAGGAAGGAATTTGCAAAGGGAGGGGATATTTGCGCAGGTTTTCAAATTGCAAGGGTTCGAGCAAAGATGGCATGGAAGCAATGTGAAAAATGCAAAGGGGAAATGCTCGTTATATAGCCATTTGGAAAGAGGAATGAATTTAATGCGCATTGAATACACAACCACCAATTTGAATAGCATCATACTCAGAAGTGAGCGGGAAAAACTAAGTGTGAATGACACTTGGTACGCTTGGGACATGTGAGACGCGAATGCACGAAACACGCAGCTTGGCCGATTCGGGTGAAACAGGGAGAGGATGCACAAATGCTTTTTGGAACGATTGGGACGAAAATGCGCGGAGTACGCGGTTCGGGGTGATTCAGCCGAAAATGGAACAGTGGGCCCGTTTGGACTTGGGACATTCAGGAAAAAAAGTTTCGGAGTACGCGGTTTGGCCGGTTCGGGGTGAAATTGAAACAGCTTGCATTTTTCGATTTGGGACAAGGAGCTCTGAAGTACGCGACACGGGAGTTTCGGCCGAAAATTGGAAAGCTCGCACTTTTTAACTTTGGGACATTTGAGACATGAAAGTGCGTAGTACGCGGTTCGGGTGTTTCGGCCGAAATTGGAACAACTCGCACAATAAGTTTTGGGACACTTGGGACAAAACTTTCCGATGGGCCCGGAAAATGGGACAGCTTGGTGGATTTCGGCCGATCGGGGAACAGAGTGCACTTTCGTACTTGGGACAGTTGGGACAAAAAGTTCCGACAGGCCCGAAAATCACACAAAATGACCCAAAACACAATTTTTTTTCAATTTCATGACTTAGGCACTTCAGAGAAAAACACTTAAACTCAAAATTTTGAAATTTTTACTCTTATCAGAGCGGGGAATTTTGAGTGGACAACAGTACCAAAGAGCTTACAGGTTAGAAAGAGCTGGAAAGTATCATGAATATATAATTCCTAGAACTACTCTAGCCTCCCCAGGAATAAATTTGAGTGTGTGCCTTATGATACTAATATTATTTGATTCAATATGCCCCACCATTCTTATTCTTTCAATTCTTTATTCTTTAATTCCTTGAAGAGAATGTCTTTAATAAAAATATTACCAAGGATGGGAAATAACTTTAGTGTGGGGTGATGTTGAACAGTGAAAATGGCTAAGTACTAGCCATGTGTAGAGGCTAGGGACCTGTACGCCGGAAAAGCGACAAGTGAGCGTGGGAATCTATAGGTAACTCTTCTGTGTACTCCACCTCTCGAGGTCGTGCTGAGACATCTAGTGGGGATGGAATATGTGTGGGATGTAAAAAGACTAGTTAGGAAATCTAATGTCTTCAATACGCACTAGTGGAATTTGCAAATCTAAGGCAAAGAAGGCCCTTCTAACCTGAAATGGTGTGATAGATCGATCGGTAAGGATGACTGCTCGAAGGCTCTGATCAATATTGAGCTCTGGTGTGATTTGATCTATGGGTTGTGGAATACGTGGAAAATGACTTGGGATAGTTTCGTGTATGTCTCCAGATAAGGTCATATGGTGGGTAATGAATACAATCGACTCTGTGGACGATTCTCTGGCCTAGTCCAAAATTCTCTAGCTTTGTTAGCCGCTATATCTAGTAAGGATAATTGTTCGACAATGGTGGGTGGAAGTGGGGTAGATCTGAATACTAATATACATAGGCTAGTATCTATGTCTAATTGACTTATGTATTCGTTAGGTTGCTGGATTTGTGGATCACAACCATAGACTCTTGGTTGTTGCAGTCCTGCTATGGTCATGTACGAAATCAAGTCCTAATCCCTAGTATCCAATAATCATATGCTTTCTCAGCTTCTATATTTAGGATCAATAACTGTGTGATCTTCTCAGAATACCTCACAGGTGTTCTTGTAACCTGGATTCTTAGGCCGGTATCTATATCTAGAAGAGTGTCTCCTACATCTGGTTGTGGGACCAAAGGATCACAACCAAAGGTTTGTTCTCTTTCGAACCATTCTACAGTCATGTGTATGTTTTCCTAGGGTAATCTGTAGTTCGGTTGATTTGACCAAAACGTGTGTGCTTGGTCATCTTCTATATTTAATCCCCTCAACTGAGAGCTGATCTGTCATAAATCTGTTGTTGTTTGGAAGATTTGTATTCTAAGATTCTGGTCTATGTCAACTATTGCCGTGACGAGATTGGGTTGAGGCACAATTGGCTCAAATACGTATTCCCTGGGCTCCCTAGGTCCTGTGATTGTCATACAAAACAATAATGTAAATCTAACTGCAACAAAGTAAATTTTAACTACGTGGAATAAACCTAGAACATATATATAATTTCTATTTTTGTATTTTCTGAGAAACCTTAAGAATTTAAGAAAGCAGCTATTTAAATGTATCTAGAATTTGACAACTAATATAAAACTTAAAACAAACAAAATAACCGAGTGTAGTTATTTGTCTATGCAATTTGTAGATCTATTCTAAATAATGAAATAACTTGCTTTATCTATTTGCCAGACTCTTGATCCTACCTTAGAAGTGAGGAATGAATCATAGTTTCTCAGAAACTATCAATCCCCATAGCTTCCCTGGCAATATTGAAAGTAAAATTAACTAAAGAGAAGTGATTATCTACTCTATTTGATATATTTCTAACTTTAGAACTTTGAAAGCTAGAACCTGGATTCTGCAGAACAATGGCAAATCCAATGGTGCGTATGATATTGTCCCCTCAGTGTGATCTCCTCATTCCTTTGTGTTCACGTGAATCCAAAAAAGCGTGTAATGCTTAGCATCAATAGAAGTAGATATTGGGACAAAGGAAGCTTAGAATGCAGACTGAATGTAATGCGAGTAACAGAGGGATAGCACAAGAGTACATAGCTTGGCTTATGCAATTCCTAGCGGGATTTATTACGAGCCATGCAACATAAAGCATCTAGAACCTAAAACTATCCTGTTTTGAGGAGCAAAACCTACAAATTTAATGGCTTCCTAAGCTATTTTACTCCAATGGATTAGGTGAAATAACAGTACTGCCTGCACAAGATGGGTATGTGGCTTACCAACAGTCTGAATAATGCTAGCTAAACATGCAAAGAATTGAAACTATGGCTTCTAAGAAAAATAATAGATTGAACTATTAAAAATGAGAGCATGAAAAGTGAATGAGGGGCCAGACCATTTGTTTGTGCACAAACCATTTATTTATAGCTTTTCATTCACCTAAAGATCAAAACCAAACTGAACTCTAAAACTATAAACAATGGCCAAACACTATTCCAGGGGACCAAAAACATAAATGCAAGCCCAAGTCGGTAAAAAAAATCTGGTGAATCATTGATTTTTATGTGAGTCACGTTAAAATGACTTTCTAGAAAATGCGTAAAGGACCACCACTCTGAGCAGGGCGGCGGTTACAGGACCACCACCCTGATCAGGGCAGTGGTCACAAGACCGTCGCCCATGCAGGGCAGCGGTTTCGTCACTGAAGAGTAAAAGGCCAAGAAAAGAGGGGAAAAGGGAAAAAAAAAGGATGCAGGGACTAAGCGGGGCATGCGGGATGTTAACGTATACTTGGAGATCTTTTCTGGATTACTGAACACCTTATGAGGAGACCTGTATCATCATTGGGGCACTTGTCATGTTGTTCCGGCAGTACAGTACCTTACAATTTTGGGTATGTACATATTGCCCCCTCGGAGAAGCATTTTAGCCATGAAAAAGCATAAAACAGTGGGTCCGAGTATGGAAGTCCCAAAATGGGAAGTTAGATGTTATACCTGATACGTCCGTGTGTTGAAATGACGCCATCCAAAATTCCCGCTACCTGCAAAATGAAAAGAGAACTCAAGTGCAAATAGATACACTAGTTTGAAAAATAAATGCTAAGAATAACAGGGAATGAGAACCTACCATTTGTGCGGGGATAGGAACTTACCTCCATCAGCGCTCCAAACCTGTGAAAAATTCATTTTAAAACGAAACAGAGTGTTATATGTATGAAAGTGGGCCCATTTTCCTATTCATTTGCGCTGAGTTGATTTGGTTGATTTTGACCTCTGGGACCCACGGTGACAGTTTCTTGTGTGAGTAGAGTCAAAATGTCCACAGCAAGATAGTGATCATGCCTCCACGTGTAGAACATCGACCTCAGCGATCACAGGTTAGTTTTCTTCAGTTTATTTTTTTTCCCCCCTTAATTTTGAAATGCTAAATACTTTGCAGTAGGGGGGGTCATTTTTGAAAATGCTAGTGTTAAAAGGTCCACCTAGGGGGGGGCACCTACTGGGTAGGTTCTGTTTTTAGGTTAAATGGCCATTTTTTGCACTTTTTAGGCCTTTTTAGTTTAAAAAACCGCGTGGGTTTCCGAACCACGACCACCGCCCTGCCTAGGGTGGTGGTTACACGACCGTTGCCTTGTTCAGGGCAGATGGTTACACGACCACCGCCCTGTTCAGGCGAAGCAGTTACAAAACTGCCCCTCTACTCAGGGTGGCGGTTTTACACATAATGCAAAAGAATCCCCATTTTTTTTAAAGTGTTTTTACTTTTTTAGAATTTCTACATGCTTACATGGTTTTTCTAGTATTACTCGGATGCTAACTTGCTCTGTTTTGTGTGTTTTTGGGTGTATGCAGGCGAGAGAAGATTACATCTGATGGAGTAGAGAGAGGGAGTGTGATTGGCTCCCAGGGGTACTAGATGCCCTCTCATAGGATGAGGAGGACACACTTCAGAGGGCTGGCATACTGCGTATATCGCGCGTGCCTCATGTTGCACCATCTAGTCACATCCTTTGTGACCTATTCTCATATTGGGATGCAGATCAGAACACCTTCCGATTGCCAGGGGTCCGTGGTGAGTGGACCATTACATTGGAGGACATCTACCGCATTCTGGGGGTCCCGATCATCAGGAGGTGACTCACTTTAGAGACAACAAGCTCACGGGCGCAGATTACACAGTAGGCGACATATATGGGAGATGCAGCCATCTCCACGGGGTCAAAGAAGGGGGTGAGAGTTTGATCTATTCCTTCTTTTCCCATCCCCTTATTTCAACAGGCCATCATGGGGATCCTTGCCTCGAGATTGATCGGGGACAAGGGAGGGGACACATTATTATACTGCTGGGCCCCCATTATTGCACAGATAGAGGGGCACAGTCGGATATATGCTTGGGGAGCAGACATTCTTGGGACCATCTACCATGATCTATACAGGGTGGTCCGTTTACAGGGGCAGTCATTGAGCCACCTGACTCTAGTCATGAGTTGGGTTTATGAGCATTTCATCCCTTATGGTAGGGGTGTGGAGGTGGCGGATCCTAGAGATGTTAGGGCAGCCAGATGGACAAACATGTTGGTGCTTAGAGCACCTCATCAGCCAATTGCCTCCCTTACTACTACCGACATGGAGGCGACATTGTATCAGACTATGGTGGGAATATGGGGTGAGGAGACTCTTACCTTGATCTCCTGCTCCACCACAGGGCAGCTCATTGATAGAGTGGGACGAGTGGAGGTGCACCCCTTTGGCCGGGTTCCTTAGCAGTTTGGCCTACCATATATGGGTATGCTTCCCCCAGTGGCGCCGGTCTACAGATCAGTCCGTGAGCCAAAGGGGGGCCTAGAGACCGAGGTTGGACAATGGTTACTCCTAGCATTCCCATTGCAGCCAAGAGGATAGTACGTGCTACAGGGAGAGCCGGTGCACCTTGGGCACCTTTGCTTCGATTACCACAGGTCCTGCCCACAGCAGCGATGACCCTATAGAGGTAGACTCCGAGTCTGAGGAGTTTACGGGGGGGAGACAGAGGAAGAGACCGAGGACAGCGATCCTGAGTGGCATGACACTCAGGATATCATGCAGGTAGAGATGGCTGAGCAGAGCGTAGAGAGGGATACTCTAGTTTCAGAGGAGCCACTCTCCCAGGGCCATGGTGGAGAGGATGAGTCCGTTGTGGGGTGACACATTGCTCCTGCCATAGGAGCAGCCCCTCAGTCGGCAGTGACATCCGCGGTAGGTGCCGGCCCCAGTGACCCATCCTGGAGGCCTGGTGACCCGAGTAAGTTACCCTTTCTCCCTTTTAATGTTTATTTATAGACTCTCCTTAGTTGCTATTTTGTATCTTTTAGTTTCTTGTTTAGTTTCTAATTCATTTTCTCCTTTGTTTGTAGAGACTGTTGATGAGTGGCGGGATTTGATCCGCAAGGTATGTACTGATTCTCTGATGATCCCCATGGATAGGACCCATGCAGAGCTGTCTGTAGATGATGGGGAGCCTTCAGCAGCTGGTAGGCATACCAACGTCTTTGCTCTAATCTAGCATGTGGCCAAGATGGTATTGACCCTTCTCACCAAGCTAGCAGGGTACATGATGGCTGAGCGTCTTATGAGGAGCCATTCTCGTGGTGAGACTGCGGCTGCTCCTCGGGATCCTGAGCCCTTTGTACATTTAGAGCGCCAGTGTAGCCGGAGTCCTAGGCATGGACGTGCACCTTCGGAAGGGTCGCATAGGGATTGAGAGGCCACTTGGCTCTCGTAGATTTTGTACTATATATTCTTTTGTACATCACGAGCTCTTTGAGTGTTTTGACCATGCTTAGTGCTTGATGGCATTGTATATAAACATTGATCATTTATATATACGTATTTATTTTGGATCAAAATCTTGGTACTCATGGTTTCCTTTCTATTTCTAGTTTCCCTATGTATACTACGATGTATGTTTATATGCTTTTTAGAATGTATGCAATGGAGAACAAATGATGTAAATGTTTTTTTCCTTTTGTGTGCTTCATGATGCTGATATATGGTGATGTAGATATAATGTGATTTTGAATCTTAGCTTCTGTAAGCAATTTTGGATACCTCATGTTTGTTTTGCAAAGTGATGAATACAAACCAGTATGATGAATAGATAAACTTGCCCCACTCCTAACTCCACGCAACTAGTAAGATGCGAGGGCTCATCGCCGAGAGCTAGAAAGGGCACAAGTTGCGAGGTGTAGCTGAAATGATAGTGATGAAAGACAGACAAAGCTTTGGTGGAACCAAATTGGAAGCTATAAGCTTACTCTACCCGAGTGAATTCATAGTTTAGAATGCAACTTACTTTGCGGTTTATCTAGACTTAGATCCGTAGATGGCCACATAGTAGACAAAATATGGGTTTTTAGGATTTTAACTCTCTTGGAATTTTGAACATCTGATTCATTTATTTTTGACTCAAAGTTTCAAAGTTTGAATTGTTTGTGTATGACCATTTGCATTTATTTTTCAAGAGGACTCCCTACACTTTGGCCCATGCTACTAGTAAGAAGTGTGGGTTTAACACCATGGGAAAAGCATAGGTGAGTAAGGGCATTTCCATCCTTTCCCAACCCTATGTCACTAGTAAGAGACACAAGCTCATCACCGAAGGTTGGTGGGGCAAGGAAATGTGTAAAATTAAAATTTTCTGTTTGATCAACATTTGACTTGTTTTCTTGAGCAAAACGTCAGTATGTGCTTATTTCCAAAGAGATATACATATGGGATAGATGTGACACCATGAAGCTTCTAGAACAGACCATAGGTAAGACACCTACCCTAAGAAGAAATCAAAGTGAGAATAAACTTGCAGATCTTGGTATGGTTACCATTAAGACTTTGTCATATCTAGCTTTATTTGATAAAATGATTCTGAGATAATTTGATGACATCATGAAAATGGAGAGGTATGATTAAAGAGTTTATGCCAACAACATCATGAGTTTGTAATGAATTACTTTGAGAATAGATTCCTTGATCACCATTTATGTAAGAAACAAGTGGACAAAATGATCTTAATCTATATGAAGATGTAATGTAAATATATATAAGTAGTGCTAGCTGCTTATGCGTAGAACCACTTGAGGTGAAGGGAATTGATTGTTTCACCAAATTCCTCACCTTCTAGCATACATAAGAGGTATGCACCATTTCCATAGTCCTTCATGACTCGGTATGGGCCCAACCATTTGGGCCGGAATTTCCTTCCTTCGCCGGTCTTCTTTTCGATCCAGTTGTCTAGCCTTAGAACTAGATCACCTTCATATATATCATGTTCATAGACCTTCTTGTTTTACTACCGGCACATTCAGTTAGCATAAACTCTATGTCATTGTTTGGCATATAACCTAGTTTCATCTAGGCTTTCTAGTTGGGAAAGACATGCTTCTCTGTAAGCGTCTTCATCCAGAATCCCTTGTAATGAAATGCGGAGACTGGGTATTTCAACCTCGAGTGGGAGAACTGCCTCTGCCCTGAACACTAGTGAGAAACAATTTTCTCCCGTTGGTGTTCTTATTGAGGTTCAGTGGGCCCACAAGGCGGGATATAACTTCAAATGCCAATCTCGTTTGTTTTCTTTCACAGTTTTAAGGAGAATGGCTTTTAGTGTCTTATTCGTCGCTTCAGCCTATCTATTGGCTTGAGGGTAATACAAGGAAGCCGTATGATGGATTATCTTAAATTTATTGCATAGTTCACGAACCTCTTCATTCTTAAAAGAAGTTCCATTATTGGAGATAATGATTTGCGGGATACCGTACCTGCAAATGATTTGGTTCAAAATGAACTTGGCGATTACAGAACTAGGTACAGTATTAAGAGGCACAGCCTCTACCTATTTGGTAAAATATTCAATGGCCGTGATTATAAAATTATGGCCGTCTATGGATGAGGGAGAGAATTTCCCTATCAAATCTAGGCCCCATGTAGAAAAGGGCCATGGAGTAGTGATTGGTTGCAGAGCTTGTTCCGGCATGTGGATCTCATGGGAGAGTTCTTGGCACTTATGACACCTGCGTACAAACTCTATTGCGTCATGTTCTAGAGTGGGCCAGAAATAGCCCATTCGATGTATTTTTCGAGCGGTGGCATGGCCACCGAAGTGGCTTCCACATATTCCACTGTGGGATTCATGGAGAATCTTCTTGGATTCTTCTGTGTCGACACATCTTAGGAGCATTCCATCGAATGCTTTTCGGTAGAGTACTTTCTCTATGATGACGTATTTGGCTGCAATAATACGTAACCGTCTTCTTTGTTGTAGTGTAACTCCTTCTAGGTATGTATGGTCCATGATATAATTAATGATATCAGTGTACCAAGGACACTCAGAGATAGAGGGCTGGGTTTCGATGTAGTATACACATTCATCTGGAAAATCTAAATCTACTAAATCACCTCCATCTAATGGGTTATCAGCTAACCAATCCGCAATTATTTGTCCCTTAACTGAATTCAATTTACAAATGTTAATTCGAATTCCCCCATTAAGGTTATAAAACGTCCAGCTTTTTTAGACAAGGATCCTTGTGTGAGGAAAGTTCGTAAATGGTCCGTTTTTATCATGACCCTCGTTTCTTGATTCAGCATATAGTGTCTTAAGCATTTAGTAGCAAAGACTATGGCAATGCATTCTCGTTCTGCCTATGTATAATGTGTTTCATAGTCAAGTAATGTTCGACTAATGAAATAAATCATGCGTTCCTTTTTGTCATTGTCTTCTTGGGCCAACATACAGGCCAGCGAGACATCAGTAGCTCGTGAATACAAAATTAATGGGTGGTCTAGCTTAGGTGGCATTAGCGTAGGTGGTGACAACAAGAAACGCTTAACTGCATCAAAGGCTTCATTACAGTCTTCGGTCCAATCAATGCTATAATCCTTCTTGAGTAAATTGTTGATTGGATGAGTGGCGAAGCTTAAGTCTGGGATAAATCTCCAGATTGCACCCAGTTTTCTGAGAAATGACCTGATTCTAGATTCATTCGAAGGTGGGACCATTTCAAGGACAGCCTGAATTTTGGTTGGATCACCATCTATCCCTCGTGAAGATATGATGTAACCTAGGAGCTTTCCACCTGTTACACTAAAGACGCATTTCTTTGGATTTAGTGTGACTCCATATTCTATTAGGCATGAAAGAATGGCGTGGAGTACTTATGGATGGTCACAACGCTTCTTGGCCTTAGCCAACAAGTCATCTATGTAGGATTCCACGATTTTATGAATTAAATCATGGAATATATATGTCATAGCTCGCTGGTACGTAGCACCAGCGTTCTTGAGGCCAAATGGCATAACAGCATAACAATAGGTTCCCCAAGGAGTTATAAACGTGGTTTTGGCTTGGTCTTGTTTAGATATTCTGATTTGATTGTATCCCGAGAATCCATCCATGAGGGAAAAGAGTTCAAATCCAACTGTTGCATCAAAAATGACATCTATGGATGGTAATGGGAAGTCGTCCTTAGGACATGCTTTGTTAATGTCTCGGAAGTCTATGTAGATGCGTATCTTCCCATTCTTTTTTAGAATAGGAAAAATATTAGATACCCATTGAGAGTAATCGACTGGTTTGATGAACCCTACTTGTAGGAGTTTTATTATTTCATCTTTCACCATGAGAACCACCTTGGGTTTCATGGGTCTTGATTTTTGTTTAACTATTTTTGCATCAGGTTTAGTGACGAGGTTGTGCACTGCAATGTGTGGTGCAACGCCTGTCATTTCCTTATAATTAAATGCAAAAGCTTTCTGATGTTCCTTGAGGATCTGAGTGTGTATTTCTACTTCTTCTAGGGTCAACGAGGACCCTAATTTCAATATTTTTGGTTCATCCTCCGTTCCGATGTTAACATCAATTGTTTCTTCGATTAAAGAGGCATTACTTTCTTCAAACTCAGGTGGGGCTGGAGGTAAATCCAAATCGTCCCCACTTTCTACTGTGTATACGCTAGGTTCCATTATGGGATTTCCGCAGTAAGAAGATGAATGTGGGATTAAGGACAAATCTATCGTATGATAGGAGAGATGTAGTGCCGCATAGGCATTTAAGTAATCCAAAGTGGCCATATCACTATCAACATGGTCTAGGATAGTAGATTCATTTTTGTTTAAAAGAGAATTTGTCGTTGTCTTTATAAATGGTTCATCACGAAGGGATACTATGAAATGGGTATCCTCTAACTTATTGCTTGGAGTAAAACGTGATGCGGAAGTTGCTATTGAATCAGTGAGAATATTTTCTTCTCGCGGGATTGTTTCAATTGATATGAATTCAAATTCCTTGCTTAAATCTAATACAACTTTTTTGTAAAGCTGCAAATGCTTGGCTTTGGTTTCATATATCTCAGATACTTGGTTTGCTACCAATTGTGAGTCTCTTAATACTCTGATGTTATTAATACCGATCCTCTTGGCTAAAATGAGGCCAAGGAGGAGGGCTTTGTATTTAGCGTCGTTGTTTGTACATTCAAATTTGAGTTTGAAGGTGAATGGTAGGACCTTTCCTTCAGGGGAAGTAAATATTACACTAGCCCCCACTCCATAATGGCATTTAGCTCCATCAAAATGGAGAATCCAATATTTAGCTGGGAATATGGATGCTGGGATATTTGTTGTGTTTGCGCATTCTACTTCCACCATATAGAGATCCTCAGTTGGAAGAGAACCAACACCTAGGGAATTTCCTATGCCCACAAAATCAAATGGTAGAAACATTGGTAGATTTTGTTCTAGTAATTCAACGATTTTTGCAGTAGTTCCTAATGATACCGTTTCTACAATGTTAGCCTCACCTTTTGAGGTTGGGATTGTCTTGACTAGATTCATAGTCTCAAGATCCGTTGTAGGTACCAACTTCTCCTCTGGTTTTGCGTCAGTGGGTTTATTAAGTTGGTTTGTTGGAAGTTCAAATTCCGAGTGCACACCTGGCCTTTTCTTTAAGTCAGCTAGGTGTATATCGAAAGGTTTTGGATCGCCTTTGGATACAAACACCTTTCCTAGATGCAAGAATCTTACTGCTTGGAATAACGTAGAAGGGATTGCCTTCATTTGGTGTATCCATGGTCGGCCGAGGATCATATTATAATTAGTTTCCCAATCTATAATATAAAACTTAGTCAGGATTGTTTTGGGTCCTAAGGTGACCGGCAGTATTATAGTTCCAATCGAAGTGGCTTTAAGGCTATCATAACCTCTCAATGTATTTCAAGTGGTGGAACAGTTTGTTTCCCCATATCCTAACTTTTAAAGGAAAGAGAAGGGGACTATGTTAACTGCGGCCCCATCGTCAACCATTGCTCATTTTACGTAGTTATTATAAACCCATACTTTTAAGTGTAAGGTTGAATCGCCTCAGTGTGTAATCTCAGCATCTGTAGGCATTTTACTTATTTTAAATATGAATTCGACATCCTTGTCCAGCTGTCCTGGAGGATGAACATCAAAGTCTACATGATTTACCTGTGTTTCAGGAGGTGGAGTGATGTTAATTAAATGACCTAAACCTAATTCTTCTAAAAGAGCAGCTCTATGAGTAGGAGAGTTTTTTAGTAAGTCTAAAAATGAAATGTGCGAAAAGGTTTTTGTTAGGTCGTTAATTAAATCATATGCACCCACGGGTTTTTCTACTATTTGTTGACTCTTATCTATTTCTGGCAGGTGACTTGGGCTTGGTTGAGAGAAATATTCTCGTGTTCTTGTTATAGCTTCGATAGGTAGTTCAGTGTCTAGTTCTACTAAACTGACTATCTTGGGTCTCGGCTTATTTCCTAATTGTGGCGCAACTGATGGATTTAGTGAAGTCAAGGCTTCATGATCATTATTTCCGATCATTACACCCTTATTCATCCTAGTTGGATTTAGTATGTTATTATCATGATTTGGGAGTCGATCGTTAAAGATCTTGAGGGGAGCATTCTGAGGGGAAACTGCCCCTGCGTGCGTGCTTGGTGGTGGTGACACAGGATCTACCAAAAAAAAAACTGTGAAGAACTGTCTTTGTTCTTCTGGAAAATGTTGCATGAATTTATTATAGTCACGGCATGTTCTAGTATCATGACCTCGAATTTTTTGGAAACAACAATATGAATTGGGATTGTAATTCCTGGTTTGTTGGTTTGGTGTATATTGTGGCCTGAAACTCTGATCAAACTATTGCCTATTAGGATTAAAGTTTTGCATTTGTTGTTTCTGGCTTTGATTTTGGTTTTGATAACCAAATGAGTTTTGGCTTGGCCCTTGTATGGGATTTCACCTTTGTTGTTGTTGTTGTTGTTGTGGATGGTTAAAATCCACTGTATTGATTGTTGGGGTAAAGTTGTTGTTTCGTTGGTTGTTTGTTTGTGATGGATTATTGACAACATTTACCTTCTTGGGCTGATCGGTTACTCCATCTGTTGTTACACCCCAATTTTTGTTAAGGATTTTGGGTCCTTGGTTGACGTTTGTGGTGGTGGGGTAATTTGTAGTGTTATGACTGGGGGTGATTAACCTCCCATTTGCTCCATATGTCTTACGACCACTATCAATTACTGCTTGATCTATTCGAAGAGCACTCTCTAGTACTTCATCGTAAGTTCGTAATGGGAACTTCTGGACTTCTTCCTTCACTTCTCTGCTAAGCGAATGAAGGAATAAATCACATAGTTCCATTTGATCCATGTTTGGTGCACTTTCCAAGGAATAAAGGACTGTACGCCACCTTTGGATGAAATGGGCAACAGATTCATTGTGTTCTTGTTTGATGTGTAAGAACTCCCTGATTCCTGTTCTTAACAGTTTGTTCATGTCAAATTCCTTAATGAACTCTGATACGAGTTGTTTAAATGAATGGATGGAAGCCTCGGGTATTCTATAATACCAATCAAGAGTGATGTCTTCCAAAGTTTTGGGGAATATTTTAGCAACAATCCCATCCCAAGGGAGTAGTTATCGTATGGCTGTAGCGTAAGCTTTGATATGCATGTTTGGATCTCCCTCACCTTTGTACTTGGGTAAATCAGGAAGGGGTCTTGGAAGCATGACGCTTCGTATGGCGAAGTCTAAGGGCTCTTTCAAATATTCTGAATAAGTCCCTATCGCATAGGTTTCGACCATTGATGGTGGTTGCTGAGCGAGTGGTGGTGGGATGGGTTGTTGATATGGCACAACGTATGTGTTAGTAGGGGCATAAGGAAACACCTGTGTTTGAGCAAGCATGCCGGGAGAGGAGAACATATCTCCTTGTGGTGATTTGGAGTACATGTTTAAGTATGACGGGGTATTGTCCAGGAATGGATTGTTTGATACTAGACCGAGAGGAATGGTGTTAGAGATGATGGGTCTAGTTGGCGTTTGTTGTGAATACTGAGGATGCATGCCTAACGTACCTACTCCTATGAGGAGATCTACTTGGCTAGGATGGTGTGGAGGATTGGAACTTCCTATTTGCATGAATTGAGAATTTTGACTTGCTTGAGCAAGTTCTAACCCTCTCACTTTTTCTACTAACGTTGAAATGACTTCATTTGGTGAAGTCATGGTGCTTTGCCTTAGCGGTGTTTTTTGTCTACCCTGGTGTTGTATAGGCATGTGATATCCTGCTATAAACTGATCACTGTCCTACCAAGTTTCTTCGAGAGTATTTCCTATATGCAGTGGCGTAGAGGTATTTTCTTGGAAAGAGACCTCGGGTTGTGTTTGTAAACCTCCTACATATGGGTACATACCCCGAGAGTGTTGTTCACTCCTAGGATAACGTATTGATTGTTCATCATCTAAGACCAGGTATGGGTCTGATTGTCTACTAATGTGTGGTCTAAATAGCATCTGAGGAGATGATCCAGATTCTCTAGGGAATGTCATATTATTTGAGCCTGAAGGCTCTGTTTGTTGTTTTTGAGGTGGTTGATCTAACTCCTCAGTTTGAAAAGATGAATTATATCTGATTCTTGGAGTTTATGTTGACAAATGATTAGTTTTGTTTATTCTTTTTGGCGTAGTAAGCCTCAAGACCCAAGAGGGGTCTGCCATATGCATCGAATCCCAACATATTCGGGGGGTATATGAATACCCGCAGAATAATGGGAAGGAGCGAAGGTGGATGAGATAAGATGAAACTTCTCAAAGAGAAGGTGAAATAGTTGTTAGGTTCACGTTGGGTTCACCAATTTTGTACGCCGGAAAAGTGACCAGCGAGCGTGGGAATCTACAGGTAACTCTTCCGCGTACCTAACCTCTTCGAGGTCGTGCCGAGACAGCTGGTGGGGATGGAATATGCATGGGATGCAAAAAGACTAGTTAGGAAATCTAATGTCTTCAATACGCACTAGTGGGATTTGTGAATCTAAGGTAAAGAAGGCCCTTCTAACCTGAACTGGTGTGATAGATCGATCAACAAGGATGACTGCTCGAAGGCTCCAATAAATATTGAGCTCTGGCATGATTTGATCTATGGGTTGTCGAATACATGGAAAATGACCTGGGATAGTTTCGTGTATGTCTCCAGATAAGGTCATATGGTGGGTAATGAATACAATTGACTCTACAGACGATTCTCTGGCCTAGTCCAAAATTATCTAGCTTTGCTAGCCGCTATATCTAGTAAGGATAATTGTTCGATGATGGTGGGTGGAAGTGGGGTAGATCTGAATACTAATATACGTAGGACCAGTGTCTATGTCTGATTGACTTATGGATTCGTTAGGTTGTGGGATTTGTGGATCACAACCGTAGACTCTTGGTTGTTACGGTCCTGCTATGGTCATGTATGAAATCAAGTCCTAATCCCTAGTATCCAATAATCATATGCTTTCTTAGATTCTATATTTAGGATCAATAACTATGTGATTTTCTCAGAATACCTCACAGGCATTCTTGCAACCTGGATTCTTAGGTCGGTATCTATATCTAGAAGAGTGTCCTCCTACATCTGGCTGTGGGACCAAAGGATCACAACCAAAGGTTTGTTCTCTTTCAAACCCTTCTACAACCATGTGTATGTTTTCCTAGGGTAATCTGTAGTTTGGTTGATTCGACCAAAACGTGTGTGCTTGGTCCATCTTCTATATTTAATCCCCTCAACTGAGAGCTGATCTATCGTAAATCTGTTGTTGTTTGGAAGATTTGTATTCTAAGATTCTAGTCTATGTCAACTATTGCCATGACGAGATTGGGATTGAGGCACAATTGGCTCAAATACATATTCCCTAGGCTCCCTGGGTCCCGTGATTGTCATACAAAACAATAATGTAAATCTAATTACAACAAAGTAAATTTTAAACTACGTGGAATAAACTTAGAACATATATATAATTTCTATTTTTGTATTTTCTGAGAAACCTTAAGAATTTAAGAAAGCAGCTATTTAAATGTATCTAGAATTTGACAACTAATATAAAACTTAAAACAAACAAAATAACCAAGTGTAGTTATTTGTCTGTGCAATTTGTAGATCTATTCTAAATAATGAAATAACTTGCTTAATATCTATTTTCTAGACTCTCGATCCTACCTCAGAAGTGAAGAATGAATCATAGTTTCTCAGAAACTATCAATCCCCACAGCTTCCCTGGCAATATCGAAAAGTAAAATTAACTGAAGAGAAGTGATTATCTACTCTATTTGATTATATTTCTAACTTTAGAACTTTGAAAGCTAGAACCTGGATTCTGGCAGAACAATGGCGAATCCAATGGTGCGTATGATCTTGTCCCCTCAGTGTGATATCCTTGTTCCTTTGTGTTCACGTGAATCCAGAAAAGCGTGTAATGCTTAGCATCAACAGAAGTAGATATTGGGACAAAGGCAGCTTAGAATGCAAACTGAATGTAATGCGAGTAGGAGAGGGATATTGCAAGAGTACAGAGCTTGGCTTATGCAATTCCTAGCGGGATTTATTGTGATTCATCGCAACATAAAGCGTCCAGAACTTGAAACTATCTTGTTTTGATGGGGAGGGGGGGGGAGGTGAAAAACCTACAAATTTAATGGCTTCCTAAGCTATTTTACTCCAATGGATTGGGTGAAATAACAGTACTACCTACACAAGATGGGTATGTGGCTTACCAACAACTGAACAATGCTAACTAAACATGCAAAGAATTGAAACTATGGCTTCTAAGAAAAATAATAGACTGAACTATTGAAAATGAGAGCATGAAAAGTGAATGAGGGGCCAGACCATTTGTTTGTGCACAAACCCATTTATTTATAGCTTTTCATTCACCCAAAGATCAAAACCAAACTGAACTCTAAAACTATAAACAATGGCCAAACACTATTCCAGGGGACCAAAAACATAAATGCAAGCCCAAGTCGGCAAAAAAAATTGGTGAATCGTTGATTTTTACATGAGTCACGTTAAAAAACTTTCTGGGAAAACACGTAAAGGACCACCACTCTAAGCAGGGTGGCAGTTACAGGACCGCCGCCTTGATCAAGGTGGTGGTCATGAGGACCGCCCGCCCATGCAGGGCGGCGATTTCGTCACTGAAGAGCAAAAGGCCAAGAAAAGAGGGGAAAAGGGAAAAACAAAGGACACAGGGACTAAGCAGACATGCAGGATGTTAACGCATACTTGGAGATATTTTTCAGATTTTGAACACCTTGCGAGGAGACCTGTATCATCATTGGGGCACTTGTCACATTGTTCCGGCAGTACAGTACCTTACAATTTTGGGTACGTACAGGACCACGCGCAAGGGTACATGAAGGGGCACACACATGTAGGAAGGGTTAATGTGTGAAGGTTTTCATACAGGACCACGCGCAAGGGTACATGAAGGGGCACACACATGTAGGAAGGGTTAATGTGTGAAGGTTTTTCACATGAGTAGAAAAAATTCAAGACTTAACTGATTTTCTTGAATGTGGATAAAAATAAAAAAGTAGAGTTGGAGTTATGTCCAAGCAAGGTATACAAAGAGAAAAAAGTAGGATAGCTTTGAATGTACATAAGGGAGATATAATTGCAAAAATCACATGCAGGTTAAAGAGAAAGAGCACCACATGGATCAAACTAATAATAGGATTAAAGTGGATTAAAGTTTGTAAGATCTGATGTAAATATATCTTTATCTACTATTAGCACAGGTTATAAAAATTCATGCAAGCTATTGCAAGCACTCCTATTATTAGGAAAGTGCAAGTAGGTGGTGAAAGGGAAAGTCCCCACCATATACCATATATATATGTCTATATATATATATATATATATATATATATATATATATATAGGTAGTGCACCCTTGTTTAGTTTAGTTCAATAGTTCTAGTGTTTTGGAGTCTGTGAGTTCTAGAGTTCTGGAGATCAGGGAATCCATATATAGGGTTTTGAGTGTTCTTTTTGTAAATTGGTTCTGGATTTGTATGGGAGTACGTAGGTCCAACAAAATGGTGTAATGGGATGTAATGTATTCAAATATTATGTTAATTGATGAATTATGATTGTGATGGACAATTTTTAGTGGTATTCAGATCTTGTTAGTCATTACATATGAATGAATTCATTATTATATGTGTTGTTGAATTGACATAGTATAAAAGTAACTGATTATATGAAAGGTTTTCATGGTTATTGAACATTCATGCTAACATCTTGTTAAGAAAACAAAGGAGGGACATGGCGGCTACACACGCTTTAGGTGAGATTCCATACTTGTCTAGATGAAGTGTCGGCGTGTATAGCTACTATTGGGAAATAAAAAGACTACACACCTAGGAGGGACATCAATGCCCACCATTTTTTGTCTGATATGGGTACTTTCTATCCCTCTATCTTTTCTGGCTCACATTTGATTCTAATCCATTTTATGAGTCTTTTTTCTTTCCAAATTCTATCTTTTACCATTCTATTTTAAGTTTTTGAACTGCTGAGAGGGTGAAATAATCACTTGAAGAAGCCACTAGGAAATATTTTACTTGGGAAAAAAATGAGAAGATTTATCCACCATGAAGGAGAGAGACCTACGCAGGCCCTCCATTGTGGAGAACTCCGAGGAAATTCCAGTGGTTTCACTTTCTATGTCAGATGTAGCCCAATCTATTTCTTCCCTAAAATATTCTGCTATTATTTGTATATTTGGTGGATTTTGGCCTCAGTCAGAAGATCTACATAAATGGAGTCACTCCACTTGGTCCAAATACTATGAGATTCAACTTTGTGCAAAGGGGTTTTTTATTGTCCATTTGTATTCTCCTACATATTATCAAGGAGCTCTTACTTAGGGTCCATGGTTTTGGGGTAGGACTGGGCTTTTTCTTACTCTGTGGTTTTTGGATTTTCATCTTTCTACTAAGGTAGTCTCCAAAATGTCAGATTGGGTCCATCTACCAAATCTTCCTCTCCCATTTAGGCACAATGCATTTTGTACGAATACTGGTAACTCTATTGGTCAATTTCATCAAGATAGATGATGAATGGCCTAAACAAGGGTTATTCACATATGCTTGTATTTTCCTTGAGGTGGACCCCAACAAAGGTCTTACAGATAAGTCAGAGTTACTTCATGATGGTTTTCAAATGAATACAATTTCTTGATTATGAGAATATGGCCTTCCAGTGTAGATTATGACATCAAGCTAGCCACCTACAAGAATCTTACTTACTCAATAAGATTCAAAAAAATAAAAAAAGTGAATTCTTCACAACCTAAAGGTTGGAAACCATTCACATGTGTTATACTACTGAGTAAAAAACTAAATAGGACTAATTGCATACCAAAAAATTAGTGCAGTAAGGATATTCATAGTGAATGGAACTGAAGAAAATCCTCTCCTTGGAATTTTAGAGAATATGAGTGATGAGATTCCCCCTTCTAGCAGTTGTGTTAAAATATCTCATGTGTCTGAATCTTATGACTCTGACCCAGAGCAAGATCATCCTTGTCTTGATTCTTTGTTAACTTTTCCTTATTAGCCTAAGAATTGGAAAATTATCACAAGGTATAAGGAGAAGAAAGGGTTTTTTGAGCCTCATGTTACTCAGTCAATAATGATGTCATCTTCTCCATTTTTTTTGGCTCTATAACTCCTTCTAGGCCTAGGCCTTTTTAACTCTTCCTTTGTGGAATTTCCTTTTCTATTCATTTTTTGTTGTAACATTTTGGCATTCTATGCTGCCTTTATGGTGTTTTGTGGGACAAGTAATTTTTCTAGTAACCCCTTACTATGTAACTCTCTTTATTTTTTAAATTTATTTTAAAGGGAAGTTCCAATAGTAAATAATCACTTGATGGTTGTCCCTCCTCATTTGGGGTGTGAGAGGTAGATCAATGCGACCGCGTCCCAAATGAGAGGATTTGAATATGATGTATACATATAAAGAAGGATTCCTATAGGGGAAAAGGTAATTTGTATGGTAATAATCATGAAATGTGCAAAACAAGGGAAATAAAGCTAGAAAGAAGTGTTAGTAAAAAACAATAGTAACATATTATAAATGAAACAAGTCAAACATGCAGTAACACATCAAGGGAAAATAGTAGTATGTGGAATAAAATATGGGACAAACCACTTCAGGATGTTTAAAACACACTCAAGACCTTCAAGGCCATGTAAGAAAATAAATAAGAAATAATAAGAAATATCCCGTAAAAATGGAAAGCAAGTAACACTCACAAAAGACAAGACATAAGAAGATAGAATAAGAAGATAACCATTGTTAGAAGTAATCCTACAAGACAAATGTTACATATGAAGCACCTGTTAGCATGTTATAATAATGGAAAATATGTCACAATGTATATATCTGAGTGTAAAAAAATGAAAGTAGTACATATTGCAATGATAATACCTGACTATGGAAAGCTATGGAAGGTAGATGCCCTTAGGAGCCTCGACAGGACTGTTAGAGAACAATGTCAAGAATCATGCATCATGTAATAATCTATATATAACCTAAAATTCACCTTAGAACACCATGTTAATGCACATGTGTAAAAGGATATAACATGCTATGAATCAAGCTAATATGATAGGTAAAATGCAACATGTAATAGTATAAGAAAACAAATATACATCCAACCAAGATTTAATCTAATCTTTTTGTATGTTTAAAAATATCTAAATATTTTTGTATTATTAGAATATGTGATCATATGACTAGGGAAGGAAAGCAATTTTTCCTCCCCAGTGTCTATGCATGCAAAGTGAGGTTCTTGTAGGTAAGTGCACACCCTCAATATTCATGTTTGAACCTAGAACAATAGTGTATCATTGGGTATAAAGGGGGAATGATATGGCCCCCAAGTGTGACAAGGGATGCAACTATGCATAATATTACTTAAGGTTACATAATGTTCATGTGATTATTGATGGTTTTCTCATAAGGGTCGTGAGGTGGTGAATACCATTGCTAAAATTTTCAGTAATAACATATGGGCCAAGCCAATTAGGATTTAATTTTCCTTTTAGGGAATGTTATGTATTAGTGTTCTTTTGATTCTCTTTAAGCACCAAATTACCAATATTAAATTTTTTGTGGACGGACCTTGGTATTGTAAGCCCATTTGATACTTTGTTATATGTATGAAGGTGGTATAAAGCTTGCACCTACAAAGAGTAAAGCATTTCTATATCATGTAACCATTACTTGCAATATTTATTGTCTTTGAGTATTTTTTTAAGCGAAACATGTTATGATGAGATCTCAAGTTCCAAGGGAATAAACAATTTCATGCCATATACAAGGAAAATGGTGTGGGATTAGTAGGGGTACATATACTCGTACGGTAATCCTAAAGGGCATATAACATATGTTTTATGCCAATCATCACCACATCCATCAATAATATTACACATAATATTAATAATGGTTTTATCAGTAGATTCAATGTGTCCATTACCTTGAGGATAGTAAGGTGTGGAAAACATTTTTTTGAGTTTATATTTAGCACAAAAAAATTTGACATCAATGTTTTTGAAGGATGATCCATTTATCGCTAATAATTGTGGATGGAATATGAAATCATGTAAGAATATGTGTAGTGAGAAACCTACAAATATATTCACCATTGGTAGTGTGTAAAACGTGAAACTTCAACCCATTTGGTAAAATATTTAGTAGCAGTGATAATGATTTTGTGTCCTTCATATGAATCAAGATTTATCTTTCCAATGAGGTCAAATCCCCACAAATACAAATTCCATGGTGATGCAATAGGATGTAACTCATAAGTCGATGCATGATGAAGGTTACTATGGTGTTGAAATTTATCACGTTTATTTAGCAATATTCCAAGCAATATTTTTCTATAAGTAAGCCAATAGTAACCTTGTTAAAGTATCTTTTGGGACATGTATTTTCCACTAAAATGTCCACCCACACATACTGTCATGTACTTGAGATAAATTAAGTGGAATATCATCGATTCCTAGACACCGAAGGAGTATAACCATCAAAGGTATTTTTAAATAACTTTAGGGTTCTCATGTCACACATGTACCTGCAAGAAAAACCCTAACTATCTACACAAAGATGAAGCACACATTATATGAAATAAAAGACACATATTATTGAGTAAGATTGACCTCAATAATCACCCCCATTTTTATTGTCATTGAGCATTGCACTACATTTTAGACTCAATGTAGTTCTGATGTGTATGTGTGAGATAGAATCATGTCCCTTAAAGCTAGTTTCCCCATTTTGTAAGTTGCATGAAGATAACGATATACAAATAATTTTCCCTAAAGATGATGTGTGCTAATGGAGCTCAATATTGTACCTTCCTATGTAGTGAAAAATTTTAACCCAAATGCATTCCTCAAGTGTTCCTTTCCCCCAAGTAGTAGATCAAAAATAGTGACCCAATTTCCCCTTAGAATAGTTAGTAGGTTGTGTATATATATATGACTCCTTTTTTTGAATTTTTACACATAGTAATAGAAAAGGCTAACCCAAAACATGAAATAAGAATCATAAAATATCCAAAATCAGGCTCCAAATGGTAATTTGAAATATAATCAAAAGTGGGAAAAATCTCCATGAAGGGATACTAGTGCCCAATCACTAGTTTCCTTTCTGGACACTACCATCCTTAGGAAAAAAAACATTAAAAAAACCATGGATAGAGATAGGGATCCCTATGACATGACCAAAAATCATAAATTTAGAAATTATAAGGCAATGTCATAATAAAAAATCAATCAAAATCCATAAAAATAATTTGGAGAGGTGTCATATGTGTCTAGTTTTATCACTTAAAATTCATGCATATAACGAGATAATAGAGGCATAATGTAATGGTAATAAATGCATAATTTTTCCTAAGTAATGAGTATAAAATTTGGTCCAAAGGGGAGATATTACCCTCTAATATTAATGATGAAATCATTAAGGATAGAAGGCACTAGGATTAATGATTCCAGAACGAGCGAGGGAAAGTGTTTTAGGTACCAAGATAGCTTATACAAAAATAATTGTTCTACTTCAAACTCTAATAGGGAGAATAGTTTGTGGGTTGTGAAAAGTTTTTACTGGAACGACAACTTAGGAAAAGTGCAGATGGGTGGTGACAGGATTCACATAGAACCCACCAGTTAGAACATGGAAGAGAGCAACAAGGATATGTGGAACAAGCTTAAAGTTGGTGGATTTAGTAATTTTATTTATAAATTACATGGCCATGACCCTGCTCTATCCAAGGACTTCAGAAAAGCTTAGAAAGAGGGGGTTTTTACTATCTGTGGTGTGGAGGTTGAGGTCTCGGAGTCCAATATTACCAGGGTGACTGATATGGAGATGGATGGGTTAAAAATCTACAAGGAAATAACCTGTAGAGACCTCAAGATTGAGTGATTTTTTGTTGGCAAGGAGACTTGTTTCTTCTGCACTAATGGTATTGCACATTCTTGTATTCCTGGAGTCTGGAAGGATGTTTTCCTTTAAGTTATGAAATATATTACGCTGGAGGGTAAGTATAGAAAAATATATACCCAACACATGACCTTCCTCAACATGTTCCATCACAATTTTATGGTCAGTATTCCCTTTTTCTTGGCTACCTCTCTTTCGACTTCACTAATGGATTTCCAGAATAAGAAAGTTGTGTTGCCCCTTCATGAGGGCCTGATTCTTCTTCTGATTGAGAATGGCAAGCCAGATCTGGATCATCCTTTGATTATGGCCATGGAGGAGCAAGATGAGGAAGATGAAATTAATTTTGTGGAGTTTCTTACTAAAATGAAAGAGGGTAAAGGTACCCCCAGGGGGGATGAGAAAGATAAAGAAAAAAATGAGGGAGGTGGTGGGGAAGCCAGTGCTTCTAGGAAGAATGAATGTGTGGGAGGATCCATTTTTTTTTAAGAATGGAGCACGAAGATGGTGTATTTAGAAGGGGTCCTAAAAGCTATGGAGGACACGAATGAGGGGAAAAGGGAATGCATTTTGAACATCATCAACATTTTGAAGAAGATGCTCATGGATTAGGTCTAGATAAAACACAAAATGAAGGAGTTGGAGATTCAAGTTAAAGTGTTGCTTGACAGAGTGGAGGAGATTCAACCTTCACATTAGCAGCTCGAGGTAGGAGTAGGTGTTGGTTGGTTCTAGACTCCTGGTTGGCTATTTTTGGAATGGGGCCTCTAGTGGTTTTTTTGCTTGTCGCGGAGGTTTTTTTGGTCTCTGAACTGTGTGCAGACTACGGGTGAACTGTGGTGCCCTGTTGTTTCTAGGTCTCTTTTATCCTTTTGGGGGTCCAGATCTTGCAATGTAAGAGTTAAGCCTATTTAACTTAATTTTCTGGGACCCCTTTTTGGGTTTTTCTTTCTGTGTTGTTTCTAGTTGTGTTCCTCTCCTTTGTTTTGGCCCCTAGGAGCTAATCCCTATTTTTTCCTAATCTAATAAAAAATAAATGCAAAATTTTGTGTTTATAATATTCACACTCTCAAATTGGGAAGGAATGAAAGTACATATGTCCTTCATAGTTTAATCCTTCCTTCTTTACTATCTCATGTGGCACAACATTGGGGAATAATCACCCATATCCTCCAACATCTCCAAAGAACACTCTAAAACTCCAAGGAATGGTAAGAATGAGAGATCCTCCCACTGTAAAATAAATAGGTTACTCTTTCCATGTTCTACATCTCATTTGCATACCTTTTGCAATGATTCAAAGTTATAATGCACTATCTATATTATTAATAAAATTTCAATTTTTATCATATAAATTAACTAAACTTTGTGTTGTAGGTTTCATCATGGAACATGCCAACAAAAACACATCAAGGCACAATGAGTGTGTAAATTTAGGTATGTTTTTATTTAAGCATGTTATTTTTAATTAATTATCCAAAGAATCCTTACTGAGAAACAATGATCTATAATATTCCCAAAATCTATTGCAATCAATTTCAATGCATAGAGAAGGTCAAGAGATTTCTGGAAGTATATTGAATGCTAGAAATAGAGGTCATATGAAGAATTTATTACATGCTGAAATTTTGAGCAATCTGAAAAAAGTATAGGACTATGTGCAGGTTTGAGATGACATGGATGTGTGCACACTCACCATGTGGACCAATCAAACAATGAAAATTGACAATGTGGTATTAGATGAAAATATGTCTCACGCTGCCGGTATTTGACCCTTGTTATCTGATGAGTGGGCCCCATTATTTGCTAACTGGGGGCCCTCAGCCAGGGTCAACACACTCTTTTTATGGAGGGGTGCCTTTGCATCCATTTCTTCATATCATTATTGTCACCAAATCACTACACCCCCCAAATGGCCTAAAAATTAATCATGACATTTGGTGTGATTGGAACACATGGGATCACCTCTCAAGCTGTGGGACTTGGGCTCAAGGTGAACCTCCGGAGAAGGCCAGATTCCTCTTCCTAAACTAAACACACACTACCTCAAATTCAAAAAGAAAGGCTAACTAATTTTATGCTTACATTTCATAAGGTTAGGGAAAGAGAGCTACAAGGAAATAAAACCTATATTAGAAGTGGTGATGCACCAAGAAAAGGGGAGTTCAACTTTGGGAAGGTTAATGTGGATAGAATGCATACATCATTAGCCACCTTCACCTATTTCAACCTGGAAAGGGTACAAAATACCACATTATAGAAGCACACGTTCCTTTGCTAAACTTTAAACATACACATTAAAGGAATCAGTGTTGATTTGATACACAAATAGATTTATCAAAAGGATAATCACAAGCACATGTTCAGTATTCACCTATGTGATAATACTGAAGCAACTCTTAATCAATAGGAGGAAAATAGTTTCTCACAACTGATTTTATGCTAACTAATTTTATGCTAACATTTCATAAGGTTAGGGAAAGAGAGCTGCAAGGAAATAAAATCTATATTAGAAGCGGTGATGCACCTATTTTGGAAATATTAAACATCAGGAAGGGTTAATGTGGGAAAAAAGTTTTCATTATTCACCACCTTCACCTTTAGCAACCTAGGAAAGGGTACAGGATACCACAAACTAATGGAAGACGTTCCTCTGTTAAACCTTAAATATACACAATAGAAAGATTAGCTTTGATTTGATACACAAATAATTTATCAAGAGGATGATCACAAACACGTGTCCAACATTCACTCAAATGAAAATACTAATGTAACTTATAATCAATAGAAGGAAAAAAATTCTCTCACATCTGATGAAAGATAATCACACTAGTCTTTTCACAGTATGAAACATATAGTCTAAAATAAAGGTAAATTAATCAATAATGCCAAGGAATCACATTCACAAAAGCATACAATGACTAATCATTCAACACAATAGAATAGGTATCTTCACATGTAAGGAAATCCTGAATATAATTAAAAGCTTTCAACAAATCTCTGCAAAGCACTCTTCCAAGCTTGAAGAGCAACTTCACTATATATCTCTAAAAAAAAATGTATATCAAATAATGGAAGAATTCCACTATTTATAGGTTCCTAGGCTAAGAAATTATAGTTGGGCCCTTAACTAACATTAACTAAAAATAGTAATGTCATAATAAAAGGTAACACATGCTCCCATAAAAATAGAAAAATTGTTGCAAAAAGTTGACAAAGTCAACCCTATAACTTTGACTGATTCTGGAGCTTGAACCTATCCTTTCATGGCCGCTCAGCTTTGGCCTGATACACCTGCATCTCCTTCCTCTGTAACCTTTTGTTGTCCCTCCTCCCAAGCAACCATTTGATTCCTATACTCGAGGAAGTGCTTAACAATACCCTGAGTCTCTTTGTCTCTAGGTCCACACGCAAAGTGATTCACCACGTCCATTGTCTCAATTTCTTTCGTGATCCTTACTAGTAACCTTCGAAGGTTATTCGTGACTTTCCTCAGACTCCCTATGAAATTCTGACATAGAACCAGCCAATCAATGGAGTCACTATTGAAATTCCTTACAACATCGTCGTCCCGCTTCACCAAATCTTTGAAGTTTTCTTTAATCTGATCTTCAAGAAGAGCATCGATATTTTCATTGAAGAACTTATAGTTGGCATTGTCAAACTCCTCTGAGATATCATTGAGGGCATATCCGTAATCTCCACTCGCTTCTCCTCCAATTTCTTGATCTAGATCTTGTAGCACCTGACACCAGAATTCAATAGCCTTTTGATATTCAAACAATTTAGAGGCATCATCAATCACCTCTTCCTGCAGAAGTAAATCAGAATCCTCTTCTCTAATGTCACTCCATGTTGTCAATGTTAAGTTTAAGTTATTACTATCTTCAGAGAAACATTTGTCCATTTTAGAAATAGTAGTTTTGCAACCTGTAAATCAGTATAAATATCAATGGCTTCTTTAATCAAAGGATTGGCCTCCTGCAAGATCCTTTCCATCCATCCATTCACTGTTCTCCCTTTCTGTCCTAGCTTCTCGAGCTCATGATAGGAAATATCATCGATTGTAGATGAAATTTTCATGGCCGTAGTAGTTGAGATGTTAGTGGATGGAGTGGGCTGAGTTACCCTACATAGTAGTGTAGTGAGTTGTTCAACTTTGGCCTTAAGCTCATCCTTGGTGGCCTTGTCTTTGTTGTATTTTTCCAAAAGGGCCCCAAGAGTAGTGTGTACATCCTGCTTATCTCCTTCATGAGTAGCCTTTCCCAATGAGAACTTTGAGATCCAGGTAGCCTGCTGCTATGATGGTTTCTTTAGTTTTCCCCTCAACAAGGGTAGCTACTTCTATCACACGTTCTCCTGATGGATTAACCATCAGACTTGATACAGTTCTCAGTCTCTTGGCTTATTTTTGGCATGGACTCCAATATATTGAGATCTATCACATCTCCCAGAGGAACCTTTTTCTTTTTCTTGGGAGTCTGTCTAAATAGCCACTCTGGTATGGCTAGAGTTGAGGAAGATGGAGTAGCAGATCCGATACCTGAAGTATCAGTTAGAGTAAGATCACTAGAAATGCCAGCTGATATTTGAGTAGAGGTGGCAATGATGGAAGGTGTGGGTGTGAGGAAAACCATAGGAATTGACAAAGCAAACTAGGGGTTGAAATTGAAGAAAATGGGAAGTGTCAAAGAAAGTGAGGAGGAAATGGGTGACCCAATATTTTCCCCAGCTGATAAAACTGGAAGTGACAAAAATACCTGAGCCATAGAAGGAGATGGGAAGGAAGAAATGGAAGGTGGAGGGAAATGATATTGGAAGTGATAATGGAGGAAGGGGAAGATGGGATGGATCCTGAATGACACTAGGAGAATCACTTACTTCAACCACCTCAGTGACTGGTACTGTAGATGTTATAACCCTGGGAACAATAGACCTAGAAAGAGATGAACCACCAACCACAAATGAGATCTTCTTTGGAACTGGTGGGAACCCTTTGAGTCGACCTCTTTCCTTTTGTAGGTGTTGGTTGGTTTACTGCTGATGTAGACCCTATATTTATAGGTTGATTTTCCCCCTTGGGTGAGATTCCCAAGGTGGCCAACCAACTGAAAGTTCTTCTTAGAATGGGGCCCACCCTTTCTTTAGTATTGATGAACTCTTCCACATACCAATCAACCCATGGCAGTGGTTGATTGCCAACATTATCATCCTTGTATGATGCATCTAGGACCTCATCATTGTCTTGCAAGTCCTTTGGCACATCAGCCAATCCAAACTATCGTACCTCATCCAGAGTTAATCTCTCATAATCCCTTTTCCAAATAATGTACTCATCTCGATAATGAATCCATATGTCTTCTAATTGGGGACACATGAGCACTGGATTTACCTGTCTCCCTGAACTTACCCCAATAGTCAAAATTAGTTCGTGGATGGAAGGTCCGCAGGGTTACTTCAGCCATTTCTGCATCTACATTCTTTCTCCTTGTGGATAGTTGGGCAAGAATACCTATAATTGTAACAGGGAAATGCATTCCCACCTTGTGACGCTTATTTTGGATTTTATGGTAATCCAACAACTGCCAAACCAATTCTAGAAGAACCCATTTGTCAATGGGGCACCTTGGCAACTTGCTTGGGGCACCTATGAAACTTTAAATCTGAAGGTAGGTGAATGTGGGAAAATAAAGATAGATTGCTCCCCATTCTCACTTCTTGGAAAGCCTCATCAGAAACCCTTCGATTATATAGCTCTTTGTCGAAGCGATAGAGGATAACAACGAAGAAAGCATCGTTGATTCTTCGGAAGTGCTTGCTCCCCTCATCTAGAGTAAGTTGGGGATAAAACTCGTATATTTGGGAGGTGTTGCGAACCCCTTGGTATTCAACCCTACAAAATCCCCCATAGCAGCAGCTGCATATACTAGAAAAGATGTCATATAGAAAGTCTTGGTTTCTGACACCTTGCCCAACTGATAGCGAATGTTGCTACTAATATGTTCACCCCATCGATAAACTCGGTATTCTTCTTGATAGTTGCTATGTATAAGAACATCCATTCTTGGAATTCCTTTGCAGAAGGAAGACCTGAAACTATACTCAAGAGCACAATAAGATCGTTGACTTCCTGAATGAAATCTGACTGATGTATAGTTTTGGGCAACTTGTTGAAATTCTTGGTCCAGATAGGATTTCATCACAACCTTTGAGCATACTTCTTATTTTTTATCCCAGTGCTCAACTACTATTTCAGGTGTGATTGTGGCATAGTCTTGAACGTCTGGAAGTTTGAACAAGTCTTCAAATAAATCTGGGTCCAGACGGATTACCACCTTGTCATGACTATCTCTTATCAACATGGAGTCCTCATCGTAGTGGGCTGTTGCAGCTAGGACAAACTCTGGGCAATTCACAGATGTGGGAAAACTAGTGGCAAGGGAAATACCACTATCGTAGATGGCCTACATCCATGGATTTTTGTTCTGGGGCCTTTAATCTTTCCAAGAACTCTGGAAGATCAATGTATCCTAGATCGGTGTCCTGATATTTCCTAAGTCAGAGGTCAGAGCAGGATTGGGGGCAACCCCAAGAAATGTATACTTCATCTTCTCTTTTCCCTTTGAGGTGGAGGCAGACATCAAAACCTATGTTTCGAAGTTGTAGAAATTTTGAAAACCTGAAACTTGAATTCTCTGAAAACCCAAAAAACTTGAAATCTCCTAAAATTCAAAACTGAAATTCTCTAAAATTCTGATTCTTCGAAACCTAAAACTGAATTCTCTAAAATTATGAAACTAAAATCTCTGAAATAGTTTCCCGAAGTCAAAAGTCCAAAAGGAATCTCCGAAGTGAAAAATCTGAAAAGAAATATCTGAAATAATTTCCTGAAGCCTGGTGGTTTTGAAAACTTGAAAGCAACAGTTTTTGAAGTAGCAGTTCTCCAAAATTCTGAAATGTGAAATCTTTGAAAAACCCAAAAAAAATGATTCTCCGAAATAGTTTCCCGCCTTGTGATCTTTTGAATAAATTCTCTAAAATGAATTTTCTGAAAATAAATCCCGAATGGTCTCTAGAGGAACTGGCAAATAGAAATGTCAAAAAACCAAGTTGGATTTTGAGAAACAGGAGGAAGTATGAGGGGCCTAAAAAAGATCCCCTGGACATGCTTGAAAACCTAGAGATAAACTCTCACAACGAAACATGGTGAAAAAGAAAGACACCACAAGAAAAAAAGAGGGAAAACAAAAAGAAACCAAAATGGGGAGAAGGAGGAGGGAAAAAGACCTAAACCAAAAGAAAATAAAACCAAAAAACAACATACCTTGAAAAGGACACCATAAAGTACAAAAGTGAATGTCAGAGAAAAGTGTGTGTCAGGTAAAAAATAAAAGTAAAAATCTGAGTTTATATAGAAATCCTGACATTAATGGTTAATTTCTGATCTGTATGGAGGTAGGTGGAAATTAATTACACTCAGAAAATCTGAAGCTCTGAAACCTGAAAGTCCTCTGAAAATTCAAAATTTCAGACTTCGAAAAAAAATTGGGAAGGAAAAGATGAAATGGCAATGAGAAGTCTGAAACCCGAAAACCTGAAAGTCTAAAATTTAGACTTTCAGAAATTCAGACTTCGAAAACCTCACAAAAAAAAATCCTAAAAATGACTCGGAGAACTCAGAAAACCCGAAACCTGAAAAGTCTAAATTTTCGACTTTTGGAGTTTCAGACTTCAGAAGTCCGAGATGGATTTAAACAAAATGAGCCAAAAAGTTCCAAAACTTCCAAAAACCCAAAAGTCTGAATTTTTGACTTTTGGAAATTCAGACTTCGAAATTTCAAATGAAATTCTGAAACTGAGCTTTTAAAAACTCTAAAAGAGAAAAAACCCGAAGTCTAAAAATTGAAAAAAAATTCAGATTCTTGGCCTTAGCAAAATTCATTGTGGGAGAATTTCTTTAAAACATTGGTCTGACATATAGCCTTCTTCAGGGTAGGTTAAATGGTTAACATTTTTGGCAATCTCCAGGGAAAGCTTGCCTGCTAAGCTTTTAGACCAGTGGCCTTAAAGCAAAACATTGGGTGAAGGAGTCTAAAAAACCAAAACCAAAACCAAAATAGAAAAACAAAAACAAAAGAAAAGGAAAACAAAACAATGTGCAAAGCACTTGGAGGAAAACAAGAAAACTGTACAGGGTGGAACCTCCTCAAAAGCAAGCTTTGAGGTGTATCCCATTCACATGAATGGGAAATTCTTCTCCATTGAGTCTGGATAGGAAAAAAGAATTCACCTCTTTGCAACTTGTAATAATATAGGGCCCACTCCAGAGGGCATCAAACTTAGCATGCCTACCTGGTTTAGCCCAGTCTTCATCCCATTTAAGTACCAAATCCCCTTCCTTGAATGACCTATCAGAGGATTTCCTGTCAAAGGATTTTTTAACTCGAGCCTAATGTTCTGTTAATGTATCCATGGAAGTGTTTTGAACCTCCTCTAGTTCCATGAGTTCTGAAAACCTCACTGTTAAAGCCTCATCCTCCATGACTTCAAGCCGATAAGCCAAATCCAAGGAAGGCATTTCCAAGGAAAGTGGAAGCTTTGCTTCTCTTCCATACACGAGCATGAAAGGTGAAACCCCAATGGCCTTTTTAGGTGTTATTCGATCTACCCATAGAGAAACTTTAAGCTGCGTATGCTAGGTTCTTTTGTTAGCCTCCATTGTGCGCTTAATGATCCTTATCAGGTTCTTATTTCTCGATTCAGCCAATCCATTTCCCTATGGGTAGTAGTTAGATGAATTCTTGAGATAGACCCCATTCTTGATGGCCCATTCACTTATTTTCATCCCGAAGGAATGCCATTGCATTGTCAGAGATAACAGTAAATGGAACTCCGAACCTTGTCATGATACTCTCTAAGAATTCAAGGACAACTTTTTCATTGCTTTCCTTCAAGGCCACTACTTCTGTCCATCGGGTGAAATAATCTGTCACAGTAAGGACCCATTTATTTCCTTCACTGGATGGAGGGTTGATCATACCAATAAAATCCAAACCCCATTGAACAAAGGGTTGATCCACCTGAATGGGATGCAATGGGAGAGCTGTCAGCTTCTGTTTGCCTAGCAAAAAGAGCACACTCCTTACATTTCCTTACCCAAAAATGGGCATCTTTGAACAAGTCTGGCCAGTAGTAACCGGCCCGCATGATCTTGGTAGTAATCATTCGTGTCAGTAATGTCCTCCTGACAGCCCATCGTGGAACTCCTCCAATATCTTGTTCACTTGCTCTAGTTTGATGCAACGTAAAAGAATGTCGTTCAAATATTTTTGGAAAAGAACATCCATCTACCACAACATATGGAATAGATTGGAGATGGAAGGTACGTCATTGCATCTTATCCATATTTGGGGGATATACTCCTGAGAGAAGGAAATTTTCCATCTTGGTTAACCAATCAACCTGACCATTTCCCTCATCAATATTAAAGAGTGCAACATCCTTATCATCCTTAATTTCCATGTCTGTAGCCAACTTGCTGGCATAATCCCTTGCCTCTGACAAGTTTAGTAACTTTAATGTGTACATCATACTCCATTACTTTTGTAATCCACCCAGCACGTTTCTCATTCATCTCCTTATTCAATAAAAATTCTTTAATGCCAGGATGAGAAACCATCAAGTGTATCTTGTTGTTAGACAACATGTGCCTGAACTTCTTCAGAGCTCGAATGACTGCAAAGACCTATTTTTTGATGAAAGAATACTTGAGTTCATATTCCTTGAGAGACTAACTAAAGAAGGCAATCAGTTGCTCCATCAGATCATCATTCTACTGAGTGAGGATACCTGAAATACTCTCATGACCTGCGAAAGCATAGAGAATGAAATCTTTGTCAAACCAGGGGTTCACCAATGTAGGAGCTTGGGAAATAGTAGTTTTGATAGCCTCAAAGCTTTCTCTCCCTTCCTTTGTCTAGGAGAAAGGAATATTATTTTTAAGCATGGCCGTCAGCGGCTTGGCTAACGCTACAAATTGGGGAATGAATCTCCAAACAAAGTTTATAGTTCCCAGGAAACTCTGGAGACCTTTCTTGTGACTTGGAAGGGATAGAGACAAAATTGACTGAATCCTAGCTAGGGTCAATTGAGAGGCCTTCAGCTGAAACAATATGTCCCAATAACTTGCCTTCTTGAACTGAAAAAATGCATTTTTTAGGGTTTAGTGAGACCCCAAACTCTCTACATCTCCAGAAAAACTTTCCTTAGATGTGTAATATGATCTTCAACGTGTTTGGAATAGACATTTATATCATCGAGGTAAACCAAGATCATATCATTGATGAGTCCTTTAAATGCCATGTCCATGGCTCTTTGAAAAGTAGTCCCCTGCATTGGACAATCCAAATGGCATTTTGTTGTATGCATGCGTGCCCCACTTAGTAGTGAAAGCCATTTTGAATTGATCAAATTCTTTGACCAGAATCTGATTGTACCCTGAATAGTCGTCTAGCAGAGAAAACCTTTGAGCTCTTGCCACTATCTGAAGGATTTGTTCCATTGATAGAAGAGGGTAGTGATCTTTTAATGAGGCACAGTTAAGATCCCTAAAATCCACGCACAACCAAATTTCACCATTCTTTTTCCTTACGGGCACTAGATTAGCTACCCATGATGAATGTTTGATTGGAAAAATTATACAGGCCTCGATAAACTTAGTTAGCTCTTTCCTCATTAATGGCTCAATCTTGGGATTGATTGGCCTTTGTTTTTGATGAACTAGCTTAGAGTTAGGATCCAGTTCAATTGTGTGTTGAGCTAGGCCTGGGTCAAAACCACGTAGGTCTTTGTAGCTCCATGTGAAAACATCATGATACTCCCGACATAAATTTATGAAGGCTTCCTTTTCCTGAACAGTGCATACTTTACCAATTTTTCAGAAAATTCTCACTTGCCACCTCAACTTCTTCAAAATCTTCTTACTTGACCACCATGTTCGTACTTTGCTTGGCTTGGTCATCTGAATTGAAAATAGATTCCAATGTAACCAGGCCTTTTGGCAATTTGTTTCCTTTCAACTAAATGACCTGGTCACCATAGGATTCCTCACAATTTACTTTGATGTTTGGCAGCAAACTCTTCTTCCTGTTGTAGAAAAAGAACAATCTGTTCATCACTATCAAAAACCTGCCAACTACTTACATTATCTGGTACTGCGGGACGGACAATCATTTTGACTGTTTGTCTGCCCTTCCTTCATGATGTCCATGGGTATATCATATTGGGATCCGATAGTAGCAAGCCTGTCAGCATCTTGATTTTGATTTCTAGGAACCGCATGAATTCTGAAAGCTTCAAACTCCTCTATTAGTTCCCAAACACGATTCTTATATGATCTTAAGAGATCATTTTTCGATGCACTGTGGGCTGTTACTTGATGAACCACCAATTCACTATCACCAAAAATGATCAGGGATTTGATCCCTCTTTGTTGAGCCAATTGAATTCCTTGTATAAGAGCTTCGTACTCAGCAACATTATTAGTGCAACTGAACTGCAATCGAAAAGATGAAAAATATTTGTCCCCTCCTAGAGAAATTAACATAACCCCTGCGCCAGATCTATTTTTACTTTGTGAAGCATCAAAGAACATCTACCACAGTCCATTTGTATCACTTGATGCTTTAACCAGCTGAGGTATGATGGCATCTTCCTCATGAATGTAATACGTACCTAATCCAGTCTCCTCCAAGAACAACAGACCAGATTCTTCATTAGCCAATAAATCAACATACGGGTCATATTGATGGTCTATACTTACCTCATCAAGCATTGTATCATGCACCTCCTCCACAAGAGTAGTTGGTTCATGATCCACATCCTCATTTTCATGATCACAAATGGCATAATTAGCTTCTATAGGTTTGGATGTGTAAGGTTCCATGTGATTGTGACAGATTGGTTCTACCCTTATAGTTACCTTCATCCCATAACGAGTTCTCAAGATCATATGTGACCGATCTGATGACAAATAACCACCCATTTTTGTGGTGAAATCTTATGATAAACAAATGGACAAAGAGAGGAGGAAGGTCAATGACAGATATGTCTTGTGTAAACATTAAGCTAGGGCAAGCGTGGATGGTAAGTTGGAGCCCTTTAATGACCCCCACAGTTTGGACTGCAGTACCATCAAGTTGAACAACCCCTCTTGTAATTGGAATATATGGAATCTGCAGTACGTCTGCGACCTGATTAGGCATTACGGAGCTGCTGGCTCTAGAATCGATCATACAATTGTGCACCAAATGCTCACCAATAATCAGGGAGATATAGAATGGTGGAGGCTTGTTGGTCTTGGCGTGTAATTTTGTCTCAGGTTGGCACAAGTTGGTTGCCACTGCTACTTCTTGACATGACGATCAGTTAGTAGTGCCAAAACTATTCAAAGCCTCTCGCAGCAAGTTCCTTTGAGAAGGAATTGAGAGTGCATCCCACATTATGACACTCAAATTGGTCTTCTTCATTTTCTCTACAATGTTGAATGGGATTGCTCCCACTTTTCTAATGCCTTTTGGGGCATTGGGATCCTCCTTTGGATAATGCTTATTAGGCATCATGATACTTGAAGTTCCATCTCTCTTTATAGAATGATCAACAGATATTTCTGGTGATTTCTTTTTCGTGTCTTTACCATCTGGTACTTGTGTTGGGGACTGGGAAGTTGATGTCATGATCAGTATTGGAGGACTGTGGATCTATTGCCCTCTTCTTGGAACATGTGTTGGATGCTACAGTGGAGACATCGTCATTTAAACCACAAAAATCTTCTTGCTTTCCAATTTAGTAGTGTGGTTTCCTCAAGAGGTTGGTCTTGACTTCCAGAAGTGGATGGCTTAGTAGATGATTCAGGTAGAGCAGATATACTTTGGACCATAAGAGCTTGAATTAAAACTCCATTTGGGTAGAGATTCTGATTATGGGGCTGAGAGCAAGGGTAGCACCATTCATAGTCTTGGATGAGGTTATTCTGAACTAGAACTATGGCTCTAGACGAGCTGACAGCAAAAGGGTTCCGAAAATTCAAAGGCTTCACATTTGTAGCTTGGGTTATGGCTTGGCTTTATGGCTGACCATTTCCTTGAAATGGAGGATGATTTGTTTGATACTGGGACTGGAAAGGGCAAGTATATTGGGACTGCTGCCTCTTCATTGCTATGAGTTCATTCCCAAAATTTTGTAACAATGACTTCACCTCAGCCAGATCATTTGAGGGATTGGACATATGTGTGGCTTCTGGAATAGAAACTATCAGAATTGGGGCAATGACTGGCTGTTGGCCTACAAGCTCTACAAAAATAGGAATGGGAGGCCTAGGAGCAATTTTACCTGCTTGAATCAAGAAATTTTCAGCTCATACGACAACTTCGTAAGCATCAGGGATAACAGCTCCCCCATGGATTGAATCATGACAACAACATCACTATTCAGTGCTCGTAAATAATATAGAAATGCACTTTCTGGGGATGGCCTTACAGTTCTAGGATCCATTTCCAATTCTTGTCAAAGCGGAGGTTGAAATCACTCATATACTCTTGAGGGGACCACTTGATAGTGTGAAATTGCTCCACAAGTGAAATATTATCACTTTTTTCCTTAAACTATTTACACAACTTTGTGCCTAAATCATTCCAATTGGTAACGATCCAGCAGCTAAGCTCTAGAACCACTGAAGTGCCCTACCTTTGAATGAAGTAGTAAGGATTCGAACTACCACATTATCTTCTGTAATACTGTGTACTGCGTAGATGCTAGCCACATCTAGTATGTGCTCCCGTGGTGAAACATTAGTCTCCCCAGTGAAAAATGGTAAAATTTTCAAGGCAGCTGCTGGTATGGCATCTCTTTGTGCTAACAGCAAAGGACTACTGGTATTGAATGGAGGACAAGTATTGGCTGCCATGACATTCACAAACTATGGTTGTATCTTGGTAGGGGGTAATGTCCTTCAAGAGGAGTTGAATGTCCTCTACGAGGTAAAGTTGCAGCTGATGGTACTGAAAGGTTTCTTCCCCTTCTTCTTGGGGGAGACAAGGAAATTTCTGTGTGTTGAAAGTTCCCTTGTATTGAAGAATCTCTTGTCTGAATCCTTCGCCTAAATTTGAATACTGAACTTTGAAATCCAGAGAGATGGAGTCGCCAGGTACTTTGTTTGATGAAGATGAGAAGAGAAGTACCAACTTTGTCCCACCGGGTGTGCCAAAAACTGTTGTCACCAAATCACTGCACCCTCCGAATGGCCTAAAAATTAATCACGACATTCAGTGTGATTGGGACACATGGGATCACCTCTCAAGTTGTGGGACTTGGGCTCGAGGTGAACCTCCAGAGAAGGCCGGCTTCCTCTTCCTAAACTAAACACACACTACCTCTAATGTAGAAAGAAAGGCTAACTAATTTTATGCTAACATTTCATAAGGTTAGGGAAAGAGAGCTGCAAGGAAATAAAACCTATATTAGAAGTGGTGATGCACCTATTTTGGAAATATTAAATAACAGGAAGGGTTAATGTGGGAACAAAGTTTGCATTATTCACCACCTTCACCTTTAGCAACTAGGAAGGGTACAAAATACCACAAACTAATGGTAGATGTTCCTCTGTTAAACCTTAAGCATACACAATAGAAAGATTAGCTTTGATTTGATACACAGATAATTTATCAAGAGGATAATCACAAACACATGTCCAACATTCACTCAAATGACAATAATAATGTAACTTATAATCAACAGAAGGAAAATAGTCTCTCACAGCTGACGAAAGATAATCACACTATTCTTTCCACAGTATGAAACAGATAATCTAAAATAAAGGTAAATTAATCAATAATGCCAAGGAATCACATTCACAAAGAGCATACAATGACTAATCATTCAACACAATAGAATAGATCTTCACGTGTAAGGAAACTCTGAATATAATTAAAAGGTTTCAACAAATCTCTGCAAAGCACTCTTCCAAGCTTGAAAAGCAACTTCACTATATATCTCTCAAAAAATGTATATATCAAATAATGGAAGCATTCCACTATTTATAAGTTCCTAGGCTTGAGCCATTACAGCTGGGCCCTTAACTAACATTAACTAAAAATAGTAATGTCATAAATAAAAGGGAAAAGGCTCCCATAAAAATAGCAAATTTGTTGCAAAAAGTTGACCAAGTCAACCCTACAACTTTGACTGATTCTGGAGCTTGAACCTATCCTTTCATGGCCACTCAGCTTTGGCCTGATACACCTGCATCTCCTTCCTCTGTAATATTTTGTTGTCCCTCCTCCCAAACAACCATTCGATGCATGTACTCGAGGAAGCACTTAACAATACCCTGAGTCTCTTCGTCTCCAGGTCCACACGCATAGTGATTCACCACATCCACTGTCTCAATTTCTTTTGTGATCCTGGCTGGCAACCTTCAAAGATTATTCGTGACTTTCCTCAGTCTCCCTATGAAATTCTGACATAGAACCAACCGATCAATGGAGTCACTATTGAAATTCCTTGCAACATCGTCATCCCACTTCACCAAATCTTTGAAGTTTTCTTTAATTTGATCTTCGGGAAGAGCATCGATATTTTCATTGAAGAACTTGTAGTTGGCATTGTCAAACTCCTCCGAGATATCATTGAGGGCATATGTAATCTCCACTCGCTTCTCCTCTAATTCTTAATCAGATCCTGCAGCACCTGACACCAGAATTCCATGGCCTTTTGATATTTGAACAATTTGGAGGCATCATCAATTACCTCTTCCTGTAGAAGTAAATCAGAATCTTCTCCTCTAATGTCACTCCATGTTGCCAAAGTTAAGTTCAAGTTATTATTATCTTCAGAGAAGGATTCGTCCATTTTAGTGATAGTAGTTTTTGCAACCTGTAAATCAGTATAAATTTCAACAGCTTCTTTAATCAAAGGATTGGCCTCCTGCAAAATCCTTTCCATCCATCCATTCACTATTCTCCCTTTCTGGCCTAGCTTCTCGAGCTCATGATAGGAAATATCATCGATTGTAGATGAAATTATCATGGCCGTAGTAGTTGAGATGTCAGTGGATGGAGTGGGCTGGGTTACCCTACACAGTAGTGCAATGAGTTGCTCAACTTTGGCCTTAAGCTCATCCTTGGTGGCCTTGTCTTTGTCGTATTTTTCCAAAAGGGCCCCAAGAGCAGTGTGTACATCCTACTTAGCTCCTTCATGAGTAGCCTTTCCCAATGAGAACTTCAAGATCTGGTAGTCTGCTGCTGTGATGGTTTCTTTAGTTTTCCCCTCAACAGGGGTAGCCACTTCTATCACACGTTCTCCTGATGGATTAACCATTAGACTTGATACGGTTCTCGGTCTCTTGGCCTGTCTTTTAGGTATGGACTCCAATATACTGAGATCTATCACATCTCCTAGAGGAACCTTTTTCTTTTTCTTAGGAGTCTATCTAAATAGCCACTCTGGTATGGCTAGAGCTGAGGAAGATGGAGTAGTAGATCTGATACCTGAAGTACCGGTTAGAGTAAGATCACTAGAAATGTCAGCTGATATCTGAGTAGAGGTGGCAATGATGGAAGGTGTGGGTGTGAGGACAGCCATAGGAATTGACAAAGCAACACTAGGGGATTGAGATTGAAGAAAATGGGAGTGTCAAAGGAAGTGAGGAGGAAATGGGTGACCCAATATTTTCCCCAGCTGATAAAACTGGAAGTGACAAAAATACCTGAGCCATAGAAGGAGATGGGAAGGAAGAAATGGTGGTAGAAGTGGAGGGAACTGATATTGGGAGTGATAATGGAGGAAGGGGAAGATGGGATGGATCCTGAATGACACTAGGGGAATCACTTACTTCAACCACCTCAGTGACTGGTACTGTAGATGTTGTAACCCTGGGAACAACAGACCTAGAAAGAGATGAGCCACCAACCACAAATGAGATCTTCTTTGGAACTGGTAGGAACCCTCTGAGTTGACATCTTTCATTTTGTAGGTGTTGGTTGGTTTACTGCTGATGTAGACCCTATATTTATAGGTTGATTTTCCCCTTTGGGTGAGATTCCCAAGGTGGCCAACCAACTGAAAGTTCTTCTTAGAATGGGGCCCACCCTTTCTTTAGTATTGCTGCACTCTTCCACATACCAATCAACCCATGGCAGTGGTTGATTGGCAACATCATCATCCCTGTATGATGCATCTAGGACCTCATCATTGTCCTATAAGTCCTTTGGCACATCAGCCAATCCAAACTGTCATACCTCATCCAGAGTTAATCTCTCATAATCCCTTTTCCGTACAATGTACTCATCCCGAAAATGAATCCATATGTCTTCTAATTGGGACACATGAGCACTGAACTTACCTGTCTCCCTGAACTTACCCCAATAGTCAAAATTAGTTCACGGATGGAAAGTCCATAGGGTTACTTCAGCCATTTCTACATCTACATTCTTTACCTTGTGGATAGTTGGGCAAGAATACCTACCAATTGTAACAGGGAAATGCATTCCCACCTTGTGATGCTTATTTTGGATTTTATGGTAATCCAACAACTGCCGAACCAACTCTAGAAGAACCCATTTGTCAGTGGGGCACCTTGGCAACTTTCTTGGGGCACCTATGAAACCTAGAATATGAAGGTAGGTGAATGTGGGAAACTAAAGATAGACTGCTCCCCATTCTCACACTTCTTGGAAAGCCTCATCAAAAACCCTTCGATTGTATAGCTCTTTGTCGAAACGATAGAGGATAACAACGAAGAAAGCATCGTTGATTCTTCAGAAGTGCTTGCTCCCCTCATCCAGAGTAAGTTGGGGATAAAACTCATATATTTGGGACGTACTGCGAACCCCCTTGGTATTCAACCCTACAAAATCCCCCATAGCAGCAGCTGCATATACTAGAAAAGATGTCATATAGAAAGTCTTGGTTTCTGACACCTTTCCCAACTGATAGCAAATGTTGCTACTAATATGTTCACCCCATCAGATAAACTCGGTATTCTTCTTGATAGTTTCTATGTATAAGAACATCCATTCTTGGAATTCCTTTGTAGAAGGAAGACCTGAAACTCTGCTCAAGAGCACAATAAGATTGTTGACTTCCTGAATGAAATCTGACCGATGTATAGTTTTAGGCAACTTGTTGAAATTCTTGGTCAGATAGGATTTCATCACAACCTTTGAGCATACTTCTTATTTTTTATCCCAGTGCTCAACTTCTATTTTAGGTGTGATTGTGGCATAGTCTTGAACATCTAGAAGTTTGAACAAGTCTTCAAAGAAATATGGGTCCAGACGGATTACCACCTTGTCATCGCTATCTCTTATCGACATGGAGTCCTCGTCGTAGTGGGCTGCTGCAGCTAGGAAAAACTCTGGGCAATTCATGGATGTGGGAAAACCAGTGGCAAGGGTGAAACCACTGTCATAGATGGCCTGCATCCATGGATTTTTGTTCAGGGGATTTTAATCTTTCCCAGAACTCGGGAAGATCAATCTATCCTAGATCAGTGTCTCTGATATTTCCTAAGTCGGAGGTCAGGAGGATTGGGGAGTGACCCCAAGAAATGTATACTTCATCTTCTCTTTTCCCTTTGAGGTGGAGGCAGACATCAAAACCTGTGAACGTTGTAGAAATTCCAAAAACCTGAAACCTGAATCTCTGAAAACCTGAAACTGAAATCTCTGAAATTCTGAAATCTTTGAAAACCTGAAACTTTAATTCTCTGAAATTCCAAAACTAAAATCTCTGAAATAGTTTCCCAAAGTCAAAAGTCTGAAAGGAATTTCCGAAGTGAAAAAATCTGAAAGGAATATCTCGAAGTGAAAAACTCTGAAAGAAATATCTGAAATAATTTCCCGAAGTCAATGGTTCTGAAAACCTAAAAGCAATAGTTTTCTGAAGCAGTTCTCTGTTCTCCAAAATTGAAATGTGAAATCTCCAAAAAACCTGAAAAACCCGATTCTCTAAAAAACCGCCTTGTGATCTTTTGAAGGAATTCCTCGAAATGAATTTTCCAAAAAGAAATCCCGAATGGTCTCTGGAGGAACTACAAACAGAAATGTCAAAAATCCAAGTTGGATTTTGAGAAAATGGGAGGAAGTATGAGGGGCCTGAAAAAAAATCCCCTGGACATGCCTGAAAACCTGGATACAACTCTCACAACAAAACATGGTGAAAAAGAAAGACACCACAAGAAAAATAGAGGGAAAACAAAAAGAAAACAAACTAGAGAGGAGGAGGAGGGAAAAATACCTAAACCAAAAGAAAATAAAACCAAAAAACAACATACCTTGAAAAAGACGCCAAAGTATGAAAAGTGAATGTCAATGAAGTGCGATAGTGTCAGGTAAAAAATAAAAGTAAAAAATCAGAGTTTATATAGAAATCCCAACATTAATGGTTAATTTCTGATCCGTATAGAGGTAGGTGGAAATTAATTGCACTCAAAAAATATGAAGCTCCAAAACCCAAAAGTCCTGAAATTCTAAAATTCAGGATTTCAGACTTCAGAAAAATTTGGAAGGAAAAGATGAATTGGCAACTAAGAAGTCCAAAACCCAAAAACCTAAAAGTCCAAAAATTCAGAATTTTCAGAAATTTGGACTTTGGAAAAAATCACGAAAAAATCCTAAAAATGGTCTAGGAGAACTCTGAAAACCTAAAACCTGAAAATCTGAAAATTTCAGACTTTCAAATTTCAGACTTCAGAAGTCCGAGAGGGATTTAAACAAAATGAGCCAAAAAAGTTTCAAACCTGAAAACCCAAAGTTCAAATTTTCAGACTTTCAAAAATTCAGACTTTGGAAATTTTCAAATGCAATTCTGAAACTGAGCTTTAAAAACTCCGAAAGGGAAAAAACCCGAAGTCTGAAAATTGAAAAAAAAATCAGACTCTTTGCTTTAGCAAAACTCACTGTGATAGAATTTCTTTAAAACATTGGTTTGACATATAGCCTTCTTTAGGGTAGGTTAAATGGTTAACAATCACCATTATAAAGCTTCTGTATATGAATTATTTTTTTATTAACCACACTATGCATGTGGAATTAAGTTCAAACATTGTAAATCATTCTAAGCATTTTTACATTGCACATTTACCATGCTGCTAAACCCCCAGCTCACCCTGCCAAGTAAACCTAACAACTTGGATGACCTGTCTATGAGCTATCTCATCACCTTATTTTCACCACTTGGCAGGCCTAACTCCTTACCGTAAAACTCACCGCACCTAACTCCCAAAAACTCCCTACTTAGCCAACTTAGCAAACTAAACATAGCCTTTTCTCAGTAGTCTTTTAATGTGGCACCAACAAAAAGTGGCCCAAAGCCAACATAAACTACTGGACAAGTCAAATTTAAACCCAACCACCCACCATTATGCAATTAATGTGGGATTTAATCCCAATATAGTTAAACAAAGTGATAGTGGAGGTTAGGGGGATTGACCCCCTAACCACTTGGATACTAAAATAATATGCCACCATTGAGCCATAAGGGGGTCAACATTACTATATATAATTGATTCACTATTTGAAGTGGGTAATCGGCATGTCTATATAAGCTTAGAGGGAGTTTAAGAGAGCTTGTGACATTTTTGTGGAAAATTTTCAAAGGATATCAGGGATTTTTTACAAGTATAATATTGTGATAGTTAAGGAAGATCATCTAGACACAAAATCACACACATACTATAATTCTACTATACTGCCAAGTATGTTGTTTTATGTATGAACCTTGAGTAAGAAAAATATTCACTGGTGACACACTTCTTATTCCATCCATTTTCTTTGATTCTTTCTATTGTTTTTATCTCTCACATCTGTCACTTCTACACCCATTTTTGGTCAGGTCACATAGATTCTTGTTTGTCAGTATTTTCACATTTTTTGTCAATTGTCTCAAGACACTAGCACCCATGTTATCCTATGCAACCTAGGTGCTCCTGTCCTCTTTGTTTTTGTTCACATTTCTGACAGTTGTGGTTAGCCTTTTTGGTTTTCTTACTCGAATCTTGAGGTCCTAGTTTTCATACCGTGTCACTAGTGTTGAAATTGAAGAAACAGATCCCCATATAAACACAACATACATACCATTATAATGGTGGGAAATTTTATCAAGGGATATCTATCTACATATTATCAAAGGGACTACATTTTGGGATTATTACTCTTCATACACTGCATAGGAAGCGGAAGTTTCTAAATTCCATCCCACACATTTTCATTCTATCTAGCTACCTCCCTCTATCTTGGCATCACTGACGTGAGGGAAACCTAGGAGCACTATTACACACACAAGAACATAAAACTACATGGAGTCTGAGATGTAGTACAATGCTCAGTTGTAAGTTCATTCTATTGGGTGACTGATGAGGATAGTCCAACTCCCCATTTTCATCTTTATGTTTAGGATTTGATGTATTCTAGGTGTTTTGTAGGATATTATCTATTTTACAGGTTACCATAATATTTGGCGATCTTCTAGTGACCTACAAGAGATCATCAATGAATAAGTGTGAAACCCTAGTGACACTAAAGAAACTAGGTTTTGAAATTTTTCACAGAATCTAGTGCCTCGTGGAGGTATCTAGCGCCCCAAGATCCCTCATCCCTATCTAGGTTCCCATTTCCTGGCCATTTTACAAGTTCTAGAATCTTTACCGAGAATTTCCAGTATTCTTCCCAACCTCTTCATCATCTGTGCCAGTTCGGGTGTGCTTTGGGATAAGAAAAAATAAGATAAGTGCCCTATCTCTTTCACATGCTTGCATAGTTACATATATATAACTGTTTAATAATTTATATCTTATTGTACATCATTGTAGTGATTTTTTGAAATTGTATATTACTAAAATATTCAGATTTTATTAAATTAGATCATTACATGCCTTTTACACCAAAATTATAAGTGTTTGAAGGTTATCTTAATAGACATGTCCCATTATTATGGACCCGAAGATGTAGGCTTTATTCCAAACTCTGTTATCAACTAATTGTGTCCTTGTTCTCTGCATTTTTTGTCTTCTAGTTTTTCTAATTTCTATAGCTAGCTCACATATTTTAATTAATTATTAAATTACAAAATTGTAATATTCCACTTAAATTTGAAAAATCATATTTTAAAGAAATTTTTCAAGGGGTGTTGCAATTTATTTTCGAATAGAGATCAATTTGTTATCATAACCAATCTATGATTAGTTTAATTATTGCCTTAGATTGCATGTTTTTGGTGTATGTTGACAAGGTCCCTCTCTAGAAAAGGTGAAGGAGAATTAGTAGGATTTGATTCAGAAATTGGATCGAGACGGTCATGAAGTGCAAATATGGCCAAAGATAAAGAAGAAGAATTTTGTCAATTCTTCATGCAAATGAAAGAAATGGTGGAGGAATTGTGCTGAGATCGTAGAAGATAGATGGAAAAATAAGCCAAGAAAGGTTAAAAAAAGAAGAGTCATCTTATTCATCTGAATCTAGTTCTCCCAGAGGTATTAAAGGAAATTATAATTTTTTCTTTATTAAAAATGGATACCAAGTTTAAATTTCCAATTTATAATGGAGAGCTTAATGTAAAGAAGTTTGCTAACTGGATCAAGTAGATTGAAGTATATTACAAGGTTCATAAAATTATTGATGATGAAGGAAAAATTCATTTGGTGACTCTTCGAATGGGTGGAAAAACACTCATCTGGTGGGAAAGTAATCTTCAAGAGATTAATGAGAAAAGGTAAAAAAAATATTATTGGAATGAATTAGTTTCTGATTTAAGACATCAATTTTATCCTTTGGGTTATATGCAACAAGTTATGATGGATTGAAAAAGTATGAGGCAAACTAAAAGACAAAGTATTCATGATTACACACAAGAGTTTAGAAAAAGGGCTCTCATTTTGGGTATTTCTCTCCATATACAAGAAACACAACTGAAATATGTTGGTGTGTTACATAGCTATTTGAGACATATGATTCTCATGATTAATCCTACTAAACTTGAAGTGGTGTGTGTGTAAGATAATCATTTGGAAGCAAGAGGGAAAATGACTAAAGAGTCATCTTCAAAAAACAAGAACAAACAATCTGAAAACAAGGAGAAAATTTTCAAATAACAAGGTAAAGGAAAGGGTAAGCAAAATACTAATTCTACTATTAATAAATTAGATGATAAGACATTTTTTAATCATTGAAAAAATAATCATGATGAATCTAAGTGTTAGAAATTACATTCGAAACTCAAGCCTAAGTGGTTTAAAAATAAGAAAGGGAAGGAAAATAAGAGTAACACTATGGTGCAATAGGATCTTGGATCTGATTTTGGTGATGAGACCAAGATCACGGCCATGGGTTTACAAGTTTGCAATTATTCCTCTTCTTCTAGCACTATTTTATCTAATGTTGCATCTTCTTATAAACAACAATCTAGGCATGATGAGAAGAAAAAAAATGAGCTTTTCCACCTTAAGAGTTGTTTCTAAACATACTGAAATAAACACTTTATTTGATAGTGGATCTCAAGATAATCTGATTTCAGATGAGGTTGTGAAGAAATTGGGACTCCAAACCAAAAATCACATCCCGAGCCTTATCATTTGGGATGGTCTTGTGATGATGCAAAATTACAGGTGACGAAAACTTGTAGATTCAGATTCTCCATTACTGACAAGTTGATTGATGAGGTTGATTTGGAAGTTGTTCTATTAGACATTTATGGCATGGTTTTAGTAAATCCATATCTTTATGATCATAAATAAATATTCTATAGGGAAGATAATAAATACTTTCTTGTTAAATATGGGATTGAATACATTGTTAGAGCTCATCATATGAAAACAATTATTTTTGGTTTCTGTAGGATAGATGAAACGTCTTGTAAATTAAAGAAAGAATTTGGTACTCATGGTGATAAAATCCAAATAGAAAGAACATTCCAAGGATTTTAAGGTTTGTGATCCTAAACATCATAATGAATTAATTACGATTGTTTCTAACTATGATTATGTGTTTCAAGATCCATAAGGTATACCTCTTAAAAGAGGGATTCAACATGAGATAAACTTGTCGCAGGATGAACCTCTTCCTAACATTGGTATGAATAAATTATCCATGGTTGAGAATAAGGAAATCAAAAAATAGATGATGGAACTGTTGGAAAAAGGAGTTATCCGTCCAAGTTTATCTCCTTGTGGTTCACCTATTATTTTGGTTCCTAATAAATATAACACATGGCTAATGTGTGTTGATTTTTGTGCATTGAATAAGATCATGGTAAAAAATTGGTACCTTCTTTCTCGTATTGATGATTTATTGGATCATTTGAAAATTTTTGTTTATTTCACTAATGTTATACTTAAGAAGTGGTTATCCCTAGGTGAGAATCAGTAAAGGTGATATTTGGAAAAATAATGTTAAAACAAAACAAGGTTTATTTGAATGGCTTGTTATGCCTTTTGTATTGTTCAATGCACCAACTACATCCATGTGTGTGATGAATGATGTTTTTAGGCCATTTATTGATGAGTTTTTGATAGTATACTTGGATGATATTATGATTTTTACTAAATCATGGGATGATCATGTCATTTATATTCAAAAAGTATTAGATTCTTTGAGAAAGGAGAAATTATATATGAAGATGTCTAAATGTGAATTTTGGAAAACATATTTGATTTATTTGGGATATGTTGTGGGAAATGGTAAATTGAAAATTGATCCTATAAAATTTGAGGTCATTATAAACTGGCCTAAACCCAATAATGTAACATAGGTTAGGATCTTTCTTGGTGCAGTATAGTATTGGAGAAAGTTTATTACTAACTTATCATTTAGTGTATCTCCTTTGAATTATTTGACTAACAGTAAACATGTCTTTCAGTGGGGAGGTAAACATCAAAGATATTTTGATACAAAAAAAGAGAAAATAAGTATTGCTCCTGTCTTAGGACTTTCATATTTACAACAATAATTTGAGATTAAGACTGATGCCTATGAATATGTAATGGGAGTTACCTTGATGCAAAATAGGAAACTTGTTTGTTACCATTCTGAAAAACTTCATGAGTGCAGTAAGAAACTATCCAACTTATGATAAAGAGTTTATTCTTTGGTGCAGAGTATGAAAAATGGAAACACTTCTTTATGGGAAAGGAAACAATTATTCATATAGTTCACCATCCTCTCTAGTATCTCTAATCACAAACAAAGATGAAACAATATAGGCACTTCCGTTGGATGGGATTCCTACAAAAGTTTCATATCATGACCAGGTATAAGAAATGTACACAAAATAAGGTTGTTGATATGCTATCTAGACCTTCAATTGTTATTGCATCTATTATTTTACAACATAGTTCTATATTTCATAATAGTTACAAACAATATGCTAATGATGCTGATTTTAAATAAGTGTATGAAGATTTTATGAGTGGTAAAAAGGTAGGAGAATCAGACTATCATGTGCATGATGGACTCTTGTATCATTCTGGTAAAAAAATTATTCCTTAGGATGAAAGAGTGCATATAATTAGGGAAGCTCACACTTCTCTTATAACTGATCATTTTAGTGCAGGGAAAATTTTAGTGATGAATATTCATAATTTGGAAAATATTCCAAATTTGGAAAATTTGAAAAGGTGAATTTTTTTGGAGTACGAAATTTTACCTTCCACTTGAATTTTCCAATATAAATTTTTTTAGGGGTTGGATTTGCCTACTATTTGAAACTACTTCTATATAAATATAGGTAATTATCTTAGTAGTATACCTTAACTAGTAAGGTACCATCTAAAGTATAAGGATAAAGACGTATGACAGTAAAGGTTAGAGACACATGAAAGTTAAGGGTGCATAATAGTAAAGGTTAGAGACACAAAAAAACAAAGTCCATAGAGGCACGATGCCACAAAAGGAAAGGTCTCACAAGAGGAAATTTTTAGTCGCATGACAACAAAAATTTTTGTTACATGACAAAAAAATTTACCGTCACGTGAAAATAAAATTTGTTATTGCGAGATAGTAAATTTTTCTGTCGTGCAACAAATTTTTTTACCATCATGCAATAAGGAATTTTTTGTTGTGCGAAAACAAATTTTATTTTCACATGACAGGGAATTTGTTGTCGTGCAACATGAAAGATTCTATCAGGAAAAAAATTGATTCACAGACCACAAGAAATTTTCATGTCTCGCAAAAGTGGTTCCATGGATATTTGTCAGGGATATTCCACCTCCAATTTCCTAGATGCCTCTTAAAATGAACCTTGTTTTAGTGTCGGTAATATAGTTGTACATTTACAAATGTATTATTATTTGCCTCGTATATAGGAACATGTTTCCAGATATATAAAGGGATGTGTTCTTTGTGCCATGAATAAACCTAGCAATATGAAGTTAATAATTTTACTCTCCTCTTCATGTCCCTACTCATCCTTATGAAAGTATTTCCATATATTTTTTAGGAGGATTGCCCTAGTCATGGAGAAAAAATGACTATCAATATGTGGTTATGGATAGATTTATCAAAATGTGTGTTTTGATTCCTTGTACTAAATAAATTACTGGTGAAGGGACTGCGAACTTATTCTTCTAACATGTATGGATTCATTTTGGGTTTCCCACTTCATTTATTTATGATTTGGATTCTAGGTTTCTTAGGGAATTTTGGTCAACTTTGTGGGATTTAATGGACACCAAGTTGAAGAAAAATACTACTTTTCATCCACAAACTAATGGTCAAATAGAGGTTTTAAACTACACTGTGGTACATCTGCTAAGAGGTTATTGTGGTAAATATACTAAGTTATGGGATGAACATTTGTATAATGTACAACATGATTATAATTTTGCACTTCATTCTTCTACTATGTAGTCTCCTTTTGATTCTTGTTTTGGTTATCTCCCTAAATCTCCATTAGATTTATCTTTTGGACAAGAATATGTTGTTAATAGACATAGTGATACTAACAAAGCTAAGAAGTTTGTGTATAAGATAGAACTGGTTCATCAGTTTGTCTGAGAAAAATTAGAGAAAAATAAATCCAAATATAAGGCTAGGCATGATAAACATTGAACTGATCACGAATTTCAAGTGGGTGATTCAGTTTGGCTTCACATCAGCAAGGAAATACTGACAGGTAAAGGTAAAAATTTGAAACCAATTCATTATAGTCCATTTTGAATCTTAGAAAAAGTTGGTAATAATGATTTATAGTTATATTTACCTCCTTAATTATAGATTTATTCAATTGTGAATGTTGAAAATATGAAATTTATGATCCTCCTATGATTATCGATCATGAAGATATCATTTTTGTTCATTTTGTTGAAGATTTTCTTACTAATTATTTGGATGAGTTACATGACGATATCATTATGGACATGAAGTTGAGAACTTTGTGAAGGGGTGATGTTAAATATCTTCCTATGGGTTTGAAGGTAGTGCACCCAAATGAGGCCAAATGGATGGAAACCAAAAAGGTGAGGTAAAAGTACCCTCACTTCATTACCAATTAAAAGAACTTTTGGAGTTCCAAAAGTTTCTCTGTGGGGAGGTGTGATCTAAGGGATCCTTATTCAGAGAATATAATATACAATATTCCCATAATATGTTACAATCATTTTCAATAGATAGATAAGGTTGAGAAATTTTCGGTGCTATATTGAACACTGAAAAATAGAGGTTGTATGCAAAAGTTATTGCACACTGAAATTTTGGGAAATCTAGAAAAAATATGGGAATTCACACAGGTTCGAGATGATACATATGCATGCACACTCACCATGTGGACTAATCAAACAATTGTAAGTGGTAATGTGGTATTGGAGAAAAATATGTTTCATGCCTCCGGTCTTTGAAACTCATTATCAGATGGTTGGGCCCCACTATTTATTGCTTGGGGGCCATCATCTAGGGTCGACACATTCTTTTTACAGAGAGGTGCATTTTCCTCTATTTCTTCATATCACCATTATGAAGCTTTTGTATATGAATGCCTTTTTTATTCACCACACTATGCATGTGGGATTAATTTCAAACATTGTAAATCATTCTAAGATTTTTTACCATGTATATTTAACATGATGCTAACTCACCACCTCTCCCTGCCAAGGAAACCCAACAACTTGGCTGACTTGTCTAACTGTGTTCGACTCCTGAGCTAGCTCATAACCTCATCTGCACCACTCAAAAGGTCTAACTCCCTTCTTCCCAAATCACCACACCTAACTCCCTCTAACTCCTTACTTAGCTAACTTGGTAAGCCAAACATAGCCACCCCTTACCGACCTTTTAACATGGCACCAACAAAAAATGGCCTAAAGCCAATATAAACTACTCACCAAGCTAAATTTAAACCCCACTACCCACCGTTATGTAATAAATGTGGGATTTAATCTCAATATAGTTAAATAAAGAAATGGTGGAGGTTAGGGGGATCGACCCCCTAACCGCTTAGATACTAAAATAATATGCCACTGTTGAGCCATAGGGGGTCAACATTACTAAATATAAGTGAATCGCTATTTGAAGTGGGTAATCGACATGTCTATGTAATCTTAAAGGGATTTTGAGAGAGATTGGGAATTTTTTGTGGAATTTTTTTGAAGAAGAACATGGTTGTTTTTACAGGATGAATATTGGGACAATTGAGGAAGATCATTAAATGCATTGTACACCAAAATTGTAAGTGTTTGAAGGTTATTTTAATAGATCGGTCCCATTATTATGGACCCAAAGGTGTAGGATTCATTCTAAACTCCATTATCAATAGATTTTGTCATTATTCTTGTATGCATTTGATAAAACCAAGCTAAGTTCATCAATAGAAACTAACACCAAGTAGTCTCAATAACAAATCTAATATAACATAAACATCATGATAAAGTCATTAAAAGGAAATACTTAACTAATGCATCTAATATTAAAAAAAAGAAATGCAAACCATCCTTTAATGTTTTTGATGGGATTTATATTGTAGCTACTCCTTTAGTGAGATGAACATAGCTACATACGATCAAAGGAAATTATCCATGGAAGAGGAAGAGATCTCACCAATATGACTTGATTGTCATGTATGGTTATTCTCTTACTACTCTTTGAAAGTAGGATATAAAAAATTGTTTCTTGATCAATAAGATTTTCAATATTGAAATGCTCTTATCATATGTTAATGTCTTACCAAGGACATGGTGTAAATTTGGACAAAGTGTACTAGGTTCTTTATATAGATTTCCAGTTTTGGAGAAACTTGTTGTTGAGAATGGAGATTAATTTCTTCACAAGAAACTTGCTTTTACATGTTATTGGTTTTGACAGTAACTATCGTCGGTCAGGGTGTAACTGGCATCAGTCAATCTAGGTCAGGAAGTGACCGACACCGGTCAGGCAGTAATCGGCGACGGTTACTTATGCGATGTAGTTTTTGTTTTTGACAAAAATTAGAATAAATCAATTATTTTAAATATGATTTATTGATTGTAAAATCAAAGTTAAGTTACCCAATATATATATATATATATATATATATATATATATATATATATATATATGCATGTATGCCTTATATGTGGGTAGGTAAGAAGGAGAGAATATATATAGACATTTTTTTACATGTAAGTCTCCTTGTAGAGAAAGAAAGAGTAGTTGAGTGAGGGAAAAGCATTGAACATCCTGTGAGGTGTTGGAAGACAATAGATCTTCATTGTATTTCCTCTGTAAAGAATTGAATAATAATATTGCTCATTTCCTCGTGGACGTAGGCCACACTGGGTGAACCCCGTTAAATCTGGTGTAATCTTTCTCTTATTTATTTTATCTTCTGGTTATTTCCGCATTCATTACTTGTATGATTTCTTTGATTATAGATCTGTGAAACACTATTATATGGTTTAACCCCAACAAATAGTATCAGAGCTTTGTTTGAGGGTTTTGTGTGTTGATGGATTTACTCACAAAGGGTTTTCTGATTGAGTGGGAGCTATAACAATGGTAGAAGAAAACAAATACAAGGTAGAGAAATTTGACGGTCGTAATTATCAATTATGGAAGATGCAGATTGAGGATTATCTGTATCAAAGAGATTTATATTTATCGTTGGATGAGAAGTCTAGACCTACAAAGATGACTAATGAAGAATGGAAGATTCTTGATAGAAAGGCTTCGGGATCTATAAGATTGATCATGGCAACATCCATGGCTTCCAATATTATAGAAGTGGATTCTACGGTAGAGTTAATGAAATATATTTCTAATTTATATGAAAAACCTAGTGCTTCAAATAAATTTGATTTGATGAAGAAACTATTTAGTTTTAAGATGCATGAAGGTGGATCTGATCTAGTCATTTGAATGATTTCTGATCTATTGTAAATCAGTTAAAATCAGTTGCTATACCATTTGATGATGAAGTAAAAGAACTTTTATTCTTATGTTCTTTTCCTGATAGTTTGGATATCTTGGTAATGGTTGTTATTAATACAACATCTTCTAATAATATTTTTAAGTTTGATGATGTGGTTAGTATAATCTTGAATGAATAAATTCATAGGAAGAGTACAGGGGAATCATCATCTGGAAATTATTTGAATGTAGAAAGCAGGGGCAGGAAGAAGGAGAGATCCAAGAGTAAGAGTAATGGGAAATCAAAGTCAAGGGATATCAGATATAAATCCAAAAGTAAGGGAATTACTTGTTGGAAATGTGGAAAGAAAGGACATACAAAGAAAGATTGTTGGTCAAAGGATAAAGAGAGCCAACAACTAGACAAAGGTAAAGAATAAAATCTTGCTACATCAGAGGTAATGCAAGATTCTCTTATTCTTTCTTTAGATAATAGAATTGAATCATGGGTTTTAGATTTAGGAGCTTCTTTCCATGCAACCCCTAATAAGGGTTATTTCAGAAATCATGTCTAGGGAAATTTTGGGCATGTTTATTTGGGTGATGATGAACCTTACAGTAATACTGGTAAAGGGGAAGTTCATCTAAAATTGTAGAATGGAAATAAATGGGTATTGAAAGATGTGAGGCATGTACCAATCCTCAGGAGGAATCTTATTTTTGTAGGGAAACTAGGTGAATCTGGTTACATGGTTACTTTTACATGAGACTCTTGGAAAGTCACCAAGGATGATTTTTTTGTGGCAAGAGGTAAGAAGGTAAGAATGTTATATTTATCTACCTATATTACTAATTCCTTTTCTACATTATCTACTTCAGATTCATATGTATGCATGTGGAATAATCAGTTGGGTCATATAATTCAAAAAGGAATGTAAATCTTAAAGGCTAAGGGTAAGTTATCATATTTGAAAGATTTAGATCTTGATTTTTGTGAGCATTATATCTTTGGAAAGAAAAATAGAGTGAGATTTCTCAAAGCTGGTACAACTAAGAAGGAGGAAAAATTAGATCTTGTACACTCATATGTGTGGGGACCAACTCAGGTAGCTTCTCATGGAGGATCTGAGTATTATGTTACTTTCATTGATGATGTTACAAGAAAGGTATGGGTTTATTGTATTAAACATAAATATGATATTTTTGAGAATTTTAAAAGATGGAAATCCCTTGTTGAGAATGAATCAAATTCTAAGTTAAAGTGCCTTAGATCTGAAAATGGTGGTGAATACTGTAGCAAGGATTTCAATGATTATTGTTCATTGAATAGGATACATAGAGAAAGAATGGTTCTAAGAATACCACATGAGAATGGTGTTGTAGAAAGAATGAACAGGACAATCATGGAACATGTTATAAGTATGAGAATACATTCTAGACTTCCCTTACAGTTTTGGGCGGAAGAAGTTGATACAGTGGTTTATTTGATTAACCATGGGCTTTCAAGTTTACTAGATGGAGGAATACCAGAGGAAGCTTGGACTAGAAAAGAGGTAGATATTTCTTTTCTCAAATTTTTTAGTTCAAAAGATTTTGTGCATGTTGATAAGGAAAATAGGAAAAAGTTAGAAGCAAAATACAAGAGATGCACTTTCATTGGTTATGGATCTAGTGATTTTGGTTTCCATTTTTGGGATTTAGATAATTCTAAAATTATTAGGAGTGGTGATGTTGAATGAAATGAAAAGAGAATGTATATGAATCAAATTTTGGTTCCCAAGGATGAACTGGTTGAGAAGTCTGTGAATGAAAATGAACTCTTGGATTTAAAATTATTACCTACGAGGTTACACAATTACCAGTTCCGATTTACTCCTAACTGGAATCGGTTAGCAAAACTAGTATCAATTATAGAAGAGCCAAACTTTCATCGGTTAACAGAACTAATATTGGTTACAGGTGACTGGTGTCAGTCACTATCATATTTGGATACAAATGTCCAAGAGGTCCAATTTGAACCCAAAACTCTTATGAGAAGGTCATAAAGCATAAGTAAACCTATAGAAATATTTACACCTTCTCTATTTTATTTATTATTGAATGATAATGGTGAACCAGATAGATTTGAAGAAGTAATGTAGGATAAGACCCACGTCCAATGGGAGCATGACATGGATGAGGAGATGGAATCCTTGGAACAGAACCAGACTTAGGATTTGGTTAAGTTGCTAGTGGGTAAGAGAACATTTTAGAACAAGTGGTTTTACAGGATCAAGGAAGAAGAGGGTGGACAGAAAAGATATAAGGAAAGGCTTGTAGTAAAGGGATTTGCATAGAAAATAGGTACTGACTTTGGTGAAATATTTTCTCCTGTTTTTAAGATGAATTCTATTCGTACTGTATTGAGCTTAGTTACAATAGAATATTTACATTTAGAGAAACTAGATATCAATATGCCTTTCCTTCATGTTGATTTGGATGAAGATATTTATATGCAGCAACCGTTTAGTTATGAAGTCAAGGGTAAGGAGAAACTTGTGTGCAAATTGAAAAAGAGCCTATATGGGATCAAGCAAGCTCCAAGGCAATGGTATTTGAGATTTGATAGTTTTATGCATGAGCATGGTTATATGAGATGTGAATTTGACCATTGTTTTTATTTTAAAAATCTTGAAAATGGGAGCTATGTTATTTTGTTACTGTATGTGGATGATATGTTGATTGTAGGATCTAGCATATAGGACACTGGTAAAATTAAAGAAAGGTTAGCTCACACATTTGCAATGAAGGATTTGGGAAAGTAAAATATTTGGCATGCAAATTCATCGAGACAAGAAAACTAAGAAGTTTTATTTGTCTCAGGAGGCTTATATCAATAAGGTGTTGGAAAGGTTTAATATGCAAAGATCAAAACCTATTGGTACACCTATGGTTGTACACTTCAAATTGAGAAAAGATTAGTGTCCTTCATCACACAAGGAGGTTGATTACATGGCACATGTTCCCTATGCTTCAGTAGTAGGAAGTCTTATGTATGCCATGGTTTGTACCAGACCAGACATTACAGAGGAAGAGGGAGTTGTGAGCAAGTTTATGCCTAATCCAGGGAAAGACCGTTGGAAAACAATTCAATGGATTATCAGGTATTTGAGAGGGACATACAACATGGAGTTATGCTATAGAGGGTCAGATACTTCTTTACATGGCTATGTTGATTGAGATATGGCTTGAAATTTGGATGGTAGGAGGAACACCACTGGATATATTTTCACAGTAGGTGGAATGATAGTTAGCTAGATTTCAAGATTGTAGAAGGTTGTGGCTTTGTATACCACAGAGGAAGAGTATGTTACAGCTACAAAAGCTAGCAAGGAGATGATATGGATGAGTAGGTTCATGGAAGATTTGGGTAAGGAGCAAGAGGATTGCAGATTATATAGTGATATTCAGAGCTCAATTCATTTGGAAAAGAACTCAGCATTTCATTCAAGAACGAAACATATTCAGTTGATATATCACTTCATATGATAGGTGTTAGAGGATGGAAAAATAAAGTTAGAGAAAATCCATATGGATGAGAACCTTGCAGATATGCTAATGAAGCCATTGGAAAGGGAGAAGTTGGAGCTTCACTCCACTTCTGTTGGTCTTCGATTTTAAGACTTGAAGAGGAAGAAATAGACCAAGGAAAAGGAACCAAGGATTGGGATGCACAATATAGTGCAATAATTGATCTCCAAGTGGGAGATTGTTGAGAATGGATCTTAATTTCTTCACAATAAACTTGCTTTTACATGTTTCTAGTTCTGATAGTAACCAGCGTCAGTCAGTCCAGGTCAGGAAGTGACCGGTGCTGGTTAGGCAGTAACCAACGATGGTTACCTGTGCGATGCAGTTTTTGTTTTTTGATGAAAAAATAGAATAAATCAATTATTTTAAAGATGATTTATTGATTTTAAAAGCAAAGTTAAGTTACCCAAAACACACACACACACACACACACACACACACACACACACACACACACACACACACACACACACATATGCACATATGCATTGTATGAGGGTAAGTAAGAAGGAGAGAATATATATAGCAATTGTTTTACATGTAAGTCTCCTTATAGAGAAAGAAAGAGTAGCTGAGTGATGGAAAAGTAGTGAACATCCTATGAGGTGTTGGGAGAAAAAAAATCTTCATTTTATTTCCTCTGTAAAGCACTGAATAATAATATTGGTCATTTATTGGTGGACGTATCCCACACTGGGTGAACCACGTTAAATCTGGTGTAATCTTTCTCTTATTTATTTTATCTTTTGGTTATTTCTGCATTCATTGCGTGTATTATTGCTATCATTATAGATCTGTGAAACAATGTTATATGGTTTAACCCCAACACTTGTAACCCAGTGAATGTGGGATAAAGGTAAAATATAATTAGAAATGGAAAAGTATGATTATAAGAGATTAATTAGTGATTACCAACTCATGGGAGTTGGAGGTGATTTAGTTAATCTACTAAGATTAATTAATATGCCAAGATAATATTAAAAAATCCATTTAGGGGTGATTTAGAAGGAAAAATTGTAGAATTTAAAGGGTTTAAAAGGGAGATTTAACCAATAAGAGGGTTTATTGGTTAAATAGAAGATTGAAAGTGATCCAAAAATGGATCTGAAATACCCATGTCTATGTATTCTTCGTATTTGATTCTTGTAAAACATACCCTCAACATGTTAATTATTATATAAAAATGGATAAGTCATGTTGAAGGTGATCTACACACCTTCAAATGAAAAAATATACCATTTTTGGTTAAGTTTTTCATATTAACTGTGAAATGCCACAGATCTGTTGTGGTTTGGTTGTGGTCGAGCTACGGTTTGGCTGAGGTAACTGTCACGTGATTTTGTCCCTTTAGCACCAAAATGGAGATTCCAAACAATTGCAAATGTTTAGGCTTCTCAAATGATTTGTTTCACTTTATTTCCATCCTTGGGGAAGAATAACTATAAATATGAGTGCATCTAATCATTCTAGAAGTGATTTTGAGTAAGAACAAGTGTAAGAAAAGAGGAGGAGATGTATTTATTTATTATTTTGTTCATTGAGAGTGCGTTCTTCATTGATGAGGATTGTGAGTAGGAAAACACAATTAGGAGTGTTGAATCCTTCTTGAAGGCCAATTATTGGCAGTAATTTGTATTTTTGGGGATTTCCAAAGTGAGAGGGAAGTAATTTGCTTACTCAATGGAGGTTTTTCCAACCTTGGGTTTCTCCAGGATAAATTCTTGTGTTTCTTTTGCATTCTTTTCCTCAATTTTCAGTATAGTTGTGATTACTTATGCACATTATATTTGTTGAAAGGAACTTAAGTAATTTTCATTCAATTATCACTAAGAACATGATATATTTATTGTATTAAGAGGCAGTTTATGGATCATATTGGTATCAGAGAAGTTAAGATTTTAGTTTTTTTGTGGTTAAATTGTGTTTAGATTGTAGTTAGATGCCTCTTACCTGAAATGGAAAAGAAAGTGGTGAAGGCAGCCTTATTCCTTTTGAAGCAAATATTTCTACAAGGAAGTGGAAACAAGGAATTCAAGAGATGACTCATAGAGAAGATGCAAATGATAGTGATGAAGATCAATTCTATAAGTTGGAGGCAAATATGGCAAGTGTATCCAAAGATGTGGGCAATATTTCCTTATCCATTGGACAATTGGAGTCCATAATAGAACTACTCATGGAGAAACTTGGTGTTCCAAATGAGAAATTGGAAGCTCATGAAGAAGATGCTTATGAGTATGAAGAAGAGAAGCCTTGTGCCATTCCCACACCTTCACCTTTTAAAAGAGAGTCCAAGATAGAAATTCAACCTTATGATGAAGATGTGAATACTGAGAAGCTAGACCATTGGTTAGCTCAACTAGAGGTATATTTTAGTTTGCATCAAATTAATGAGAGTTAAGAGATTTCCTTTGCTCGGTTAAAAAATTATGTTCATTCTTTGGTTATTAAGAATTTTCCTCCTATTACTAAGTGGGATAGATTTAAAAATCTAATCAAAAATTAGTTTTATCCTATTTTTATTAGGAATATAGGTCCATCTATTAGCAATATCTCAGGAAAAAGCAAGGCCAAATTGTCCAGGAGTGTACCAGTGAGTTATAAAAGAAAGCTATTGAGATGGGAAAAGATGTAGCAAACTGGGACTTGTTGATGAATTATATTGGTTGACTCTATAGCCACTTAAGGAGACCCATTATCTTGGACAAGCTAGAAAATGTAGAAGAAGCTTATATATAAGCTCACTACTTAGAGATGGACAAGATGAATATTTCATCTACATCTCAGCATGATTCAGAAAAATAAGATGACATCAAGCCAAAGGGAAAGGAAAAAGTTAAAGGTAGGCAGAATGCTACTTACATTAAGGATACTAAAGTTCACTGTGGTCATTGTGATGTTAACACTCATTCCGAGGAAAAATGTTAAAAGATCCTTCTGGAATTACATCCCTTCAAAAATAAGAAAAATAAGAAGAAGGTCATGGATTCCCTCTACGGAGAGGAAGAGTTTTGTAGTGAAGAGGTGGATGAGACTATGTTTTGTGCCTCCTTCCACAAAGAGGTATGTATGGGTAATAGTAGTAATTCTCAAGAAAATGAACTTACTAAGCTCTTTCATATAAAAATTCAGTTGAAGAAGACCAAATTGGATGCTCTTTTTGATATTTTTTCGCTAGATAATTTGGTTAGTAAAGAGCTAGTTGATAGGCTGATGTTGGAAACTTACAATCATACAAGTCTGTACTCATTGGGTTGGGTCAAAAAAGGTGTAGACATCAAGGTCACTAAGTAATGTAAGATCACTTTTGGTATTGACAAAAATTTCATTGATGAGGTTATTTTGGATGTCGTTCCTCTTGATGTGTGTGGTGTAGTGTTTAGCAGCCCATATTTTTATATCAGAGATGCTATATTCATGAGAATATCCAACCAATACCATTTGGTGAAGGATGGAAAAATATACGTCATTTTAGCCTTTGCAAGAGACTTGAATATTTATTCGGTAAGTATAACTGAAGCCTGAAAAATTAATGTAGTGGGAGATTTTATTTACTTCTTCTAATGTATAGACAAGTTGAGGAAGTTATATCTAAGACAACTCATAGCATAGTTACTAACAAAGAGCAGAAGCAGATGGGAGAGTTTATTCAACAATTAAGGGAAGAGCCTATAGGGTTTCCCCCAAATAGGCCAATCAAGCATATGATGTAGTTGTCACCCAATGGTTTTCTTCCAGACTTGGTATTCCATAGGTAGTCCATGTAGGATGAATATGAAAATAAGTAACAATTACAGTCTTTGTTTGAGAAAGCACATACTTTAGGGGTGGCAGGTAACTCTGGTGTGAAAAATACTATTGTGCACTTACATAGGTATGATATTTGGCCAAACATGTAGATAAAAGTTACAAAATTTGTTAGGATTTTTGTTTCATGTAGTGAAGGAAAGTTGGGGTTATGCATGTCATTATCAGTTTCTTTCCAGTTATGGGTAAGTTTCTCCTTGGATTTTATGGTCAATTTTCCTACTTCTAGAAAATGGTATGATGATAATTTATGGTAATAAACCAATTTTATAAAGTGGGTATTCCCATTCCTTGTAAGAAGACTAGTGATACAATGGAGTTGTTTGTTGCTGATGTGTAGGTTCATTTTGGTTTTCCTAATTCTATTATGATAGACAATGAATCATAGTTCATTGGTGATTTTTGGTATATATTGGGGAATAAGATGGATACTATTAGTTCTACTACATGTAATTTAGATCTGTAACACCTCTAACATTGTTTATATCTATGACGGCTTTGTATTGGAAGTTGCAAATGTTGACATGTGATTCTTTTTTGAAGATGGTGTACTCTTGGGAACTAAAAAATCATGTTTGATATGGATAATATGTTATCTTCTAAAATAGATACAAATTTTTTATGTTCACACTGAATTGAAAATGAAGTATTTCATTCCTTCTTATGCTAAATAATTCAATTCTTGGGAAAATAAGAAATTGGTTCAGTTTAAACTAATTCATAAGTCTTTGTTTCACTTGAACTTGTGCTTTGGTTTTCATCACCTCTACTACAGGATAGCTATACCTTGGATCAATTTCAATGATCCAAGGCATGCTTTCAATTTCATGACATTGTGGTCATCTTGACCAAGTGGAATAGATTTTAAGATCTCTAAACTCTAGCTATCTTAAAGTCCTGGGTGAATTCTAATGCTTCCATGCTTCGTATGTGATCTTTGAGTGGCATTTTGATTCTTATTTTGGTAATTTTTATGTTACAATTCCTATCTATTGCTAAAGGAACCTAATTAATTTATGTTCCTAAGTTGTAATCTATCCTAAGTTACCAAGATATTTTATTAATGTGAATGTTAATAGAAAGGAAAAAACCTAAGACTAAATTATTAGACTTTAACCTAAGAACCAAGGTTAGTTCCTAAGATAATATTATGAGCCTAACTTCGAATTGGGATAACCTAAGGGGTTGGATGGGATGAAATGCAAAATATGGTTGATGACACCAACCTCTATGAATTTATGAGGTAATAAATGTGGTTTTAACTCTCTGTTGTAGACAAATTTGGAGAATGCATGAAAGAAAATAAGAGGTCGAGTTGGCACCTTTTCCAAAGTGTTAGTTGCATGAAATTTTAAATTTAGTGATGGCTAATTGCAAGGGTGTGGTGGTGGGAGATGTGGAAGGAATGTCAGTATTGTTCAACATTTAATGTTCTTGGTAATAGAAAAACCATCCTAGGAAGAAGGGGAAGTTGGAAGGAAGAATGGTTTTCTATTTTTTCATTGATCATTTAGTTTTTGTGAGCTTTAGCTTTACATGTGGTTTTTCACATCAAACCCTCAGTTTGAATCCTGGCATGTTTATTTCACCTTGCATGGTAGTGATAGTGATGAAAATTCACTGTGAAGCTATAAGACAAAGGAGAAGAAGGTTCTGAAGAGGTTTGTTGGAATTTTCATGTAAAGGAATAGCTATCGAATCTCTTCTAGAATATTTACAACAAGAAAGAGAAGACATGATCTCTATTAGGCATGATAGGACATATCCCTTAATTCTTATGCTTTTATTTAAATGCTTCATTAGAAGAAATTTGATCTTGTTGAAAATCTTTTGTTCTAGTTTTGTGTTTGTATATTATTTGCTTCAATGGTTTTTCAGTTTGTTTCCTTTGGATGAACAATGATTTTTGAACTTGTGTGGAATATGAACTCTGGATTGTTCTAGCTATAGTAATGTAGTTTAGTTTTAGTAGAGAATTCTTAGAAAGAGAATAAATCTCTGTTGTTCTCCGTTAGATGAATATTTAGACTAAAGTTTGATTATACATTAGTAAGTAGCCTAGTTTTTGGGTAGGAATCTTAGATTCTCGACTCGAATGCTTTCCTGATCATTATGATTGGATTTTAAATCTTTATGAGACTTTTTTTTGGTGGTTTTGGACTTACACCATCGTTTCAGCATAATATTTTATTTGTGTTTGATCCATTTTCTTGATGATGGCTCTGAAGACCCATTGTTTGTTCGATTTGGTTTCATGACTGTAACTTTAGGAGTATTTAGTTTGTTAGTTCAGAGATATAAATTTTGGGATTTTCCCAAATGGAAACTGTTTGAATATTTTATTCTTTTGTAGAACCTTTCCTCGAAAGTGGTAGAATAAGAAAGAATGGACTGAGAAATTTTATAGCTCTGTTCTGTTGGGTATAAATCTTATTTATAAAACCTATTTCAGGCTTGTAACTTCCTTAAATTGATCTAGTGTGAACTGTGGAAAGCATGCTTATTTATTGTTGACTTTAGATGAGCGTTTTATAGAAAGGAAGTTGTCAACATGTTCTCTCTTCCATTCTTGATTGGATGAATGTTATTCTTTCAGTGACCAGTCTAGAACTGAGACTAAAATTGTTAGTATGCTTCTTATGTTGTTCTTGTTGGACGACAATAGAAATATCTTGGTGATAGTTTTGAACTTAGAATGTTTCTTTTTGTTTTACATTGGTTGTTAGGTATTCTTGAACTTGTACCCTTTTGGGTTACTTTGTGAAAGGAGGATATATTGGGTTGATTTCTCAAATCTGTATGTTGTGTTAATCTATGTCCTCCTCCTATGTTGGAAGTATGTTTCTCTAATTTAATTCTCTTTTTAAGAGTTGATTTTCCCATATTTAGGACTATGGAATTGGAATATTTGGTGTGGCTCGGCATTTAATTATTTTTTTCTATTCACACTATCATGGGAACCCTGAGTCATCATGTTATCTTTACGAAAAAATATTCTATCTTGAATCTCTAAATTTTTATGATGTCTTAGACCGTGACTTTGACAAGCCTATGGTAGGATGTTCCTTGGTGTTGTTTTTTATTTTCTTTTACATCCATTTTTGGATCCTTCTATATTATGAGTTCCATTATTCAGTTAAGATTGTGATCTCTTGTTAATTTTAGAATGAACATTATGTCTTGACATTCATTAGAATATATTATTCTATAAGGGACTACTTTTTGTATCCAAAACTGACACTTTAAGTTATGTTTGAGTTAGATTGAAATCCTTTATGAAACCTTTCTGATGTTTATGTTTTTAGAAAGCCTAGTTCAGGTTTGCAGGAAGCCTTGCAATGATTTATGTTTGACTTGTTTTATTCCTTACTTGGATAAACCTTCCTTACCTGGAATGTTGAGTCTTATTTCTTATCAAACTAATGTTAGACTCTGTGCTAAGGTTGAGTATAGTCATGACTATTGATGGAATGTATTTAGAATTTTGGTTGACCTTTTTAGTTTCGAATAATGTGTTGACTTTGAATATCATGACAATATACTTATTTAAGATAGTTTTGCATATTCTTGTGCTTCTTCTTTAAAATATTAGAACATGTAAAATGGAGGAAATTAATCTGGAAACTTGAATAAGTAGGGAAGGATAGGATGGAAATATGAATCTCTCCTTCCTTTAATTTTGTTGTTCTAATTTCTAGCATGTTGAAATGAGTTTATATGAATGTAGATGTTAGAATTAACTATGTTGATTAGTAGTCCTTACTTATACATTAATTATAGAATCTTTGATCTTGTCTCTCTCCTTCTTAGTTTGTAACCTTTTAAAGAGAAATTCTTTTTGTGAATCTTGTTTATTTTTGGAACTATTTCATAAATAGAAGGGTTCTTTTTATGAAATAGTTAGATAAAAGCACAACATTTTAAGGTTATAATTCTTATCATGCTCAGTTCAAATGAACTGACTCGTGCTAAAAAAATTGTAGATGGATTTCGTAAAAGATGAAAGGAAAAATACATATATAAAGTTACATCTATTTTACTAAAGAAATTTTTTATTTAATATGATGATTATGTGGTGTCATTACTTGAGATGTACTTTTGTTGGAAAAGGAAAGATGTAATAAAACTAGTTTTTATATTGTTGTTATGACACTTTGTAATCTCTAAAATACTTTTGTAATTAGTGAATGGATCACTCCTTTTGATGAATAAATGGTTTGATGATTTTTGAATACTACTTTATGGTAATACCTTCTTTGGCATAAATTGGGATGTATTATTAAGTAATATCCTAAATGAAGGGGGGAAGTTTATATATTTAAAGTGTTATGGGATTTGGATTGAGGATATGAATATTAGTTGGTTTATTTTAACATAAAAGAGATGCAAATAATAAGTTGACACTCTTAAATAGATCCTTAAAACAATAGAAAATAATTATGATTGAATTATCTATATATGTGTATGCATTCTTGGCTATATTAAAACATATGTTATCTATTTTCATAATTGGACATTAGTCCTTATATAGAAAAAAGGACAATTTACTTGAAATAAATCATAGAGACTTAACTGAAGATCTTGTTAAAGTGTTATGAATATAATAGGAGAAGGGTTGACTATGTTCTTCCCTAGGTAGATCTCTTTAATCAAAATATGGAATGCTTGAAAAAGGAATTAAATGGGATTTAGACTTCATCTTCATGAAGTCTAAAATTAAGGTTTTTAATAAACTTGTTTAAGCTAAGGCTGAAATAAGAAAGGATCTAATGAACACACTTGCATAACATTAAGATTGATCATTTCATTTTATGATTTAAGCCATTTCGTTTAAAGACAAACTTAAACATGTAATTGTAATGGTTAGGAGGCATATTTTACCTACATAACTACCTCACATGTAGTTTCAATTTGTAACCTTATAGGTTAAATGATACTAGTTGAATCTTTAAGTGTCGTTATCAATAATCTTTAAGACAATGATTAAATGGGTTAATAAACTTGTAACCTTAAGTATGTTAATCCATTTAAGGAAACTCATTTGGATGTTGGTACACATCAACTATAGCATAGTACCCTCGTAACGATAGGACTCGTTACGAGGATACTAGGATGCAGTTGCTATGTCTCAACACCCCACTTAGTTTGTTTAACTTGATTGATATAATTGTAAGATTGGATGACAATTCTACCCTATATAGGGATAAGAACATGATCTAGTGTCAAGTTCAACTCATGTTGACTTAGGATAACTAGACACACCCAATCAACATAATTTGATTGAGTATGTTTATGTACCCTTAGTCACCATGAATAGTCTTCCACACTAGTGTATATTTCTAACCTTGTCTACTGTGAAACCTTGAATTAGATTGAACTAACAGAAGTCGGGAAAGACCACTCTAGATAACAAAAAAATTGTGGTGAGGGACTTATTCCATTTGAAGAGTATGCCATCTAGGAATGTAAACATGATAAACATGTTAAAAAACTTTGGCCAAAGTAACGCAAATTGCTAGTTGCATTGTCCTATGTCACCTAGTCTAAGATGCAGGATTTTAGTTGAATATTTGTGACAAATATTCAGATCGACCTATTAGACAGAATACTTGGGTGCCCTAAAAATGTAAAATAAATAAATTATACATAATATACACATTATTGAGTAAAACAAGAGATCGGTTTAATACTGAGTCAAGAAATGAGAGATTGGTGTTCCACTGAGTCATTTACAGTTGCATATGGTTTTATTTATGAGATGGATTGGCATTGGAATGTGTGTTCTAAAATATGTTAATTTAGAACAAGGAACATTATGTAAGATAAAAAAATCCCTTGTTTCTAAAGTCTTAAAATGGGAATGTTACAAGATCCAAATGAGAAGATCGAGGTGGTAAGTTATACCTTGGTCCAATTTATGAGATACCTAGGATTTGGGATGAATATTTGGTATATATCCCTCAACCTTATGACAGGGTAGTTACTAATTCTACAAGTAAAACAACTTTTTGAGACATGTTTTTGTTATTTTCCTAGTAGTGTAGTTGATGTTGTTTTGAGATTACCATGCAGAGACAACAGAAAAGTGGGACTAAAAGTCCAAAAAGATGATATGTTCATTGGAACAATCCCGCATGTACACCTCTAGGTGTAGGAGTGGTATTCCAGAGAAGATTTAAGGAAGGAATTTCCTCACCTCATATGTCCTTGAAGCTTTTAGGGACTTAAAAGTCTAAAATTGGGGAGGTATGATCCAAAAATGGATCTAAAATACCTAATTCTATGTATTCTTTGTATTTGATTCTTATAAAACATACCCTCAACATGTTAATTATTATAGAAAAATTTCTAAGTCATATTGAAGGTGATTCAGACACCTTCAAATGAAAAAAGATACCATTTCTAGTTAAATTATGCATATTAACCGTGAACTACCACAAATCTGTTATGGTTTAGCTGCGGTCAAGGTGTGGTTTAGCTGTTATGCAGATGCAATAGCTATTAAATGATTTTTTCCCTTTAGCACCAAAATGGAGAAGATAAATAATTTAAAATGTTTAGTCTTATCAAATGATTCATTTCACCTTCTTTCCATCCTTGGTTCAGAATAACTATAAATATGAGTGAAATTAATCATTCTAGCAAGTGATTTTGAGTGATAACAAGTTTAAACAAAGAGGAGATGTATTTCTTTATTATTTTGTTTATTGAGGGTGAGTTCTTCATTATCAAGGATTGTGAGTAGGAAAATACAATTAGAAGGGGTGTTGAGTTCTTCTTGAAGGCCAATTATTGGTAGTAATTTTTATTTTTGGAGATTTACATAGTGAGAGGGAAGGAATTTTCTCACCCATTGGATTTTTTTTTCCCACCTTTGGTTTCTCTAGGATAAATTATTGTCTCTTTTGCATTCTTTTCCTCAATTTGTAGTATAGTTGTATTATTTATGCTCATTATATTGGTTGAAAGGAACTTACGTAATTTTCATTTAGTTATCACTAATAACAAGATATGTTTACTATATTAAGAGGCACTTTATGAATTAGAAAGGATTAATTAATTAATAATAGTTAATTAATTAATTAAAAGAGGATTATGACTAACAAATTGTTGTTAATTAGCATCCAGGATGAAGGGAAGGATAGTTAAAAAAATTGTCATTATCAATCACTTTGAACAATGGCCTACCAAGCTCAGTTCAAATATTCGTCGCTTCAGTTTTTTTTTTTTTTTTTTTTATCATTTCCATCTTCTTTCCAAGTGTCCATCGACCTCTTCTATCACCACATGGACACTCGAGGGGGCATTATCATCCATTCTACTAATGTTTATTTTACCCTTACCAAATTTATTTTTTGTAATTTTCTACTATATTTGAAGTGGCATTGCTTTCACTACACCACATCAAAGAGGGGAAAATGTTGACACCTAAATATGAATACGCAGTTTTAATAATAAAATTTTACTTCTTATCCTATTTTAATCATTTCATTATAATTAGGGATTTCCTGCTAATTATCTAACATTCCACTAATTATAATGAAACGATTAAAATAGGATAAGAAGTAAAATTTAATTATTAAAACTCCATATTCATATTTAGGTGTCGACATTTTCCCCTCTTTGATGTGATGTAGTGAAATCAATGCCACTTCAAATATAGTAGAAAATTACAAACAATAAAATTTGGTAAGGGTAAAATTAAAATTAGTAGAATGGATGATAATTCCCCGTCGAGTGTTGATGTAGTGATAGGATACATCGATGGACACTTGAAAAGAAGATGGAAATGATAAAAACAAAAGAAAAGACACTGAAGTGACTGATATTTAAACTGAGCTGGGTAGGCCATTATTCAAAGTGATTGATTATAAAATAAATCTTGGGCTTCCATGTGTGGAAGAAATAAGGGAGGGTGGGAGGGGGATGAAAATGATCCCTATTGCTCCATATTTTGTGGAATAAAAACTCATAACAATGAGGGGGATTCAAACTAGTCCTGGTTGGACATTATTGGAATCGATAAAAAGAGTAGGATCCCATGCCTCAAGTCTAAGAAACAGGGTGTAAGAATTAGAAAATGATAAGAAGAAAGTTAGTTAGAATGGAAACAAAAAGACATATGGAGAATGGGAAGATCACAACGTAGATGAAAAACCATCTAGCTCAGAAGTAATTGTTTATTTGATATAAGCATAAGAAAAAAGCGTAAAATGACATGAAGATCCATAATACTGATGTTTGTTCATTGCTAAAGGATTGAATCAAAGAAAAATAAAGGAAGCAATGCAATATGAGAAATTAAACAAGAATACCAATAAAAAAACAAGCACAAACAAACATACTCAAATAAACAACATTCAAGAATTTTACACCAATGTTTGTTTATTCAACTTCAGTTCCCAAATGTTCGAGTTATATGAAAAGGGTGAAAATGTCACCCCAAGAAAGGATACATGTAAGGGGAATAAAATGAGGACATAGAAGTACTATGAAAAAGAAACATGCACTATGAAACTACCCTAAGCAACGATATATGCAAGTGAATACAAACATAATAAGAAAAGCACCTTTGTTAATGATGGAAGATCAAGATGATCTACATGTTATGCGTTAGAACAAGCAAACACTAAAGTAATATGTTTTGTAGGATAGTTTTCAATGTTTAAGAATATTGTTTCCTGTGAATTTTGTGGATGTTTGAATGTTGTTTACCATTTTTTTGGATTTTGAAGATTTAACTAATGTTTTGTGAATTTTTTATGTTTTACAATTTTATTTGGATTTTTGATGTTTTACCACTTGTTTTGGATTTTGATGTTTTGCCATTTTTTTTGGATTTTATTAGATTTTTGAGAAGAATGTGGGGGAATAGATGATAATGGTGTGTTTGGTACACCAAAAAAGGCCCAAGGGAAGAAATGATATTCCCCTAATGAGAAGAAAATGTTAGTGCACAATGACTATTTAAATAAATGAGTCATTACGATGGGACACCGGTGCGTGGTAGGAGAAAATAGAGGAAAAAGTTAATACGATGGAAAAACATTAGTAATCTTGACCATCTGAGGCAAAAAATGAAGAATTAGGGTTTGGAGGGCATAAGAAGAAGCAGAGGAGGGGTAAAATTCACTGTGACCCATTTGTGTTATTATATCTCTTTTTCCATTTGTGAGATATTTTAGCTTTGAGTTGTGGGAGAGATGACGTGTTTATAATAAACAAAACATCATGGAGATCATATTCGAGAGTGTGGGAGGACTCTAGATGATAGTGTTGTGGAATTGATGCAAAAAAATGGCTTTTGAGTGTATTTAATGCCTTTTTTAGCTAGGAGAAATTTGAATTTGAATGTTAGTACACATAAATGTGTTTGCTAGTGTAGCCTGATAAATGAGCTAGCATGAGATACACGTGCTAGCATAGAATTAGTAGTATAGGCATAGTTAGGTTTTTATGCTAGCGTGTTTCACACGTTGGCATTAACGTATGAGAGTTAACATAGGATTTCATGCGCTAGCGCACATGTGCTAGAGCTAATGTTGGGGTGTTAGTGTTGAATGCGCTAGTGTCATAATTTATGCACTAGTGTAGAAGTTCATAAACTAGTATATCAAAGGGTGTGCTAGTGCAATTTTTAGATTTTTATAAGAATTTAGAAGGTAAGAAATGAAGAAATGATGTTGATTTTTGTGTTTTGGGTGATTTTTAGTAGAGATCACTGAATTTGGATGTGTGAGAGCACCATGGCTGATTGCAAGTCTTTGAGAAGACATTATTGCAATGTAAGAAGAGAGGGTTAGTTGCACTACTCGAGGTGATAAGCCTAACATATATTACAGAGTTTCCGCACATTAGATTAGATCACACCTTGCTGATAACATTAACAGAGTGATGGTGTAGTGAGAGTTGGACCTTCTGATTACTGACTGGGGAGATGAAAATTATGTTGGAGGATGTCTATTAGATCTTGCAAGTTTTTATACAGGGGAGTCTAGTCATATACGATGGGGATGTTGGAAATATATGGGGACACATGGGGGATATCACCCTCTATAGGAAATCATTTGATGATTTGCAACTGCATATGGTGACCTGCAGGCCATACATGTTATACCAATGATAGAAATATGCAGTAGAGTTGAGAACACTAAAGGTAGAGTGCTACCTCATAAGTGGTTGCAACCACAACATAGAGTGATATAAGGTGGACAGGTTACATCACCAACTAGGTGTGATACATGGTATACCATGTGGCGAGAGGTGGTATGCACGTGTTGTGTGGGAGACCTTCAACTTTGGGCCACACGTTAGAGGAATGATAACATTATAGAGCTTCTATGGAGTCATCCCATAGGTATGAGATGCATGAGTATAAGTGATTGACCCAGGGACTACCATAGATTACAACACTTAGTATGCGATAATTATGTTGAGGTAAATTACTATACTGTAGGCAGCCATAGCAACCAAGATAACAACATCAGCAGTAGGGATTGGGGGACATCGATTGAGGGAAAAGGATATACTTGACCAACAAGAGGCAAAGGTATAAGAACAAGCCCAAGGACATGGACCATAGGTATAGGCCATATAGGGGCCACAAGTAGAGATGCCAGTGATGCAGGTTATGCAAAAAGTTCCTTCTCAGTAGGTATTGTAGCATATCCTACAATAGGTACCATTACACGTGCCACTATCACCACCTAGACTAGGTATTCCAAGTGCATTAGCAGAACATGGGGGATGGAGATGGTGTGGAGGTTACATAGGGACCACCATAGATAGTGGTACCTGGACTAGTAGGTGGGCCATCAGTGGCTAATTTACAGGTAGAGAGGGATAGAGCCATGCTATGGGGGGATGTGGCACTTATTACAGTACAATGCTTACATAGACATGAGAACTAGATAGTTTCATAGCAAGTTACTCTTAGGAAACAATTATAATAGAGTCGTAGTGAGCAAGATTAGCTCGCGACAGAACAAGATCAACTAGTGGCCAAGAGTCTCAGCTGAGATTGGATATTACATGGATCACAAGAGAGTGTGATGCTTTATAATGTGTGGTAGTGGAAGGTGGGATTGGAGACATTGTACATGATTTTGTAGTAGCATTTGGGGAGGCAAGATACTATAGAGCATTATATCAGTCAATGGTACCAAAGGGCTAAAGGGCACCTTTACATAGCTAGAGATATGGCAATATATCAATGATGTCACAGAGACCATCTAGATCAATGCGGTCAATATAGATGCCCCCACCGAGTCATAGGCTAGGAAGTCTTGGCATAGGAGAGAGTTAGGATTAACTCTTATTAGATGATAGATGATGTATTTTTTTGTATATGCCTCAAGATGAAGGCACATTTTTGATTGATGCCCATGATGTCATATCGACATGTATATGTTTTTGTTGAGCTATGTTGGTATATGGACATTGATGAATTTTTGATATATACATGATGGACATTATGTATACCCCATTTGATTATTATATATTATGTTAGCCCATGTTTTTTACAAGTAGATGATATGATGTGATGTGATATGTAAAATAGACAATGATTTTATTTTATGATGGTGATGATGTAGCTTACCATACATGTTGATATCTTAGCATTTATTGATGATATGCGATGATCTTATAGATAAATGTGATGATATAAATTCCATTGATGAAATGATAAGACACAATGTACAAAAAAATAAAAAAGTACAAGGAATGGTTAACAAATCTAATACATACACATGCTAAACAACACAACATGACTAGTGAAATAAACCAAGGCAACACCAAATAAATGTACAAAATAAACAAGCAAGTAAAACATTCCCAATATGAACATGCATGAATTAAATCACACCAAAGTTATATATGAACTAATATACTAATAAATCAGCTGCAATTGGTCTATATCGCAACAACAGTCTAGAAACACATAGTAAGAACTCATCTAGTTAATTAAAAAACATATTAATATAAGAGCATGCAAAACATGTTATATGTACCAAAAAAAAGAAGAAGATAAGAAACACTATCATCGACGCTAACTTAGTGAGCAATGAAATAACACAATTCGTAATAACAATGTCCAAAGACACCCCTAATGTTTTTATATTTTTGCGAGACAATTTTTTATATTGTTTTTGGGTTTTTGTTTGAAGCATTTTTTTGAATGTTTAGGGTTTTTTGAATTTTTTTTGAATCTATGTATAGGAAAATGAAGATGAAAGGATGCCCCCAATGAGAGGTGAGAATTTACAAGGTAAAATATTGCTCTTTTATACAAGAGTAGGACCACCCAGATCAAGGCCACAAAGGATAAGCTCAAATGGTTTTAAAACACAAGCGAAGGACTAGCTTAGGATGAAGTGATCATGCTCCCAATGCAAGCTGGCCAATAAACACAAGATAGAAGTAGAAGATTTTTTATTGAAAGAAAGGAAAAAAATTCCCTTAAACATGGGAAAAAGGAAATCTTATACACGAGGATTTTCTGAATGAAGTAGAAGAAGAGCCTATATGCTATGGATGGATATGGAAAATTTAACTAGATGACTCATGACGAGCCAAAAGAAAAAATCATGAGACAATAAATAGACTAAAGAAATAGTTTGAACAAGGTCCAAACAACTCCTGGTAACATACTAGTTTTGTTTTATCACCGAGATCCAATGTGTGCACGTGGAAATTAATTACTTCTTCAAGAAAATATTTAAAGAGACAATAAGTGAAGACACACAAGAAAATGTATAGGAATGATTTATTTTGATAGCTGATTTGTGAATGGAGGGTGGAAAGAGATCCTTACATTACTATGATATCAGCCAAATGCCCATATCCTTGATGGAGATGTATTTGATTCTCGTCATAACATTTCTCTACTGTCATCCAGGCATCCATATCCCCGATAGAGATACTAGAAACACCCCTAGAGATATTTTATATTGATTTATTTTTTACTTTTTTGATTGATTTTTTTCTTTCTGAAAATTATTTCAGCTCTCTCGATTATTTTGATAAGGGGTTAAGAGCCAATGATGGATTGATGGAAGGTTGTGGAAGTGATTATGATGAAAAAAATTTCTAGTGTCAACAAATACACCCAAAAGTATTTGGGAAAAGTTTGTTAGATGAAGATAGTGATAGGATCTATAAGAGTTCACTCATTATATAATATACCAAGGTGATGAAAGAACAATTTAAAATGGATACAACAGAGATAAATGTCACATAATGAGTGTAGATATACTAACCAAAAGATCATTGAAGTGATTAACATGGTGGGAGATTTGTAAAGGAAGATGAAAATAAAGGAAAGAAAGAACATCCATTTGTATGCAATACCTAATTGCAATGTTTTATTTTTTTGTAATGTTTTCTCATTTTGATTTTTTTATAAGTATTTTTAACAGTTTTACAAAGGGATAAGATGATGAAGATGAATGATTGGGAAGTTTGGACCAACAATGTCACGTCATGTGATATGATCCAACAACAGTTTGTGATTTATTTTATGAGAGAGACTAGGATTTTTTACTTATCAAGAGTGATATTATCTCCAATCTCGATGATCATTGTGAGATCATACTCAATAAATGACCATGAATTATTTTGAAACATGGATTTTTTTATGTGGAGTTTGATTTCCCTATCCATAATTTTTGCACATTTTTCCATACTTGATGGTTGCATTGGTGTGCATTCCTAAATCGCATTTTATTTTTAGATTTTTGGGTGTTGGATTTTCTTATAGATTTGTAGTTATTCATATTTTTTGATCTTATCTTGATGGAAGAAATTGTTTGGGTTTAATACAAGCTAACGTGTGATTTTTTTTGAGCCCGAGAAGTGGGAGAAGAAAGTGGATGTTTGGGATTGATGATAGGAATGTTTAGGGAGGATGGTGGGATTGCAAAAATTGTTGATAAAAGGATGATATGATGGATGAAGAGGATAAGGTCCAAGGATTGAAGGAAATGGGATACTAGAAGGTGTCCTTAAGAATAGAAGATGAAGGGATACTAGGATGTGGCCCAAGAATGGAAGAGAATGGGATACTAGTAGGTGACCTAGAAACATAGGACGAAGGGCTACTAGGGCATGGACCAAGTATAGAAGATAAAGAGATACCTAGAGGTGTCATGTAGATAGAAGATAAGGGCCTACTCAGACGTGGCCCAAGTATGGAAGCTAATGGGATACTAGGAGGTGACGTGTAGGTAGAAGATAAAGGGATATTAGGATGTGGCCCAAGGATAGAAGATAATGGGATACCAAAAGGTGACCCCTAGATAGAATATGATGAGCTACTAGGAGGTGGGACCACATATAGAAGAAGATGAAGGGATACTTAGAGGTGACCCAATGATAGATTATGATTGAGGAGCGTGTGATAGATAAGAAATGGTTGGGTAATGAGAAGATAGGAAGGAAAGCAAGGATATATCCCGTCATCTCACTGTGTAATGGGAAAAGTGAAGATGGAAGAACAAGAGGAGGATCAATCTTGATGATTGTTATCCCAAATTAATCCCTTGAGATAATTTTAATAACTTGTTTAAAATTGACTCAACCATTTAAATAATCCTATGGCATTCAAACGACCATTAAATTCCACCTCTCAAAAGCACCGACCATTGGCATTTAAAAACCTTAGGAGACTAAACTTTAATCAATTAATGGGTTATATTTAAAGTTTGTGTGACATTCATTTAGATGTAAATTTCAATGCTAAGCATCAAGCAATAGGGACACGTGTTTGAATTCTAGAAATCTTCAAGGTAGATGTATTTTGCGGACCTCAAAGTATGTAGAATAAGAACCAAGTTCAATAGGGCTTCGTATCCAAGTGGTTAAGTGAGGTCAAGGCACTATACGTGGATAAATTTCTATGGAGCCAAAAACTTTTAAGTCCACCCAGATAGAATTTGCAATGCAAAGGTGCAACCAATGAAAGGAAAAGATGTGGCATACGTGGAGCTTTCTCATTGGCTCATGTTTTGCGGTTGTCAATCAGGATAAAAGAAAGGTCTGAAAACTATATTGGTGCATGGAGATTTCCTATTGGCTCATGCTTCAAAGTGGTTATTCAAGGTTATGAAGTGGAATGACATTATGATAAGCATGGAGCCTTCTCATTGGCCTATCTTTCACACTCTGACAAGGTAGGTAAAAGAAAATACTAACATTGTGAGGAGAATGCAACTTTCTCATTGGTTTATGCTTTGTGATGGAAATGGAGGATTCATAAGGCCCGACATCTGAAAAAATTAAATACATACATGTGGTAAAGGAAAGCCAATGCACACATAAGAAGACAAAATATTAGAGGCTAATCAAATGTTTCCACTTGTCACATTCATGTGCTTCATGGCATGCAAATATTCAAATCCTCATATCTTTTGATTTCTTGCTCCCAATTCAATGAAATTGGCCTCATTGGAAAGCTCTCATCCTACTCTTCATGTTGGCACTAAGAAAATAAAAAATTGTTGAGGTTTGGTGGGTCAAAATGGAAACCAAGGCTTCATAAGGAGAAGAGGATAGTCTCGAGAATGAAAACGGACAAATCTTACTCTCAACCACCAAAATTAACAAAGTATGGCTTTCATCTCCTTTAACAAGAAAAAATGGACATATGAATGTCGTTACAGGGTTCCCATGTGCTTGGCAGAATAATTTGACACAAATTATTGGTGGTTAAAAGTTTAAAAAATTTTACCCTTCTTTTTCTCCATCTTCTCTTTCTTCCTTGATCAATAAATTAAAAAATATTTCATTTTTGGAGGGGGGATGTTTTAAAAACGTAAAGGAACTATGTCAAAATTGTTCTAGCTCTTTATGAGTTACATGCCTCAATTTTATTTTTTTTCTAAGGTGATTCTTTCCTTATTTAGTATATTATAATGAATTGAGCATCCTTTTAAACAATAAAATACAAGTTTTATGGCTCTTTCTACCCTATTTTGTGTTGTATTGAATTTCTTTCCTTTCATTGTAATTGTAGGTATATTGTGCATACTCTGAGCTAGTAGTCAAATAAGTTAGAAAATTGTATGCTACAAAAAATCAAAGGATGAAACAGTATAAGCATGAAGTATGGGATTTTATTGAGATGTTTGACTCCTTAACATATTGTATCATGAAAGAACTCAGAATGCTACAATAGATTGGTTAGAAGTGCTTGAATCTAGGTTTGAAAATTACACTGTTTCTCCTTACTGTGACAATGATATTGAAGTATTATCAAGACCATTTGTTCCCGATAATGTGAAACATTGGAAAATTATTTGAAGATGATTCCCAGGTTCATAGGTTTTTAAAAAATAAAGGATAATTTACCAATCAGTGCATGGAATGATAACCAATGGTCTCTATATGTGATGGGAAAGAGACCATGTTTGGAAAGGATATAATTTAGGTTGAAAACCAACACAATTCCTAGAGGATTAGTTGCTTTGGAATCTAATTTTGACAATGTAGACAAGGTTTTTCATAGACACATATATTTTTCAAGGGATGTTGAAGAATTCAATTCGGGAACTAAAGAAAATCCCAGAAAAGTTTGGATGATAAATAGGTTGAGTAAGGAGGAAAATCAGTCCTATGTTGAGTTGTTAAAAAAATATCAAGATTGCTTAGCATGGTTTTACTCATAATTGAAAGCATATGGAGAAGAACCTATTTCAGCATGAAATACCTTTGGAACCTAATGTTAAACCATTTAGGCAAAAATAAAGGCCAATTAGTCCACTTCTCTCCTTTAAGATGCAAGAAGAATTAAAAAAGTTAAGGAATGGAGGGATAATACAACCCACAAGATATTCTTCATGGGTGGAAAAATTAGTGCCAGTAAGAAAGAAAAAATGGGGACATAAGGTTTGTGTGTGGATTTCAGAAATTTTGAATAAAGCCTCGATCAAAAGACAACTATCCATTGCCTAATATGGATAATTTACTACAATCGGTCCACTAGATCTTAGTTGATTTCTACATTGGATGGATTATAAGGGCACACCTAAGTATTTGAGAAGCAATTAGAAAGGATTAAAACTACTTTTACCACTCCTTGGGGTACTTATGTCTATTTAAGAATGCCATTTGGTCTGATGAATACTAGGGCTACTTTCCAAAGAACCATGGATGTTGCATTCTCAGGCTACATCAATCATTTTATTACATTTTATCAGGATGATGTGACAAGGTTTTCTAGAAAGAGAAGTGACCATTTGAGCCATGTGGAGAAGATGCTGATAAGGTGTACTAGAATATGACATCTCATTGTATCCTAAAAAGTGTCATTTTTTAGTTTGAAAGGCAAAGTTGTTGGGGAAAATTGTGTCAAAAGAAGGGGTTATGATTGATCTTGAGAGGGTGGAAGCAATTGGTAAGGTTCATGTCCCTAAAAAATAAGAAATGAATTCAATCCTTCTTTGCTCAACTAAAATTTATCACGAGATTCATTTCTAATTAATTTTTATGAAATGACTATCCCCATTATAACCATGCTAAAAAAGGACCAAATAATTCAATTGAGAAGAAGGAGCTCTCCAAGATTTCAATGAAATAAAAGAAGCATTAAACAATGCTCCAATATTGGTATCCCCTGATTATAAAAAGGATTTTCTAGTTTTTCTTTTGCAACAGAAAATACTATTGCATCTATATTATTACAAAAATATGAAGAAGGAAATGAAAGGCCTATTGCCTTTTTCAGTAAGGTTTTGCCAAGGTGTTGAGTTAAAATATACTATCATGGAAAAGAAAGATTTTTCTTTGGTAAGAGAAACTAAAATTTTAAGGCTTTATACTATGAGTTCTGAGATTGTAAGCCTATGTTCCCCCATACTATGGTTAATGAAATTTTATCAGAGATGGAGGTTTCTAGAAAAATATACCATTGGGTGAACAAGATACAAAAGTATGATATGGATATACAAACCACCAAGTTGGTTAGAGGTTTGGGGCCTTGCAAAGTTGATGGTAGAGAGTAACCTGTAGGTAATGGAAAATCGATGAAGTTGAGGAAGGAAAAATGGATGTTCAAGAAAAAATGATTAATTCCACATGGTATAAGGACATAATATTTTACCTCAAGAATTTGGAGTTTTCAGGTCATTTGGACAAAAATCAAAGAAGAAAAACTCAAATTAGCCTCCCAAAAATACATCATAATTGATTATGGGTTAGCTTGGAAGAATCTTTGAGGGGGGTCCATTTGAGATGTATCATAGAGGATGAAGCTCCCAAAATTATTGCAAAATTCCATGGAGGAGTGTGTGGGGGGCCACTTTGCTAGAAGAGTGACTACTCACAAGATCTTGAGGGGCATGTTAATAGTGGCCCACACTTTTCAAAGATGTAGCCTTATTGGTCAGGAAGTGTGAAAGTTGTCAAAGGTTTTCAGGAAGGATGAAAGCTTCAGTTGATTTTCCCTTGCAACTAGTGTTAATAGAAGATCCTTTCAAACAATGGGGGATAGATTTTATTGGATAAATATTATATCCCTCTAGTGTAGGGCACAAATGGATACTGATAACTACAAATTATTTCACCAAGCAGGTTGAAGCCCATCCCCACCAAAAAGGAAACTCACAAAAATAGTCATGGATTTCATCCTGAATCATATAATATGTAGGTTTAGAGTTCCTACAAAAATAGTTTTCTGATAATGCTATGAGTTTTAGGGATAAGCCATTGGTAACTATGTGCCAAGAATATGGAATCAATCTCACATATGAATCTAAATACAATCCTGAAGGGAATGGTCAAGTTGAGTCAATCAATAAGACTCTGCTCAAGATAATTAGGACATTGGAGATAAATAAAATAAAATGGGGAGAGAAAATAAATAAAAGAGCTACTGGGAAGAGTCCCTTTAAATTAGTTTATGGAGTTCAAGATCGTTTTCCCCTACATATGTAATTGTCTTCTTATCAGGTCATACAACAACTTGAAGATGAAGAGGTGAACCCGTATGAAGCAAGGATTAATGAGATAGTGGATTTGGATGAAGAAAGAAGGGAATCTCACCAAAGACACCTTAATTTCAGAGAGAAACTAAAGAAATTATTTGATAAAAAAGGTAACTTCTAGAAATTTCAATGTTGGAGATCTTGTTTTGTTGTGGGACAACATGCATGAGGATAAAGGAAAACTTGGTAAATTTTATGCCTTATGGATGGGTCCTTACTCTATTAACATCAAAATTGGTGAGAACACCTTTTTCTTAAAAGAACTGGATGGAGATTTGCTAGAGTTTTCTGTTAATGGCTGGAATCTATGTAACATCCTCATTTAACTTCAGAAAATAGGGGAATTTTTTTGTACATTGTGTTCACTATTTCTAAATTCACATAATTTAGAACACACATAATAGAAAACCATATGCCAACTATAATGACTCGGTGCTAAACCGGTCTCTCATTTCATGACTCGGTATTAAACCGATCTCTCATGTTTAAATTATTCTTGTGTATACAAAGTATACTTTGGTTCCTTTACCATTTATAGTTCATTTAATTGTTACTGTATAAGAAGCCTATCTTAGTATCTGTTACTGATACTCATATGAAATCTCACAACCTTAGACAAGATGACATAAGACAATGCAACCAACATTTTGTGATACTTTTACCAAAGTTTAAGGTTATGTGCCATGTCTTTATTCCTAGACGACATACTCATCGAAAGGAATATGTCCTTCACCCCACTCTATAGTGTCATCTAGATTAGACTTCCTTGACTTCTATCAACCAAATTTCGGTTCAATGTTTCACACTAAATAGGGATAGCTCACATAAACTAGTTTGGATAGTCCACTTAAGGTAACTCAGGATAAATAGAAATACTCGAATCAACTTATGTCGATTTGGGTGTGTTTACACACCCTAGGTCAACATAAGTTAACAACAACGCTATGTTATGTGCCTATGACAGTTTAGAGTACAAAAGTGACATGCAATTCCACTTTATAATAGCTACATTTAGAATATCTAAGTGAAATGTCATGCCTTAATGTCTACTTTACAATATCCACCCTAATGACCAAGGTCATTAAGTGGGTATTGTGTAACAATGACTATGTAGCAGAAGTCCACTTAGTTATTAGAAATAAATCTACCATACAAGTTCATTCATTAATTGATCCTAACTCGTTAATTGATTTAATTTAATTTTAAGAATCATACCTCGAGATCAACTATGTTTATAGGAATTAATCCTTTAAGAAAGGCTCATAATGCACCTTCACAAAAGTTGAGGTTATGCACATCAATGTTGGATTCATCTTTATGAACTCATTATTCACTTTTCATTAGTTCATTAAGCCTTATAATTTAACCTGATTTTAGTTAATTATCGGTCATTCAATTAATTCTTGTTACATAAGTCTATCAAAAAATGTAAAACAGATTGTATAACTATTAAGTTAACTTTAATGGATTCTTAATGTCTTTCCAAATTACCATGTAATAGTTCCTATTTAATTGAGATCTTATAAAATATAACTTTATAGATATAATTATCAACATAGTAAGGGTCATACACCATGCCATTTTTAACCATGAAAAGGAAGTCCCAATTTCTTACACTTAAGAAATTCTTGTGTCATCTTATAAGTTTAATGACATAATAAAGTATAATTTTCAAAGGAATGCTAGATATTTCAATAGTTCAATATTACCTATAGCCAAAAATCCATTAAGGTGTACTATATCAAAATTATACTAAAATTAGGTATCATTATCATTTAGAATAAATGGACCATGGATATATAGTTTCTTACCCACCAACACTTAATCCCAAGGTATCTAATAAGTCAGGTTTACTTTGACTTAGAATCATATAGAAAATTCAACATTAATCATATCATTAAGATAAACTATATCTCAATATACCAACCATACAATATATATATATATATATATATATATATATATATATATATATATGACAAATGTAGAATTCAATTTATTCCATTACTACGAATATTTCAGTCAACAAATGATATCATTATTCAAAAATTACAAAGTACAATGGCACTAGGTCTTTCTGGTTCTTCAACAAAATCATTTCAAAAACTTTTAAAATTACTTTCATGTATTTTATTTTTGAATAAAATGAACTTCATCAATAAAATAAATGCAACTTTCTATAAGTCTTTCTCCTTTCACTTTCCCACGAAATCCATCTTCAAAATTGTTAGCATGTGTCAGTTCATAGGAACTGAGCATGATAAAAACCAAACCAATAGAACAATATGCTTATATCTATCAATTTCATGGAAGGAGCCCTTCTATTTAATGAAATTGTTCTAAGTTCCAAAACCCCTAACAACTTCTTTAAGCATGTTAAAAATGCCACAATGTGAAATTAAGAAAATATGTTGCATGTACCATTTATGAACCTTTTCTCTAAACCAAAAAAAGCTTAACAATCATATAGGTTAAGGCCATTGGCCCTAAAAGTATTAAATATAATATCAAGTATTTGGGATTTCAATCATGTAATCATATTTATTATATGATTTAAATCCAATACTCGGACCATTAATCAATATTTCCTTTACCAACAAATTACTTCACACATAATAACAATAATAATAATAATAATAATAAAGGAAAAATAAATGGAAAAATAAGTTTATTTATTTGTAGCCAAATTATTTGATATACCGAAAGAAAATTTTTTCTAACTGGAAGTGGAAAATAACAAGTCTCAAAAATACCCATGTATAAAATCAAAAATCTAATGTATCTTTTCAAAAAAAGTCAAGGTATTTTCCATTTCGCACCTATCAACCAAGTTATCTTCTCAGAGACTACTAAATAATACTAAGTCAATCAAAGAGAATCAATATAAACTGAATATAATGTAATATTGGTCAAACTAAGGAATTAAGCAACTTCCAAGTGAATGAAAACCGATTGAAATCGAACCAAGACCAAATCAAGGACTGATAAATAATGAAATAACAAAGAATCTCCTCTAAATTATTCTTCAGTAATTTATTAACCAAGTCTTCCATAGTATCCCACCTAGGCTGTGAAAAAAGAGATTAAGTTACAGAAACAATTAATCTAAAACAGTCAACTCCTACAAGAGGTGAAAAAATGAATCATTGTAGTCCTTTAATTACATAATAGAACACCACTTCCATCCACAAGATCAAGATCGATACAGTCAAGGCTCAATCAATTACCACAAGGATAATATAAATCTCAGAGACAAAAAGATGAAGTAACTCAACCAAAATGATGAAAATTAAACGTCCTAGATTGGAACCACACAGAAATACAAGGATTTCATTCCTTATAAATAATATTCAATATTTACGCAGTCCCTAAAAATGGTAATCTTAAAAAAAGGTTCAATTAATCAAAACCATAAAATAATACTGGGTTTCTCATTCTATTAAAACCAATTTTCTCCTCTATAGAAAGGATTTTCAATAATAAACAACGATACACACTTAGAAAGGGGTTTTAAATCAATTTTTTATTCCGTTAAGGTCTGAATCAATATTCATAGAAGGGATGGTCAATAAGATAGATATAAGAACCCATGTTCAATCTTCTCAAGAAACCACAAACAAAATTTTGAGTAAATCTTAAACTTAGCAAGCAACAATACACCTAGGTCATTATTTCATATGGGGTATCAACCCTCTAACCAGAATCTTGCAACTTGACACCAAACAAGATACATGCAGCCATTATGATAAAAATAGTAGTAAGAATAAATGCATTATCTTTTACAAAACCCATTCGTAGGTATATATGTTGTAAACAGAGTCATTATCAATCATCTTAAACCATGTTTAAAGAGTATAATAGTTTTAAATATGAAGCAATGGTTTTAATCAACTAATAATCAAACGTTCAAATCATAAAATATGAATAACCAATAAGATAAAATAAACAACAATATTTTAACCACAAAACCTAACTCAAAATGCAATCTTAGAAGATGAGAATATTTCTTTTCATGAGATTGATAAATATAGTTGAATATCATAACGGGTTAAAGCCTATCATGCATGGTAGGGATCCTGCAAAACTCTTCCAATATCCTTGTGTTTCCCTTCAAGATTTCACAAAAAAAATCCTCAAAAAATTTGCAGCTGAATCCTAAAAAAATTCCATACTTTTTCTTTCCATTTTCATTTATAGATTCAACAATAAACTTCTTCCTTTATTATTTCCATGCAATGACAATATTGAATATGCCAAAAAATCGAACTAATGGTTCGAAAAACATGAAATCAGTATGCAAAGCCATTGATCTCAACAAAATCCAAATGCAAAGTAAAAACTGACCCTATTTCCTTTCCACTATTCCATCTTGGCACTTCCCAAGGCATTTTTCCACTCTTTGATCGAGAATAATAAATGCCAGGATAGTTTGACAGTCCTCCAACAAATCCGTCAACCACCTAATAATTCTGGCCATAACTAAAAGTTAAAAACCATGCACAATCTTCCATCTAGCTAACTAGAGTTCAGTGCCCACCAAATCTATCTTATCTTCTCTCCAAAGGTGGCATAATGCCTTATTGAATGTCATTCAATTCTTAGTACAACATGGGTTGGTGCCTAGTTAACCTTAGCTTAAACCCTTAGAGTTTCATTCACCATGGTTTAGTCTAAGGTTAAGTAGAAGTCCCTATGTAGGTTTAGGTCCCTTTTCAAATAATGTTAACCTTAGCTTAGACTAAGGATATAAATGAATTCATATAGGTAGTTTAGGGATTAGTACCCCCCTTAACAAAAATGTATTTAACTTAGCTAGGGCTAAGGATCACATAATGTATCTAGAATAATTAGGTTCTCACAAATAATAATTACCACCTTAGTGTAGTTTAAGTTAGGTCCTTTAAAATATTTAACATGAACATTACTGAAAGAAAGTAACATATCAAAGTAATTATATATCACAGAAAGAGTGCATTCACTGGATATCACCATGTGCTCTAGTGACATTGCCTCTTTGAGCCTAGAAAAGATAATATTTTAGCAATAAAATAAAGTTAGTTAGACTAAAAAATGATTGTAGCAACATAACAATCAAAGGCATGCCTTGGATCACTGAAATTTATCCAAGGTATGACTATTCCTTCATAATAATGTAACTTGGATGCTCTTACCGACATAATCCCATAAAAATGCATTACTTAATATCACATGGATTCACAGATAGCACTTTAGAGCTCATCATAATGAGTACATGAAATAAATTGAGAATCTATTTGACATTTCCAAAGTATGATTACATCCAGTTTAGAAGATAAAATATATCATCTACAACAAACATGATAAACCATTTCAGAAGAGTATACCGTCTCAAAATAGAAATCACCTATCAATTTTTTTCAAACTTAATTTACAGAAGCGGGTGAAGATAACAATCATGGTAGAGGCATTACATACCTCCCCCCTAACAATCATCATCCTCCCAATGATTAACTTAGTCCACATATAAATTTAAGAACATAGGTGTAAATACAACTTATTCACCCATAAAGTTCTCAAATAAATATTAGATTTGTAGAAATTTAAGTTTCACAACACTTATTACAACGTCAAATTAATGTGCAAGTACTTTTTTTAAAATAAAAGTATTTACCCAAAAATGGCAGAAAATAATAACTAGTTTTTAGACTAAGTATTCAAATATCACAAAAATCAGAATTAATTCTGTTCAAATAGATAAGGAAAAGAAGTTTTCATGTCCTCAAGGTTTTCCCATGTTACACTTTCTTCACTACACTCATCCCACTAGACCTTACATTGGCCTAAAAAAATGATTTTGTAGGTGCAACTAGTGAGTTTTCAACATCCTTATGGGTTCAACCATGATTATTCCTAGGTCTTGGACCTACAAGGAAGTCCAATTTAATGCATGTGAAAAATCTTAAAACATATTTCTTAAGAAACAAAACATGGAAAACCATCATGCATTTGTGCCAATGTGGGAGGTAATGTTAAGCGATAAGATATAGAGCTAATCACTTCTACAATCTTAAAAGGTCCCACAAAATGAGGTGACAACTTGGCTACTTTGCCAAAAGTAATCAAGCTATTTTTAGGCGTGACATGTAAAAAGACTTTTTCACCAAGTTAAAATTTTCCATCAATATTTTTTAGGTCTCCATAGTGTTTTTTTCCTATTAGCAACTTCCTTCAATCATTCATGGATCAATTTTACTTGTTGTTCCATTTCAGTAAGCATTTCAGGTCCAATTACCTCTATATCTTCAATGTTATCCCCAACTAACTGGGGTTTTACACTTTTGTCCATATAATGCTTCAAAAGGTGCCATTTTTAGAGAGGAATGATAAGTATTATTGTATGTAAATTCAATTAAAGAAATATATTCTTCCCATTTTTATTGTTGGTCCATACACTATAATCTACATTCTCAACATATCTTCCATTACCCTGATTTACTCTTTCTGTTTTCCCATCCGTTTCCAGATGATATGCAGAACTAAAATTATGTTTGGTTCCTATGGATGCATTTAGTGTATTATAGAAACGAGAATTCATTCTTGGGTATATGTTAGAAATAATCAATTACTGGACACCATGCAATTTGAAAATTTCATGCACAAATATTTTTCCAAGGACATGTGAATCATCTTTTAGATTACCAACAATGAAATGTGCTACCTTAGATAATTTCTCAACCAAAACTAAAATAACATCATGCTTATTTTCATACACAGGCAGTCCCTAAACAAAATCCATACTTAATTACTGTCCATTTATACGGTGGTATGCTATGAGGGTATAGTAAACCAACTGGGTGTATATGTTCAACCTTAACATGCTAACATTCTAGGAAACGTGAAATAGAATCAGTTGTCTTTCTTCATCCCCTTCCAAAAATATTTTTGTTTTACATCAACAAGCATTTTTGTAACTCCTGGATGTTCTGAGTAAGGTGAGTTATGAAATTCAATCATCAATTTCTTCCTTAAATCAATTTTAAGGGTACATACACCTTATTCTCATATTTTAAAATTACTTATTTATCAAAGCTAAAATATTCATATCTTGGATCATTAGGATTTGCAGCAAGTGTTGTTTTTACTTGCTAAAAATACAAATCATAAATCACCGCCTTCTTTACTTCATCTCTAAATTGAGTTCTCAAAGTTATAAAGCGCAAAAATATGTTTCCTACGACTTAGTGCATATGTCACTCTATTTTATTTACCTTTAATGTAACTTATATCAAAAATCATATTGACGACAAAAAATATAACCATATTCTCTGTCTTACATTCAGATTTGGGTTGAGTAAAAATATATTTCAGCCCAAGGTGGTTAGTTTTTAGCTCAAAGGGTCTACCTAAGAGATAATGTCTCCATACCTGAAGTGCATGAACTATGAAAACAAGATCTAGGTCATGGGGAGCATAATTCAACTCATGTAACTTGAGTTTTTTACTTTCATAAGCTATCACATGACCATTTTGCAGTAATATACCTCCTAATCCTTCTCTAGAAGCATATGTAACCAATGAAAAGCTTCCATTTGGATTCGTAACAGTCAAAATAGGTGTTAAAGTTAGCTGTTCTTTTAGCGTTTTAAATGTTTCTTCACATTTATCACTCCACACAAATTTTATTTCTTTTTTTGCAATGAATTTATCGGGGAAGAAACTTTAGAAAACTCCTTAACGATTTTTTGATAATATCTGACAAGCCCTATGAAGATTCTAACTTCATGAACATTCTTAGGTGTTGGCCAATCAATTATGGCTGCAATATTTGATGGATCAACTGATATTCCATCCTTGCTTACAACATGTCCCAAATAATGTAATTTTGTTTCATAAAAGGAACATTTTGACAATTTACCATCCAACTTTCTCTTTCTTAAAATCTCAAGCACAATCCGTAAATGCTCATTGTGTTCCTCTATGCTCTTAGAATAAATAAGAATATCATCCAAGAATACAAGCATAAATTTTTCCAAGTATTCTTGAAAGATATTATTCATCAAATTCATGAAATCTATAGGTGCATTTTTTAATCCAAAAGGTAAAATAGTGAACTCATAATGCCCATACCTTGTTTTAAAAACTATTTTGTGAATGTCATCATCTTTAATTCTTAATTGATGATATTGAGATCGTAGATATATATTTGAACAAACTAATGCACCACGCATCTAATCAAATAGATCATCAATCCTAGGAAGAGGATATCTATTTTAGGTTGCTGTTTTATTTAGCATTTGATAATCAATACAAAGTCTAAGTTTGCCATCCTTCTTTTTAACAAATTTCACTGGTGCTCCCCAAGGCAATTTACTCGGTCTTATCAAACCCTTAGATAAAAGTTATTATAAATGGTGTCTTAAGTTCCACTAATTTAGTTGTAGTCATGCGGTAAGGTTCCTTGGAAATAGGTTCAGTTCCAGGTTTGATTTCTATTGTGAAGTCAAATTCTCATTTCAGTGGAAGACTAGGTAGTTCTTCACATCACTGTACTCTTGTAATAACGAGTATCTTTCCTTAAAATCTCTATTTTCTTCTGTTGTTTCAAATATTTTTACTACATATAACATGTAGCCTTTTTTTTGGCCTTCTTAAGCTGCATAGCAGTTAATTTTCTAACTGTAATTTCTCTCTTTACTCCTTGTATGTCTATTGTTTTATGTAGATCAACAAGGCATCTAATGTGATTTTCAAAACAATCAACTTTTGATTCATGCTTAGAAATCCAATTTACACCAATTATGGCATCATATGATCCTAAAGGAGCAACATAGAGGTATACTTCTGTAGTAAAACTTGGTAATTTTAAGGCTGTAACAAAAATACATTTACTAACAGTATGGACAACAATATTACCATAATGATCAGTCCATGATTTTTCCATAATTCTGAATTTTATTTTAGTTTTGTAGCTAATTTTTTATAAATAAAACATTTTGTAGCACCATTATAAAAAATTATGGTTACAGTTATACCGAATAATTTACCTAGCACCTCTATTGGCATAGCTTGCTTATCAACTACTGCAATATGTATCTTGTGCTGCTGGTTGCTATCATTTTTCTTTAGAGGGTGTTTATTTACGTAATGATCCTTTCCATAGTTATACCAACCCCCAACAGGTTTTATTTTTGGTTCAAACTTATTTTCAACCTTGAAATTACTATTTTGGCTACTATAATTTTTCTACCTGTTGTTATTATTCCTTGCAAAATTATTTATGTTATTTTTTACAGGTTTATTTTATGCTATTTTCTTACTATTATTAGCTCCAAACTTGTTTTTAGTGCCAAAATTTTTCCTTACCACCTTCTTACTCTTAGGTGCAAGTGATGAAGAAGAGTTGGAGATTTTCTTTCGATTATCCTCATTATGCACAAAAATTGCCTTCAATTTTTGTTCTTTCCTTATGGATTTTTCTACAACTACTTCCATGGTGGTTAGGTTGTGTACATCTACCTCTCCACAAATGAAAAGATTCAGCCCCATGATAAACTTGCATATCCGGAACTTTTCATCAATTTGGTACTGTGGTACATACTTGAGAAGCTTGGTAAACTTCTCTAGTATTCAGTTACAGTCAATTTTCCTTGAACTAAATTTTGAAACTATGGCATCTTTTTATCATAATAGAGTTGTGGCAAGCAACGTTACCTTTAAAATATCCCTTAAATTGATCCGAAGTAATGTCGGCCTCATCAATATTCACTTCAACCTTATGGTTGTTCCACCATGATGATGCTTCATGGGAAATCTGGTAAGTTCCCCATATAACTTTGGTTTCTTGTAAGAAGTTTATTATTGCAAAATATTTCTCCATTTCACTGATCCAATTCTCATCTGTATCTCCTAGTGTAGTGCCATCAAAATTTGGTGCACTTATCCTTTTTATATCATTAGTAAGTTCAAATACCAATCTTTCCTTCTTATTTTTAGGTTGATTAGGTGCATTTGCATTTGCTGCATTATTATTGGTATTTACATCATTTTTATTTATTGCATTACTCTTATCAATGCCAAGATTTGCAACATTAGCATTGTTTCCTAGATGTGGTTGATTGTTATTATCAACATTATCTTCCTCCTCTTCATTTCCCATTACTTACTATTCAAGCATGGAAAGACAATCTCTTGTGTCTAACATGGCAACAAGGATCTCACCAAGTTTTTGTGTTGTAGCTACCTCACCAGCTAAAGGAGGATTATTTGTAGCATGTCCCCTTGTTATAACCATTTTCTGTTAACAAGAAATTAAGTTTTATCATAAATGGACTCAAATAGGTCAAAGAGTTGTAACCTTTAACTCTAATACCAAAATGTAACATCCTCATTTAACTTCAGAAAATAGGGGAATTTTTGTACATTATGTTCACTATTCTAAATTCACATAATTTAGAACACACATTCCTTCACTAATCCATCACATAACAGAAAACCATATGTAACTATAATGATTCGGTGTTAAACTAATCTCTCATTTCATGACTCGATATTAAACCAATCTCTCGTGTTTAACTTATTCTTGTGTATATGAAGTATACTTTGGTTCCTTTACCCTTTACAGGTCATTCAAGTTTTCCTGTCTAAGAATCTTATCTGAGTATCTATTACTGATATTCATTTGAAATCTCACAACCTTAGACCAGGTGACATAATACAATACAACCAATAGTTTGCGATACTTTGGCCAAATTTTAAGGTCATGTATGCCATGCCTTTTATTCCTAGATGCCATACTCATCGAAAGTAATATGTCCTTCACCCCACTCGATACTATCATCTAGATTAGACTTCCTTGACTTCTGTCAACCAAATTTTGGATCAATATTTCACACTAAATAGGGATAGCTCACATAAACTAGTGTGGAAATTCCACTTATGGTGATTAAGGATAAGTAGACATACTCAAATCGGCTTACTTCGATTTGAGTTTGTTTACTCACCCTAGGTCAACATACGTTGATCAAAATGCTAGGCTATGTGCCTATCATAATTTAGAGTACAACATTGACCTGTAATTCCACTTTATAAAAACTACGTTTAGAAGAACTAAGTGAAATGTTGTGTCATAGTGGCTTCTCTACAGTATCCACCTAATAACCAGGGTCATTAAGTGGGTACTGTACAACAACGACTATGCTACGGTAGTTCACTTAGTTCTTAGAAACAAATATTTCATACTAACATGTTCATTCATTAATTGATCCTAACTCGTTAATTGATTTAATTTAACGTTAAGCATCATACCTAGGGATTAACTATGTTTACAAGAATAATCATTTCAGAAAGGCTCACAATGCACCTTCACAAAAGTTGAGGGTATGCAGATCATTTATACATTCATCTTCATCAACTCATTATTCAGTTTCCATTAGTTCATTAAGCCTTATAATTTAACTTGATTTTAGTTAAGTATAGGTCATCAATTAATTATTATTACATAATTCTATCAAAAAATGTAAAAAAAATTGTATAAATATTAAGTTAACTTTAATGGCTTCTCAATGCCTTTCCAAATTACCATGCAATTGTTCCTATTTAATTGATATCTTATAAACTATAACTTTATAGATATAATTGTCAACATAGTAAGGGTTATACACTATGCCCTTTTTAATCATGAAAAGAAAGTCCCATTTTCTTACAGTTAAGGAATGTTTGTCTCATATTATAAGTTCAATGACATAATAAAGTATAATCTGTTAAGGAACATTAGATATTTTAGCAATTCAATATTACTTATAGCCAAAATCCATTAAGGTGTACTATATCATAATTATACTCAAATTAAGTATCATTATATTTTAGATTAAATGGACATGGATATATAGTTTCTTAACCACCAACACCTAATCCCAAGGTATCTAATAAGTCACGTTTACTCTGACTTAAAATCATATAGACAATTTAACATTAATCATATCATAAATATAAACTATCTCTCAATATACCAACCATACAATAAATCAATATGACAAATGTAGAATTCAATTTATTCCATAACTATGAATATTTCATAAATATTTTAGTCAACAAATGATATCATTCTTCAACAATTACAGAGTACAATGGCACTAATCCTTCCTGGTTCTTCAACATAATCATTTCAAAAACTTATAAAATACTTTCATGTATCTAAATAAAATGAACTTCATCAATAAAATCTAAAACATTTTATAAGTCTTTCTCCTTTCACTTTTCACAAAATCCATCTAAAACATTGTTAGCATGTGTCAGTTCACGAGAACTGAGCATGATAAGAACTAAACCAATAGACCAATATGCTTCTATATATAAATTTTATGGAAGAAGCCCTTCTATTTAATTAAACTGTTCTAAATTCCAAAACCCTAACAAATTCCTTAAGCATGTTGAAAATTCCACAATCTCAAATTAAGAAAATAAGTCACATGTGCCATTTATGAACCTTTTCTCTAAACTGAAAAAAGTTTAACAATCTTACATGTTAAGGCCATTGGCCCTAAAAGTCAAAAACTAAATATCAAGTGTTTAGGATTTCAATCGTGTAATCATATAAGTTATATGATTGAAATCCAATACTTAGACCATCAAACAATATTTCATTTTCCAACAAATTACTTACCACATCATAATAATAATAGTAAAGGCTAAATAAATGGAAAAATAAGTTATTGCCTTGCAGCCAAATTATTTGATATACCAAAAGAAACTTTTTAAACTAAAGCGGAAAACAACAACAAGTCTCAAAACTATCCACATATCAAATCAAAAATCCAATGTATCTTGTCACAATAGTCAAGGTATTTTCCATTTCACACCTATCAACCAAGTTCTCTTCTTAGAGACTACTAAATAATACTAAGTCAATCAAAGAGAATCAAATATAGACCAAATACAGTGTAATATTGGTCAAACTAAGGAATTAAGTAACTGCTAAGTGAATGACAACTAATTAAACTCAAACCAAGACCAAATTAAGGAGTGATAAATAATGAAATAACAGATAATTTCCTCCAAACTAGGTCGTGCATAAAGAGATTAAGATTACAGAAAAAATTAATCTACAACAGTCAGCTCCTACAAGAGGTGAACAAATGAATCATTGCAGTCCTTTAATTACATAATAGAACATGAATTCTATCCAAAAGATCAAGGATTCAAAGATATTTTCCCAAATTAATACTGACTTAGATATTGATACAGTTAAGGCTCAATAAATTATCACAAGGAGAATATAAACTCAAAAATAGAATTTCCAACACAAGACCAAGTAACTAAACCAAAATGGTGAGAATAAACGTCCCAGAATGGAACCACATAGAAATAAAAGATTTCATTCCTTACAAATAATATTCAAGATTTACGCCATCCATAAAAAGGGTAATGTTAAAACAAGGTTCAGTTAATAAAAAGAGTAAAAGAAGAATGGGTTTCTCATTCTATTAAACCAATTTCTCCTCCATAAAAAGGATTTGCAATAATAAAAAACTATGCACACCCAAAAAAGGGTTTTAATCGATTTTTGATTCTTGTAAGCTCTGAATCAAGATTCACATAAGGGATGGTCAATAAGACTAATATAAGACCCTACATTCAGTCTTATCAATAAATCACAAAAAAAAATTTGTGTAACATTTAAACTTAGCAAGAAATAATACACCAGGTCATTATTTCATATGGGTATCGACCCTGTAACCAGTATCTTCTAACTTGACACCAAAAGAGATACATGCAACCATTAGGATACAAACAATAGTAAGAATAAACACATTATCTTTTATAAAACTCATTCATAGGTATATATTTTTTCAAATAGAGTCATTATCAACCGACTTAAACCATGTATAGAGAATATACCAGTTTTAAATACGAAGCAGTGATTTTGATTAACCTAGAATCAAACATTCATAGTATAAAAGATGAATAACCATAAAGATAAAATAAACAACAATATTTCAACCATAAAACCCAACACATAATCCAATTTTAGAAGATGAGAAGATTTATTTTCATGAGATTGATAAATATAGCAGAATATCATAATGGGTTAGAGCCTTATCATTCCTAGTAGGGATCTTGTGAAACTCTTCCAAGATCCTTGTGTTTCCCTTTAAGATTTCACAACAAAATCCTCAAAAACTTTGCAACTAAATCCTCAGAAAACCCCATACTTTTTCTTTCCATTTTCATTTATAGATTCAACAATAACTTTCATCCTTTATTTTCACCATGCAATGACAAGATTGAATATGCAACAAAATTGAACTAACAGTTCAAAAAACATGAAATCAATATACAGATCCATTGATCTTGAAAAAAATAAATGTAAATTAAAAATGACCCTATTTACTTTCCACCATTCCATCTTGGCACTTTCTAAGGATTTTTTCTACTCTTTGATCAAGAACAATAAATGCCAAGATGGTTTGACAGTCCTCCAACAAATCCACCAACCTCCTTATAATTCTAGCCATAACTAAAAGTTAAAAACCATGCACAATCTTCCATCTATCTAACTGGAGTTTGTTTCCTGCCAAATCTATCTTAGATTTCTCCAAAGGTAGGATGATACCTTATTTAATTCCACTTAATTATTAGTACAATGTGGGTTGGCACCCAGTTAACCTTAGCTTAAAACCTTAGGGTTTTATTCACCATGGTTTATTCTAAGGTTAAGTCTAAGTCCCCATGTAGGTTTAGGTCCCTTTTCAAACAATGTTAACCTTAGCTTAGACTAAGGATATAAATGAATTCCTTTAGGTAGTTTAGGGATTAGGACTCCGTATAAAAAATGTATTCAACTTAGCTAGGGCTAAGGATCATAGAATGTATCTAGAATAATTAGGTTCTCACTAAGAATAATTATCACCTTAGTGTAGTTTGAGTTAGGTTATTTTAAAATATTTAACATGAACATTAATTACAGAATTTAACATATCAAATTAATTAAATCCCACAAAAAGGGTGCATTCACTGAATGCCACCAGGTGCTCTAGTGACATTGCCTCTTTGAACCTAGATAAGATAATATTTTAGCAATAAAAAAAAGTCAATTAGACTAACAAAATGATTGTAACAACATATCGATCAAAGGCATGCCTTGGATCACTGAAATTGATCCAAGGTATGACTATTCCTTCATAATAATGCAATAGATTAAGGAACAAGTTTAATAATGTAATTTGGATGCTCTTACCAACATAATCCCATAAAAATGCATTACTTAATTTCACCCAGATTCATAGATAGTACTTCAAAGCTCAACATAATGAGTACATGAAATAAATTCAGAATCCGTTCAACATTGCCAAAGTATGATAACGTGTGGTTTAGAAGATAAAATGTATCATATATAAAAAACATGATTAACAGTTCAAAAGAGTATACTATCTCAGAATAGAATTCACCTATCAACGTTTGTAAACTTAAGTTACAGAAGTGAGTTAATATAGAAATCATGGCAAAGGCATTACAATCTAAAGCACTTCTTGGATTGATTATAATCAAGGTACAATTTTTTTATAGTGTGTAGTCCTTTTGTTTTTGTTTTGTTTTTTGTTTTTCTATTTTTGTTTCCCTTTTTTTCTCTTAGTCTATAGTGACTAGTTACCTTGGTATCTCTGTGTATTTCTATGAGGTATGTTGGTTCGGTTTGGCCATGTGCGTGTTTTTAAATGACTCCTTAACCCAACAATCTATGTACTTGGTATGTTTTATGTTTGGTTGGTTTGGTTCTTGTGGTACCCACAGGGGGTGCCCATCCTTGAGTTGGATCGGACGTTAGTGCTCAATTTAATCTCACCCTTTTTATCTAGTGTATGCCTTCGAAAACTTTTCTTTGACTAGTTTTCCCATGTAAAAAATGTATGTTTGAAGATATAATCATGTTGAATGTCAATGAAAACCTTATATTTAGGGTGTGAATCCTCTTTTTTGATTGAGGAATGTAATATTCATGTTGCCTCTAAAACATCGTTATGAAAAAATGATCATGGATCGGATTTAATCTTGAAAATATTCCTTATATGTCATCCTCTAGAATTCCAGTGCAAATTTCACATTTTTCTCCACCATCCAACAATACATGACATGCTTCCATTGGCTACACCACAGCAAACTCATTTTGCAAAGATAAATAATTTACATAGTAATTGAAAAGTGCAAGTTTGGCCTTGAGGCCCGATATGGTTTACGTGTCAAAACATGACTAGAGCAGGGTTTTGGGCTAAAGATGTATTCCTTGATATTTCTGAGACCTACCAAAGACACGTGGCGTATTTCCAGCAAAGGTTAGAAGAGCGGGGTATTGGTTCATATTGTCAATATTGCATCTAGTGGGGAGAAAAAACAAATGTGCAAAAGATCCCCACAGTTTCATTATGTATAAGATTCAGATACGTATCAAGATCTCAGTAAAATTCAAATGTAGATGCTCGAGTCAAAAATGCAGTTCTGCACTTACCAAAAAATTGGCTAAAATGCAAGTAAGTTTTGTGGTTCCGCCATTATTCAAGTAAAACACATGGAAAATCCTTATTAAAGTGGAAAAGTGGGGGTACAAGTCAAGATTACAGGTTTTCACTAATTTGAAAAGTAATGATAATGTGAAAATAGACTCCCTAACCTCGCAAGAGACCATGTTGATCCATGTGGATGGCCTGCATTCAAATGGAAAAAATGATATCAATGGATAGAGTATAAAATAAAGGTAGAATCATCAAAAGCCTCATTTATGATTTCTACCATCAATGCATTATTTGCACAAATAAAGGTAGAATCATCAAAAGCCTCCAAGTATTTCAAATTTTATCATTACATGTGAATATTTGGATGCCCTAACTGCAAAAATTGGTGAATTAATTAACTGAGAAGTAAAGAATTTGAGAGCACACAAGCAGAAGAGAAATTCACAGATCTCTTGGAAAAATGAGTAAGTGGTTTTTAACCCCATTCAATTCTTAATATTCAAGTTAAAATTGAAGGAAGGACAAATTATATAAGATGAAGTATCTAGCATTAGGTTTTCATGTGAATTCTAGCAATACTAGTGATCTGGATAAGGTCATAGACACAAAAATTTTAAATGTTGACTTGGAGGATTTCCGGAGAAGATTGAGTGACCAAAAAAAAAGTAAATGGATGACAACCATTGATACTAGTGACATCTCCCTAGTAGCTTCTTTCCCACCTTTTGTACATGCTCCTGAGCTCATATTATTCTGTGCAGACAATTACAACTGAGAAATAAGAGAGGTATTGGATGGAAGTAGAGAAAGAGTGATAAATTTAATACCAGAAGCCTTCAAAGAAATTATAGGGTTTCCAAATCTATATCAACTGATAATTTCTATGGTTAAATCCACATAAATAAATTATGAAGAAAAATGAGATGAGTATGCTACAATGTTAAGTGCTTAGTAGTTGAAAGAAAAAAACCATATGTAAAAATAATCCCTAAGAGGTTGACCAAGGAAATGTTTGTTGAAGAATTTGAGGACTTAATTGTGCTATTAAGCAAGATGACAGGGCTTGAGGTAGTTATGATTTTCATGAATGTATATGACCTTTCATAATGGTCATCTTAGAGGAACAAGGAAATTTATGTTGGGAAAAACTTATTTAAGCATTTATTGATGCTTAGTTTTTGACAATGAGGATAAAGACTACTAAAGGTAGTTCAACTGATATTGATTTCTATATGATGCCATATTTTATAAAATACATTGCTTATTTTAAATCATTTCTAGGACTCCCATTGTAAGTTAGTTTTGATGATTACAGGGTGTATGATGTATATCCACAATTAAGGTTGACGAATTGGAAGGGGATGTAAGGTTAGTGAATGGTGCTTTTATTTCCCCTGTGACCTACCTTTTCAATCCACAATAGGATCAATATAGATTATCCGCTATTGCTAGGGAAACAATTCAAGAATATGGTTTTGTTTTCATATAATACATGTTCGTCGTATACTTGAGGGTAAGTGTATTCGAGGGAAAAACTTACAAATTACCTAAATATGTAAGTGAAAAATGGGCCTTAATGAAATTATCAAGAAAATTGACTTTTGTACATAAACATATTGCCAAAAGACATAAGACAAACATCAAGTTCCCCATCCAAATTTGCAGGTATTCATGTAAAATTATAATAAAAGCTAGACTCGTGGAAGAAGAGATGGAAAGATTTATAATGGAGAGATTCACACCAAGACCTAACTATGATATTTAGTGGGTTATTAGTAATGGTGAACATGAATCTCACTTCAAATATTATTGGATGAACTATTTAGATGAGGAAGAAGTTAGATTAAGGGACTTCTCTAGAATGTCATTAAGATAGATTATTGACTTCAAGATTTTTGTATTCCCGCATGGAATTATAGATGACAAGGATATAGTGGGACGATACTACCATGACCAGAAAATAGAATCAAAAGTAATTAGTTCCATTAATTGGAAAGAAAAGGAATTATATTTCCCTTATATAAGGATGTCCAATGTGCTAAGAAGAAAATTGAATTGGTTAGTTGTCAAAGGTTTGGATTTATCTCTACAGAGCACCAATGCATTGAACTAGTTTTGGGATTTGAAGTTTTTGGAAGGAGATCTCCCCCCACTGAAAGAGGGAGCAAGTAAAATAGATCCTATTAAATGGTAAGCCCCACAGTTACCCATCAATAATCCCACCATAGAGACCATTGATGAATGGACATCAACAATTAGAATAACTAGGACCTTGAAGTCTATGTTGGTCTAAAAGGTTGAAGGAATACTTCTAAAATCCATGTAGGATGATCCTATAATTGAAGAATTACATATTCAAGCAAATGGGAAGGACATGATCACACAAAAAAATACCTCATAAGTTTTACCAAGATAATTGCACTCTGTAAAGAAGATGAGAAGATCTCTAACATGTGTAGAAATTTAAGCCAAATCATATAGTGCTAAGGAAAGAGAAGAACCAAATGTCAAGCACATTGAGAGATCCAAGAAGAAGGTTAAGTTAGTGTTGGAACAACCTTTGACAAGGGATGTTGCTTGATGTTGGCGACCATGTATTAATAAAACATAAGCATACAAAACTTGAAGTAATTGAGCCCCATGTCTTGACTGGAGATCAAAAGAAGGTTGTTGCTTCATTAGTTCATCAAAAAATTTCATCCCAGACTCCTGAAAATGTGTAATCTACTCCTAGTGTGAAGTCTTCTGGTATGGTAGGATTTTCCTCCCTAATTGAAAATTTTCTAGAGACAATTGGAAGTACTCAGATGCCTAGTCACTCAGTTGAAGCAAAGAAGGAACATATACAAAATAAACCATAAATTAATGAATATGAAAAAATCCATAAAAAATAGATGATGATATACTTGAATTGTTTGAAGATGTGCCTAATTTAGAAATGGTTGATGTAAATGTTGAGATTCATACAACTGAAGATATAAAAAATCCTAAACATGAGGTGCATTTTCAAGATCCCACACCAAGAATCATATGCAATAATGAAGGGCCAACCCCAAAATGTTCAAACTAAAGTAACATGAAGTGAGCTCCTTCAAGAAAAAAAATCTAGAAGAAGATCTGATTGAGGTATCAAAGGAAATGAGTAGACATGCAGAGATTCATCTTGAGAAAGATAAAGATCAGGAATCACAATTGGAAACTTAGCCAATAGGGCATAAAAGAGTTGAATAACAACCTCAAGAGGGATCATCCGTTAAACATCCACTAACAAGGGGTGAATATACTATGAAGAATAGTGAGCTAGTCAAAACGCCAATTATGGATGAAGATGTTCCAAAAGAAACTATAGACACCTCAGCAAAGAAAATAGATACAAGTGCATTGGTTACTTCTCCTGGGGATCCAAAGGAAGTTTCAATTGAAAATTTTATTGTCATGGACAAAAAGAATCAGGATGAAGGAGCAATAGGTAGAAAAAATCCAAAAGATGGCATTCAGTCACATGATCAAGTATAGAGTAAGAAGAAATGAGATGCTGTCACACTGGATCATGAAAATAAAATAATAAAAGTTAAAGAAACATCAAAAGAACTGGTGTTATATTTTGAAACTCCACAGAAGTAGAAGAAAGGAAATGTCCCTATGGTTGGATGGTTGGGAGGATTTCTTCAACAAGGGGAAAATGAAATTACTCCAAAATAAGCTCTAAGTATCACTAATATTTCTATTCCAATGCCCAAGGATTCTTCAAATAAAGCAAGAAATTTTACCAAGACAAGAATAGATCAGTATGGATTCATAACTTTCAAGGTTGTAACCCCTCATCAGGGGAAAAAATATGATATCACTCAAAGTGATTATGACATTCAACATATCCAGTTGGGAAATCCTTCTAGGGAATCATTGAAACATGGAAGTTTAGAAGCAGTTAAAGGTATATTCCAAAAGGTTGATGAGGATAAGGAATCCAAAAAGAAATTAAAAGAACAAGTAAAAACATTAATCACATGCTTACATAGACTGGTAGGATAGAAATTTTTTTTTACTGACATCACTCCTGAAATATTGGAAAATATTGAAAAGGATACAAAAAGGTTGAGGCCATAGATAAGTGGATAAAAAACTTATCTCAAGATGGTAAGAAAGTCATTAAAAAATAAATTAACAAGTATGTAGAACTTTCTAAATTACTTAATGATATTGTTGAATTTATTGGAGAATGTGATAAAAAAAAAATTATTATAGGTAAAATAGGGTTGAGGGGAACCTACCCCTTACATATCAAAGCTCCTTATTGAGCAGATAGAAACATTAAAAAGCATACAAAAAATACATATAAAAGGATTAATAAAATTTTAGCTCCTTCATGAGCATATGAACTAGTACATAACACAACAAAAAGACTAATAAAAACATTGACAAAACCAAATTCATACTAACAACATAGTGGAAAAAACAACATAGTAAAACAAACATCCATACAAACCCAGCCATTACTTTTTAGGTTTTTCCAAATTGGCTTAAAGTTTAGCCCATTCCTTTGACAGAGAATCAATGTTGGTACCCAGAGAACCAAGATCCCATTCAATAGCTTCCATTTTTCCTTTTTTTTTCAGGTTGTCATACTCATCCAATTGTCTATAAGCATTGGCCAAATGTCTTAGAGTCTGAAGGTGTTGCAGAGTGGACCTCACAGTAACAATAATCCATTCCATATAGTTGTACAATATGGATGTAATATGATCCACCTCATTGAAGAGGTTACTACAATTTGCTTTCATTATTTCAAGACTTCCCCAACTGGTCATTTTGGCCACATCTTCAACTTGCATTCTCATAGAATTCCAGTCATTAAAGATAAATTGAACTGAAATTTTCGTAAGCCTCATGTCACCTTTTAGTTATTTAATATCTATAGCCATTTTGGCAAGATGTTTATCTCCCTTATTGGATCCCATTTTACCTAAGGCCTCAACTTGCAACTCCAACTAGGCATTCACAGGAACCTTATTCCCCTTCCTTCTCAACTCCCTTATGGTATTGATAGATAATGCTTATACATTCTTATCCTTAGGATCATTTAGGTTATGTGTCGCATAAATTTCAACCACATCCTTCTCATCTCCAGAAACATCCTCTTCCTGTGAATTTAAATCTTCACTCGACTCATCTTCCTCTTCCTTAGCATAATCCTCAAAAGCCTTGGTAAGAGTACCAGTTTTGTCAATATCAAGGGCATATATTTTAACTAGGGCTAGAATAAAACCTTGGTGAAGTGGGACATTAACTCTTCTATTTTTAAATTGTGTAATCAAAGCACACAAATATTAGAATAGAAAATAGGGAGAACTACAACTATGTCGATGTCTAAGAAAATTCAACATAGCAGATGGTAAGCATAAATACATTTATGGTGGCCTTCAAAAATCAAAAAATAAATGAGTGTTAAGGCCACTTCATCAAAATGGTGGGGTAAAGACAAGCGTAAAAAACCAAAAAAGTGGGAGATAAATTTTTCATTACCTTGTAGGAAAAGCTTCAATTCATTTGTGGCCTCTTTTTTAAGCTTATAAACCTCCCTTCCTTCCATCGATAAACCCATGAAGGTTTCCACCATTTCAATGGTAATATTTATGTGCACACATTTCAAGTTCATGATTCCACCTTTTTTGGTAGATTTTCAGGCTCTGGAAAAGTCCTTTCTCAGGTTTTCATTATGGCCCTCATAAATTTTGAGAAAGGGAGAAATCCCCATCCTTTCAAAAATTTCCATAGCCTCCGGCTTAACTCCTTCCATGTCCCATGGTTTAGTTCACACAATATCACACCCCATCATATTTTTCAAGCACAAATCCACATAAGCTCTCAGATTAAGGATAACCAGTCTGTTTTGCAAAATCCCAACTATGATGATTTCAAATGTATAGGAGGAATTAATAATAATGAAATGGCACGAGTGACTCAAGTCCCAAGATTCACATAACCCCAATTTTTAAACACACATTTATTATAGATATTAATAATAAAATCCAGTTATTCGGTGGGAGACTCCATGGTCTATTATAATTATCGAGTGTCTATGTTGTTTATTTTTAAGGTGTGCTCACACCTTAGAATCTATAGCTTCCACATTGGTGACTAATGTCATACCATGACATGTAACCCCCTTTTGGCAAAATAATCTGCAATACCAATTTTCCTCTCTATAGACATGTTTAAATTTAATTTCTTCAAACATATTTATCATCCCTTTTATGCCAGTTATAAAGTTTTGAATAGAGATGGAAGTGATACCTTTACCTAGGATGTTGTTAATAATGTTGAGAGAATCACCCTTCATTTCCAATCTAATAATGTTGTGTTGACGAGCTATAGAGATTCCCTAGAAGGCAACAACAAATTCAGCTACATGATTTTATTGAATTCTAAGGTTGCAATGATAACCTAAAATGAAATTTTTGTGATGATCATGAAAGGCCCCTCCACAACCAACTTTTCTAGGGTTTCCTTTGGATGCCCCATTTAAATTTAGCTTTATCCAGTCCTTGCTAGGTTTCACCCATCCTTGTAGCTAAGGACTTAGGATGGAAGGAGTAATTTGATTGGGGATTAAACCCCAATTATTAGATAAATTAATCTCATTATGTAGTATGATTTTATCATGTGGGGAAATAATAGAAAAAATATCATTAATAACATTAAAACATCGAGCCCCCACTCTATTTTCTGAGTCTTTCTTACCTTTGAATATTCTCTTATTCCTCTCTTTCCAAATTTCCCAAACAAGGTACATGAGGGTTAGAGTCCAAATATGTTTGAGTCCTTGAATCTTGAAGGTAATCAGCCATTGAGACCATAGTAACTTAATGGAACATGGGAAAATCCACTTTAGCTCAAATAGATTTATAAGGGTGTTTTTGACTGATTCCAAAAAAGGACATTGAAGGAATATGTGTAATGAGTCTTCAATATATTTTTCACAAAGAACACACATGTTCACCATATGAAAATTCCTCTTATTGAGATTACCCACAGTAAGAATTTTGTCATGGAGAATAGACCACAAAAACATGTTGACCTTGGGAGTAACTTCTTTGATCCACACACTTTCCCATTTAAAGATTTCTGAATCTTATTCCCCGATGAAAAAGGCATTATATACACTTTTAACCGAGAAAATCCAATTTTCCTCCTTGGACCAGTATAAGCTATCTGTCTCTAAACTACTATTATTAACAATAACTCCACTTAATTTAGTATTAATAGAGTTAATCTCATTGATGTTAAGTCCAACCATATCAATTATTTTCCATTGACTCAAAGGGATCTCAATATTGAAGTAATTTATTACCTTAGTGTTATATTTTTCAGCAACATCATTGTAGAGGTTAAGGTAGTTTTATTTTAGTGGTTTTCAACCTAGCCATTTATCCTCCCAAAGATTCACCAATGTCCCATCCCCTATCACCCATTTTCTTCCTTCAAATATAATGTGCTTTTCTCAATTTATAGATTTCTAGAATGTTGATCCATTAAAGCCAGCATTGCTAAAGGACCATTCATTAGCTTGAAGATTTGTCTAGTATATGTGCCTTATGATAGAAGTACACAAATTCTCTTCCTTTAACAACCTCCATATCAGTTTTGACATCATAGCTTTATTCATTTTTTCCCAATCTCTAATACCAAGGCCCCCAAGTCTCTTGGGTTTACAAACTTTTCCCATGCAAGGAGTGTAACATCCACTTTTTGTGACTTAGAAACAAAGGAATTTTTTTTACATAATGTTCTCTGTTCTAAATTCATATAATTCAGAAGACACATTCCATTACCAATCCATCTCATAACAAAAAACCATATGAAATTATAATGACTCAGTGAAACATTGATCTCTCATTCCATGATTCGATATTAAACCAATCTCTCCTATTAACTTGTTTAAGTGTAACTTGTTTCTCGAGGAGTTTTCATCTAGAAAAAAACACCTGAACAATGAATTGCTATCACTATTATCACCTTCAACACTTCTTATCTTATCGACCCTAATCATGAGTTGGTCATTCAACAACTTCATCCCTATTCCACTATTAGTGGGTCAAAATCGTCAATCCCCATTTCATCATCCCCTATCATCACTTTCAAAATTAATTAATTTTTTTCATAAGACACAACTAATCAATAACCATCCTCCTTGTCATACCCTTCGTGAAGCTCATCATATTCATAAAATAACACTAACACACCTCCTTCCACATCTATTCCAATATCACTCCTACACCTCTTTTGAGCTCAATATTCATCCCTATTAGTGTGTATCAACCCATATCCTCACAACCCATGTCCTTTATTCAAATTGTGGTCATTTCTATCAACATATATCTATTTCTAGCACTCCCCATTCTTCATAATGTGCATCAACTTCCACTTCTTCACAAGTCCATTCTCAGTATATACCACATCCATCTCAACCCCTCATCAACATGTCCATTCCTATCCCCTATCAATATTTCAACTATCACAACCTTTAAATTCACATCCTATCTATAATAGCCCCACGAGCATTCCTCATTAGGACAATGTCTCGTTACACTATCATTTATACCAACAACCAACCCCACATGTGAATAGAATAAATAGACCATCATCATTTAACCCCCAATAATCATCAAAAAATGAAACTTTACAAGATTGATGAATAGGATTTCTAGTCTTGAAGCTACCACCATAGGTCCTAAAAGCACCCTGTCATATGAACATATTTGTAATGAAACTATTCCTCCATTAATACCATTCAAAGCATAACCCCCACACTAGGAACTCCCAACTTTCATTTAATTATAAAGTAAGGAAGAACCTCAATGGAACATCTGATCTTTCCATCATGCATGCTACCTTATCACACATGATTAAGACCTCATGTTGAGGACATTTCCCATGTACTTAGTAGGGCCCACACTTGATTGATACAATAGTATCCCACAATAATCCCTCTTTTCCTTCACACATCTCACACAACTATTATTAGAACATTTTCCCATCAAGATCACCCTTAAATCTCCATTACATACATATATGCTATTAAAAAAATTGAATATGAGTTTGTTAAAAAAAAATTCACCCACTAGTAGGGTATCGTCAATCAATTATTCTTCTCCCTCTCACAAACTAAATTGATCAAGTTATTTTCTTGATCATGTGCTAAACACATATTATCAACGCTCCAAATCCAATCTTTCCATACATTTTATGAATCCTTTACCATGACCCATGAATTATAACTTCATGCCCTTGAAGACGATAAAGTCAAAATCTGAAGAAAAAAAACAAATCATGAGTCCTCATTCAAACATTCTTCCAATAATGATAAATCCAAAGCATCAGAAAACATATTCATCATAAAATCCTCCTCTAAGGGTTGTTCAAATTCTGAATGCACCCAACCCCAATGAAATTATACACCCATCAGAGAATCCTATAGTGTGGTCTTTGATAAGATCCTAGGCACATGTATGATCAAACTTCCACCTATCCATCCTATTGACACATATATTTTTAAAACCTCTTGGTATCGAGAAAATGAATATTGTAAATATCATCAGGTCTGAGGCCACAAAATAGAAATGTATCATTTGTTTATAAGCTTCCTCCAATATCTTATCGACAAAGCTGACTTATAACTAGAAAACCTGAATGTACCTCTAAATCAAAACTTGGACATCTTTAAACAACCCTTTCTAAATCATGTCCCCATCAACTATTCAACCCCAGTCTAATGTCATAAATTCTCATCATACCATCAACACTATTAAAGACCCTTTGAAATCTACCACATCTATTGCAAGCCTTCCCATGGCCTCTTCATAGGCCTCAGAAAATAAACCCGTCATAGAAATCACTAATACCTCTTTCAATGACCAAGTCACCCAACATCACTTGAATAACCTTAATAAATCCACCATACCACCTACCAATCACTCATCTATAAAAACAAAATTTATATCACAAAGCTATCAAACAACCTTATTACACCATTCAAAGACCTTTCCTTCCATCCTAAGGCCCCATCCTTCATCAAAATTCATAGTCATTATCACTGAATCCAAGGATGTCCCTTGACCTAAACCTAAATGTGTCACACAAAAATTGATCTCATCCCCCAATCTCTAACGCATCAGACAAAAAACCCATCTCCCTTTGACATAAGCTCTAATAGGGGTACTATGCTAGAACCTTTAGAAAGACTCATCCAACTATCTATCGTAACATTACCTCCTCTCAATCCATCTAGATCTTGAGGGTAAAAACCCTCTTTGTTAAAATTCAAACATTCTTTAAGTATCATCATACTTCAGGACACCCTACCGAGGACTGTAACTCCCTCCACGCTACTATTAAGAGAATTGTTAGAAAAAGACTTCTCCCCATATATTTACAACATTCAAATAAAATCAATCAAAATCATCCAATCCCTAAAACTACACCATCTGAACCATCATCCAACACTCCATCCACATATAATAAGGGTGATATGTCTTTCATTAGGACCCCACTCCATGAAATTGGCATTATTCGTATAACTACCATAGCCCACACACAATACCCTAAGCCTTTAAATAAAAAAGGTCCCAAGGTCTCTATCCCTTTTACACCTGAATCACCTAATCCTCCACCCTCTTCTAATACAAATGTATCCATCCTTGCTTCTCTACACACCCAATCCACCCATTATGTATAAAATACCATCATAAAATAACTTCATCAAGCATCTGTAAATATGTCCCTTTATGAGCTCATCCAAACCTCACCACAACATCAAAAAGTGATGATTGAAGCACCCTAATCTATATCAATACCATTGTATGATCCCCAACCATTCAAAAATCTAGCTGGCACCCTTAAAATGTTTTTCACTATCATTTTTGAAGATTTAGAGATCTTATCCTTACAACTTGAAGATCATGATCTCCCACTCTTTATCACCTCCCAAATCGATGATACTCTTGTTAAGAGAATTATGATCGACAATGACGCCAACATTAATATCATATCATCCCATATTTTTAATCATCTTCAGCTCCCCAATATTATCATTTCTCAGTTTCCTATAGTATTGTGATGCCTTTAAAGACACCATTTCCCCTAAATCTAGGCATGATTATATTTCCTATCAAAGTGAGTGTTAAGTGTCTTCACGGAACTCTTCTATCTTGTAGAAGGAGAGTTTTAATACAATATGATTGTCTAGGACAGACCTTGGATACATGTTATGTGTTGTATCCCATCCACCTTACATCATTGTATAAACTATGAACATGAAGGAAAAAACTTTACCATTCCCATCGATCTGAACCCCTTTAAAGCATATCCTATTACCAATAGACCAAATGATGTGCTCATCCCTAAAAAAAAATTGGGTGACTCTAATGAATCTTATACTAGTTCCTCCATCTTCACATCTAAGTTATCATTCGACACCTCCTTCAAGGTTGTTATGCTATAACTTTCGTTGGGGGAGTATTGCCTCCTAGCTCTTAATTAATTTCCTAGACAAAAAATATATGGAAGGCCTGATAAACAACTGATGTATGAACCGAACATTGGAGATATCATCTCCTTTGAACCTCCTCATCTTAAAACTAATCTCATCTATGGAGGGATTGATCTTCTTTCCCCATATCATGATAATTAACACTATGCTGAATTCTTTATATCTAACTTTTAATTCTTATACAGTTAGTCCTTCGCACAGATGTATCTTCATCGTTGTTCTTGAAAAGGATTTGGCTTGGGATGTTATGAAAAATGAATACATGACTTTTTTTTTACAAGTCCACGTAAGCCTCATGAGAATTACAGACTAGGTTTTGACAATATTTTCTCATACACCTTTGCAACCACTGCATCTAGATGCATGGCAGTTTCAACCAGGCGTCATCTCCACCTTCACATGAGCACTCTATCAATATAGATAATGTCGTTTCTATACCCTCTGATGTTTTTAGTCAATATGATCACCTTAGGACTGCTCACTTACTAGACTAATGATGGCACTAAGACCAGCCATATTATGTTACCTGAAATGGTAGAGGAAGACTCCCCTACCATCGATATTATTCAATATCATTATGATCAATCCATCTTATCTTATATGGAGGAGAGAATCATAACCTTTAGAAAACTCTACTTCCAGAAACATCAATACTTCTTAACGAGTCTACCATTGACATCAACATAGGAACTCCACAAGACCCTCACATAGTTAAGGTCAGCCAATCCTTATATTCAGAATAATTAAAGAAATTTATTAATTTCCTTTTCAAACATAGTCAATCCTTTACATGGTCATGTAGTGACATCCTAAGTATTGACCCTAACATCATCGTGCACAACATCATCACTATCCTTAATGCTAATCCCATCAAAGAAAAACAACATAGGATACACCCTTGCATAGCCCTCCTCATCAAAGAAGAATTACATTGTCTTCTTTCTGCTAACTTCATATTACCCATTGACTATCCACAATGGGTTTCTAATATCGTACTCATAACCAAATCCTATAGAAATTTACGCATTTACACAAACTTCCTAGATATTAATCTCACTTGTCCTAAAGACAAATTCCCACTACCTAACATTGATCATCTTATCAAACTCACCATTGGCCATTAAAAGTGATCTCTTATGGATGGCTTCTCTGGATACAATCAAATCCTTATCGCGACTTAAGACAAATATAAAACATCCTTCATTACTCCTTGGGGGACTTTCTACTATCGTGTCATACCCCTCAAACTTAAAAATTGTAGGGCCACCTATCAGCGCTTAATGACATACATATTTCATGAAATCTTTCATAAGACTATGGAATACTATGTGGATGACCTATTATCTCGAAAAAATAGAATGTATGAGAAATCAATGTTTTTAGGTAACATGGGATTATCTCTAAGTGTGGGACCTTGCTGTTGAGAAAAAAATATAAAGAAATTTGGTTCCTCTACCTCTTCCTAATGTTAAAATACTCCTAAGAAATGAAATGCAACTATCTAATCCTAATCTAACAATCGAAGGGACCAGGGAGAGACGGAAATGCATAAAAAAAGCAAAATCTCTAAGCTAAAGAGAGGTGATAGCACCAAGAAGAGGGTGAAGACACTCTAATGCAGGGAAAAGGGAGGAGGAAAATGAAGAAGGGAGAGGTAAAACTTGAGTGACATAGGTCCAAAACAACATTTTACCTTTTTTCTTCCATGACACACAAACAAATGAACTTGTAAAGGAGAAATACATGCATTAAATACAACAACAAGAATTGAAAGGAAAGGAAAAGAAAAAAACATAATTTAGGGTTGAGAAACACCAAAAAAGCAAAGATTTTATTTCTTTAAAAGTATGCACAAACCATTACATGTGAATAATAAGGCACAAAAACACATTTCCAAGCTCAAATGGAGGTCTATAACTCACATTTGTTCAAGAAAAAAATTGACAGAGTTCATTTACATTCAATAACATACCCCTTTCATAAATGAGATATTTTACATTATATAGAAGATGGTAAAGACAAAGGAGGTAATTAAGAGAAACTCAAATTTCCACTTTCAACCACCAACAACATCCATTGAATGTCTGAAACTAGGCATGGACACCCTGCTAAGGCCATTCCCCTATGATACTTTGCTTATGGGAGAAGGAAAGGGGACCATACTTCACCAAATGTGGTGGTTGAGATACCTGGAGTGTTACTACATATTTTAATGATGGGATGAATTTCTTATTTTTCACCTACCTACCCTCACCAAAATTAATAAATACAACTTATTTGGTGTAGTACATACTAAGATCTCTCTAATGGTACCAAGTTTTTGAAATTTTGAGTAACATGGTGAAATTTATGGCCATTTGAATTTCATAGGGTTCCCAGGGGGGTCCTAATTGGTTCCATGCAGGCCTCCACAATATGCATTAATCCTTTTGTTCTTGGTGTGGTTGGATTGGCCAATTGGAGAACACATGAAACTGTGGAATTTTTCCCTTTGTTCCCTCTAGGCCCAGTTTATTTGCATTAATCACTGATTTTTTCCTTGGGTAGAGAATTGATCTTGGAGTGGAACTATGGAATTGTTCCACCTATTCCTTTGTTAACATGTAACTCTCACTTCACCCGCAACACTATTTTGTCACCTGCTTCATTCCCTTTTCCATTATTCAGCTGACCATCTGATTTGGAGAATTTGTGACTTGACATAATTTTTCTGTCTGTTCCATCCAAACCTGTTTTATCTGAAACAGTGCCTCATCCTTCGTCCTATGGCAACTTTGCTTAATCAAAGAACTTCCAACCTCATGGAACTCTTCCTCCAGTTCCCAAAAAACATGATTCACTCACAAACTAGTTATGTGTCTTCCTTGTGGATGATGCAGAAATGTAAAGAACACAAGGAACATGGGAACTAATATGTTTGTTCCTCTTATGACCGATTTATCCGCAATCACCCCAAAATACCCACTTTTTTTATTTTTGGGCTAAGTATGGAACTAAGGAGATAGGAGAGGAGGAAAGGAACATCCCCAAAACTAATTTTTTCCACTTTTTTTTTTATTGTTTACCTGTCTCACCCCCCAAAACAATATTGTAAGTTATCAAGATGACCCAAGGGGAAATTTTGGATAACACAACCTCTTAGGAAAATATAAACAACACAGAGACCATCTCACTATCTACTTAACCCTATTTTTTCTTGTATTATTCAATACTACCTCTACATTTAACCTTGGTAAGTGTTTGTTTAGTTTTCTCACCAAGAAACTCATAGGGTCACTCATTTCTATCAAAGGTATTGAAGTGGAACCTGCCAAAATCAAATCCATCATCGAGATGCCTCCTCCCTTTAACCTCAAATAGCTTCACAGCCTTTAAGGTAGAATTTGATCGGTTTATCACTTTATCTCGCATCTCTTAGATTTACGTCAGTGTTTTCACCATCTCCTTTAAAAAACTATTTCATCTTTAAATGGGATCACAATTGTCAAAAATCTTTTGAATACCTCAAACAATATCTTCTATCATCACCTGTGTTCACACCCTCCATGAGAGGGGGAGCCATTTTACCTATAAATATCTACTACTAATCATGCCTTCAGTTTTTTGCTAGCACATCAAGATGAGAAGGTTATGAAAAATGTTTTCTACTACATAAGACATACACATCATGACTACGAGACACATTACACCAAAGAAGAAAATTTGTGTTGTTCCTTGTACTTCACAACATCCAAACTTTGTTACTATCTCCTTAATCATAAAACATACATTGTCACCAATTTCAATCCTCTCAAATCCATACATCCTAAACTATACCACAGTGACTATATCACTCGATGGGTCATGCTCATGATTGAGTTTGATTTGGAATTTATATCATAGAAATATACCTCAAGGTAGCAGGCTCAAACCTATGACTAATCTGGTCTCAATCTAAAAAACCATCTTAACTTATCTAAAAATACCTAAATGATAAATTTCTTCACAAATGCATCTACACCGATCATGTCATAGTAGGGGGTGTTCTCCTATCAGAATGACACTTTTCTTTAATGGATCTAAATGTAAGCTATTATGCCTCAAATATCATGATTATCCACTCAAGATATCCAAGAAATTCTATGACAGCATATGTGGTGGACACTTCAGCAGTATGGTTGTTTCCAAATGCGTGTCTATACGAATGGGATATTATTGGCCCACCCTTAGTCAAGATTGTTGCATATACGTTAATAAGTGTGTTAAGTGTCAACAAAATTCCAAAATCACTCACATCCCAAGTCGGGACCTACAACCTGCTCACAATTTATGGCCCTTCTAACGATAGCTCACTTGAACCTCATTGGCATCATCAACCCTTTTTCATCACAAAAACATCACTCTATCATCAGTGCTATTGAAAATTTCACTAAAAGTGTGGAGGTCATTCCCCTGGTCTCTACCAAAGTAAATAAAATCTTTGATTTCATACATCAACATATCATAGTTTTGCTTCAAAATCCCTCATAAGCTAATCATAGATAATGGAAATTCTTTTAAAAATAAAGAAGTGAAGAAAATATGTACGATACTTTCAACATCAAGCTAATATTTTCATCACTTTATTATCTAGAAGAAAATGGACAAGTAGAATATTCTAACAAAACACTCATGAAAATCCTCATGAAAATTGTTGATCAAGCAGGCAAGAATTAACATCTACGAATCTCATTTTCTCTTATGGGCTTATTGAACTATCATCCATTTAATCCTATAGGTGCTACACCCTTCTTTTTAGTCTATGGATCTCCAAGGAGATCTAACCCCTTGAATTTCAAATCCCATCATCTCTATGTGTCCCTCAGAGATTTTATCTTTGATGAGGGTTATCATCAAGAACACTTAGCACAACTTGAACTATTAGATGAACGTCACCTAAAATCCCTCAAACATCATCATATAAATCAAGAGTAAATCAAACAAGCATATAAAAAAACATGTCAAAAAACGTGAATTCAAACATTGGTGATATTTTCCTTAAAGAGAATAAAAATGTCACTACTTTGGAAAGGGGTAAACGTGGAAATTTTTCCCCTAACTAGATCGGTCCATATGTTCCTCACTCACAAGTATGGATTGGGATCCTATCCTTTATTCTTCCCTCGATGGTAAACCTAGAAAAGGAACCTTTGAATGTCCTTACACTTGTGGTCCTTTATACTATTAACATATTTACTGTTATGACATTATTCATATCAAAGATCTTATTCCTACACACTAGCCTACCATCTGCCATTGTAAATGATTTGGAAGCATGTGGTTCACAGCAATTAGTTTTATATATCTAACAACCTTAAAGATGAACACCATGGATCTATTTCATCTCATATTCTCACATGGACAAGTTCCTCCTTAGCAATGAACTCCTACAATCATTACTCTTATGTTTATGTTGTTTCCCATACTGAAAACATGTCTAAGGGGTACACATGTGTGGTTTGTACACATATTTTTTCCCCTCCTCAAAATGGTCTATTAGGCCTACCCTTAGCTTAAAAATAAAAGGTCAAAAATATACATTCGGGTGCATACTTAAGAAAATATAGACTGATCCCTTGAAGGAAAGCTATTAATATCAAAATACATACTAATCCCTCAAAGAAAAGTTTTTAATCAAAATATAGACCGATCATGCAAAGGATGGTTATTTAAAAAAATCAAACTAAAATTTTTAGACCACTCCCTCGAAGGATGGCTACCTATATCATTACAAAAATTCTTCCCACAATGATTAGCCTTCATATCAAAATCATCGTAGGAAAGATTCCCACATTGATCATCTTTCCCGTCAATAGAAAACTTCTCACATCGATTATTTTACACGATAAATATAGCGGGGGTATAAGTCTATAGGACATTAAAATAGAACCTACTCCTCCCTGTATAAAATACATATGTTAACCCTTCCCGTGTTCTAAGAAGGTATACAGTTTAATTCCTATCTATATCCAAGATCCTACATGTGACTGATTATTGTTAGTTATGTATTAACATTTGTTATAAGACCTCAAATGCATTATCATATTTAATTTACCATCACATTACATATGAATAAAAATCCATTTCAAATGTAAAACATTTTGAATATATTTTTAACCATGATTAAAATTACATTTTTAAACACATTTATATAGATCAATACATTTAGAGTCACATCATATTAACCTCAAACATCACATCAAATATGAAACCTTGTATTTAAACATCATATCTAACACATCTAAGCTATATATCATCTCAAAAAATCCTATCAAAAATTCATATATATAACAACATCAAGATGAGTCAATAAGTCCAAAAACATGTATATATATATATATATATATATCATCAAATGTTTATACATAATTCCTCCAAAGATCTCATATACAAAATCATCTATATCTGATTCATGTACAAAACCCACATACTATGTGGTAAAATCAACATATGATACACGATCACGACCCTGCCTCTTACAACTCCTCCATCAAGCTCTGGATCTCTATGTGGTTGTGTAACACTCACAGTTCTTGTTAATGTACCATTTTGATCCTATCTATGCTCACTCGCTCTGTTCCCAACATAGTGTGTCACACCAGGTAGGCTCTCCATCATGAGATACTCATAATACCTCAGCTCCTTTCCCAATGCTATATACTGCTCAACTGTCACAAAATTAGGAGGCCCCATTTTCTCTCCTATCATTGGCACTCCACCCACAGGTACCACTTCCTCCAAAACACATAAAATAATCACATCAATTAGTATATCATTAAAAATCACATCGATCACCACTGATCGTAAATCAGAAATTTTTACACTAAACTAATATAAAATGATCCACCTAATCACTACCATTTGTATGACGAGAATTGATCAGGCATTCCCACCCAAAAATTAAAAAAGTACAAAAAATAAAAAAATACACAAAGCTCAAAACCAAATACAAATTCAAGCGTACTTACCCCTTTCTTGGTCCTCTCCATCATCCTACCACTATCACTTTCCTCCATCTCTCAAAATCACTAAAAAATAATCACTCAAATCTCTCAAATCAAACTTAGACACGTTGCAAATGAAGTATTCCCACATCCCGCAAGGCTTATATATTGGCATTTTTGGGAATAAATAGTGATATAAAATTACTGACGATCATTGTCCAAATGTTGGTGATTCATAATCACCATCAATTTCATCCATTTTTATACAAGGTATAAATTTTGGTCACTTTAACCTCTTCTATCACATCACAACTTTATCAAAATGCTTCGTTCCTTTGCTTTGATGTTCAAAACCTTGTCAAAACTTTTTTTTGACCATACATCATGACTTGAATACATTACATATGTTTCCTTTGACCCTTTGGTCCCACTGCCTCACACATCTCCATGAGAGTGCTCCCATTAGATCCTTTCCATGTAGTACTCTTCCCTAATCATGTGACTATAGGTGGTCCACGTTATATGTCCCCTACCAAGTGTTTCCAAGATTACTACCATCTTTACAAATTCCTCCAACATAGTCATTTCAGGCATTAACAAAAAATTCTGGAGCATCTCAAAGCAAACAATCAAATCCTTTCAAACCAATGATCAAAAAAATTGGACATTGACTTGAGGGGGTAACAATATCACAATATCCTTATCACAAAAATGGAACACTATCACACTAGTTTTTGTCTCACATCCTCTATCTACAGATAGCTCAAAAAAAAGGAGAAAATGTAGAAACCAATTTTTCACCCCTAGGTGACTCGAAAAACATTAAGTACATTATCATAAACATCATTATTAGCGCTATCCTAAGTAAAATTCAAAATCATTATCGTAAAATATAAATCACCTGTGTAAAACATATTTACCCTTCCCTAATCACCCAAAACCCACCTAACCTATTTATCCTACCCATCCTAACCCCCTAACCTCTCATAACTGGAATCCCTGACCTCCCACCATCCATACAACAGCCTAACATATCAGATGGTAAGATGTTTCAACCATTTTTCATCTTTTCTTTTCTTTGTTTGCAACCTCTACGGATAAATCGATGATGATCCATGACCACTGGAAATAATTTTAGTCGCCATCAATCCTATTTAACTACCCTCTTCCTCCATTTCTTAGTTAGTCAAAATCTATGTTTAAGGACAAACTACTACACCTGTGAAAAATAACACTACACTTAGGATTATCAACACTCTACTTTCAAATCCTTCAGGGACCCTTTTAGATCATCAACTAATCTTTTGGGAGCTCTATCATCTACACAAATAATTATCATGGTTAGTATCTCCCTTTCTTTCCTTTTATCATCTTCTTTTACATTATTTATAATCCATAATTTGTCATCAATATCGACTTGCATAGTCTTCTTAAGCCCTTATTTTTATTTAGCCATTAGCAAATCTTTTGAGTACTTTATAATATCCACATAGATCTCCGCCGATCCCTGATCATCATCGATTGGTCCCTTGATCTCCTTTCCCTTCATTACCATTCTAAACACTTGTAGATATTTATTTTCAAAGTCTTACAAGTTCCTATAATCCTTCTATTTTACCTTTACATTGTCAAACATTTTTGTTATCAATCAATACCTATTTTACAAGAATTTTATCAAAGTAAACAATTTTCTCCCCAATATTTGTTGACTCTCAGTCGATATCGATCAGTCTCAATAACCTTTTTATTTCTCATTTTCTTATAAACACATCTAAATTTATGTTTTTTGGGTCTCAAAGACTCCTAGGCTCCCCATAATCTATCTTAGCATCATCACTCTCTTTATTGTACTTATTATTATCTATTTTATTCATTCTTTATTAAATCAAGGATTTTGTCTATGATCATCATCGATCCCAAATTGCCATCGATCCCTATCATTTCTAGTCATTTTTAAAATCCTCATATTTATATCAATCTGATTTTGGTCTAACAAGTTATTTTCAAGATGTATCTTATGTAGATGATTGTTTCAATCCTATCACACCCAATCACCAGCATATATGATCTCTTGATCATCTAGCAGTTGTTAGTGTACAAAAAAATTGGCATTTTCCATGAACTCGTCTTGTGCACAATCACACTCTCTCCCAACATTGAGGATACTGAGAATCAAATATAAATCAATCAAGAAGAGTTAGAAATGTTAAAGAGTTCTGGTATGACTACTTTGAGGACTTAAAGCTTACTACTTCCCTATCCCAGGCTACCTACGATGTTGAATAGGATCTTCCTATCCACCTTGAATTATATATATATCATTGTTATAACTTATCTTTTCATTATCAAAATACTTGATTGTATCAAATGACTTGACACCCTTCGAGGCATCCCTTTGGAATCCTGGGATCGACAATTTTTGAGAAAATATTTATTATCTTTATCTAATACCTCTTTATTTAGTTGTTTTTACATACATTACTTCTCACTCATAAAAAATAGGATCTCTTGACATTATCCACATTTGATCATCCTGACATAGTGATTTTCGGCATAGGTATCGGTAAACCCTGCTAATTTTATTTTTTGGTATTTTCAACATTTATATCACCTAACCAAAAAACACGTTCAACACTAGTATTTTAATTATCACACCAGATGGCAATGTTATTCCAAAATATTTCCGCTTGGTTTTCCCGGCATAAATAATATTATAGAATACAAAGCACCCATAGTTGGCCTAAAATTGGCTATATCATGCAATCTCAAAGAGTTGGTAGTTTTTGGTGATTCACTTCTGATCATCAAACAAGTCACAAGTGAATACCATGTAAAATATAACAAGATCATTCCTTACAAACTCATGGTGGATAGTCTTCGAGGTTACTTTTAGCTGATCACATTTGAACAAGTTCATTTCCTTCAAAATAAATTAATAGATAAAAGGTGACTATCATATCTCTTCTTTAGTTTAAATCTCATCAAACACATACCGAGTTTCTTATTGAACATCTTTTGGTTCCATTTTATTATTTTCATTATTCAACCACGGGTTTTGAAATAGTTGGTCCTAACAATCCTTGCTATCATGACATTTATACTTTCATTTGTTACCACACCTATCCTAAAATCATGAACTCCTAGAATAGATGAGCCTTAGCATAATGTGCTTCACGTTATACCATACTTGTCAATACCCTTTATCAAATAGGATATGATGGGACTCTATTAAAATGTCTCAACCAATATTAAGTAAAAAAAATCCTAGAGGAGGTCAATTTTGGTATTTATGTAGCACATATAAGTGATATGGTTTTAGCAATTAATATCTTATGTGTCAATTACTATTAGCCTACTATGGATTCTGATGCATGTAAATTTTTCAAGAAGTGTGTGGCTTACTAAACACATGGTAATATCATTCACATACCTTCTCAAGCCATGCAACCAATCACTACACCTTGGCCTTTTTCCTAATGGGGGATCTACCTTATAGGAAAAATCAACCCTACCTCATCTAATGGCCATAAGTTCATTATCATTGCCACATAATATTTTACCAAATGGGTAGAGGAAATGCCTCTCACATATGTCACTGGTAGTAATATTTCCAAATTCATATTCAACCACATTATTTTTCTCTTTGGCATTCCATCCTCTCTTATTAGTGATAATGGTAATTCATTCAAACCTAAAAGCATTAGAGCATTTGCTAAACACTTCATCATCCACCTTCACTAGTCCACCCCTTATTATCCCCAATGTAATGGCCAAGATGAAGCATCCAACAAAACTATGAAATCCATTATGAAAAAAAATTGTTGATAAACATGGTCACAATTGGCATACACAAGTATGTATTTCCTTCCCTCTAGGCCTACCACACAACCTTTTGTACTCTAATAAGATCCACTCCATTTTCACTTCTATATGGATCTGAATTTGTATTACCTAGAGAGGTCGAGCTCCCATCACTCTATATATACCTCCAACATATAATCAAAGAAGACAACTATAGATATGATCATCTTGTTGAGCTTGATCTCCTAGATGAGAAGTGGATCAATGTTTTAGATAATCTCAAAATGTATCATAACTGACTTTATTACAACTACAACAAGAATATAAAGCCAAGAAAATTTGAGATCATCAACCTTGTTTTATAAGAAAATCAAATAAATACAACCAAATGTCAAAATAAGAAAGGAAAATTTGAACCAAATTGGTTTGGTCATTAGCTTATTGTTGTCTCCAAATCACTGCACCCCTCGAATGGCCTGGAAATTAATGACAAAATTCGGTGTGATTGGGACACATGGGATCACCTCTCAAGTTGTGGTACTTGGGATTGAGGTGAACTTTTGGAGAAGGTCGGATTTCTCTTCCTAAACTAAACACAAAACTACCTCTAATGCAAGAAAAATGGCTAACTAAACCTATACTAACATTTCATGGGATTAGGGAGAGAGATTTGTAAGGAATAAAAATTAAAACTAGAAGCGGTGATGCACCAATTTGGGAAAATGTTCAACATCTGAAAGGGTTTAATGTGGGAATAAGGTTTGCATCATTGACCACCTTCACTTTTAGCAACTAGAAAGAGTATAAAAATACCACAAACCAATGGCAAACGTTCCTCTATTAAACTTGAAACATACACAAATAGAAAAAATGACCTTTAATTTTGATACACTGATAATTTTATCAAGAGGATAATCACAAGCACGTGTCAAGCATCCAATTAAGTGATAATAATAATGCATTTTTTAATCAATAGATGAAAAAATGGTTTCTCACAACTGATAAAAATGTAATCACATTATTATTTTCACAATATAAAAACAAATAATCTGAGAATAAAGGTAAATTAATCAATAATGCCAAGGAATTTCGCATTCACAAATCATATAATGACTAATCATTCAATGACAATAAAAAAAATATTCAAGTGCATGGTATCACTCTTAATATAATTAAAAGGTTTTCAATCAGATCTCTTTAATCACTCTTCTAAGGTTGAAGAGGAACTTCACCAAAAATCTCTAAAAACTATATGTCTATATAATAATGGAAGCATACCACTATTTATAAGTTTCCTAGGCTGAGCCATTACAGCTAGGCCTTTAACTAACATCTTTACTAAAAAATAGCAATGTCATTAATATAAGGGAAACATGCTCCCATGAAAATAGTAAAATTTGTTGCAAAAAGTTGACCAAGTCAACCCTACAACTTTGAATAATTCTGGAGCTTGAAACATGTCCTTTTCATGGATGTTCATCCTTGGCCTGGTTCGCCTGTCATCTCCTTTCTCTACAAGTTTTTTATTGTCCTTCTTCCCATATAGCCATTTAGTTTCTATACTCGAAGAATCGCTTGATAACTCCCTGAGTTGCTACATCTATTGTCTCCAGGTCCACATGCATAGTGATTCACTATGTCTACTTGTCTCGATCTCTTTTTGTGATCCTGGATGGCAAACCTTCAAAGTTTATTGGTGAATTTATTTAGTATCCTTATGAAAATTTATTACATAGAGAACCAGTCGGTTAATGGAGTCACTATTGAAAGTCTTAGCATGAGGTCGTCGTCCCGCTTCATCAAATCTTTAAAATTTTCCTTAACCTGGTCCTCGAGAAGAGCATCGATATTTTCATTAAATAACTTATAATTGGCGTTTTAAAAAATCCTATGAGATATCATTGAGGGCATCTATAATCTCCACTCACTTCTCCTCCAATTTATTAATCAGATCTTGTAATACCTGACACTGGAATTCCATAGCCTTTTGATATTCAAACAATTTAGAGGCATCATCAATCACCTCTTCCTACAGTAGCAAGTTGGAATATTCCTCTCTAATGTCACTCCATGTTTCCAAAGTTAAATTTAAGTTATTATTATCCTTATAGAAATATTTGTCCATATTAGCAATGGTGGTTTTTTGTAACGTGTAAAATCATTATAAATCTCAATGGCTTCCTTAATCAAAGGATTTTGCTTCCTGCAGGATTCTTTCCATCCATCCACTCATTGATTCTCCCCTTTCTGGTCTAGCTTCTCAAGCTCATGATAAGAAAATATCATTGATTATAGATGAAATTTTTCATAGCCATAGTAATTGAGATGTCAGTTGACAGAGTGGGCCTGGGTTACTCTACGCAAACAATGCTGGTGAATTACTCAAATTTGGTCTTAAGCTCATCCTTGGTGGCCTTGTCTTTGTCGTATTTCTCCAAAAAGGGGCCCCACGAGCATTAGTGTGTACATCCTGCTTGGCTCCTTCATGAGTATCCTTTCCCAATGAGAACTTTGAGATCTGGTAATTTGTTGTTGTGATGGTTTCTTTAGTTTTCCCCTCAACAGGGGTAGCCACTTCTATCACACACTCTCTAGATGGATTAAACCATCAGAATTGATATGGTTCTCATGTCTCTTGGGCCTATCTTTTGGGCATGGAACTCCAATATACTAAGATCTATCACATCTCCCAGAGGAACCTTTTTCTTTTTCTTAGGAGTCTATCTAAACAGCCACTTAGGTATGGCTAGAGCCGAGGAAGATGGGGTAGCAGATCTGATACCTGAAGTATCAGTTAGAGAAAGATCACTAGAAATTCCAACTGATATCTGAGCATAAGGTAGCAATGATGGAGGATGTGGGTGTGAGGACATCCATAGGAATCGACAAAGCAATGTTGGGGGTTGAAATTGAATAAAATGGGAGTGTCAAAGGAAGTGAAGAGGAAATGGGTGGACCCAATATTTTCCCTAGCTAATAGAACTGGAAGTGACAAAAATACCTGGGCCATAGAAGGGGATGGGAAGGAAGAAATGATGGTAGAAGTGGAAGGAACTGATATTAGAAGTGATAATGGAGGAAGGGGAAGATGTGATGGATCCTAGACAATACACTAGGAGAGGCACTCACTTCAACTACCTCAGTAACTGGCACTGTAGATTCTGTAATCTTGGGAGTAGCAGACCTAGAAAGAGATTGAGCCACCAACCACAAATGAGATCTTCTTTGGAATGGTAGGAACCCTTTGAGTCGACCTCTTTCCTTTTATGGGTGTTGGTTGGTTTACTGGTGATGTAGACCCTATATTTATAGGTTGATTTTCCCCTTTGGGTGAGATTCCCAAGGTGGCCAACCAACTGTAAGTTCTCTTTAGAATGGGTCCCACCCTTTCTTTATTATTGCTGCATTCTTCCACATACCAATCAATCCATGGTAGTGGTTGATTGGAAATATTATCACTCTTGTATGATGAATCTAGGACCTCATCATTGTCCTGCATGTCCTTTGGCACATCAGCCAATCCAAATTGCTGCACTTCATCAAGAGTTAACCTCTCATAATCCCTTTTCCACATGATGTACTCTTCCCAAAAATGAATCCATATATCCTCTAATTGAGGGTACATGAGCACTGGACTTACCTATCTCCCCAAACTTACCCCAATAGTCAAAATTAGTTCACGGATGGAAGGTCCGCAGGGTTTACCTTAGCCATTTCTTCATCCACATTTTTTTAACTTGTGAATGTTTGGGCAAGAATACCTGTCAATTGAAATAGGGAAATGCATTCCCACCTTGTGACGCTTATTTTGGATTCGATGGTAATCCGAACAACTACCGAACCAATTCCAAAAGAAACCATTTGTCAGTGGGGCACCTCGACAACTTGCCTTGGGGTGCCTATGAATCCTAGAATCCAAATGTAGGTGAATGTGGGAAAACTGAAAGTATATTTCTCCCCATTCTTGTACCTCTTGGAAAGCCTCATCGGAAACCCTTTGATTATATAGCTCTTTGTCAAAATGATAGATGGACAACAAGTGAAGAAAGCGTCGTTGATTCTTCGGAAGTGCTTGCTCCCCTCGTCCAGAGTAAGTTGGGGGTAAAAACTTGTATATTTGGGAGGTAACTGTGAACACCCCTGGTATTCAATCCTGCAAAATCCCCCATAGCAGCAGCCAGCATATACTAGAAAATATGTCATGTAGAAAGTTTTAGTTTTTGACACTTTTCCCAACTGATAGCGAATGTTGCTATTAATATGTTCACCCCAACAAATAAACTCGTCATTCTTCTTGATAGTTGCTATATACAAGAACATCCATTCTTGGAATTCCTTTACAGAAGGAAGACCTGAAACTCTGCTTAAAAGCACAATGAGATCGTTGACTTCCTGAATGAAATCTGATCGATGGATAGTTTTGGGCAACTTGGTGAAATTATTTACTCAGAGTAGGATTTCATCATAACCTTTGAGCATACTTCTTATTTTTTTATCCCAGTGTTCAAATACTATTTCAGGTGAGATTGTGGCGTAATCTTGAACATATTGAAGTTTAAACAAGTCTTCGAAGAAATCTGGGTCTAAACGGATCACCACCTTATCATCACTATCCCTTATCAACATAGAGTCCTCATCATAGTGGGCTGCTGCAGCCATGAAAAAACTCTGGGCATTGCAAAGATGCAGGAAAACAAGTGGCAAGGGAAAGACCACTGTCGTAGATGGCCTGTATCCATGGCTTCTTGTTCAGGGCATTTAATCTTTCCCAGAACTCGGGAAGATCAATTTTTTCCTAGATCTGTGTCCCCGATATTTCCTAAGTCATAGGTCAAGCAGGATTGGGGAGCAACCCCAAGAAATGTGTACGTCATCTTCTCTTTTCCCTTCGAAGTGGAGGTAGACATCAAAACCTTGTGTTTTGGGAGCTGAAATGTCACAGAAATTTTGAAAAACCCAAAAGCGAGAAAACTCTGAAATTCCAAAAAAAAGAAATCATCTAAAGAAATTTTTTGAAATGAGGTTTCTAAACTCAAAACTTCCAAAATCAAAAATCTGACAAAAAATATTTCCAAAATGAAATATCTGAAAAAAAAACATTCCGAAATCAGAGGTCCCAAAAACCTAAAATCCAGAAATTCTTTGAAAACAGGTTCTCAAAAACCTAAAATATTTGGAAAGTTCCAAAATCTCTAAAAACCTGAAATCTCTAAAAAACTTGAAAGCCAGAAATCTCTAAATTTTTTTCCCAAAATCTGAAATCTGAGAAACTGTGAAGATTTTTACTCAAAGGAATTCTCTCAAAAAATTTCTTCCGAATAAGTCTGAAAGGATGATCTGGAGGAAACTACAAAATAAATGTTAAAAAGCTAAGTTGGAAATTGAGAAATGGGAGGAAGTATGAGGGACCTAAAAAGATCCCTTGAACATACTTGAAAACCTAGAGAAAACTCATACAAAACAAAACATGGTGAAAAGGAATGACATCACAAGAAAACATGCAGAGGGAAAACAAAAGAAAACCCAAATGAGGAGAAGGAAGAGGAAAAAGACCTAAAACCAAAAGAAAATAAAACCAAAAACATACCTTGAAAAAGACGCCACAAAAGTACAAGAGTGAAATGTCAGAGTCGAAAGTGTAAAAAATGAAAAGTAAAAATCCAAGTTTATATAGAAATCCCTGACATTAATGGTAAAAATCTGATTCATACGGAGGTAGGTGGAAAATTAATTGCGCATAGAATTTCCGAAGCTCCGAAACTCGAAAGCCTGAAATTCCAAAAATTTGGGATTTCAGAATTCAGAAAAAAATGGGAAGCAAAAAGATGAATTGGCGATTAAGAAGTCTGAAACCTGAAAACCCAAAAGTCTGAAAATTCAGGGACTTTCAGAAATTTGGGCTTCAGAAAACTTCACGTAAAAATCCTAAAAATAGAAGAACTCAGAAGAACTCCCAAAACCTGAAATTTGAAACCCAAAAAATGAAAGTCTGAAAATTCAGACTTTCAGAGTTTTGGACTTCGGAAGTCTGAGAGGGATTTAGATGAAATGAGCCAAAAAATTTTGAAACCTGAAAACCTGAAAAGTCTGAAAATTTAGACTTTCAAAAATTTGGAACTTTGGAAAAATTCAAAAGAAATTCTGAAATTGAGCTTAAAAACCAAAAGAGAAAAAAACTCTGAAGTCTGAAAATTGAAAAAAAATTCAGATTCTCAGCCTTAGCAAAATTCATTGTGTGAGGATTTCTTAAAAAACATTAGTCTGACATATAGCCTTCTTTTGGGTAGGTTAAATGGTTAACATTTTTGGCGATCTCCAGGGAAAGCTTTCCTGCTAAGCTTTTAGACCAGTAGCCTTAAGAAAAACATTGGGCAAAGGAGTCTAAAAAACCAAAACCAAAACAGAAAAAATGCAAACAAAAGAAAAGAAAAACAAAACAATGTGCAGAGCACTTAGAGGAAAACAAAAAAACTGTATAGGGTGGAACCTCCTCAAAAGCAAGCTTTGAGGTGTATCCCATTCACATGAATGGGAAATTCTTCTCCATTGAGTCTGGATAGGTAAAATGAATTTGCCTCTTTACAGCTTGTAATAACATAGGGCCCCGCTCTCAGAGAGCATCGAACTTGGCATGCTTTCCTGGTTTGGCCCAATATTCATCCCATTTTAGAACCAAATCCCCTTCCTTGAACAACCTTTAAGAGGATTTCCTATCAAAGGATTTCTTAACCTAAGCCTGATGTTCTGTCAATGTATTCATGGCAGTGTTTCAAATTTCCTCTAGTTCCATGAGTTCTAGAAAACCTCACTGTTAAGGCCTCATCCTCCATAACTTCAAGCCGATAAGCCAAATCCAGGGAAGGCATTTCCAAGGAAAGTGGAAAATTTTCTTCCCTTCCATATACAAGCATGAAAGGTGAAACCCCAATGGCCTTTTTAGGTGTTATTCAATCTTCCCACAGAGCAACCTTAAGCTGTGTATGCCAGGTTTCTTCTATTTGGCCTCCATCATGTGCTTGATGATCCTTATCAGGTTCTTGTTGCTATTTCAGGCCAACCCATTTCCCTGTGGATAGTAGTTAGACGAATTCTTGAGATAGACTCCATTCTTGATGACCCATTCACTTATTTTCATCCTGAGGAATGCCATTGCATTGTCAGAGATAACAGTAAATGGAACACCGAACCTTGTCATGATACTCTCCAAGAATTCAAGGACAAATTTTTCATTGCTCTCCTTCAAGGCTACCACTTCTATCCAGCGGGTGAAATAATCTGTCGCAGTAAGGACCCATTTATGTCCTTCACTAGATGGAGGATTGATCATACCAATAAAATCCAACCCCCATTGAACAAAGGGTTGATCCACTTGAACGGGATGCAACGGGAGAGCTGTCAGCTTCTGTTTGCCTACAAAAAGAGCACACTCCTTACATTTCCTTACCCAAAAATGGGCATCTTTGAACAATTCTGGCCAGTAGTAACCAGCTCGCATGATCTTGGTAGTAGTTTTTCATGCCGAGTAATGTCCTCCTAACATCCCATTGTGGAACTCCTCCAATATCTTGTTCACTTGCTCTGGTTTGATGTAGTGTAAAAGAATGTTGTTCAAATCCTTTTCGGAAAAGAACACCATCTACCACAACATATGGAATAGACTAGAGATGGAAAGTATGATCGTTGAATCTTATCCATATTTGGAGGATATACTCCTAAGAGGAGGAAATTTTCCATCTTAGTTAACCAATCAATCTGATCATTTCCTTCATCAATATTGAAGAGCATAACATCTTTAACATCCTTAATTTCCATGTCTGTAGCCAACTGCTGGCATAACCCCTTACCTCTAACAAGTTTAGTGACTTTAATGTGTACATCATACTCCATTACTTTTGTGATCCACCCAGCACGTTTCTCATTCATCTCCTTATTTAACAAAAACTCTTTAACACCAGGATGAGAAACCATTAAATGGATCTTGTTGTTAGACAACAGATGCCTAAACTTCTTTAGGGCTCGAATGACTGCAAAGACCTATTTTTCTACGAAAGGAATATTTGAGTTCATATTCCTTAAGAGACTGACTGAAAAAGGCAATGGGTTGCTCCATCAGGTCATCATTTTGCTGAGTGAGAATTCTTGAAATACTTTCCTGACCTGCGAAAGCGTATAGAATGAAATCCCTATCAAAATGAGGATTCACCAGTGTAGGAGCTTGGGAGATAGCTATCTTGATGGCTTCAAAACTTTCTCTTCCCTCCTTCATCCATGAAAAAGGGACATTCTTTTTAAGCATGGTCGTTAGTGGTTTTTCTAATGTTGCAAACTGAGGAATGAATCTCCACACAAAGTTTATAGTTCCCAGGAAACTCTGTAGACCTTTCTTGTGACTTGGGAGGGATAGAGACAAAATTTACTGAATCCTGGCTGGGTCAATTGAGAGTCCTTCAGCTGAAACAATATGTCCCAATAACTTGCCTTCTTGAACTACAAAAATGCATTTTTAGGATTTAGTGAGACCCCAAACTCTCTACACCTTCGAAAAACTTTTCTTAGATGTGCAATATGATCTTCGACATGTTTTGGAATAGACAGTTATATCATCGAGGTAAACCAAGATCATATCATTGATGAGTCCTTTAAATGCCATGTCCATGGCTCTTTGAAAAGTAGCCCCTGCATTGGACAATCCGAAAGGCATTTTTTTTGTATGCATACGTGCCCCACTTAGTGGTGAAAGCCATTTTGAATTGATCAAATTCTTGGACCAGAATTTGATTGTACCCTAAATAGCCATCTAGCAGAGAAAACCTTTGAGCTCCTGCCACTGTCTGGAGGATCTGTTCCATTGACGAAGAGGGTAATGATCCTTTAATGAGGCATGGTTCAAATCCCTGAAATCTACGCAAAGTCGGATCTCTCCGTTCTTTTTCCTTATAGGTACTAGATTAGCTACCCACGATGAATGCTTTATGGGAAAAATTATGTAAGCTTCGATAAGCTTGGTTAGCTCTTTCCTCATTAGTGGCTCAATCTTGGGATTGATTGGCCTTTGTTTTTGATGAACTGGCTTAGAGTTTGGATCCAGTTCAATCATGTGTTGAGCTAGGCCTGGGTCAAAACCACACAGGTATTTGTAGCTCCATGCAAAAATATCATGATATTCTCAGCACAATTCAATGAAATCTTCTTTTCCTGAAGAAGTGCATACCTTACCAATCTTTAAACATTTCTCACTGGCCACCTCAACTTCCTCAAAATATTCTTCTTTGACCACCATATTTGTGCTTTGTCATTTGGACTGGTCATCCGAATTGAAGATAGATTCAAGCATGACCAAGCCTTTTGGAAATTTGTTTCCTTTCAACTGAATGACCTGGTCACCATAGGATTCCTACAATTTACCTTGGTGTTTGGCAGTGAACTCTACTTCTTGTTGTAGAAAAAGAACAATCTGTTCATCACTATCAAAAACCTGCCAACTGCTTACATTATCTGGTACTACGCAGACAAACAACCATTTTGACTGTTTGTTGCCCTTCCTTCATGAGGTCCACAGGTATATCATATTGAGATCCGATAGTAGCAAGCCTATCTAGTATCTTGATTTTGATTTCTAGGAACCACATGAATTCTAAAAGCTTCAAACTCCTCTATTAGGTCCCAAACTCGATTCTTATATGATCTTAAGAGATCATTCTTCGATGCACTGTGGGATGTTACTTGATGAACTACCAATTCGCTATCACAAAAATGATCAGGGATTTGATTCCTCTTTGTTGGGCCAGTTGCAACCCTTGTATAAGAGCCTCATACTCAGGTGACATTATTAGTACAGCTAAACTACAATAAAAAAGATGAGAAATATTTATCTCCTCCTAGAGAAATTAACATGACTCCTGCACCAAATCCATTTTTACTCCTTGAACCATCAAAGAATAGCTTCCACAGTCCTTCAGAATCACTGGGTGTCTTAACCAACTGAGGCACGATTGTACCTTCTTCATGTATACAATAAGTTCCCAATCCAGTCTCATCCAAAAAAACAACAGACCAGATTCTTCGTTAGCCAATAAATCAGCATACGGGTCGTATTGATGGTCTATACTTACCTCATCAAGCACTGTATCAGGCACCTCCTCTACAAGAGTAGTTGGTTCATGATCCACATTCTCATCTTCATGGTCACAAATGGCGTAATTACTTTCTATGGGTTTGGATGTGTAAGGTTCCATGTGATTGTGACAGATTGGTTCTTGCCCTTATAGTTACCTTAGTTCCATACCTAGTCCTCAAGATCATATGTGACCAGTCTGATGACAAATAACCACCCATTTTTGTGGTGAAATCCCTCATGATAAAACAAATGGAAAAGAGGGGAGGAAGATCAATGACAGATATGTCCTATGTAAATTTCAAGCTAGGACATGCGTGGATAGTAAGTTGAAGCCCTTTAATGACCCCCACAGTTTGGACTGTAGTACCATCAAGTTGAAACAACCCCTCTTGTAATTGGAGTATATGGAATTTGCAGTACATCTGTGACCTATTTAGGCATTACGGAACTTCTGGCTCCAGAATCGATCATACAATTGTGCACCAAATGCTCACCAATAATCAGTGAGATATAAAATGGTGGGGGCTTATTGGTCTTAGCAATGTATCTTCATCTCGGGTTGGCATAAGCTGGTCACCACTAGCTACTTCCTAACCTGACGATCGGTTAGTAGTGCCAAAACTATTCAAAGCCTCTCGTAGCAAGTTCCTTTGAGAAGGAATCGAGAGTGCATCCCACATTGTGACACTCAAATTGGTTTTCTTCATTTGCTCCACAATGCTGAACGGAATTGCTCCCACTTTTCTAATGCCTTTTGGGGCATTGGGGTCCTCCTTTGGATAATGCTTATTAGGCATCGTGATACTTGAAGTTCCATCTTTCTTTGTAGACTGATCAGCGGATATTTCTGATGATTTCTTTTTCATGTCTTTACCATCTGGTACTTGTGTTGGGGACTGAGAAGTAGATGCCTGGTCAGTATTGGAAGACTGTGTATCTATTTCCCTTTTCTTGGAACATGTGTTGGATGCTACAGTGGAGGCATCAGTATTTAAACCACAAAAGTTCTTTTGCTTACCAATTTAGTAGTGTGGTTTCATCCAGAGGTTGGTCTTGACTTTTGGAAGTAGATGGCTCAGCAGATGATTTGGGTAGAGAAGATATACTTTGGACCATAAGGGCTTGACTTAAAACTCCATTTGGGAAGAGATTCTAATTATGGGGTTGAGAACAAGGGTAGCACCATTCATAGTCTTGGATGAGGTTGTTCTGGACCGGGACTATAGCTCTAGAAGAAATGGCAGTAGAAGGGTTCTGAAAATTTAAAGGCTTCACATTTGTAGCTTGGGTTATGGCTTGGCTCTGTGGCTGACCATTTCCTTGAAATGGAGGATGATTTTCTTGATACTGGGATTGGAAGGGGTGAGTATATTGGGACTGTTGCCTCTTCATTGCTACGAGTTCGTTCCCAAAAGTTTGTAACAATGACTTCACCTCAGCCAAGTCATTTGAGGGATTGGATGCATGCGTAGCTATCAGAGTAGAAGCTACCAAAACTAGGGCAATGACTGGCTGTTGGACTGCAAGCTCTGTAAAAATAGGTATGGGAGGTCTAGGAGAAATTTTACCTGCTTGAATTAAGCAATTTTCAGCTCGTACGATGATTTCATAAGCATCAAGGATAATGGTTCCCCCCATGGATTGAATCATGACAGTGACATCACTATTCAATGCCCGTAAGTAATATAAAAATGTGCTATCTAGGGATGGCCTTACAAGTTTCAGGGATCCATTTCCAAGTCTTATCAAAATGGAGGTTGAAATCACTCATATACTCTTGAGGAGACCGCTTGATAGTATGAAATTGTTCTACAAGTGAGAGATTATCACTTTTTTCTTCAAACTGCTTACACAACTTCATGCCTAACTCATTCCAAGTGGTAATAGATCCAACAGTTAAACTCCAAAACCATTGAAGTGCTCTCCCTTTGAATGAGGTAGAAAGGAGTCAAACTACTACGTTATCCTCTGTGATACTATGTACCATGCAGATGTTGGCTACATCTAGTATGTGCTCACAAGGTGAAACATTAGTCTCTCCATTATAAAATGGTAAACATTTCAAGGCTAGCTGCTGGTATGGCATCTCTTTGTGCTAACAACAAAGGACTGCTGGTATTGAAAGGAGGACAAGCATTGGCTGCCATGACATTCAAAAGTTGGTTGTGTCTTGGTGAAGGAAGATGCCTTTCAGGAGGAGTTTGAATTCCCTCTATAAGGTAAATTGGCAGCTGATGGTACTGAAAGGTTTCTTCCCCTTCTCCTTGGGGGAGACAAAGAAAGCTCTGTATGATAACAATTGTCTCACCTTAAAGAAGCTCTTGTGTAAATCCTTCGCATGAGTTGATGTACTGAACTTTGAAATCCAGAGAGATGGAGTCGCCAGGTACCTTGTGTTCAATGGAATGAGAAGAGAGGTACCAACTCTAGTCCCACCGGGCATGCCAAAATTTGTTGTCTCCAAATCACTACACCCCCCGAATGGCCTGGGAAATTAATCATGAATTTTGGTGTGATTGGGACACATGGGATCACCTCTCAAGATGTGGGACTTGGGCTTGAGGTGAACCTCCAGAGAAGGTGGCTTCCTCTTCCTAAACTAAACACAACACTACCTCTAATGTAATAAAAATGGCTAACTAAACCTATACTAACATTTCATGGGATTAGGGAGAGAGATTTGCAAGGAATAAAACTTAAACTAGAAGTGGTGATGCACCAATTTGGGAAATGTTCAACATCTGGAAGGGTTAATGTGGGAATAAGGTTTGCATCATTGACCACCTTCACCTTTGGCAACTAGAAAGGGTATAAAAATACCACAAACCAATGGTAGAATTTCCTCTATTAAACTTTAAACATACACAAATAGAAAAGATGAGCTTTGATTTGATACATAGATAATTTTATCAAGAGGATAATCACAAGCACATGTCAAGCATCCACTTAAGTGATAATAATAATGCAAATTTTAATCAACATAAGGAAAATGGTTTCTCACAGCTGATGAAAGGTAATCACACTATTCTTTTCACAATATGAAACATATAATCTGGAATAAAGGTAAATTAATCAATAATGCCAAGGAATTTCATTCACAAAGCATACAATGACTAATCATTCAACACAATAAAATAGATCTTCAAGTGCAAGGAAATTCTTGAATATAATTAAAAGGTTTCAACAAAACTCTAAAAGCACTCTTCCAAGCTTGAAGAGCAACTTCACTAGAAATCTCTAAAAAATATATGTATATCAAATAAGGGGAGCATTCCACTATTTATAAGTTCCTAGGCTGAGCCATTACAGTTGGGGCCTTTAACTAACCTTTTACTAAAAATAGTAATGTCATTAATAAAAGGGAACACGATCCCATAAAAATAGAAAATTTGTTATAAAAAGTTGACCAAGCCAACCTACAAAATTGACTGATTCCAGAGCTTGAACCTATCCTTTCATGGCTACTCAGCCTTGGCCTGATTCACCTGTCTCTCCTTTCTCTACAATTTTTTTTTTCCTTCTTCCCATACAACCATTCGGTGTCTATACTCGAATAAGTGATTGATAACACCTTGAGTTTATTCATCTCCAGGTCCACATGCATAGTGATTCACTACGTCCGCTATCTCAATCTCTTTCGTGATCCTGGCTGGAAACCTTCAAAGATTATTCATGAATTTCTTTAGTCTCCCTATGAAATTCTGACATAGAACCAGTCAATCAATGGAGTCACTATTGAAAGTCTTCACAACATCATCGTCCCACTTCACCAAATCTTTGAAATTTTCCTTAATCTGGTCCTCGGGAAGAGCATTGATATTTTCATTGAAGAACTTATAGTTGGTGTTTTAAAACTCCTCCAAGATATCATTGAGGGCATCTATAATCTCCACTCACGTCACCTCCAATTTATTAATCAGATCTTGTAGCACCTGATACTGGAATTCCATAGCCTTTTGATATTCGAACAATTTAGAGGCATCATCAATTACCTCTTCCTATAGAAGTAAGTCAAAATATTCTTCTCTAATGTCACTCCACATTGCCAAATTTAAATTTAAGTTATTATTATCTTTGGAGAAAGATTCCTCCATCTTAATAATAGTGGTTTTTGTAACCTGTAAATCAATATGAATCTCAATCGATTCCTTAATCAAAGGATTGGCCTCTTACAAGATCCTTTCCATCCATCCATTCACTTTTCTCCCTTTTTGGCCTAGCTTCTTGAGCTCATGATAAGAAATATCATTAATTGTAGATGAAATTGTCATGACTGTAGTAGTTAAGGTGTCAGTGGATGGAGTGGGCTGGGTTACTCTACGTAGCAATGCAATGAGCTACTCAACTTTGGCCTTAAGCTCATCCTTGGTGGCCTTATCTTTGTCGTATTTCTCCAAAAGGGACCCAAGAGCAGTGTGTACATCCTACTTGGCTCCTTCATGAGTAGCCTTCCCCAATGAGAACTTTGAGATCTGGTAGTCCACTGCTATGATGGTTTCTTTATTTTTCCCCTCAACAGGGGTAGCCAATTCTATCACATGCTCTCTAGATGGATTAACCGTCAAACATAATACAGTTCTTGGTCTCTTGGCCTATCTTTTGGGCATGGAATCTAATATACTGAGATATATCACATCTCCCAGAGGAACCTTTTTTATTTTTCTTTGGAGTCTATCTAAATAGCCACTCTGGTATGGCTGAAGCCGAGGAAGATGGGGTAGCAGATCCGATACATAAAGTATCAGTTAGAAAAAAGATCACTAAAAATGCCAACTGATATCTAAGAAGAGGTAGCAATGATGGGAGGTGTGGGTGTGATGAAAGAAATAGGAATCGAGAAAGAAATGTTGGGGGTTAAAATTGAAGAAAATGGGAGGGTCAAAGGAAGTGAAGAGGAAATGGGTGACCCAATATTTTCCCCAGCTGATAGAACTAGAAGTGATGAAAATACTTGGGCCATAGAAGGGGATGGGAAGGAAGAAATGATGGTAGAAGTGGAAGGAAACGATATTATAATTGATAATGGAGGAAGGGGAAGATGTGATGGATCCTAGACAATACTAGGAGGGGCACTCACTTCAACTACCTCAGTAACTGGCACTGTAGATTCTGTAATCATGGGAGCAGCAGACCTAGAAAGAGATCAGCCACCAACCACAAATGAGATCTTCTTTGGAATGGTAGGAACCCTTTGAGTTGACCTCTTTCCTTTTTTGGGTGTTGGTTGGTTTACCGCTGATGTAGATCCTGTATTTGTGGGTTGATTTTCCCCTTTGGGTGAGATTCCCAAGGTGGCCAACCAACTGTAAATTCTCTTGAGAATGGGTCCCACCCTTTCTTTAGTATTACTGCATTCTTCCACATACCAATAAATCCATGTCAATGGTTGATTGACAATATTATCACTCTTGTATGATGAATCTAGAACCTCATCATTATCCTGCATGTCCTTTGGCACATCAACCAATCTAAACTGCCACACTTCATCAAGAGTTAACCTCTCATAATCCCTTTTCTACAGGATGTACTTGTCCTGAAAATGAATCCATATATCTTCTAATTGGGGCACATGAGGACTGGACTCACCTGTCTCCCTGAAATTACCCCAAGGGTCAAAATCAGTTTGCGAATGGAAAGTCCACAGGGTTAACTCAGCCATTTTTACATCCATGTTTTTTACCTTTTGGATGTTTGGGAAAGAATACCTGCCAATTGAAACAAGGAAATGCATTCCCCCTTGTGATGCTTATTTTGGATTCGATGGTAATCCAACAACTATCGAACCAAATCTAAAAGAACCCATTTATCAGCGGGGCACCTCAGAAAATTTCTTGGGGTGCCTATGAAACCTGAAATCTGAATGTAGGTGAATGTGGGAAACTAAAAGTAGATTTCTCCCCATTCTCATACCTCTTGGAAAGCCTCATCGGAAAGCCTCCAATTATATAGCTCTTTGTCGAAACGATAGAGGAAAACAATGAAGAAAGCATTGTTGATTCTTCAGAAGTGCTTGCTCCCCTCGTCTAGAGTAAGTTGGGGGTAAACTCATATATTTAGGAGGTACTGCAAACACCCTTGGTATTCAATCCTACAAAATCCCCCATAGCAATATCCGAATATACTAGAAAATATGTCATGTAGAAAGTTTTAGTTTTTGACACTTTGCCCAACTTATAGCAAATGTTGCTACTAATATGTTCACCCTAATGGATAAACTCATCATTCTTCTTGATAGTTTCTATGTAAAAGAACATCAATTATTAGAATTAATTTGTAGAAGGAAGACCTGAAACTCTACTTAAAAAGACAATGAGAGCATTGACTTCCTGAATAAAATCTTATCGATGCATAGTTTTGGGCAACTTGGTGAAATTATTAGCTAGGTAGGATTTCATCATAACCTTCGAGCATACTTCTTATTTTTTTCCCAGTGTTCAACTTCTATTTCAGGTGAGATTTTGGCGTAATCTTGAATGTCTGGAAGTTTAAACAAGTCCTCAAATAAATTTGGGTCTAAACGGATCACCACCTTATCATCACTATCCCTTATTGACATAGAGTCCTCGTTGTAGTGGGCTACTACAGCCAGGAAAAAATCTAGGCATTGTACAGATGCAGGAAAACTAGCGGCAAGGGAAAGACCACTTTCATAGATGGCCTGCATCCATGGCTTCTTGTTTGGGCCTTTAATATTTCCCAAAACTCAGGAAGATCAATTTTTCCTAGATCGGTGTCCTTGATATTTCTTAAGTCAGAGGTCAAGCAGGATTGGGGAGAAACCCCAAGAAATGTGTAATTTATATTCTCTTTTCCCTTCGAAGTGGAGGTAGACATCAAAACATGTGTTTTAGGAGATGAATGTCATAGAAAATTTGAAAACGTGAAAGCAAGAAAACTCTGAAATTCCAAACCAAAAAGGTCTGAAAGAAATCTCCAAAATGAAATCTCTGAACTGAAACTTCCGAAATCAAAAAGGTCTGAAAGAAATCTCTGAAATGAAATCTTCAAAAAAAATTTCAAAGTCAGAGGTTCTAAAAACATGAAAGAAAAAAATATATGAAAACCTGAAACCCGAAATCTCTAAAAACCTGAAATCCAAAATCTCCAAAAACCTGAAATCTCTGAAAACCTGAAATCTCGAAAACCCAAAATCCAAAACTGAGAAACTGTGAATATTTTTTCCGAAGGAATTCTCTCAAAAAAATTCTTCCAAATAAGTCTGAAAGGATGATTTGGAGGAAACTACAAAATAAATGTTTAAAAAGCTAATATGGAAATTGAGAAACGGGAGGAATCAAGATGAACAAAAAAAGATCCCTTGAATATACTTGAAAACCTAGAGAAAACTCACACAACAAAACATGGTGAAAAGGAATGACATCACAAGAAAACACAGAGGGAAAAAAAAAAAGAAAAAACAAAAGAGGAGGAGGAAAAATACCTAAACCAAAAGAAAATAAAACTAAAAACATACCTTGAAAAAGATGTCACAAAGTACAAGAGTGAAATGTCAGAGCGAAAGTGTCAGGTAAAAATGAAAAGTAAAAATATAAGTTTATATAGAAATCCTGATAGTAATGGTAAAAATCTGATTCGTATGGAGGTAGGTGGAAACTAATTGCACAAAGAATTTCTGAAGCTCCAAAACCTGAAATCCCGAAATTCTAAAAATTTGGGATTTCAAAATTTGGAAAAAATGGGAAGTAAAAGATGAATTGGCAATTGAGAAGTTCAAAACTCGAAAACTTGAAAGTCTAAAAATTTAGACTTTCAGAAATTCAGAATTTGGAAAACTTCACATAAAAATCCTAAAAATACATCGGAGAACTCCAAAAACCTGAAACCCGAAAGTCTAAAAATTCAAACTTTCAGAGTTTCAAAATTTGGAAGTCTAAAGTGGATTTAGATGAAATGAGCCAAAATTTTCTGAAACCTGAAAACTTGAAAGTACAAAAATTTAAAATTTTGGAAATTTGGGCTTCGGAAAACTTCAAAAGAAATTCTGAAATTGAGCTTAAAAACTCCGAAGTCCAAAAATTGAAAAAAAATTAGATTCTTGGCCTTATCAAAATTCATTGTGCGAGGATTTCTTAAAAACACTAGTTGACATATAGCCTTCTTCTGGGTAGGTTAAATGGTTAACACTTATCACTGCAAAATTTGGATCAGGTGCACACAAGTTATCCACTCAAGATGGCGAAGATCTTAAAGAACCCATAAATGAAGTTCATTTTAAGATATTATATTCTTGAGCCATATATACATACCTCTTGTATTGGGGGAATTTTAGCACATCCACCTATATTGTTCCTCCACCCTATCCATATTATAGTTTCATCCCAAACTAGTTTATGTTTCTTGTTTCTTACATTTTAGATATGTACCATCTTTCATCATATTCATTTTTTCTCACATCCATCCCTTGATCTTTATAAGCCTTTACATGTTTAATTATTCTTGGGAGGGTTATGGATCACCTCATTAAATCTCACTATTTAGTATAAATTGATCCCCAAAAAATCAAAACATTCTAAGAAATATAAAAAAACATTCAAATAATAAAAAATTTCAAAAAAATCACATAATCAAAATCCAAGAACATTCAAAATAATCACAAAATCCTAAAAAAATTTACAAAAATAAAAAATCAACACAACAAAATCACACTTTTCACTCCTATCTGAATGAACATTCCAACCATCCTACGACTATCAAAGAAAATCATCTTATCCCTCGCATGTATCATTTCTTGGGGGAAATTTAAACAAATATTATCCCTTGCTTTTATCTTCTGTTTGTTGTGTGTGTATTTTTTTACGCACATAATGGGTTATACATCATGAATCTTTAATAACCATGGTGCAAACTCTATTGTGCAACAAAAAAATAAGGCTGATCTAAAATAAAAATATATGAATGGAAGATCATGCTATAAGAAAAATCAATCATCTCATCATCACTATCATTTCTACCATGTCACCTTATTCAAATAAAACAAAAATTATGAATCAATAAGCATTTATCCATGAATACTTACAAATGTTTAAAATAAGTCATCCTCTATATATCAATAAAATGTCTACAACGAATTTCATATACATCCATGCATGTCATCAAGGGAAACTATAGAAAAAATATACCTTCATCATGAGGCATATACCAAAAATCATATACTTATATATCATACATCGATTCATATCTACCTCTCTCCTACTCATGGGTCTCCTGACCTGTCATCTCACTTCAGATACAACATATAGACTAATCTAGCTAATCTAGATGGCCCATGAGATCTCACTAATATCCCCTATCTACTAAATGTCATATGTATATATCATAGAGATCTCTGACCCTCAGGAAAATCCACCTCATATAAATCTTTGTAGTATCCCACTTCATGTGTGGTTGCCAACAACTCCTGTAACATGTCTCCCATCTTAATGGCCTTGGCTACATATCATGTCGTATCTCTCTATTGTCACCTACTAATTATGTAATGTAAACTGATCTCTCTTAGTTATCCTCTATTGTGAATGTTTGTGTCATCTATGATCCATAATAAGTGCAAAATCTCTCTACTAAATGGCTATGTGTCTCTTGACCTGTATCACCTATAACTCAAACATTGAAGGCCCTAGAGGTGGAAATAGTGGAATCTAAACCCACACAGTATACCTGCACAATATCCCCCAATCCATCACCCCCATCATTTTCACTATCACTATCTTCATCTATGTCTCCTCCTCCTCTCTTCTTCCTCAACCGTAGTGCACCTTTCAATGTTTATGATATACCACCTACTATGAATTCTTGAGGAATGGTGATACATAGGGCTAAAATACCTACATGCCATGTTGCATACTTAACTGATACTCCCTAGATATATGAAATTAGCTCGTGCATCCCAATCTTTTGATAATACACCCCCCAAACTGGAATTCACTAAACTAGACTAGATATGTCGCAAAAATATAGTCTCTTGTGTCACCCACACGTACCATTTATCTTCACCAAGAATGTCTTGTATCACTCCCACCTATCACCTAACCTTATCTATTTTTTATCTCTCTAAACTATATGACCGGAACCTCATAATATAGTGCTCAATATCCACAATCCCTAACTCTACACCATATGTATCCCAAATGTACCATTTATATGGCATCCATGTGATCATACGCAACTATAAATCATCCATGGCTCTTCTAAAAATTTCTAAATCACCTCGGTGACCTCTATGTATGCCACCCATTATCTCCCATCCATAAGTTGATGGATCCTTAGATTTTTTGTCTCTAAGTTAATGCATCATCTATCTTAGTGTGATGTAGTCCCATGCCAAAATATGTAATAAAGTCATTGGACCTAGGTTCCTCTGACTCCTATATATTATCATATGTATATATTTGTATAGGTGCACTAGAATACATGGACCCCATACAAACACTATATTTGTATCCATAAACTTTTACATAATACTAATCAACCCAAGATTAAATTTACTCCGTGTCTTATCAGGAAGTAGGTATCCATTGATAAGAGCCATAAAATATATCAAAATCGACACTAATATTTCATACTCTATGCACTCGTTTAGGTGCACTTCCATACCCTCTATGTGAATGTCCTCTACTCCCAAAATTATATGTATATGATTCTGCATTTGTACTTCTCTCCTCTCCCATTGAATCAATCACCCCTACATCATAACCCACAACATATGGTATACATCCTCCAAGGTCACTAACATCTCTCCATAATACAATCTAAAAATATATGAATCATTATGTCATCGCTCTACCAATGCATTCAAAAATATGTGATTCAGTCTAATATCTAGCATTCGTCTAATGTATGCCAATTCGGTCACCTTTAGTATCACCACTAGTCCCCTCTGCTCCAACTTGGTCATCCATCTCTTAAATTATCATAGTCATCCATGTCACTCTTGCACTTCCAAGGCATATAGTATTTTTTTCAAACATTTACACTACTTTTTTTAGTTCTTGAAAAATCAATCTTCTTCTAATTTCATCTTTTAAAACTCATCTATTTCTTCTATTTCATGCTAGCGCACCTATAGTTATGTTAGCGAATATAACTCAAAACTATTACATCTACTAATACGCTAATAAGCCATGTTGGAAAGAGTTAACAAGAAACTTTCCTCCTAGAAAGGTCTCCTTCTCTCACAAGCTAGAAATATTCAACTCCTTATGAGATCTCTTCAAGGTGTCCCCATTTACATTATGTCTCTCTCTAAACTCTTGGCCAAAATAATTGACACTCTGGAAAAAATTCAGAAGAGATTTCTCTAGGTTGGGGCCTCGAAAAAGTTTAAATTCCCTCTGGTGGCCTCGGAGAAGGTCACTAGGCCAAAGATGTGTGGCGGCCTGGGTTTGAAAAGTATACCTACATGAACAAAGATTTGGTTGCTAAAGTTGGCTGGAGAATTGCTAGAGAGGAAGGACTATGGATTGAAAAAATAAATACCGATGGAATTTAGGCAGAATTGACTCGTTCTTCTTTCATGATAATCACCCTAGAGGATCCTTCTTCTGGAATTCTCTGCTGGAATTGAAATATATCCTCTCAAAGGGATCCTTATAGGAGATTGGAAAGGGGAACATGATCAAAGTTTTGTGGGATAGTTGGATTGAAGATTCCCCTTTAGCAGATCAGAGATATATGGAAGGAGGTTTGCTCAATTCTATGAGGAGAATGGTAAAAATCTGGATAAGAGATTTGTGGAGTTATGATGATAAGGTCCAATGGGAAACCATTAGCCCCTCCTCTTGATTATGATGGTGATATCAAACCTTTTCAAGATCTCAATAAGAAACTCAAGGAATTCCACATCCCCATCTTCCAAACTAAGGAGGATTCCATCATTTGGAAAGAGGAAGACTCTGGAAAACTATTCTGTTAAATCTACCTATAGCTTACACTTCAAGAAATATTTTCACAAAGAGTATTGGGGTAAGTTATGGATCAAGCGACTTGATCCCTAAGATCAATATTTTTTATTGGCTTGGTTGTTCAAAATAGAATCTTGTCGGTTAAAAAATCTTATAAAAAGAGGAATGCAGATCCCAAATAGGTTCTCTCTTTGTCAGAGAGGGGAGAAGATAATGTGAATCATATTTTTGTACATTGCCCTTTCTCTAAAGGTGTCCTTCTCATTGATTTCAGAACTTTTCAACATGCAATGGATTATGCCTTCGAATATGGAGGATTTTTGTACTCAATGGGAGAGCCCTTTTAGGTTCCCTTATCTAGCCTGGGCATAGAAGATTACTTTGCCTCATCTCTTATGGGGTTTGTGGAAAATAAGGAATGATAGTGTTTTTAGAGATCAGAAACCTCTTATTATGGTGGCCTAAAAGGAAAATCCTAGCAGCCATAATGGAAAATATCAAACTGTTTAAAGGTAAAAACAAAAAATCCTTGCCTGAAATGGGGAGCAGAGAAGTGTTGGATAAGTTTTCTTATAGTCGCGGTCAAGATCAAAAGCCCTGGTAAAAAATGTTTACTATATTAGACCTATGTGAAATACGATCAAGATCAATTTTGATGGGGCTTCAAAGGGGAATCTTGGTCAAGCTGGGGGAGGGGGGGGTATCTTAAGGAATAGTGAAGGTGATTGGTTGTGTCATCTATGCGGGTCCTTTGGGAAAAGCCGAATAATAAAATGGCTAAAGCTAGAGCCCTCCTATGGGGGTATTTTGGTTGCTAAGGAAAAAGGCCTTAAGGACATCTAGATTGAAGGTGACTCCTTAATTATTATAAATTCTCTCCTCAATAGGAGTAAGATCAATTGGTCGTTAAAAAACATCATTCAAGATATCAAGGAATTGCTAAAGTATTTTGATAAGATATCTATCAATCATACCTTAAGGTAGGGAAATAAATGGTGTGAACAAGATGGCCAATGTGGGAGTCCTTAGTAATGAGTACAAAATTTGGTGAAAAGGAGAGATATTACCCTCTAATATTAATGATGAAATCATTAAGGATAGCAGTGGCGCTAGGATAAATGAAGCTGACATAAGCGGAAGAAAGTATCCCAGGTACTTTGCTAGATTTTACAAAAATCATTGTTTCTGTTCAATCTTTGATAGGGTGAATAGTTTGTTGGTTGTGGAAAGATTTTTCTGGGGACGACAACTTTTGGCTATGTGAAGATGGGGTGAAGAGAGGATTCGAGTGGAACCCGCCAGTCAGAACATAGAGGAGAGTAACTAGGATCTTTGGAACAAGCTTAAAGTTGGTGGATTTAGCCAATTATATTACTAAATTACCTGGGTCACAACCCATCTCTGTCAAAGGACTTTGGAAATTCTTGGAAAGAGGGGGTTTTTACTATCCACAGTGTGGAGGTTGAGGTCTCGGAGTCAAATATTGCTAAGGTGACTGATATGAAGATGGAAGGGTTAAAGATCTACAAGGAAAGAACATGTAGAGACCTCAAGATTGATCGATTTTTTGTTGGCAAGGAGAAATGTTACTTCTTCATGAATGGCATTACGGTGTTCGTGCATTCCTGGGGTATGGAAGGATGTTTTCCTTCAAGTTATGAAATATGTTATGTTGGAGGGTAAGTATAGAAAAATCTATACCCATCACATGACCTTCCTCAACATGTTATGTCACAAGTGTATGGATAGTATTCCCTTTTTTCTTGTCACATCTCTTTCGAATTCACTGATGGCTTTCTAGAATGAGAAAGTTGATCTGCCCCTCCATGAGGGTCGGATTCTTCTTCTGGTTGAGAATGGCAAGCCGTTTCTGGATTATCCTTTGACAATGGTCCTGAAGGAGCAAGCTGAGGAAGATGATATTACTCTTCTGGACTGTCTAACTAAAATGAAAGTGGGTAAGGGTATCCTCCGAGGGAATGAGAAAGATAAAGACAAAAATGAGGGTGGTGTTGGGGAAGCCAACACTTCGAGGAAGAATGAATGTGTGGGAGACCCCAATGTATTTGAAGAATGGATCACAAATATGTTGTATTTAGAAGGGGTCCTAAAAGCCATGGAGGACATGAACTAGGGGTAAAGGGAGTCCATTTTGAACATCATCAACATTTTGAAGAAGATGGTTGCGGATCAGGTCCAGATAAAACCCAGAATGAAGAAATTGGAGATTCAGGTTAAATTTCTACTTGACAGAGTGGAGGGGATTGAAGGGGAAAAGAAAAGGAGGAGATTCAACCTTCGCATAAGTAGCTTAGAGGAGGAGTAGGAGATGGATGGTTCTAGAATCCAGGATGGATGCTATTGGCCTGGGGCCTCTGCCGGGGTTTGTTGCGGAGGTTTTTTTGTTCTCTGAACTATGTGCGGAATACTGGCGAACTGTGGTATCCTGTTGTTTTTTGGTCTTTTTGGTCCTCTCTGGGGTCTAGATCCTGTAATGTAAGAGTTAATCCTGTTTAACTCATCTTTCTGGGACCACTTTCTGGTGTTTTTCCTATTTTGTTTTTGGTTGTGTTCCTTTCTTTTGTTATGGCCCCTGGGGAGCTGATCCCTATTTTTTGCCTAATCGAATAAAAACTAATACGCTAATATCATTTACATTAGCACATGCATTATCATGTTATTGCATTTATTACAATGTTAGTACACTCAATACACTAGTACATTCATGTTAAAATGCTTAATACACATATCATCACACACTATTTATCCAGCTCAACTCCACAACACTAGCTCACTCCAGTATAATTATATAACCCTAAAATGGAGGAAGAAAAATTTCATGTACAATTGAAAAATTCAATAGACAACTATTCAAACTCATTTCCCCTTTAATTATTATTCAAAACAACCAACTACACAGACCAAATTAGCTTGTTAAATCAAGAAAATGCATTCATTTACCTATAACTTATTCAAAGATTGATCCACGATCCATGGCTTATCCTTCTGTCTATAAATAAGAGGCTCTTTCCTTTCACAATTCATCTCTTGGAATCTTAAGGCATTTGCAGAGCATTTAATCTGTCAAATTTTCCATTTGAATTTACATGCTATGAGGCTACCCATTTGATCAAAAAATACATCCATTGCTCATAGCACATATTTATTCCATCTAGAATTAATATTAGAGTATCACAAATAAATCATCAAAGGATATTCAAAAAAAAAAAATAATTCACTCCACACTATAACCATCTCATATGAGATTCAAAAATAATGTGAAGAAGAATCAAGTTTATTTGTATTTCTTGTTTCTTTCATTATTTCAGTTTTCCTTGTATACAGTGACTTATTCATTCCAAGGGGATTGGTATTTTTATCTCTCTATAGAATACTATATTCTCACTTTTCCCCCTAATATTACCCCTCCATTCTCTTATTGATACTCAACCAAACATAAAACAAGTTTTGTAAGGAAACGAGGGCTTTAAACCTTTATACACCTAATTTTTCACTTTTTCTTCTTTTTATACCTGTTACTAACAACTTTTTTTTATATAGATAAGGGTCACTGATGCATCTATTTATAGAGTAGGTTATTTAAGGGGCTTATTGGGAATGGGGAATGATTATTCACGTAACTATTATAGGTTAGAGACATTATACTGATAGAGTGTCTCTATTTTATCTTGGCATTATTTTTACTTTCACTAGGTATCCTTATCTTCCTAGGTCTCATGTGCATCACATTCACAGTTTATTGGCTTGCATCTCATCACTCTACACTTTTCTCATTGATATCCATGATCTATGACACCTTTCTTGCACTTTTCACAACACCTTACCTCTTTTCAACACCTATGGCCGAGACCATCACCCATGAGTGATGGTTTCGGTGTTATAATTTCCTTTGGCTGATGCCATCACCCACAGGAAATGAAATACTATATATACCCTCACACTCATTTGAAATTCATAAGAAAATTAATCCAAAATCATTCAAACTACCATTAGCTCTGACTCTTTTGGGGACATCTTCACATCTTGCTCACCTATATCTTACTTCACCTTACATTTTTCTTAGATTGGATTGGATAATCTTCTTCTTCTTAGATGGTTTCTTGCACTATTTGTTCACCTATAGTTAGCTCTAGAACATGAATGATGTTCACCTTATCCACCTAATAAGTGAATCTCTCTCGGTGTGCTACTTCTATGGAGAGATAAATGTATCAGTGACCACGCTTATAGGTACACAGGTGATTTCTCTAATCATCTCTTTTCATTTTTCATAAATAAGTTCATTTCATTCTTCAATGTGTTATGTTAGCTTAGTATTTGAAATGTTTGTATACTAGTTAACATAGTACTCTTATCCATTATCAGATCCTTATATATTATTACTTTCATTTCATTTATTGTTGATCCATAATTCTCCACAACCAAATACCGAGTATATCAGTAGGGTTCCTTCCTCTATCTTGATCGAGGGCCTTGGAAACCCTAGGTTGACCTAGTACATGTATTATTTCCCTCTAGATATGTGACCCTAGCAATCACTATAGCCCCTTTAAGTTTGTCCCCTTGTATATTAGTACATGTGTGTTTCCTAATCATTTCCTTGATACCCTTATAAAACGGATGATTTAGGAGTGCATGTTATTGAGACGTATTTTTAGCCCATATATGAAACCTAGTAAACGAAATAAGAATCATTGGTCAAACATTTTGTTAATTTGTGATATTATTTCATGATCTTTATTTGATTACATATATTTTCCTATTTATTTTGATTGATCTATAAATTTTTTGAGTTATTAGTTAATTAAATTTATGTTTCTCTCATTGACATAACTCCTTCCCCTAATTTTCACCTTATTTTTCTATACTTTTCACCTCTCATACTTGCAAACTATTCCCTCTCTAATTTGCTGTTGTAGTTACAACAAGGGTGTTTCTTCACATTCCCTAGTCTTTGACCACCCTTGAGGTTAATTTAATATATATTTAATTAAATATAATTTTAGAGTAACTAATGTGACAAATGATAATATACAACTAAGTACTTAGCAATGTAAAATATAAGAAAATAAGATAGGTAGATGAATTATCTGGTTCATGTGCAATATGGAGGTAGTTGGGACTGTGTATCTACTAGATTTACCTAGAAAATATGTAATAGTTGCTGGATTAGAGATTTGGGGCTTTGTTTTGTGTGAGACAGGACTACCCATGGGATGACATGAGCACCTGGGTGCTAGTGTCCATACGGGTTGCTAGTGTTTGTGTAAATCTTCAGGATCTCCTCTTTTCTTAGTCTGAGGGTATTTTCTCCAATATCTTCTTTGTCGCTTTGGCTTTTCTATTAGGGTTTTGATCACACCTGTAATATGTAAAACAAACCCTAGCTACATGTACAAGCTCACAAACACATTAAATATAAATGAAAAATTCAATATGTGAAGTCGGGATGACCACGATAGTCACCCAATGAGTGAACTTAGTACTAAGTGTTACACTACATTTTAGACTCCATGTAGTTCAATGTGCCTGTGTGTGAAATAGTGTCTTGAGGTTTCCCTCTTGCTAATGAAGCCAAGATAGTGGGCTATAGATAGCTTTGATGTAAATGTATAGTACGTAATTTAGCACTTCCCCTTCTTGTGTAATATATGCAACCCAAAAATTTAGTCTGTTTTGATAGTAGTGATAGTATGTAGATGTGATAGCCCCTTTAAATTGCCATGCAACATAATAGTTTGTGTGTTGTGTATATATATGAATCTCTTGTTTTAATTTCAACACAAGTTATATAAAATGCCAACTATGAACATGGGATAAGGATAAGAAAAGTGAAAAGGCCAATAACAAATGTCAAAATGTGCAAAAGAAGTAAACAGGAAAAAAGAACTCATAATAGACACAAGCCTCTGGGTGCTAGTGTTTAAACTGGGTGCTAGTTTCCTAGGATAAATGAGGACAAATGTGAGAAGATAGATATATAAGGATCCCTATGACCTGACCAGAAGTGGATAAAGAAATGATAGATGTGGAAGATATTTACAATAGGGAAAAATCAAAGGCATAGACAGACAAGAGATAGTGTCACCTATGAATACTTTTCTTACTTAAGATTCATGCATATAATAACATATTTATGACATAGTAAAATAGTAACATGTGCGTAATTTTTTTGTCTACACACGTTAAAATTAGTATACATAATTTTTAATTTTCAATAAATGGGAGCCAACCATCCTGAAGCAGATGGACCTAGTCTTAAAAGCATTGACAAAACCTATATTTTTTCCCCGACAAAATATATCACCAATAAGACATCATTTCAAGATCACAACCTAAATCTAAATCACCTTATCAATTGACTACCACTATTTTTTTTGAATTAAAAGTGCATTATAGAATTTTCTAACTAAAGGATTTATTCATCCTAGTGTATCACCTTTGGGAGCACTAGTTATTTTTTTGGAAAAAAAGATGGAACACTTAGACTCTATAGTGACTACAGAATGTTGAACAAACCAATAATATAGAATATGTATCCATTACCATACATTGGTGATCTTCTCAATCAAATGCAATGAGAAAATGTATTTTCAAAAATGAATTTGAGATCAAGGTATCATAAATTAAAGATCAAGGAAAGTCATGTATCTAAGATAACTTTTCACACAAGGTATGGTCATAATTTTTTAGTTCTTCCTTTTAGACTCACAAACACACCAGTAGATTTCATGAACTTGACAAATAGTGTGTTCAGAGACTATCTAGGTGGATTTTTGTTAGTCGTATTGGATGATATATTATTCTATTCATAAAATTAAGAGAGCATATTTATCATTTGTAGATGGTATTGTGAAGATTAATACAACACACGATTTATGCCAAGTCAAAATGTTCTTCTTCCAAAATGCATTCATTAACTATGCCATTTCATATTAGTGGAAGGAATTTAAGTTGATCTCAATAATTTAATTTAAATAGAACTAAATCTATATTTCATAGTAACTAATGTTTTTAATGATCTACAAATGATAATATACAATGAGACACAAGAAATAAGAAAGTAATGAATTAAAACCATAAGCAAGAAGGAGATAAAAAAACACTTAGCTAGTTTTCGAGTGAACAGGAAGTGATTTTGGAAGGTAAAAGTGTTGAATAGACTATAGGTAGTGTCATTAATGCTTACTGTAAATTTTGGAGCTTATAGACGGAGTAGAATAGGGGCACCCATGGGAGGGAAAAGGCACCTAGGCACTGGTGACTGGATATGGGCACTGGTGACTGTGTAAATGATCAGAAACTAGTTTTTCATATGTCACAACAATTTCATTGTTTATTCTTGTTTGTCACTTGATATTCTTTCTTTGATTACCGAAGGTACATGTAACTTGCAAAATAGAATAACTACCTTCACATGTCCACAAACCACATCAAATATAATAAAAGGGTGTAGAATTTGGAGTTGTACTAACCTTGGAGGTCACCCAAAGAGTGAAATTACTACTAATTGTTGCACTACATCTCAGACCCCGTGTAGTTCTTGTGTGTGAGTGTGTAGAAATGGTGCCCTAGGATGTCATTGTGAAAGTTTCACAGTCATATCTAATTTGATGTCAATATCATGTTACATATTCTTCTTAATCCATGTTTATTATTCATTCATTAGCCAACTTTTTGAGTACTTTACGATATCCACATAGATCGTCTTCAATCCCCAATTTTTCCCTTGATCTCCTTTCCCTTCATTACCCTTCTAAACACTTCCAGATCTCCATTTTCAAAGTCTTATAGGTTCCTAGACTCCTATTTTACCTTTACATTTTCAAACCTTTTTGTTATCAATCAATACCTATTTTACCAACATTTTATCAAAGTAAGTAATTTTCTCCCCAATCGTCATCAACCCTCGATCTCCAATGATCAATGTCAATAAACTTTTACTTTCTCATTGTCCTATAAACACATCTAAATTTATGTTTTTTGGGTCTCATAGACTCCTAGGCTCCCCATAGTCTATCTTAGCATCATTACTCTCTTTCTGACACTTATTATTACTTGTTTTATGCATCCTTTATTAAAGCAAGCATTTTTTCTATGATCATAGTTGATCTCGAATCATCGTCGATCCTTGTCATTTCTAATATTTTTAAGTATCCTCATATTTATATCAATCTTATTTTCTTCTAACAAGTTATTTGTAAGATGGATCTTCTACAGATGATTATTCCAAGTCTGTCATACCCAATCACCAGCATATAGGATCTCTTGATCATCTAGTAGCCTTTCATGTGGGAACAATTTGACATTGTCCAAAAACTCACCTTGTGTGCCATCACACTCTCTCCCAACATCAAGGATATCGAGGATTAGATATAAATCATTCAAGAAGGGTGAGAAGCTACTAAATATTTTGGTACGAATACTTAGAGGACTTCGAGTTTACTATTGCCCTATCCTAGGCCACCTATGACGCTGAACAAGATCTTATTATCCACCTAGAATTCTAAATATATAATTTTTATACTTTATCTTTTAATTATTAAAATACTTGATTTTATCAAATGATTTTTCACCTTTGAGTAGGGAAAAATTTAGTGGTGAATATTCCATATTTGGGAAATTTGAAAAGGTGATTTTTTTGAAGTAAGTCAGTGTACCATTCACCTAAAATTTCTTGTGTAATTTTTTTATGGGTTGGATTCATCTACTATTAAAAATTACTCCTTTATAAACATAGGTAATTCATCAGGTAGTATACTAGTAACTTACTACTAAGGTACTATCTGAATAATAATCAAGTACTGTGTGAACTTGTGAAGTACCATCAGACGCATGACAATAATTATAAATCAGATTTCAAATGCGTGAATAATGTGCAGATCAGATTGATCATTGCAGATGTACGACAAGGATTTACAGACAAGTGACAAGAAAGGATTTTTGACACGTGATGAGTAATATTTGCATACAAGCGACAAGAAAGGGTTGCTAACGCATGACAAGGACTAAGGGTTTCGATGCATGAAAAGGGTGTTAGAGCTAACATGTGACAATTAAATTGATGCATGACAAGACTTGTTGATGTGCGACAAGGCTTACTGACATGCGAAAAAAATGCTGATGCATGATGAAGGTATAGCGACACATGATAGGGGTTCAAAGTCCATAGTGATGCACTAAAAGGGTTCATATTTTAGAGTGATGTGCGAAAAAGGTTTAGAGTCCAAAGTGATACTCTACAAGGATTATTGATGTATGATAAGGGTTCAACTTCAAACTCCAAATGGGAAACTGGTTCCCAAAAAAATTTCTCAATGGAATTTGTTAGTGCTTGGAATACCCAAAATGTAACTAAAATATATCAAAAGTCAACACTATTCAAGTATTTTGGAAACTATGATGCTACAGAAATAGCTACCACCAACACCCATACAACTACCACCGGTATTAATTAGTGTATAGACTTTGTGGAAGGTATTATTGAAGTGGTCATGCCTTTAACACAATATCAACCAAATGATACCTATGATGACAACATGTCAGAGCTTGAAGATATTCCTTTTGAGATGCCATAGCTTGAATATATTCCTGTTGATATGCCTAATCTCGAAGATATTCTTGTTGAGGTGTAACTAGGAGAGGATCAAGATATCTCAAATACTCAGCAAAATGTAACACCAAAATTAAATGAAAATTTTGGTTCACGAAAGAGGAAACCATATGATCGTGATATTCCAAAAATGTTGGTCGTAAAAGTAAAAATTTGATAGAAAACAAGAATCTGTGGAAACTTGGTAGGACATATAAGTTCGAGTGGGTTGTTAAATTTCCTTTTATCGAACCTATAGAGCCAAAAAAATTTGAAGATACCTCAACTAAATTTACATGTATAATATGTACCTAGAAACTGGGAAAATAACAAAAAATGCAACTGAAGTTGGACACAATTGAAAAACATTGTGGAAAATAATATGTGACTGTACAGTGGGAGGATGTGACTGTTGGGTGTATAAAAATGGTTGAAAATTGCAATGTCAAAAACCTATATAAAATAGTTGTTTCCAATTTGAAAGATATTTTTGGCATGACTAAATATGGAATTTCTATGAAGTTCGTATGTGTTAGTGTAGATGGTGCATCAGTTATACAAGGTCATCAAATTGGGTTGTGTGTTTGACTGTAAACAATATCAACACCTTATATGTTTTAAATTCATTATATGGCTCACGGAATGAATCTAGCATATAAATTATTCAACAACTTTGAAAATGTTGCAAAAGTAAAAGACCTTATCAGAGAACTACATTCCTATATGTCAAGTAGTCCAAAGTGATTTCTTGAGTTTCAAAAAATTTCAATTGGAATTACAGATGGTAAAAATATTATAAAGGATTTTGATATAAGGTGTATTTTTTTGTATGTTCCTGCATGCAAAATTTGTGAGGAGTATCCATCGTTGGTTGGTTTCATGCACAAATATCGTCATGAAGGTGACAAGGATAAGGATTAGTTGTTCCGTTTAACGTATTTGGAAACATTACTTACATTGGTTATCATTCTACCAATTTTTAAGGATATAAATACATTTATGAAGCATGCATAAGAGATATCCATCTATATTGTTGATTTTATACAAATGAGACAACAAATATATCAATCGCTTAATGTCTTATACTTTTCAGAACAAATTTTTGATACACATGTTTTTGACAACTGGAAAGTTTTACTGGATATTAATCATCCCAATAACTATTTGATATTTAATATCCATGATCACCTTTGTATTAATTTTAATGGGAAGGAGATACCACTACACATTTTGCAAAAACATCAAGATATTCAAATATTGGAAAGAGAAGAAGTTTATGCGACTTATGTTTTGTTTGATTCTGTTACAGTTGATACATGAATAAAACTTAAAAAAAATGCACAATCCTTAGCATTCGAAATCAAAGAGTATTTTATCAAAGATAAAATTCTTGAAGATATGGGACTGATGAATCCAAATTTTTGGAATACTACAGGTGGTCATGCATATTTTCTAAGTAAGTTATTTCATAAATCCATGGGTATATTAATGGATCATTTCACAAAGACACCAGAGGTCAATGGTATCAAAATCAAAGGTATATTGAATAGTGACTTAATAAAGTATCAATAAACTTATTTTTCAACGAAAATGGTTAGCCAATATTGGTTTTTAAATGAACCTCAAGAGAGAGGTGAAATTAAAAGGCTCTGGCGAAAAATTTACCAAAGTAGTGTGTTACAAGAAGACATCAGTGAATATTTTTTATTATATGATTTGTGCCAAAAAATAATTTTAGGATATTTGGAGGATAAAAGAGTTTTCATTGCTTTATCTTTTGTAAAATCAAAACTAAGAAATACATTGGTTAAAAATATAGAAAGTTGTATGAGGTTGTATGTTTCACACTACTCCCTGTACACATTTCCTTTTGACAGAGAAATTACACATTGTAATTCCCTTGCTATAAGAATAGGTGTTAATAATACAACTACAAATATAAATATAAGTTCTCAATTATGAGACTGGATTTGGTGTGTCCTCTAACTCTACTGATGAAAATATCAAATATGAAGAAGCTATTGAAAATGGATTGTTTCAGCCTAAATATGATTTCAAATCTTATAGGTGTTACCTTACATTTATTGTTAGTCACCTTACATTTTAAATTTTTTATGTATTCAATTTCATAGTAATAGATTAAAATAAAATTGTTTATAATTAAACGTAAAATAATCATAATGAGACTAGATTTGGTGTGTCCTCTAACTCTGCAGATTCAAACATAGACTGTGAGGAGGCTATTGAAAATTGATTGTTTCAGCTATAGATTTTTTTTTTATTAGATAGGGTAAAAATAGGGATCAGATCCCATATCCGATCCAACTCTAGTTATCATTTAAGACGTTATAGGTATGAAATTACATTTATTCAAATATAATTATTTATAATAATCATGTTTTATTTAATTGGTATTTTCAAAATGCTTTGATGTTGTGTTTATGACATGCATATTTGGAACACAATTTTGTAAGGCCTTCAGATATATTTTTGTTGTTTTTGTTCCATTTGATCTACTCCGGTCTCCATCAACATAGTACTACATTTTTGACACTTGTGTTTCTCTCAACATGCAAAGGTTTGATTTAATTTGTTTAGATCATATGTACGTTTTACTTTATCTTCATTACATTTCAGTTTTTGTCTTATCTCAGATCTTACTACATCTAATCTATCAATATTTTATATTTTCTTTATCAAAAATATAGGTTTACATCCATCCTAGGAATACCTCACTTCTCGGCACTAACATTTTTAGGAAACCCACCCATCTATATACTAATCCATTTTCTGTGTTGAGTTTTCTTGATTTTCAAGTCATATAGCTCGTTGCAAAGGAGGGTTTCTTATTTTATAACCATGTAGATCTAAAAGGAATGATAACTAGATCGTACCAAGTTAAGAAAAAAGATGCTAATCAAACACCATGATCAATAAGATGAAAGCAATTCGCAAGAATAACTTTACAACAACCTTTGTAAACAAATGAGCAACAATATCATATATTATTATGGAAATCAATCAAATATAATGAGAATGGGCCTTACTTATATAGGAAAGGAATAACAATCTAAGAACCAATCAAGGTCATAGATCAAGCCATAAATCAAGGAAATAACAGGTCATCAAAGAACTAGTCAAGACCATAGATTTAGGAGAGAACTAGACATCAAGGATCTAGTCAATACCATAGATCAAGGAAATAATTGTACCTAACTAGATAATATCTCCTAATATCTAAATAAGATAAAATAAACATCCACACACATAAGTGGGTGAGGATAAATACAATAAAGGTAAATAAAACACCTAGGTGAACATGAGATGAGGTAAATACCTACTCTAATATAAAAAAAAGTGGTTTTACATTCATCCTAGGAATATCTCATTTCTTGATACTGACATTTTCAAGGAACCACCCATCTATCTACTAATCCATTTTTTTTGTTGAGTTTTCTTGATTTTCAGGTCATCTAGCTCATTACAAAGGAAGATATTTTATCTTTTCTTTATCAAAAATGTGGGTTTACATCAATCCTAGGAATATCTCACTTCTCAGTACTGACATTTTCAGGAAACCCACCCATCTATCTACTAATCCATTTTTGTGTTGAGTTTTCTTGATTTTCAGGTCATTTAGCTCACTGCAAAGGAGGATTTCTTATTTTACAACCATATAGATCATCATCCCATCTAGAGGTGACTTAAATCCTCTCATAATTGGAGTTATAATAATATGATTTTGTTTATTTTGGTATTTTCAAACTACTTTGATATAGTGTTTGTGATATTCATTTTTGGAATACTATTTTTTAAATATCATAATTAGACGTAAGACAATAATAAATAAAGTGTAATGAATCAAACATAGTTTGAGTTATTCATCTTACATAAATAATTAAACTTTTAACAATAAATCAAATACCTTATATATCTATTTTTATATCATTAAAATTCACAATCTAGAATTTCAATATATAACAAAATATAAATTCCTGAATTGGCAAGATAATAGGTGTAAAAAATGAGATTCCATAAAAACCATTTCAATGTGTAAGAAGAGGTGATTATTCTTGAGGAAAAATTATTATGTGATTCTTCTTAAGGATTTTAATAAGGGTTACAGAGGTAATGTGAAGAAACATGTTATAGAGTTCAAATTTTACAAGTAGAGAGAAGAATATTTTGTTGTATTAGCTAGAAGAGAATCATTACATCAGCCTGCTTCATTAAGATTTTATATTAATAGATGTGGTATTTATGGAAACATGAAATATTGAAGGTACTTAGTTCATATGAAAGAAATATTGAAGATACTTAGTTCATATGAAATGTGGTAGTCAATTAAATTGTGTGTAAAAAAATGATATTCCGTGAAAAAATTACATTGTAAATAATTAAACTTTCAAAATTAAAGAAAATGCATTCCATACATATTTTGATATCATTACAATTCACAATCTAGAATTTCTATGTATAACAAAATATAAATTCTAGATTGCAAGATATTACATGTAAAAAAATTAGATTCTATGAAAACCATTACAACTTATATTCAACTTCAAAATGACATTCTTCAATTTAAACAAATATTCAAGTTTCAAGTTTCAAACTTCAACATTTTTCAAGTTTTAAGTTTTGTAAAAAAAAATTCAACAAATACAATTACATTTGTAGTATATGCTAAAACATTAACACCTTTCCCACACCCACTTTCCTTTTCCATTTCTTTTGCGACTTCTGTGTCACTTTTCCCAATCGCTGCTCTATTCCCTACTTCAAGAATTCCATAATTTACAAGATCCTTCGTAGCAATATTTAAGTTCTTAACAATTGCTTCATCTTCCTTTGAAGAATATCCATGGGATAAAAAAGAAGGAGCTGCACTTGCCTTTGTCTTGAATAAAATATCCACATCCATGTCATTCTCTTTAATAATCCACTTCAAAGTGTTGTTTTGGTTGTTAACCAAAACAATAGTCTGCTTAAGCTGCATTGTCGTGGATAAAATTTTCTTAGATGTTTCCAAGTGAACTTGGAGCACCTTTGCTTGAATTTTTGAATTTTCATATTTCAACTGGAACAAAAACATTGAGATCAATTAAAACATATTATTAAAAATTTAAAGTAACAAAAAATATTATTTAAATTTGAATGTTGTAACTTGTAATTCATAATACGTAAAAAATATTATCTCTTTCAGCATTTGAAATTTCTAGCAAATATTTTTCCTTTACCCATTTTTTGTAATATATTTGGGACTTAACATTAATATTTTATAATTTATTCAAAACTTTACCTAAAACATTGTCTTGATAACTATTACTATATGTTACAGTACTGCCTTGTTCTTGGTTCAGTAAGACATCTATCTTAGCTGGATGATTTTGGACTATAGAATATAAACTAAACCTTTGGCTATGATTATCAAAATGATTATTTATCTCCTTTATTAATACTTTATCCCTTAGATCCCATTGTTTGAGCTGAATTAGACTAGGCATAAAAAATTCTTGGACATGGGCTTCACAGTCATTATAAATCAAGCTTTCCAAATAAAAACTATAGTCAACTAGTCACTATCTAGAGAGGATGAGGGGATTAAGGCTTGAGGCATCTATGATGCCTCTTCTTTTTGTGTGTGTTACCTGATCCTATTTGTGATAAAATAAAATTGAATATTAAAATTGGAAGGGATTTCAAAAATTAAAAATTAACAATAAACTGATATGTATCAATGTTAAAATAAATACATCGAAATGGAAACATACTTGCGGGCCCTGAATCATATCACATGTATCACAAAAACCTGTTGGGTCATTTATATCAATTCCCAAATAATATTCATCCAAATTAATTTTAATTAAAACTTATTTGTATGTTGTACTGGGCATGCCACCAAAAGAGATATTGGTAAATTTAAAAGGAATGTTTAGTGTCCTACTAGGGGCCGGAAGTGTCATGCATTTACCAGTGGTCTTTCTTCCTCTTATTATAAATTTGAATTAGAATGGTGGTATTGGTGGAGGAGGTGGCATCGTTTAGAATAAATGGTGATGAACTGGAATGCACTGTCAAGTCCAAGAACAAAATAATTATTAACTTATATATAAAATTGTTAAAAATTACAAAAAAGCAACAATTTTATACCTTGTTGAAAGGGAACCTGTACCGGCCACGTCTCAGTTTGAAATGATTTCTTTGGACCTGTGGGTGATTGGAGTGGTGGATTATGATGTTGCATTTGCTATGATTGATAAGATGCATGCAACTGAATTGATGAAGTGGGTGATGATTGTAGTGGTAAAATTGGAGGATAGTCCAAAGTCCTTGCAACATGTTAAATAAAAATGGTAAACGGTAAATGGTAAAATGTAAAAAAAAACTAATATTGAATGTTAGTGGTATTACATCTCAGTTATTTTACTAATTGAAACAATTGACGGTTAGGTGATGATTGAGCATCCATGTCGGGTTGGGAATCTCCCAATGCCTCAGCATGTTGTTGGCACCTTCCTCTTGATGTTATTTTTTTCATGGAATGTCCTCAAAATTATTTTTTTCATAAAGTAAAGATACAAATAGAAGTGAATAATGTTAGTAACATCCAAATGTAATTTGTAACAGAAGTGAATAATCTTACTAACTGCCAAAACTATAATTTATTAACTATGGTGTTATTCAATTGAAATGGACAATTGATTCATCTAGTCAATCATGCAAGTAGGAGTGGGTTCACCTTTGTAAATTATAATATGCCTTGAAATAAAGAGAAAGGATTTATAGTTTGTGGTACAAACATTTGGTTTTTCAGCAACTCCAGTATTGACGATATCATAGCTTTTATCTTATTTTATAAGTATGTGCAACAATGATTTTTTTTACTATGGATTGTTGTGAGAATGTAGGACAATAGCCCAATGAGGAATAGTATGTCTGTACCTACCCTGCAAAAAAATTCTCACTTGAAAAGAAAGATTTCATGGCAGTGAGAAAACTACGTGTGTAACTCCATGTACACATTGACTCCTCGTCTTGAGTTTGTTGAGATTTGCTGTAAAAATTCATGAAATAAGAATCAAGTCATAATTTATATCAAAATTAAAATGTTAAATAAAATTGGCATATTCAACAAAAGTAAAACACGTACAAGCAAAATGTAACTTGTAATAGGATTCGAGGAAAATCTTATCATCTTCTGTCAAAGTGGATTTGGTTGTAACAACGTTACAATCTTCGAAAGGAAGGCATGTCAATCAATGAATATCCACGAGATCAACACTGAATCTAAATGTACGACCATCTGGAAAAGTCATAGTGAATTTTCCATCTACTGGATTGAAATGACGAGAGGATTTAGTTTAGAACGGTAGACATATGTCTCTAACTGTGGCATGTTAAATAGTCCTATCAAACCCACAATCATGTACCCATTCCTTGTAAGTTTTCAGTCAATTACAAGACTACATTAATTTTTGGGCACATTAAGTTCTTGTATTGAATCTTTGGTATGCTGGTGGCCTAGGTAGTTTGAGATGACATGAAAAAGTTAAGAAGACCACATGAGAATCAATACTTAGAGGCTGAAATACTTGAATGAAGTAAAACCTGAATTTTAGTTTTTTTGCAAAGGAAATTTGGTGGCACTCAGAAAATGAGACCTGAATTGAAACATGGATTTTGGTTTTTTACAAAGGAAATATGTAGGCACTTGGAGAACAATACCTGAATTGAGACCTAAATTTTTGTTTTATTTTGTTTGTTTTTACAGTGGGAGTTATGAGACTTGTGGCTAGTAGTAATATTTCTAAATTCATATTCAAACACATTATTTGTCTCTTTATCATTCCATCATCTTTTTTTAGTGATAATGGTAAGTCATTCAAACCTAAAATCATTAAAGCATTAGCTAAATGCTTCAACATCCACCTTCACTGGTCCAACCCTTATTATCCCCAATATAATGGCAGATGAAGCATCCAACATAACTCTAAAAACCATTATGAAAACAGTTGTTAATAATCATGGTCGTAATTACCATACGCAAGTATATCTTTCCCTTTGGGCCTACCGCACATGCTTATGTTCTTCTATAGGATCCACTCCATTTTCACTTATATACGGCTCTAAAGTTACCTATAGAGGTTGAGATCCCATAACTCTATGTATCCCTCCAACATATTATCAAAGAAGACAAATATATATAGGCTCATCTTGTTAAGCTTGATCTCTTATATGAGAAGCAAATCAATGATTTAGATCATCTCAAAGTGTATCAGAACCGATTTTATCACAAATACAATAAGAATATAAAGTCAAGACAGTTTGAGATCAACAACCTTGTTTTATAAGAAAATCAAATAAATACAACCAAATATCAGGACAAGAAACGAAAATTTGAACCAAATTGGTTGGGTCCTTACCTTATTACTATAAAATTCCCATCAGGTGCATACAAGTTATCCACTCAAGATGGTGAAGATCTTAAAGAACCCATGAATGTAGTTCATTTTAAGATATTCTATTCCTGAGCCATATATACATACCTATTATATTGGGGTCATTTTTTCACATCCATATATATATATCCTCCACCGTATCCATCTTATAGTTTCATCCCAAACTGGTTTATGTTGCATGTTTCTTACATTTTGGGCATACACCATCGTTCATCATATTAATTTTTTCTCACATCCATCCCTTGATTTTCATAAGCCTTTACATGTTTGTGTATGCTTGGGAGGGTTATGGACCACCTCACTAAATCTCACTAGTTATTATAGTTAGGTCTCCAAAAAATCAAAATATTACAAGAAATATAAAAAAATTCAAATAATCAAAAATCTAAAAAAAATCACGTAATCAAAATCCAAAAACATTCCAAACAATCCTATCGCACTTTTCTCTTCTATCCTAGTGAACATTCTAGCCATCCTAGGACTATTAAATGAAATCATATTATCCTTTGCATGTATCCTTGTTTGGGGGAAAATTAAACAAATTTTATACCTTGCGTGTATCCTCACTTGGGAAAATCTAGGTGTGTGCATGTATTTGTTAGCAATGCAAAAATAATTATAGCTAACACCTAGTAGTCTTAAAACAAACCTAAATCAAAATCAATGCACCATCATGCTTAGAGCTTAAACAAGAATAATCTACCAACATCCTTGCATTAGAACATGAACAAATATTCAAACTAACATGTTAATCCATTAATCTCTATCTCTATTGAATGTTAATCAAATGAAATGAACCTATTTAGATCCTTAGCAATCAAAGGTTTGATTATATGTTTGAATCCCAAGGTTTTCAAGAATGGAGTCTTGTCAATCCATGGCTACAAGACCATTTGACATATCCCCATATGACTTCAAAAACGTGGATGAATGAATACAAGAAATGAAATTAGCTATCTCCTGCAATGAAGAATTATCTAAGATGATAAAATGGCTATAGCTGTAGGCTCCTATGCTCATTTAGATGGTGTAAAGGTTTAATTAGAAAGGTAGGAGGGAGGGCTCTTCAAATAGCCCAATGGATAGAAGAATCTCTACATCCCTCCTTCATGTGGGATAAATAGAGAGGTTGAGTTAGTTGTGGCTAAGGAAGGTTTAGAAAGGGTTAAGTCAACTTTATGAGAGTTTAGTTTGTCCTTTAGTGACCCATGGGGTTTGAGGGGCTTTATTGATTAATCCAAAGTGATTAATTAATAGGTGCGCGAAGCATATAGAAGATTTTTAGAGGATTAATTAGTGTGATTTAGACTATGAGAGGGATTTAATCAAATAAATGATGATTTATTGATTTAATGGAAGAGGAAGCTAATTAATTAATAATAATTAATTAGTTTAGATAGAAAGGGGGATTAATTAATTAGAAATAATTAATTAATATAAATAGAAAGGGGAGCTTAATTAATTAGAAATAATTAATTAATCTAGATAGAAAGGGGAGATGATTAATGGTAGATCGTTAATTGGTGTCATTTGTTGGATAGACGGGTTAATTAACTATCATAATGTAGTTAATTAACAGTGATAGAAGAGGAAGTGTATGCTATATTGACGATAGGTCGTCAATTTGTAGGAAAGATGATAATTAATGCAATTTAAGTATTTAAATTGCTTGGGTTTAAATTATAGGTGTCTACATTTTCCCCTCTTTGGGGTGGTGTAAGTGATGCCACTTTAAAAATAGTAGACAGATAAATTTTTGAAGGCATAGGAGAAAAAATTAGTAGAAGTGAGAGATGCCCCCTCGAGTATCAATGGGGTGATGAAATAAGGCGATCAATGATCGAAAAATATGAGAGAAATGGATAGAAAAATGGGTAGAAGTAGCATGCCCCAGGTGAATCAAGAATAATAATGTTGATAGGAAAATGATGTAGAGGAGGAATGAAGAAGGGAAGAGAAAAGAGAAAGATTTCATCTAGTGTATTGAAGCAACTTTATTGTCATCATATTTCCAAAGATCTACATCATTGAGTCCCTTATTAAAAATATAAGCATACAAAAAAAGTAGAATGACATGAAAAGCCATACTACGAACAATTGTCCATTGCTGAAAACACCAACTCCATGTAACATAAAGAATGTAATGCAATACAAAAAAGTTAAATGATGCCTAACTCCTTGTAATATACATAATGCAATGCAATACGAGAAAGTAAACAAGCTAACCTAACTGAGAAAACATAGTGTAATATTTTTATTATCAAGCTTTGATTCTGCCCTGTGCGAAAATTAATGACAAGGGTTAAAAGATAGTGCCCTAAGCAAGAATACAATGCAAGGGGAATAACATAGGACACTTGGGTCATATGAAAAGTAATTGTGCACTATGAGACAAGTACCAAGTAACTCATTATTCCCTAGAGTATAGACATAGTAAGAAAAACAGCTTTCTTGATAGAAGGTAGATCAAGATGATCCGCGATTCGCACACAAGCTCAGGTGAGAACCAAAAGAAAGATGTTTTTTAGGATGATTTATATTGTTTTTGATTTTTCTCTAAACATATTTGATTGTTTTGGTGTTTTTCTATAATTTTTCTGAAAGCTATGTATATAGAAGACAAAGAAGCGTGGATGTCCCCAATGATATATGAGATGAATAAGGGTATAATTCCACACATATCAAGAAAGTGAGGATGCAATATGCCCCAACAATTAGGTGGGATTATTCAAAGAAAATCTCTTCAAATATATAAGGGGGATCAAGGCCAATATAAAATAAGTTCAATAATGAGGGAGAAAGGATTCCCAAAGCGTAAGTTGGCCAAGAAGCACATGAGAGAAAGGAAGTAGAAAATTGTCTTATTAAAAGGGGACAAAAGTTCCACGCAAACATGGAAAAGAGGACATCTGATAGACATGGATGTTCTAAATGATTATTGAATATCATCGGATGCTATGAAATGATTTAGAAGGCATTCGATGAAAAAGTTATTCGCCCAAGGCACAAATCATGAGATGGGACATGCATTAAAGAAAGAGTTTGAACAAGGTCCAAAATGTAACACTTGATAACATACTAATCCTATTTACTCATCAAGATATCATGTGTCCACATGGAAATTAATTACCTCTTGAAGGAAAGAGTTGATAGAAAACAAGTGAAGACACTAGCCAATGTGTAGAAATGATTTAGTTTGAAAGAGTGATTTATGAATGGATTGTGGAAGGAGAGTCATACATTGCTCTGCTACCAGCTAGGCGTTCATAGCAATCGACGGAGGATGCATTTTTATTCTAATCGCAACATTTCTCTATTTCCATAGCTAGGCGTCCATAGCCCTGGTAGAGAATATTGGAAATACCCTAAGGAGAGAGTTATATATCAATTTGCTTTTGCTTTTAGCTTTTACTTTTTGAGTGATTGATTTTGATTCTTTTGCTTTCTAAAAACTTATGTTCAGCTCTCTTGCTTTAATAAGGGGTTAAGAACCAATTATGGCTGTAATGAAAGGATTGTGGATAGTGATTGTGATGATGACATTGTCTGGTGTCTCAACAAATACGCCCAAAAGTTCTTCCCAACAATTTTATTATAATGTGGATAGTGCTAAGATCTCTAAGAGGTTAGTCATTATTTAATTTAAAAAGGTGATAAAAGACCAAGGTCAAACAGATACCATAGAGATGAATGTCCACAAAATGCGTGTACAAAATAGGCTATCCACGATAACATCAAAGGGATTAAAATAGTCGATGAATTGTAGATGAATATGAAATAAAGGTAGGAAAGAACATACATGCGTATGTAACAACGGATTGTAATGTTTGATCTTTGTACCTTTTGATTTTGTTTTTGTAATGTTTTAATGTTTTCTCAGTTTTTTTGTAATTTTGAACTTTTTTATGATGTTATTTTTTTAGTTTTTTGAAATTTGGGACCATCAATGTCAATCTACATGATAGGATCCAACAATGATGTGTGCAACTTATTTGATAAGGGAGACTAAGTGCATGTTTATTTATTTATCAATAGTGATATCGTCCCCAATCTCGATGGATCGTGGTGAGTTCACACTCAACAAATGGCTGTGATTTGTTTTAAAACTTGGGTTTTGTATGTGGGAATTTGAGTTCCCTATCCATAGTTTTTTTCAATTTATACCATACTTGATAAGTATGTTGGTGTACATTTTGTAGTCAGGTTTGATTTTGAATTTTATAATTGTTTGAGTTGTTGGGAGCTTTGGAATATCTTTTGAAGTTTTGGTCTTATCTTGGTATAAAGAACTTGTCATGGATTTATTATAAGATAATGATTGACTTGTTTGATCCTGAGAAGTGAAGAGAAGAATGTGGATGTTTATAATTTATGAGAGGAAAGGTGTTGGGCTTGCCACAGTATTTGGTATAATAATAACGTGATGGATGAAAAGGATACGGTCTAAGGATTGAAGAATATGCGCTACCCGGAAGGTGAGCCATAAATAGAAGATGAAGGGCTACTAGAGATGTGGCCCAAGAATAGAATAAGAAGGGCTACTAGTACATGACCTATAGATGTAATATGTTGGGCTACTAGGATGTGGCCCAATAATAGAAGATGATGGAATACCCAAGGGTGATCCATACATAGAAGATAAGGGGCTAGTTGGACATGCCTTAAGAATAGAAGATAGTGGACTACTAAAAAATTTCCCACCAAATAGGGAGAGTGGGAGGGTTACTAAAAGGTGACCCACACCTAGACGAAGACGAAGGGCTACTTGAAGTGTTGACCCTACTAGAAGGATAATATATTGTGATTGAGGGAATTATGATAGACAAAGAGTGATTGGGTGATGAGAAGATAGGCCATGGATCAATGAAATACCTAGGAGTTTCCTCACGTAATAAGAATGTGAATATGGAAGAATAAGAGATAGGATCAAGCTGCATGAATCAAGGATCTTCCTCTGTTTCTTGATAAAAGGAATCAAAATTTTCCTCACAATATGCAGATGCATCGAAGTCTAAAGAGAATCGTTTCTCATAATTTGTTAAAGAGATATCTTTTTGTGCCCCTATAAAGGCCATAATTGTTTCTTCATTTTGAAAGAGATCAATCGGTATGAGTTGTTGATCAAACACTAGGGGTTGATTGGAAGAAAGAGGTTCAATTGGTGTGGAATACTTAGAAGATTTTTGATGATGATTGATAAAATAATATGTGGATCTAGATGTCTCGAAAGTAGAAGAAGGTGGTGTGGACCTACCTGCATGATGGTATATCGTTTGTAAACTAGTAAGATTAATTCCAAATTCTGTAGATTACAACACATGGGTCGATTCAAATATTTGACTAGAAGGAATTTGAGTCACATGAATCTTCAAATAAGGAAGACTTCATGGGGGTGATTGATGAAGAAGGTCTTACGAAGAAGGGGAGGACTGTGATTCAAAAATCACGTTTGATGAATAATAACAATGGTCATGTGAGGAAAGAGAGGACCGCGATTCAATAATTTTATTAAATGTTTTATTGGAGGGATTTGAAGTCAAGTGTATCTTCAAAGGAAGAAGACTTCGTTGAGGCAACTGATAAAAGGGGTCCTATGAAGAAAGGGAGGACCGCAATGTAGGAGTCGTTTTAAATGTATGATGAAGAGGGTCCTGCGAAGATATGGAGGACAAAGATGTAGGAGTCACATTAGATGAATGATGAAGATAATTTGTGGTGAAAAAAATCTTTAGAGGAGGATAAATTTGTTTAGGTGATTGATAATAGAGGTCTTGCAAAGAAGGGGATGACCATGACTTAGAAGTAAAATTAGATGAATATGAATAGTAGTTTGAATCCGAATCATCAGAAGAGTCAGAGGAAATATTTGGATTCAAATCCTCAGAAGAAGAGGAAATTTTTGGATTAGAATTAGAAGAAGAGTGGGGGGAACCTGAATAATAAGTGTCCAAACCATACCACCGACAATGAGATGAAGGTGAAGAACTTGTTACCTGGATGGGTTCTCTAGTGCGAAGAACCAAATGAGTTTTGTTCATGATGGGAGTATTTTGATGTGAACATCGAAAAATTTGATTCCTTGTTGTCGTATGTATAAGGGACCTTGCAATAATTAGTCATTTTTCGTGTGTGTTTCATTCAAAGGCCTACACCTAGATTTTATGATCAAACTTCTTCAAAGTGAAGAAGGTTTCATGTTGATTTGGGCAACATAACGACAACCAACTAGAAATTTCATAAAGATGAGGATGCTTGTGTTATTTCAAAAAGGGAAGCTAAGGAAAACATATATTGTAATGACTCAAGATTTAAAATATGACAAGGTTTGGAAAACAAGTTTGGAGCCATAAATGTCAATGGATTGATCAAAATTTTAGAAACATAAAGGATACAAAGGGAATATTTCCAGTATTCAATTGATGCAAAATTCACCTGATAGGAAATTTTTATGCCAAGGTTTGAAATATATGTTCAAAAATGACCATGAACTTAGGAAAAAACAAGAAGATAAAGAGGATTAAAGACCCAAAATATTGTCCTAGAAATGAATTTAAAACATGGATAAACACAAGGAACAATCATGCAATTTCAAAACACAAAGACAAATTAATGACCAAAGAATAATGAATGATAAAGAATCAATGGATCAAAGTGATTATCTGAAATGGATAAGTTGATGTGATAAATGAGACACAATAACACAATGTTTGTTTTAAACCAATCACTCAAATGGAATAATTCCTAAGTGTCCAATCAATCAATAGTTTGACGCGTAAGATGACCAAAAAATGTCACCACTTATGCCAAGTTCAAAAATGAATGAGACGTAAGTAATAAATAAAGGTTGATATGATTTCAAAAAAAGGTATACTAAAAGTGAGTTTATATCCAATCAAGACCTAAATCTCAAAAAAGTAGAAGTTACAAACATGAATGATGCAACAATACCACTAATATACATTAACCAAAATTTATGGAAAATTAAGGTATTAGTATCGAAATAACATTATTACGATGCACACAAAGGTAACAATAACACTTTCCAAAATCAAGGTAATGTTTGAAGGTAAACTAAGGCTAAAGTATATTAGGGAATTGTTACAATTCATGTAGCATAATGTTACAATCTAGACACTTAGGTTGAGTTTGTAAGAAACAAGATGTAAGTATCAAAATTGTGGCGATATGATACAAGAAAGATAACATCTCAAAGGATATTAAAGTAATGAATCAAGCCTAACTATGATGACAATCTTGACTTGGGTATCAAGATTGAAAAGGCTACCAATGATATGAAAATGTCTCCACACACTTTAGATGTTTAACAACTCATCCACAAACATGGATGGGCATAAACGAACACAAAAGTGGAAAATACAATCAATTATCAACACAAGGGTAGTCACTCTTCTTTTAATCAACAAAGTGTCAAAATAAAGTGAATGAAATACATCAATTGGGGTTGAAAAATGTTGGCCTCACTTTGGCAGAGTTTCACCTTGCCTTAGGGCAATTGAAAAATTAATAAAAAGTAACGCTTCACATGTTTCATGATGAACAATAACTCTTAACTCAAAAATTTTCTTTTATGTGGTTCAAGTGGGCTCCTAGTCAACGATAGCTTCCTAGGTGTTTCACTAAACTAGGTGTCACCAAGACTGTCTTAAGCGAGCTCGATTTACCCAAAAATTCATGCTGACTAATTTAGGAGTATCTCATATTTACTTTATCCCCTTCAAGCATAGTGGGCACTAAATGCGTCCATCATGTACTCTCACTGGGGTCGCCATACAGACGACTTGTGACACTAAATCTCACAAATGGTATTACTAGTCAAGTAGGTTATGTGGAGCACTTCCCATTTTGTCCACAAGGTTCCCTCTTGCATGGGATAATTTGGGGTTCCTAAGACCACCCCCATTGTTATAGCTTAATGCTTATGCCAAATGGGTTATGTCTTAGTTTTAAGCAGACGGAACATACCCTTATCTGAACCTACAAATACAGTGTGTTGATTGTGATGTGTTTTTTTATCTTTTTTAATTGGATGTAGTTTGCTTGAACACCTTTTTGGTAACCTGCATAGAAACTGTATTAGTAGTTTAATTTTATTTCAAAGCCACCTTTTCTTTGACAAGATTTGTTTTTCCTGCACAACAGATTAGTAATTTTCCAAAAAACAAAAAAGGATAAAACATCATTTCTGATTCATAAGATCATCGTAAGACACAAGAGAAGAGCATACATGACATAGAATCCAACTATGAAATCAAAAAAATGGAAAAAAAAACTTATTTCAAATGCAATATTTATTCATTTTAACCAACTTTGACATTCATTCTTTTAAGAACAAGCATTTTTCAAAATAAAAAAAGACATAGAAATTGTTTCTGATTTCGAAGATCACCTAAAAGGTGCGAGGGAAGAGCATACACGACTCTAATCTCATGATTAAAGATGCAATGTTCATTACCATTTTAAACAAGTAAAATCAGCATCAAACATGTAAAAACACCCTAAAAAATAGAAGTTAGACTCAAAATAAAACTTGTAAGGTGTTAGAACATCAAAGACCAAATTTTCCAAAGCATTTAGACATGTTAGCAATGAGTAGTTTAATAAAAATGAAAACCTTAAATTTTTGGTAGCTCAAAACCCCAAATTTATGTTTCTATTTTGTAGTTCTCTTCAATACCTTTCCAACACAACAAAAATAGATTCATTTTGAGTTCAGGAGAAAAAGTAATGGCCTCCAGAAGATTGCTAATGATGTCTGTGCTAGGATTTGTGTGCCTTCACACCTTTGCTAAAAAAAATGACGGTTTTGAAGGTGTGTGCGCCATGGTTTGGGCGTGTTCTCCTAGTTTAGGGTTCCTGCTTGTGGTTTTGGGCACCTGCACTAGTATTTGTGTACCTACGCCACCCTGTGTAAAAAAAACACAGTGAGAGTTATGCTTGCGTGCACAAAATGATGTGTGTGCTCCCTTTTCTGGGTGACGTAAAAAATGCATCATTTTAACATAAAGAACTTCAAAAAGGTCAAATTTTTGATATGTTAGCTCAAAATTGACAAAAAACCATCAAAATTAAACTCCTAAACAAGACTCGACACATGCAAAGTTAGCAAAATCATAAGAAATTTAACATTATTTCACACATGTAATTTTAGCAAATGACACCAAAAATCTCAAAACACTCCAAATTTTAGTATGTTGGCTCAAAATTGATAACAACCCATTAGAATTAAATCTCTAAATGAGATCCTACACATGTAATATTAGCAAAATCCTAAGAAATTGGACATTATTTGCCATATGTGTATATCAAGGGTTAGCCAAAAACTTGAAATAACAATAAAATTTGAGCTAGAATGTTAAGGGAATAAGGACCCGTCCCACCGGGCATGCCAAAAGTGTGCATGTATTTGTTAGCAATGCCAAAAGAATTATAACTAACACCTATTAGTCCTAACACAAAGCTAAATCGAAATCAATGCACCATCATAATTAGAGCTTAAACAAGACTAATCTACCAACATCCTTGCATTAGAACATGAACAAATATCCAAACTAACATGTTAATCCATTAGTCTCTATCTCTATTTAATGCTAATCAAATGAAGTGAACCTATTTAGATCCTTAGAAATCAAAGGTTTGATTGTATTTTTGAATCCCAAGGTTTTCAAGAATGGATTCTTGTCAATCCATGGCTACAAGACCATTTGACATATCCCCGTATGACTTCAAAAACTTTGATGGATGAATACAAGAAATGAAAGTAGATAGCTTCTCCAATGAATAATACTCAAATATGATAAATGGCTATCGTGTATGTTCTATGCTCATTTAGGAGTGTAAAGGTGTAAATAGAAAGGTAGGAGGAGGGATCCTTATATAACCAAATGGATAGAAGAATATCTACATCCCTCTTCATGTGGGACAAATGGAGAGATTGGGTTAGTTGTGGATAAGAAAGGTTTAGAAAGGGTTGAGTCAACCTTAGGAGATTTTATTTTGTCCTTTAGTGACCCATGGGGTTTGAGGAGATTTATTAATTAACCAAAGTGATTTATTAATAGTGTGCAAGCTTATAGAAGATTTTTAGAGGAATAGTTAGCATGATTTAGACTATGAGAGGATTTTAATCAAATAAATGACAATTTATTGATTAAATAGAAGATAGAATTAATTAATTAAGAATAATTAATTAATATTGATAAAAATGGGTATTAATTAATTAGAAATAATTAGTTAATGTAGATAGAAAGGGGAGATTAATTATAATTAATTTATCTAGATAGAAAGTGGTGTATCAATCTTCAACTTTCATTGACAAACTGATGTCCTCGATATTTCTTGGCTCTCCTTGGTATGTCTCAAGGTTGATCAACCTTATTGATATAAGAAATTATATCAACCATTTCATTTACGTCCTACACATCACACTCCTCTTACTTGAAGATATAAATACTTATACTTGTAGTACAATATTCACTCCTACTTATCTAGCACACATCACACTATACCTATACTAGAGGAAATCAGGACTCAGAGCAACTGAGATTGGCCATAAGGCCCAATACCACTTCTTTGCATAGCCAAGGCCTTGTAGTCCTGTCCTATCTCAGTGACAAGGTCAAACTCTTTCTTGTTACAAATAAGGTGATCCCAAACATCAATCCAGGAATCCATTTTTTTAGAGTTACAAAGCGTAGATAGGGATCCAGAGTTTGTCTCTTTGTATATCATTCCACTTCCTTTCACTGTCCTATGTCAACTTAAGACTGATTCAATGACTACAATATAAATTCAAGCCAATGGAATGAAAATTCAAGAATCTGATGCACTAATACCTTAATGACCTTCAAAGGTCATTCCCAAGATGACAGAGTTTGCCTCTGCTTCGAACCATGATGGATTTTAGCTTAGAGAAGATGACACTGATCATTCACTAGGTATTCCTAAGCAAATTCGATCTTAACAAGCATAAAAAAATGTTCCTAAAAGAATGAATTTGCGACTGTAATAGGTAATCACGAATTGGAATGACAGGGGTTAGTGGAAATGATACTTTCCATTCGAAGTATAGTCTACACATTTATGGGATGTTAGGTGACCTCCCAAGCATTGAGATTTTCAAAGAATGTAGAAATTCGACCAAGGCGATTAAAAGATCTATCGTGCCCTAGTTACGGCTAGAGAAGGGAAAATATGATTATAAAACACTTAACTGACTATTTCAAGACCTGTAAAAAAATTCATTGTGCTCAGGGTGGTCGAATATCCACGTTCCATGCTTTACAGAGAGTTTATCAACTAAGAAAACCTGACTGTGAATTCTCCTCCTCACGGCCTGATACGGGACTCACCATGAAAGCTCAGAAAACAAAATAATAACAGCTAGAACATGCATAAAAATGACTGTCTAACTCTAATAATTCATTAAGTTACTTCAAACACTCCAAAATAAAACTGTTTTTATTCAAATCTGAATCTGTTCCTTTTTTTTTGTTTTTTTCATCCCCATTCCATCAATCTTCTCTCTTCTCTTCAAATACCTTCTCCAGTTACAAAAAACAAACTTCCATCTTTTTTTAGATTGCCATCACATTTCTCCTATTTTCTCCATTTTTTCCTACCTAGGCTTGATCCTCTCAATTTAGCAAATCCCCAAAACAAGGAGATGAACATGCCCTCCTATTTTATTCTCCTCTATCCTAATGAAATCTCTATTTTAGCCAAAAAAACCCAAATTGGCCTTATTTAGCCCATGGAGTTGTTTTACATCCTCACTCCATTTGATTCCAACAGGGAAAAGGAGGGAAAATGAAGAAAACATCTTCCATTCCTTTTACAAGACAAACTGAACAAAAAAACAATAAAACAAAATAAAAGATAGTTTATTTATTTATTTAAACTAGTAAGGATGCTCCTACATTAGAAAGGGGAGTCGATTAACGAAAGGTCATTAATTGGCATCGTTGTTGGATAGAAGAGTTAATTAACTAACGTAATGTAATTAATTAACGATGATAGTAGAGAAAATGTGTGATATTGACGATATGTCATCAATTTGTGGGAAAGGGTATAATTAGCACAATTTAAGTATTTAAATTGTTCGAGCTAAATTATAGGTGTCTACACTAGGTTCTCATTATCTCCCTTACATACATCCTTGCTTGGGGGCAATGACTCATTTCAATCTAAGATTACTCTTCAATGTAGATCCAAAAAAGAGTGACACTTGACCCCACTCGCTCAATATAATCTAATCCCCTTGCATGTATCATTATTTGGGGACATCTACATCTTCTTAATCCTCATTGTGGAACACATTAGGGGCATGGTTAATTGGATTTTTTTATAGTTGTGTTGCATTTTTACTATAATTTCTTGACCAATTACAAGTATTTATTATCATCTTGGTTCATTTATAGCCATGGTGCATAATTTTAATGTGTATATTGGGTTTGATTTACATTTTATCTTTTGTTTTCCTAGGACCAATGAAAAGTATTTTATGATCATCTTCGCTCATTTATAGCCATTGTGTATTTCATTACTATGTATATTGGGTGATTTAATGTTTTTATATATATATATATATTTTTTTATGTGTGTGTTTTTTACACAAATAATGGCTTATACATCATGAATCTTTAATCACCATGGTGCTAACTCTATTGTGAAACAAAAAATAAGGTTTCTCTAAAATAAAAATATCTGAATGGAAGATCATGCTAAAAGCATAAACAATCAAATCATCATCACTATCATGTCTACCATATCATCTTCTTCAAATAAAACAAAAATTGTGAATCAATAAGCATTTATACATGAATATTTATAAATGTGTAAAATAATTCATTATGTATGTACATCAATAAAATTTCCATGTACAATGTCTACAAATAATTTTATATACATCCATGTGTCATCAAGGGAAACTATAAAAGTGTGCCTTCATCAAAAGGTGTATACCAAAAATCATATACATATATATCATACATCGATTCATCTGTAAATGTCTCCTACTCATGGGTTTCCTAGTCTATCATCTCACCTCGATGGAAGCATCTAGACGGATCTAGTTGATCTAGATGGCCCAAGTGATCTCGCTAATCTCCCCAATCTACTAACTATCCTCTTACTATATCCTAGATCTCTCTGACCCCCAAAAATGACCACATCATATAAAGCTATGTAGTAGCCCATATCATATGTGGTTAGCAACAAATCCTATAACATGTCTCCCATCTCAGTGGCCTTAGCTACATGTCTTGTCATATCTCTATCTCATCACCTACTACATAATTAATGTAAATTGATATCTCTTATTTTTCCTCTATTATAGTTATTTGTGCCATCTATGAGCCATAATAAGTGTTTAATATCTCTACTAAATGGCTATGTCTCTCTGGACCTGTATCACATGTAACTCAAACACTGAAGGCCCTGGAGGCAGAAATAGTGGAATATAAATCCACATATCTACCTCCCCGATATGGGGGTGAATCCATCACCCCCATCATTATCACCATCACTATCTTCATCTATGTCTCCTCCTTATCTCTTATCCATCCAACGTAGCACAACTTTAGGTGTTGATGTTATGCCAGCTACTATGAATTCCTAAGGAATGGTGATACGTAGGGGAACAATACCTACATACCATGCCACATACATAGTTGATACTCATAGATCTACACCATCATATAATGTATCCCAATTTTGTGCTAATACACCCCCAAAAATAGACCTCACTGAACTAGACTGGATGTATGGCCCAAATCTAGTCTCTCACGCTACCTGCATGTACCACTACTCTTCACTAAGAATTTCTTGTATCACTCCCCACCTATCATCTGACCCTATTTGGTTTGTACCTCTCTAAAATATATGACTGGATCCTAATAATATAGTTCTCAATATCCAATGTTCCTAAATTTACACCATCTGTATCCCAAATGTATCGTCTATACAACATCCATGTGATTATATGTAATTATAAATCATCCATGTCTTGTCTATAAAATTATAAATCAACTCAATGACCTATATACATGCCACCCAATATCTCTTATCCAAAAGAAGATGTCTCCTCAGGTTTTATGTCTCTAAGGATAGCCATCATTTAGCTTACTGCTATGTGGTCCCATGCCTAAATCTATAATAAATTCATTGGACCTAAGTTCCTCTAACTCCTATATAATATCAAGTGCATATCTTTGTATAGGTGCGCTAGTATATAGGGTCCCCATGCAAACACTATAGGTGTATCGATAAACTCTACCACAACACTAATCAACCCAAGATTAAATTGACTCCATGTATTATCAGGAATCAGGTATCCATTGATAAGATTAATCAACTATATCATAATCTAGGCTAATATTTAATTCTCCATGTACTCTGCCAAATGCACTATTATACCCTTTATGTGAATATCTTGTACTCCCAAAAGTATATAAATATTATTTTTCATATTTATTACACTCCTCTCCCATTAAATCAAATACCCCTACATCAGAACCCGCAATATACAATATAAATCCACCATTGTCACCGATATATCTCTAGTATATAGTCTAAAAGTCTATGCCTCACTATGCCATCACTCTACCAATGAAGTCAACAAACAATGATCTAGTCTAATATCTAGCATCTGTGTAATGTATGTCAATTCAGTTACCTTTAGTATCACCACTAGTCCCCTCTTCTCTAACTTGGTCATCCATCTCTCAAATTATCATAGTCATCCATTTCACTCCATCTAGGGCATATAGTCTTTTCTGCAAACATCACACTACTCTTTTAGTTCTTGAAAAATCACTTTTATTCTAATTTCATCTTTTAAATGTCATTTATTTATTCTATTTTTTACTAGTGCACCTATATTAATGCTAACGTATATAACTCAACACTAGTGCATATACTAATACGCTAACATGCTTGCATTAGCACCTGCATTAGCATGCTAGTGCATCTATTACAATGTTAGTGCGCTCAATAAGCTAGTGCTTCCAAGTTAAATGCTAACATGCATATCATCACACACTATTTATCTAGTCACCTCTAAATAAATGAAGTAATGAAGAATGGACAATGAATAAATTCAAATAAAGACCATTTCTAAGATTTCATAGCACTTGAGTAAGAGGCAAGAGATCATGTTTGTAACATTATTTGATTTTTGTATTTTGAGATATTCATTGTTGTTAATATAGTTAAAAAGTTAAAAGAGAACTTATGAGGCATCACCAAATATGATCATTATATATAATATGTGAAGCATTATTTCTAAGTCGTAGAAAGGGCATGTTCTACTCATGGAAGAAATTATTTAGCTACAACATTCATCTCCACAATAAAGGAATACCATAATTCCATCCTAGATCACTATCACTTGAATACATCCCCTCTCTTCTTTTCTTTCTCTAACTGTTATAATATTCACTTGAGTCACTTAGAGTTTATATTATTTTGTTGGGGTGCACTTTTTCAAAATTCATATTATTCACTTAAGTGACTTTATATTCCTCCATTGTAAAATTACTTTTCTTAAAATAAGGAAAAATGTCTTATTGTAAATCTAAAGTATTAAAAGTCACATACACATAGATACTATATATTGGAATTGTAAACACCCTAAAAATACATACCTATTTCTAATCATCCATATTCTTTGCTTAATGGGTCAAATCAGGTTCTAGAATACATTCTAGACCATTATTCACCCACATATCACTAGAATTAATTTAATTAATCATATCATGCATAAATCATACACTTACACTCCTTAACTTATTTAATTATCTACTTAAATAAAATATAAACTATTTATCCACTCACGTCCCGCTCAACTCCACTTCACTAGCTCACTCCACTCAAGTTTTAGATCCCTATAATGGAGGAAACAAATTACACATACAATTGAAGAATTTAAGAGCCAACTATTCAAATTCATTGTCCCTTTAATTATTTTTTCAAAACAGTCAACTGCACAAACCAAATCAACTTGTGAAATTAAGAAAATGCATTCATTTACTTGCAACTTATTCAAATCTTGATCCAGAATCCATGGCCTCTCCTTTGTCTATAAATAATAGACTCTTTCCTTCATAATTCATCTCTTTAATGCTTAATGCATTTTTAGCATTACTCTGTAAATTTTCCATTTAAATTTACATGCGATGAAGATTCCCATTTGATCAAAAAATTCATACATTTCTCGTAACACATGTTTCTTCCATATGGAATTAATATTGGATAATCCAAAAATAACTCATCAAAAGAGATTCAATAAGTGGTGTACTTCATTCCACAATGTATCCATCTCATTTGAGGTTGTAAGAGAACGTGAAGAAGAATCAGGGTTGTTTGTATTACTTATTTAATTCATTATTTTAGTTTTCCTTGTATATAGTGACTTATTCATTCCAAGGGATTGGTATTTTTTTCTCTCTCTCTATAGCATACTATATTCTTACTTTTTTCACTAATATTTTCCCCCACTCTCTCTTGATACTCAATCAAACATAAAACAAGTTTTGTAAGGAAGCGAGGGCTTTAAACCTATATACACTTAATTTTTCACTATTTATTCTTTCATACATGTTACTAACAATTTCTTTTATGCATATAAGGGTCACTGATGCATCTATTTCTAGAGAGGGTTCCTTAAGGATCCTATTAGAAATGGGGAATGGTTATTCACATAACCATTATAGGTTAGAGATAGTACATGGAGAGAGAGTCGCTATTTGGTCTTGGAATTAGTTTTCCTTGCACTAGGTCTCCTTATCTTCCTAGGTCTCAATCACATCACATTCATAGTTTCTTTCTTGCATCTCATCACTCTAAACTTTTCTCATCCATATCCATGATCTACGACACCTTTCTTTCACATTTCACAACACCTTACCTATTTTCAACACCTATGGCTTAATAACATCACCCATGGGTGATGGTTTCAGTGTTGTATTTACTTTGTCTGATGGCATCACCCGTGGGTAATGGTTTCCCTGATATACCCTCACCTTGTTTGAAATTCATAAGACAATGAATCCAAAATCATTCAAACTACCATTAGCTCTTCTCTTTTGTACCATCTTCACATCTAGCTCTTAGTTCATCTTGCATATTTCTTGGATTGGATTAGATACTCTTCTTCTTGGATGGTTTCTTACACTATTGGGTTGCATATAGTGAGTCTATGACATGAACAGTGTTTCCCTTCTCCACCTAATAGAAACTTTTTCTCAGTGTACTACTTCTCTTGAGAGATAGATGTATCAATGACCACACTACAGGTACAAGGTGAGTTATCTAACAATCACTTGTCATTTTTGATAGGTAAGTTCATTTCCATCTTTGATGTGCTATGTTAGTGTAGACACCTAAAATTAGCACCACTAATGCCAGTGTTCATGTCTGCTAGCACCCCTTCATTATCACATCATTATCATATTATACATTAAATCCTTATCCTAAGTCTTATTTCTCCCCATTGTATGTACTCCCTGTAAATATCATTCTATAGCTGTACAATCCTATTTTACTCCTCTTAAAAAAACCCAAAGCCACTTAGAAACCAAAATCAAATAAAATAAAACAAATCAACAACTTCTCAACCATTTAGCAACATCCCTAACCCACACATCCTTCGTCACAATAAATAAAAACCTTGATTTGGGAAGTTGTTACAACCTTTTCCCGTATTTCTTGGATCATCGGTGATTCTTCTTCGTTGACATAAATCCTACATAAACAAGTTGTGGCCCTTCATTTTGGGTTAGCTGGGACATCACTTTGTACTACTCTATCTGGGAGTCTCTGTGTTATATGTTATTTGTATCATAGCCCTATCTCATAATCACAAATCATCATGACAACACTTAAAGGCATCACTATCCCTTCTTCATCCTTTTAAGGCCATTCAAATGTCCAGGAGTCAATTTAAACACCTTTGTGCATCTACAACCTCTTATTCTTAGGTAACATCACCCCTTTGTCTTCACTTATCAACTTGTACAAGTACCTTTTCTTTGTTATTATTATCTCGTTTATTTTTCATTTACAACCTTCAATCAAAATTATCACATTTATTATCAGCCTACACATTTTCACAACAATCATCAATGATTCCCCTAATCATCCACGATCGGCCCCAATCACTCATGATTCACCTTAATCACCATTAATCCCTATCTGATTTATCATTTAAGTCTAAATATTGTCCTTTATACATTCAAATCTCATCATCTATCAATACTCTGCCTTTGCAGGTTCCTGTCAGACCCTATCAAGATCCCTTAAGCCATCTATAACACTTTATTAGTTATCATAAACACATCTATTGCTCATCTCACCTTTATGAGAACATATCCATCTACATCCTTGATCCTTTGAACCATTTTTTATTCCTAGAATCCCTTTGGATTAGGTGTCACCATAAGAACATCATATCAGATTGATTTCTTGAACGCGGATTAACATCCTTGCAAGAAATTCCATTTACTTCTAAAGACTTCCATTTACCAGGAAATCCACCATATATCTATCTAATCCCATTTTTTATGAGTGTCTATGTGTTTTAGGTAGCTTATCCCATTGGCAAGAAGAATTTGTGCACGCGCTTGGATCTATCAACATTGATCATGCATCATATTCACCATTCATTTTTGTGGGTATCAATAAACCCCGCTATCTTCTGAGGTTGGTTTTTTTTGTTATTTCACTTCATTAATTTAAAGTAGGAAAGCAAAAATATCTCTGAACATTCTGGCATTCCTAGTGGGACCTCTAGTCCCTTTTTCTTTCATTTAGTTTAATTTTTCATACATTTTTAGGTTTTTTGCTTTGTAATTTCCAGCAACCAATCAAATCGCCAGTGGTTGGGTGAATTTTCTGTGATCCTATTAATTAATGATGATCTCTATGATTACTTCTGATTACTCAGTCAGTCAGCCTTTAACATCATTCTCTTTTGTTGTTTTGTCCTTTACTAACATTTTTGTAGATTTCTAATCTGGGGGGATTTTCTTACTGTACTATTATTGTGCTAAAATAAAACTAAAATCTAAAAAAAATTAAAACGAAAGCATTTCACATGTGATTCTTATTCTTCTTTTCATCTCTAAAGCATCACATTTTTTGTCTTCCCTCATCAAAATCAATCTTTATTTTGGGATTAAAACTAACCTTTCATCCTGTTTGATCACATAGTTTAATTAGGAGGTTAATAGATTGCATAAACTTAATTTCCCTCACACACATCCAAACCACATACAACACAACTTGCATCAAACACTTCTTCCTAAGTGATAAATATTGGAATTTCATCACCCAGTAGGGAAACCAACTCGATATTCTAGCTGAATATAAATAATTGGTTGTTGGTATATTGGCTAATCACCCAACTCCCTTATCGTTGTGGGACCATGAAGTGAGGGAGTAAGCCCCAATACCAGTCCCCATACTGGCACCAACATAGATATGGGCCTCATGTACCTTCAAGTATATCAAGGACTCCAACCTTTAACAAACCTGAAACCAAGCTTAGAATGGCCATGTGATTGTTCCCTCTGAGCCTCTTCCCCCACATATAAATTTTAATCAAGATCATTAAAATTATTTTTCTTGACTTTTTTTAGCTCTTTTAGGGACTTTTTGTATCATCATCAGTTGATTATCATTTAATATGGATCAACCCTCTACATCAACATATTATTTTACCCCTCATGTGTCATTTTTACAATCATCTTTGATTGCTTCATCTACATCTTTCCATCCCAATAAATTTCAAAATATCCCCTACATAGGATCTAATCCTTATCAAACTCATCAACCTATCACATCCCACTTAAATTCATTTAGATCTAGCATATTCTAAGAACCATCTAGACCACCTTTTTTCCCTATGGAACCTCTACCTTTCAACCAATCATAAAACCCTACAATAACTCCATCCAATAACCCTATGACTATCCTTTACATCCAAACTATTTCCAAACTATCGATCCTAAGCCCATTTCATGTATATCTCATTAATCAATCCTCATTGCATCCCCTATTTCATCACAATCTCATCATAATCTTACCATCCCCCATGTTTTATCCAATCAACATATCTAGACTTTAAGACCTTTCTCAATACCTCAGACATCCCAAACCTATACACACATACCTAATCATACCCAATCAACCCCTCTCATCCAAAACCAATAGCACATTTAACATCCCTACATGCCATCCAACATTCATTTATCACAACATACTTTAAAAATGATATATTCTCAAGCTACCCCTTATCAATCCCCATATCAAGCCCATCCACAATAGAACCATCGTCCTCCCCACTACCATCAATCAAATCAATCATATTTTCAGCCATATTTACATGTTAATTCCCTCACACCTAATCCTACAAATGATCCCATACAAGATCTATTGAAAATATTAGATAATTTAGAAGCCGTTACTTAGGGACCAAAAAAATTCCTCATTTATGATCATGTTTGTAATGAACCTATCCATCCTTCAATACCGTATAAGCCTTATCCTCTGCATTAGGAATTTCCTGAGTTTACAATGTTTCATGGCTACGAGGATCCTCACCAACACATACTAGCCTTTAAACACTCATATTATCTCATCATTCATGATCAATATCTCATGCTTAGAACTTTACCTATGTCACTGATGAGAACTTCCTTGGATTGGTACAACTCCCTCCCTTAACACTCTTTATTCTCATTCATGCAGCTAGCCTTGTTATTTCTCAATAACTTCGCTATCAACATTACTCACAAAATAACCATATTTGACCTCTCTACCACCAAACAATCTGAAAATGAATCTATTGTTGAATTTTTCACTAAATGGAAAAGCATTATTAATCAATTGACCTTCTCACTGTTTTAATCAAAACTAATCGAGTTGTTTACTCAATTGTGTTCCCATCACATTTCATCCAATATTTAGATCCACACATTCTAGACTTTTTATGAAGCCTTCAGCATGGCAAGAAAGTTATAAATATAATCCCTTGAAGAAGGCCATCTCGATCCTCAATCTACAAATGTCTCTTCTGATTCCCCTAGGTCTTTCTATGAGCTAGATGAGACTACCACGCATGATGCCATTACTTTTCTTCCTTACCTAACACCTTTGATAGATTTAGTCCATATAGATATTGCACATCCTTCAATTCACATCATCAACACTTATACATATGATCTTCCCCATGAGGATACCTTTACATCACCAACATTTCCCCTTGAAGACTTAGATCCCCTGGATCCTCTTTTTGATAGTCCTCATGCATCAATATTTCTTATTTCCATTATCCAATCACCTACTACCTCCTTGCAGCTAGTAGAATCCACCTCGAATACCATTACAAAGGGGGTACTAAGAATCAGATATTTCAACATCTAGCCATACTTCCAACCAATCAAATACTTGGGTAGCTCACATGAATGTACCCCACCTCAATCATGTCTAGAAACAACATCTCCCTTATCTGAGTCAGAATCAATCCTATCTTTGGTTCCTCACTCACTATCCAGTCTAGAACCTCGTCCTAAATCAAACACCATACAATCAAATCCCATCACATCCAAGGCCTCACCCTCATCATCTGTCATGAGACCCTCTCACCTATCTAAAGAAAAAATTATACAATCGAAACCTATCTCATCCGTGACCTCATCCTCATCATTTTTCATAACACTATCTCCTCTATCTAATTAAACATTAAAAAATCAAAATGTACATCATCTATGGCCTCAACCTTACCATCCATTTTGGGACCCCATACTTTATCTCAATATCCTTTCACACATGCAAACTCTATCTCATCCATAAATTATCCCTCCTTGTCTATTTTAGGACCTCATCAATCATTCAATTTTATCAATCCCACATCATATCCCTATTTAGATCATATCCTATTTCTTATCAACCTCACAACACCCCTATGATGTATCAACACCATACGATATCCGCACATCCACCCATGTTCAAAAATGAGGCATGTTCTACCAAGTGTTCTGGGAAATCAACATCAAAATCAAAATCCATTAATCCAAAACCCTCAAAAGGGACTTATATTGGCATCATTAAGATGCTCATGTAGACTTTTCTTATCACATTACCACCCATCAAAACACCCAATCTACATACTCAGAAACCTCCATGGTATTATCAAAACAAAACATGTGCCTACCGTAAAATCCTAGGTCATAACATGGAGAGTTGTAAAGAACTTAAAGCCATAATCCAATGAATTTTTCTCATCAATGATATTCTACCAAAAGAATAACATTATAAACCATCATTGATATCATCTACACCTCCACCCTCTTCAATGTCCTCATCAACATCTGTAGGAAAATGGGGTCATCCTCAATCGGGTATTGACAAACGTCTTCTAGAAATATCTCTAACACCTTCCATTAAAGGTCCCTAAATCTCATCAACATCTATACCTCTACCCTCATCATTTTCCTCGATAAAATCTTTAGGAAAAGGTGGTTATCCTTAGTCATACCTCAACAAATATTTTTCGTATGTCTTCTCATCACCTTCCATTGAATATCCCTTGGCTTAAATCCATATGTCTCTCCCACCTACGCAATCTAGGAGTATTCATACATGAAGAAAAGGTAAAACTAAAGATTCATCATCTATCCCTCATCACTAATCATCCTCTCATATCCCATCCAAATTTTTAATGGTTCCTTTGTTAAAGGTTCTACATCCTCCTTTATTTACCATCTACTCAATCAATCAACATCAAAACTTTCATCATCCTAAGTTTAAGTACATCGTTCCTTTCAAAACATGTTATCTCTACCCACATCACCATGCTAGGGGTTCTCCTCTCTTCTGATACTTAGAAATTATCACCTTGCACACCTCTCACTAGTTAATCCTCACCAACCCTATCCTCTCAATCAATCAAAATGTCACTACTCTAGAAAGGAGTAAACATGGAATGTTTTCCCTTGACTAGATCGGTCCGTATATCATGGGTCGGGAGCTTATCATCTAGCCTACCTTGATGGTAAACCTGAAAAGGAAATTTTGAATTCCTTGTACTTATAACCTTTATAATATTAACACATCAAACTTCGTGAGAGTAGTTACATCAAATATCTTATCCCACCATCAACCATCCATATTATCATCGTAATGATTTGAAATTATGTGGTTTTTATCACTATCCTCAGTCCTTAAAGATGAGCACCACAAATTTGTCCATTGCATCTTGCATATGTATAAAATTCCTCCCTAGAAAGAACCCCACAATCATTACATCCATCTACCTTATGTACAAACTAAAGGCATGTCATAAGGCATGCATGTGTAGGTCATGTACACATCTCTTTCCCCTCCTCGAAATAGTCTATTAGGTTTTTTCCCTCATCTCGAAACAAAATTCAAAAATATATATGAATGTTTCTTATCAAAAACTTAAAAATAATAATAGACTTATCCCTTGAAGAATAGCTATTTAAAATAATATTATATATATATATATATATATATATATATATATATATATATATATATATAGATCCCTCGAAGGAAAACTACCTGTCAATATATAGACTGATCCCCTGAAGGACAACTATCTTTGTAAAAAGAAAAGTCAAAAAACTCAAATATTGTAGACCACTCCCTCGAAGGATGGATACCTATTTAAAAACATTTCCCACATCAATCATCCTTCAAAAATTCAAATATCAAAAAGCATCCTAGGAAATTTTTCCAACATCGATCGGCTTTCCCATCAAAATAAAACTTCCCGCATCAATCATTTTGAATAAAAAAATAAAATATGCACAAGTTGGGGAGTTTCTCTATGAATATGTTAAAAAGGAAAACCCTCTTTCCCATATCAACCTACACATGTCAGACATGTAACACCCTCTACAACTGATATATTCCTCTTTGCATTCAAGTGTTGACATGTGATTTTCTAGATAAAGATGTGTTCTTTTGACTGTTGAAGATCATGCTTGATTGGGATAAATATTTTCTATTCTTAAAAATTATTAGACTGAAATTATATGGTTGTCAAGAATCCATTTTCACTTCGGAAAGATGAGCTGTAATATGGTATTAAGAGTTGCAGACTTATTTCTTCTTTTGACTCATCCTTGGATCAATTTCAGTGATCCAAGGAATTTTTCAAGTATTCTTCATAAACCGAATGGTAAAATTGACATTCAGTAGTTTAAGGAATATAGAAGAATGAATTTTGCATGATACTAATTCTTGGCCTTGTTGCAACGTGTTTTCATTTAGTTGTATGTTTGTGTCTGGGTCTTTGGTGATTGATCTTGGTAGGACATTAATGACTTGAGAAAAATTCAATTCTCTTCGAAGAATTTTGGAGTCCTAAAAATCTAACGACTATCCTAACGGTAACCTAAGCTAGGTGAGAACAGCTAAGTTCTAGCTATGTTTACTTATATTAATACTGTTCTAAACCTAAGTCTCTTATTCTATTATGGGATTGGCATCCTAACCTAAATGCTATGCTAAGAAAATAAGGGAAGATTTACTAAGGGAGATACTAAGCTATTTTAGCTACTACCTACTACTAAAGGGTTGTGATTTGAACCTAACCTAAGGTGGGAATTCTAATGGCTAATGTTCTAAGACCTATGTTGGTAATTTTTAAATTAACCTAAGTTCTATTTGAATCTAACCTAAGCTAAAGGGAACCTAAAGGGGTCACATCACATAAGGGTGATGGTTCCAATGGCTTTTAAATGATTTAAAAGGGGGTTTAAATGATAAGGTACTGCCAGAGTTGGTAGAGGGCTAGTGGACTTGGTGGAAGCCTATGTGGAAACTCCACTAACAAATGGAATTGTATTTTTGTATTGAATTGGCATTCACTAAATTTAAGTGGCGGTGGAAAGGAAAAATAAGTAGGAATTTTGGATTAACTGGCATTTATGAAATTTATGAGCCTCGGTCTTTGCATGTGCAAACCGTCTTGGAAACATAAGAGGTGGGTTTGTAGGAGGTCATTTGGTTTTTCATGCATGGCAGATTTTTCTCTACATGGAGCAAACTGGTTCTTCGAACCAGCAGTTTGACCTTCAGTTCTAAGCTATTTTTAGTTTCTTCAGCCTATTTTTGATCAAAGGAAAGTATATGAAGATTGGAATGAGAAGATGTTTCGTTGTTGATCTTTCGTGAAGGATAAAAAGAGCTGGAAGCTCGGTTGGAAGTCTCCTTCAAGTTGGTGGAAGTGCTATCAGGCATGATAGGCTCTAACTATTAAAATTCTTTGCATTCTTCTAAATGATTCATTAGAACAACTATGCTCTCATGAGATTCTTATTTTATTGTCTATCTGGTTATTTTGCTTGCTGGGTTTTATAGATCTTTGTGTGTTTGGTTTAAATCCATGGCAAAATAGTATTGTTTGGAAACTATCTCTCTGTGTGAGTTTTATGACTGCATGCAAGTGAAATTGGTATGTGGAATGTGTTCTGTATCTCTACTTTGCAATCTTGATATTGTATTCGAGGTTAGGGAGCTTGATTTGATTGTCGTGAAATTATATGGATTGGAATTTGAGGAAAACTTCAATTCTATTTTATATTGCTTCTAGGTTGCGTTATTTGGATGTAGACTTGAGTTGAAACTTGTTGTTTGTTTAAAGCTTGTGTAGGAGCTTCGTTTGAATGGAACCACTATTTTATAAACTTATGTATTACTGAACTATTTTATGGAGTTTGTATTTATCACTATATTCGCATTAATTTATTTGTGAAGTCCTGAATGCTTATGTGTGAAGCTCAGGTTTCGACTCTATACTTCTATTTAACACTTTAGTGTTAAGAGCTTGCATTTAGGTCTATACATCTGATTCTGTTTATACATTTTTGTATTGGGTTATTCCTTATTGATTTACTAATCTTATAACTCTTTACTTGAGCGAATACTCACAAGGTAACTATGTGGAAACTTGTTTGGGTCATTTAAAAACCTCTTGGGATTTGGAACTTTAAACGTCTGGCTTATAAACATAGAAATTCAGTTCTATGATTGAGACAACTCCTTTGAGATGGTATTGGTGTGAGAATAGGAAAGGATTCTCTTTTCCTACGGATTGGAAGAAACCTGTGTTCTGGTTGACTGTATATTTGGTGCTAAGTCACCACTGTCTCTATTCATGGTTGTGAAGTTTGTTTTTCTTTTACTCCATTTCTATTGTTTTGGAACTATGAATGAAACATCTTCTGTATCTGGCATTTGGGGTTCTTACCTCCATCTCAGTTGTCTCTTTTAATGAAATCTGGGTTTTTTTAAAAGATTGTGATATCACCTTGGACAGTGAAATAGTTAGGTAGAATTCCTTCTCTGTTCAGTCATATAGAGTTTGATTCTTTGAATCACGAAATGTTTTCTTTTTTTATTATTTGGTAAGCCTTTGTGAGACTTCCATTTTGGGTTCGTGAAGTAATTTTGAACCTTATCGTTTATGGTATTGGGATACAATTCTCGATTGAAACAATGAATAAGACTTGATTTCTCTTTGTGAAGGAAAATATGTATATTTGTATTTCTTTTGAGATCATTTATGGTTTGGGCTTGTAATATGCTTTCATCCTGAACTTGTTCGAAATGGAACTTCTTGTACATTCGAAATGCAATGATTTATCTTGAGTTCTTTCCTTATTGATTTACCATTCCACTATCCTTGGATAGGCTCAGTGTTTGAAATTTTCTGTACTCGATTCCATTTTGAAATAGTGATTTCTCTTGACTTGTTGGTTTACCTTATTCAAATCATTGATGGAAATAGTGTTAAGAGCTAGTAGCCAATAGGGTTTTGTTGTTAAGTACATTGATACTTATGGTTTACTGTTGTTGACTCGTCTTGTTTATTTTATATGGAAAGGAGTAGGTTTGTCTCTTTTAATCTTTGTCTTTTGAGAAGAACTTAAGTAGATATCAACCCCTCTTCAGGGCTACTTTGTTTGGGAACATTGATTTCTATTATTGTTTGATAATTTATTCATGGAAAGTTGGATTTGGAGTTATAGTTGGACTATTCTAGTTTTCCTTACCTTCTTGTGTGGTTATGGAATTCTATTTGATGTATATTCTAATGATTGAATGTGTAATATTATCTTTCTGGAAAGGACCAAGTAACTCATGTTATGATCTGGTCTATTTTTCAGATGTTATAGTTAGGGTAGGTTATATAACGGTTCTTTTTATTCCTTATTAATGATTTAGATGAATCATCCTTGAAGAAACCATGTTGTATGTAATTATTTTGTCTCTTAGATGAGATATTTGTGGTATTCTATTAGGATAGAATTATGATTCAATGTATGGCAGGATATATTGTTTGTTTATAAGCCATTGATGGGGTTATTAGAACTTTAAGATCTTAGGCAGATATTGTTTATTATATTCTACCTTTCTCTTTAAAGTTGATCTAAGTTTATTAATGTACTTCCCTTTTGTTTGATATCACTTTTGCTGATGTTATGATATTTTTATTGTCTCATTAAAGCAGAGTTTCTTTAATGAAATAATTAGTGGAATGCACTTTGTTTTAATGATTAGTGCTTATCATGCTCAGTTCATTGAACTGACCCATGCTAGCTATTTTTGCAGATGGATGACTTAAGTGGTAAAAGAAGGCAAAAACTTATATGATGCATTGGATGCTATATGCATAATTCTTAATAAATAATTTTGATTATTCTTTTGTTGAATTGTAAAAGAAATTTTTATACTTTATTGTATAAAGGTTATTGATATGTAGTATGCCTAAAGAGCATAGTCTTGTAAATTTTATAAGTTGTTATGATGAATTGCAAGTTGTGTTTTATTTGCATGAGTTGTGAAAATTATCTCGTACTTTTATAAAGAAGATGAAAGTTCTATCATGTTGATATTCTTTATATTATGTTATGTTTATCTTGTTATCTTTGATAAAATGGATAATGGGAATTAGTTCAATTTCCCCTATAATGAAGTAACTTGTTGAGTTGCATAATATGAGGTGTCTATCTAAAACAATTTAACATAATAAGGTGATGCATAATGAACATGCATTAAGAAATATGGACATTGGGAATGGTATATCCTAATACTTAAACATGTAGAGAAAGATTCTCTCTCTCTCTCAATTGAATATAAACCTAAAAGTTTTGGAAGTATGATTACTATTTATTAGACTTCATTTAGTATGAAGTATACTTTAATTAGTTATATGCGATTGTTAAACCTTCCTGTAAGTTAAAGTACTTTTTAAAGAAAACTTATGATAACACTGTCTTGTTTTGGTTAACTATCGGTTAAACCGTGAAAACGAACATTAAAAACAACCATAAGTTTAACGAAGTTCTTCATGGACTAAATGAAAAGAATTTAGGAAAGAACTTATTGAGTGTTGGATTAGGGTTTAGTGGGGTTGTTGTAATCAATAAATAATCCAAAATAACAACGTATTAACAATCTCCTTGGGGTATGTACATCTTGATGAGGTAGCTTCTATAAGATGTTGGCACACGCCAACTGCAAGGCTGTACTTTCAAGAAGACTTGGGTCTTCTCAAGATTACAATGTTTTAGATGACATGTGGCATCACCCTTTTTCATTAATCATCCATATCTACACACAATAGAAACTCAGACTTGAACTTAGTTTCTCTCTAGGTCAGGATAGGAGCATATTTAGGATAGGAATTATCTTCCAATGGCTGAGGGTACGTTGGCACATCTGATTGACTTAGGTTAACTGAGTATGCCCATTTACCCTAAGCCATTGTGAGCGTCTTCCTTTAATAAGTTATGTTTCTATTTAGGGCTAGGGTTAGGCCTGGGACAAGTGGACTGACGGTAGTTAGTAAAGACTAATCATGATAATAGAAGAGTGAGGTGAAGGACGTATTCCAATATGACAAGTATGTCGTCTAGGAATAGTGACATACATAGTATGTTGTAAATATTTGGCCAAAGTATCACAAGATACTGGTCGTGTTGTCCTATGTCACCAAATTTAAAACAACATGATATCAAATGAATATTGGTAACAGATATATTCAGATATGTTCTTTAAAAATATCACTCAGTACCCGGTGTAGGGTAGGAAAACCAAGTATATGAAGTATACAATATGTATTCAATACATAAGATGACATAAATAGATCGGTAGCTTACCGAGTTATGGAATGAATATATCGGTGAATCACTAATTCATTACAACTACATATGGTTATCTTTTAACATTTGATTGGCATGGAATGTTGTTCTAAATAATGTTTTATTTAGAATAATGAACATTATATTTTTAAAAAAAATCCCTTGTTTCTAAAGTCTTAAAATGGAGATCTTACATCTTGGTATCAAAGCTGAAGGTTGAGCTCTTGGACCTATTGTGTCTATAATCTAATGAAACTTAATTTTTCTTATAACAGAAAATGGTGAGAACAAGAGGAAATGTTGCAAATAACCCTCCACCTGAGGAAGGAGCAGCAACTTCCTAGAAACTCGAGGAGATCCTTTCTTCCCTGTTAGACACAAGAGATTGTTTGGCTATACTTGAACAACAAGTAATGGGTAATGAGGAGGAAGAAGAAGCTAATAACAATAATCAGCCCCCTCCAGGGGACAACGCTAATGTGGGTGTTGATAATAACAATGTTAACATACTTGTTTAGCCTGAGAACAAAAAGGTTAGGCTAGTAGCTGAACTCACTAATGATATAAAAAGGATAAGTCCACCTAAGTTTGATAACACCACATTAGGAGATGGAGTTAAGAACTGGCTCAGTGAAATGGAGAAATACTTTGCAATAAGGAGTTTCTCGGAAGAAACAAAGGCGATATGGGGAGCATATCAGATTTCTCACAAAGCATCTTCCTGGTGGGATATTCGTAAGGCTGAGTTGAACATTGATGAATACAATGTCACATGGGACCAATTTAAAGGTTACTTTAGGTAACGATGCCTGCCACAACTGTACTATTATCAGAAAATGACTGAATTCCAAAACTTAGCTCAAGGAAAGCTAACTATAATTGAGTATTGGGAGTGATTTACAAAAATCCTTAAGTATGTGCCTCAGTACCAAACTGATGAGAAACTCAGGATATAGAAATTCATCATGGGATTGAATCCCATTATAGGGGGAGAGGTGGATGTTCATAGCCCAACCACAATGGAAGGAGTTGTTGAAAAAGCCATAAGGCAAGAACAGAAATTAAAGGTAATTTCTGCTCATAAGGAGGAAGTAAGGAAGAAAAATCCCAAATCCTCTTCATCATCTCTTACACCCAAGAAAGGACCATGGAAGAAATTTAGAATGAAAAGTAATTTTTCATCTGATACAAACAAGAAAGCAGTAACAAACAAGTTTACTAGTAATGCACGAAACAACTTTTCCAAGAACAATAATAATGGACATAAGTCCTATGGGGGTCAGAACAATAACTCCAAGGCTGGAAATAAACCTAAGCCTAGGAAGGGACTTATAGGAGGTTGTTATAACTGTGGAAAAGATAATTATGTGAATTAATGTCCTTTAAAGAAGGATGATCATAATTAGCAACACAAGATACACGCTACAGTAGCTAACAAGTAGGCTGAGAAACATGCCACACCCATAGAAGTTCCGGGTAAGTTATTTGGCTTACCTATAACTATTCTTTTTGATGCCAGAGCTACTGATGTTTTATTTCTAATAAACTAGCATCAATATTAAAAGAAAAGCTAGAAACATAGATTGTACAATATGGGAATAATGTTGTTCATACAGTTAGTATGTGTCTTTTTGGAGCAGTCCTTGATAATTTACCTAATTTTTCCACTGAGGTTGATCTTTGTGTTGCACCATTGGGGTCTTATGATGTGATCATAAGTGTTAATTATTTAGTAGAACATAAGGATAAAGTGGAATATTTTGAAAACCACATTAGTTGTTTAGATGACCTGTAGAAAACAATAGAGATTCAGGGTGTGAAACATGAGATTTCTGTTAGAAAACTGTCAGCTATGCAACTTTAAAAGGCCAAAAATAAAGGATGTACCTTAGATGCAGTAAAAATTACTGAATCAACAGAAGAAAGTAGTGATATTATGGAATGATATCCACTGTTACGAGACTTCAGTGATGTATTTCTGGAAGAATTGCTAGGTCTTCCACCCAAAAGGGAGTTTGATTTCACGAGTAAGATCAAGCCTGGAACTAAACCTATTTCTAAAGCACTGTATCAAATGACTACAACTAAATTAATAGAGCTTAAGGCTCAATTGTATGAAATTTTTTCTCAAGGTTTGATTAGACCAAGTGTTTCACCTTGGGGAGCACCTATAATTTTTGTGAAAAAGAAAGATGGAGCACTTAGATTGTGCATTGATTATAGAATGTTAAACAAGGAAACAATCAAGAATAGATACTCACTCCCTAGGATTGATGATTTATTTGATCATATGCGTGGAGCATTGGTATATTCCAAGATATGTCTTCAATCTGGATCTCATCAATTACGAATCAAGGATGAGGATATTCGTAAAAAAACTTTTAAAACAAGGTATGGAGATTATGAGTTTATGGTTTTACCTTTTGGATTAACTAATGCACCTGCAACATTTATGAATTTAATGAATAATATCTTTCAAGAATACTTGGAAAAATTTGTGCTCGTATTCTTGGGTGAAATTCTCATATATTCAAAAAGTATTGAGGAACACCATGAGCATTTGAAGATAGTTTTGGGAATATTAAGAAAGATATAGTTATTTGAAGTTGTCTAAATGTTATTTCTATGACACCGAAGTACACTATTTGGGACATGTAATAAGTAAAGATGGAATTGTTGTAGATCCTTCAAAAATTATAGCTATAACAGAGTGGCCTGCGCGTAAGAATGTACATGAAGTTAGAGGGTTCAAGGGACTTGCTAGCTACAATAGGAAATTTGTAAAAGATTTTTATAAGATAGTTGCACCAATAACTTCCTTACAGAAGAAATATAAAAATTTTGTTTGGAGTGACAAATGTGAAATTGCATTTAAAACTTTGAAGGAATGGTTAACTTCAGCACCTATTCTTGTGGTACCAAATCCTAATGGAGATTTTATGGTGGTAACTGATGCCTATGGTGAAGGTATAGGAGGTATTTTGTTACAAAATGGTCATGTTATAGCTTATGAAAGTAGAAAAATAAAGTTACATGAGTTGAATTATGCTCCACATGATTTAGAGCTTGTTGCCATAGTTCATGAACTACAAGTTTAGAGACATTACCTGCCTGGTAAGCCTTTTGAATTGAAAACTGATCACATTGGACTGAAGTATATCTTCACTCAGCCAAATCTTAATGCAAGACAACAAAGGTGGTTAGAATTTTTGTCTCAATATGATTTTGACATCAATTATATAAAGGGTAAAGAAAATCGAGTGGTTGATACTCTAACTCGTAGGAAGCACATTTATGCTCTTATAATGTTAAGAACTCAGTTTAAGGATGAAGTAAAAAGTGTTATGGAATCTGACTCTTACTTTCAGTAAGTAAAAGCAACACTTGCTGTAGATTCGAATGATTTGAGGTATAAAGGTTTTTTCTTTGAAAAAGAAGGAATCTTACGATTTGAAAATAGAGTCTATGTACCTTTATTAAATAATTTGAGAAAGAAATTGTTAGCAGAATTTCATAATTCACTTTTTTCTGGACACCTTGGTATTACAAAAATACTTGCTGATATAAAACAACAATATTTCTGGAAAGGAATGAAAAGGATGTTCTAGACTTTGTGACACATTGCCTTGAATGTCAGCGTGTTAAGGTAGAACATATGCACCCAAACAGTTTGTTGTAAAAATGGAAAGTGATAAGCATGGATTTTGTACAAGGGTTACCTATGTTGAGAAATAAGCATGATGTTATTTTAGTAGTTATGGATAAACTAACAACGGTAGCACATTTTATTGTTGGGAATATGAAGAATGATTCTCCTATTTTGGCAAGAAGATTTGTACACAAAATTTTTAGATTACATGGAGTACTTGAGTTAATCATTTCAAATAGAGATCCTAGAATAACGTCAAGATTTTGGCAAATGCTTAATACAGCTCTAGGAACTAAGCTAAATTTCAGTTCTGTGTATCATCCAGAAATAGATGGGCAGACTGAAAGAGTAAATCAAGTTTTGGAATATATGTTACGGATGTATTGCATAGATCAACAGTATAAGTGGGAAGACTACCTTCCATTAGTTGAATTTGCATACAATAATACATATCATCCTTCTCTTAAGATGGCACCTTTCGAGGCATTATACGGAAGAAAATGTAGAACCCCTGTTAGTTGGGATAGCATAGAGGATAGAGAGGTAATTGGACCTAAAATTCTTACTAAAATGGAACAACAAGTTAAATTGATTCATGAATGCTTGAAAGAAGCAATAGATAGGCAAAAGAGTTATGCTGACTTAAAGAGGGTTGATAGGAAATTTGAACTTGTTGAGAAAGTCTTTCTTTGAGTTAAACCGAAAAAGAGTTCTATAACTTTTGGCAAGGCTGCCAAGTTATCACCTTGTTATGTGGGACCTTTTGAGATAGTTGAAGTAATCAACCCTGTAGCTTATCGTTTAGAATTACCTCCTGTTTTGTCATGAATGCATGATGTTTTCCATATTTATTTGCTTAAGAAATACATTTTAGATTTATCACATGTGTTAAATTGGAATTCCTTGTAGGTCTAGGACCCAGGAATAATCATGGTTAAACCCATACGAGTACTTGAAACTCGCCAGTTACATTTGATAAATCGTGAGATAAGTCAATGCAAGGTCCAATGGGACCATTTTAATGAAGAAAGTGCAACTTGGGAAAACATGGAGGATATAAAAACTGTATTTCCATATCTATTTGAATAGGATTGATTATGTTGACTGATAAAAACGTGTGATTTTATCTTTGTAATACAATAAGTATGCCAATTTTGGGCAGATGTTTATTTATTTTGAATAAACAACCATATAGTGCTAATTTCTGGAACTTAATTAATGCTGATATGTTTTTGACATATGGTAAGAAAAATTCAATAGGATGATTTTTCCTTGATGCAATCTGTTAAAAAATGAGATAATCATAGGGACGATGATTCTTTTTAGGAGGGAAGCATGTAACACCCTCTATAACTGATATATTCCTCTTTGCATTCAAGTGTTGACATGTGATTTTCTGGATAAAGATATGTTCTTTTGACTGTTGAAGATCATGTTTGATTGGGATAAATCTTTTCTATTCTTAAAAATTATTAGACTAAAATTATATGGTTGTCAAGAATCCATTTTCACTTTGGAAAGATGAGATACAATATGGTATTAAGAGTTACAGACTTACTTATTCTTCTGACTCATCCTTGGATCAATTTCAGTGATCCAAGGAATGTTTCAAGTCTTCTTCATAGACCGAATGGTAAAATTGAAATTCAGTAGTTTAAGGAATATAGAAGACTGAATTTTACATGATACTAATTCTTGACCTTGTTGGAATGTGTTTTCATTCAATTGTATGTTTGTGCACGAGTCTTTGGTGATTGATCTTGGCAGGACATTAAGGACTTGAGAAAAATTCAATTCTCTTCAAAGAAGTTCGGAGTCCTAAAAATCTTAGGACTATCCTAACGGTAACCCAAGCTAGGTGAGAACAACTAAGTTCTAGCTATGTTTACTTATATTAATATTTTTCTAACGTAAGTCTCTTATTCTATTATGGGATTGGCATCCTAACCTAAGTGCTATGCTAAGAAAATAAGGGAAGAGTTACTAAGGGGGATACTAAGATATTTTAGCTACTACATACTACTAAAGGGTTGTGATTTGAACTTAACCTAAGGTGTGAATTCTAATGGCTAATGTTCTAAGACCTATGTTGGTAATTTTTAAATTAACCTAAGTTCTATTTGAATCTAACCTAAACTAAAGGGAACCTAAAGGGGTCGCATGACATAAGGGTGACGATTCCAATGGCTTTTAAATGATTTGAAAGGGGGTTTAAATGATAAGGTATTTCCAGATTTGGCAGAGGGCCAGTGGACTTGGTGGAAGCCTACGTGGAAAATCCACTAACAAATGGAATTGTATTTTTGTATTGAATTGGCATTCACCAAATTTAAGTGGCGGTGGCAAGGAAAAATAAGCGGTAATTTTGGATTAACTATAATTTATGACATTTATGAGCCTCAGTCTTCACGTGCAAACTGCCTTGGCAACATAGGAGGTGGGTTTGTAGGAGGTCATTTGGTTTTTCATGCATGGTGGATTTTACTCTACATGGAGAAAATTGGTTCTTTGAATCAGCAATTCAACCTTCAGTTCAAAGCTATTTTTAGTTTCTTCAATCTATTTTTGATCGAAGGAAAGTATATGAAGCTTGAAAGGAGAAGATGTTTCATTGTTGATCTTTCATGGAGGAGAAAAAGAGCTGGAAGCTCGGCTAGAATTCTCCTTCAAGTTGGTGGAAGCGATATCAGGCATGATAGGCTCTAACTATTAAAATTATTTACGTTCTTCTAAATGATTCATTATAACAACTCTGCTCTCATGAGATTCTTATTTTCTTGTCTATCTGGTTATTTTGCTTGCTGGATTTTATAGATCCTTGTGTGTTTGATTTAAATCCATGGCAAAATAGTATTGTTTGGAAATTGTCTCTCTGTGTGAGTTTTATGACTACATGCAAGTGAAATTGTTATATGGAATGTCTTATGTATATTTTCTTTGCAATCTTGATCTTGTATTCGAGCTTAGAGAGCTTGATTTTATTGTCGTGAAATTATATGGATTGGAATTTGAGGAAAAATTTAGTTCTATTTTATATTGCTTCTGGGTAGCATTCTTTGGATGCAGACTCGAGTTAAAACTTGTGTTTTGTTTAAAGCTTGTGTCGGAGCTTTGTTTGAATGGAACAACTATTTTGGAAACTTATGTATTACTGAACTATTTCATGGAGTTCATATTTATCACTGTATTCTTATTAATTTATTTTTGAAGTCCTAAACACTTATGTGTGAAGCTCAGGTTTCGACTATATACTTCTATTTAACACATTAGTGTTAAGAGCTTGCATTTAGGTCAATACATACAGTTCTTTTCAGGCATTTTTGTACTGGGTTATTCCTTATTGATTTACTAAGCTTATAAATCTTTACTTGAGAAAAGACTCACCAGGTAATTGTGTGGGAACTTGTTTGGGTCTATTTCACCTTTTTCTTAGATTGTTTCTTTGAATTGTTGACGAAACAGATAGGGTAACGGGCATAGGAGGAATACCTGTTCAAATTTCAATTGATGGGTTGTTGCGTGCATATGACTTCCGAATCCACAGCTGATCATGAGAGCTTCCTTTTGGCTAGGAGGAACTACCTGTAATGAAAGCAAGACCACCAGAAAGAATTAAACAATATGGGCAGTGAATTGCCTAGCGTAAGCTAGATCCAGGAAGTATGATACTTCCTAGATGGCTGTCAGTCCATTGTTTTAAAAAAATTAATGTTGTAAACAAAGTAAATCCTATTGTTATTTTAAAATGATTTAGGTATCTCACTTAAAAACACAATAAGAAAAAGAATCTAATCTAACAGGCTAAGCTAGAATAGAATCCACAGGTCAAATGGTTGGTTTTGGGTTCTACAGGTCTAATAAAGGTCTCAGGTAGGTCACAGGTGAGTGAGGGTGAGGTAAAATTAGGTGGGTAGGTCTCTGTTTAAGGCTGTGTGGGAAAACACAGAGACCGACATCGGTCAGGGTGACTTACCGCGGTTAGGTATAACCGGTGTTGGTTACTGTGAGATCTGGAAACATCACAGAATGGGGTTTTGGTCTCCTTTGTGATTGTACAAAGGATTTGGTTGGTCAGGACGAGGTATTGGGTGACTGGAATAGGTTTTTACGAGGTTTTGATGGGTCTATGGAGGTACAAAAGTGTTGGAGATGGTCAATAAGGAGCAAGATAAACAATGGGTGATAAAATAATGATAAAATGAAATAACTAGGAAAGTATGATGTTGTACTTACTTGGATTTCATTTCTGAAAGTTTGTGTGTGAAGGATGGAGGTGCTGATGATGGGTTTGGAGGCTGTAAGTGATCACCAACTAAAGAAAATCTTCTGCATGGGCTGCATGCACACTCCTCTTTTCTTAGATAGATCTGAACATGGCTGGGATGGCTGTGCAGGAGAAGATGCTCAATCTCCTTCCTTGGATGTGAGTTCTTGCTGGAATTGGCTCTCTGAAGATGCGTTATCTTTTTGAGATCTCGTTCTTTCTCATCAAATTTATTTCTTCTTACTTCCAGTTCCAAATTCCAACCTTGAGAATAAGGTTGTTTTGGGTTAAAAGGGGTAACTGATGGCGGTCCGGCTTAACCGGTGATGGTTAGGGGTAACCGACGTCGGTCAAGGTGGGATTTCCTAGGTTTACTAAACTTAGGGAGATCCTCCTGATTTCCTTGGATCTTGTGTCGTTATCCTCATGGATTAACTGGGAGCTTCTTGTGAGCATGTGGGAATGTGGTTAGAGGGAGTGTAGGCATTGATTTTTAGGGTTTGGGTAAGTCTTAGTTAGTTATGGTAACTTGCTAAGAATAGGTCTTAGGTTGAGTTAGCTTGGTGAGGTGTCTAAGTGAACTGTTTGTGATATTATTTAAATTAAGATATTTAAATAATAAATATAGTGAGGATAATGCATTAATTTAAATTAATTAAATTAATATTAGTGGGGTGAAGGGGGTCATGGCTAGGTAGATGTGATGAAGGGTGCTTATTTGTTGAGGGACAAAGGGGAGTGTGACCTAATTTTAGTGTCTACATTTTTCCCCTTTTTGTTGCATAGCTTGTATTGGTAAGTGATGCTAACAAAAATAAGATGTGGTTGGCCCATGTGGGGGTGAAGGTGATCCCCCTCAAACCAGGAACTGACAAAGCAGCAAGGCTGAAGCGGTGAGTGGTTTGATAAAAGGTAAATGTGAGGAAAAGGTAAGTGGGTGTAGGGGAAGAGGGTGAAAGGTCTACTCAGGTGATCTAGGTAATGGGTCAGGGTCAAAGGTAGCAGTAGTCAAATGCACACACACGTATAAACTGTAGCACGCTACCGGGTTGAAGAGCAGGAAAACTCTACATCGTCTAAGGTCGATAGGTTTATCCAAACAAGGGTGAAGTGAATCTGGTATCCAAGGTATAGGATAAGGTCAGGAAACACAACATAGGTTAGGTGCAGGAACATTTAGGTATGTTTTGGTACACCAAAGGTAGGGTCAGGATAAACAGTCACGGTAATAGGCTAGGTAAGGTCATTAGGTCAACAACAACAGGTAACAGTGTCGCAAGGTATAGCGAACACATGAGGTCAAAGGTCACTAGTGATGGTCCAGGTCTAAATATCAAGATCACCGCATGGGTAAGGCCGAGGTAGGGGTAAAATAATAAGGCGTCAACAGTGGAAAAGGAGGTTGAAGAAGGTGGGGGGCTAGAGGTGAAGGTTTAGTGGTCCATGTAGGTGTATGGGAGTCAAAAGAAAGAGGGTGGTAAGTAAAATGAGGTCAATGTGAGGGCAATGAGTAGGTAGGGTAACCAAAATTGGTTGATATGAACTGATGATGGTGTAGGGGAACCGACAGCGGTTATCGAGGGTAGAAGAACGACAGTGGTCAAGGGTTAACCGACGTCGGTCGGGTCAGGTCGGGTATAAAAAATGGAAAAACCATGTTTTAAAATTCATTTGTGTGTTATTAAAAAAGGAGAAAAGGACAATAAGAGAGAAAATGGGAAGAGGACAAAAGATGATAGTAGAGAGATTGGTTAGTGAGCCACATAGGTGAGATTGATTGGGTGAGAGGTGGGACCTGCAGATCAGGTGGCACAATTTGTGTGGCTGAGGATTGGTTGTTTAGTTGAGGATGGAAAAGGTAGAGAGAAGAGGATATCGGGTGGTCCACCTATACAGCATCTAGATATACCACCATGGCAGAATCGGTAGAGGGATGAGGTAAGCTCCACACCATAGCTTAATGATTTGATTGATTAAGTAGGGTAAAATATGGGTTATAATAAAAACATGGGGGGAGGTTTTGAATTTTGGATTATCGGATGTATTGAACCGGATATTGCCTGCGAGCCAAAGAGATTTTTGTATTGTATTTATTTTTTGGTACATGATACCGGCCTGCAAGCCGAAGACATTTTTGTATTGAATAGCGGCCTACGAGCCGATGATGATTATTTTGGAGATACACATTTATGTGATACAGGTGTACATTGTATTGATACACACATGTATATATGAGGAGATAGATGATATTCAGGTGATGCTGTTGTGATGTGTATGAGTTTTACTTTATTATGATATGGATGGAAAATAGATGAGTTAGGCATGATAGAGTCAGGTCATAGGCATGGATCGAGTCAGGTCATAGGCATGGATTGAGTCAGGTCAGTTTAGGCATGGATTGAGTCAGGTCGGTTTAGGCATGGATCGAGTTAGGTTGGTTAGGCATGGATTAGTTAGGTTGGTTTAGGCATGGTTGAGTTAGGTTGTTTAGGCATGGTTGAGTTAGGTTGGTTAGGCATGGATGTTCATTTGAGTCAGTCGGTTATTTTGATTTTGAAAAAATGGTAATATAAATGCATGAGATAGTGTAAAATGTGGAAAATGTTGGTTATGTATGAAAATGTGAAATAATATAAGTGGTAAAAGTTATGTGGTATATGGTTTAGATGTCGAGGTTTTTGATATGAATAGGAAATCAGGTAAAAGGTGGGGAAAATGGTTAGGGTAAAGAGTGGCCGAGCTAACCTTCTAGGGCCCCATGCCCTGGAAGTGCTGCCTACATAGTCCCAGAAAAAAGGGACCTCAGACCGATGTAGTTCTCCCATAAGCTAGGGAAAAAGATGAAAATGAGTTGGTAGGTTTGTGGTCATGTTGTGGGTTTGGGTTTAATAGGTGGGGGTAGATGATAGTAAAAATGTTGCAGGTGAGGGTGACTATGGTGAAAGGGGAGGATGACCCCAAAAGGTAAGCATCGAGGACCAAGTCCTGTATAAGAAGATCAAAAGGTAATGAAGAAGAGAAAAGATAAGAGGGGGCAAGAAAGCCACCCGATTGGCAAGGATCAAAACATATGAAACACATCTATAGATAGGCTAATGAACATAAGACCCTAAAGACATTACATGATTGATAATTCTAAGAGTGATGAATAGTCACATGATCACCAAATTTCATAGGTTCAGTAGGTCCCTTGAGGTATGAAGTGAAAAGACAACGGGTAAGGAGGTGCAGGTAATTGGGTCATAAAATGGGAAGTAGAATGCCTTGGGCAATAGAGCCAAGATCACAATAGGCAAGTCCATGATGAAAAATCTTATTTTTCTTTTTCTTTTCTTTTTGACTTTGTAGATAGACTGATTGATGTGGGAAGTCTATATGGGAGGAATATATGTCTCCTTGAGGTCTTCGCAAAGCTGATCGATGCGGGAAGCTTCTGAATTTTGATTTTTGAGAAAATAGTCTTCTTTTTTTGGAAAACTATGTAGAGAGTTGTGAGCTTTTATAGCTTGTCCTTCAAGGGAGCAGTCTACTTATAGTGACAATTGAAGGTGGAAGATGTCCTTTTGAGGGATTCATCTTTTATATTGGAAGTTTGACTCAAGGAGTTGATCCCTTATATTGGAAGATGTCCTTCTGAGGGATTCATCTTTTTTGTTTTTTTGGCTTTTAAGTCATGGACGAGACTATAACGAAGCATTTGGTTCTTGTTGAGAAGGAAAGGGTGAATGACCATGGGATCTCATCTAAAAGAAGATGAAAAGTATCCATGAGAATCATGCCATGTGCAGAGCCATGGTGCACATATTTAAGAAAAGGAAAAAGGGTGACAGGTAATCACATGATCCTTGTTTAAGTCATTGGAGATGAGGTGTGGAAAAGGTAAATGGCGCTCAAGGGACAAGCATGAACTAGATAAATAGTGATGTAGGACTAGAGGTCAACATTAGAATGGTCGAAGATGTAAGGAATTGAGGGGCTCAGGTTCAGGTTTACCCTCAAGTGAGGACAAACGATAGGCACCTGATCCATAGGTATGAGTTACGATGTATGGTCCAAGCCAATTAGGAGAAAATTTTCCCCATTTACTTTTCTCTGCTTTGGTTACGTGTTGATTTTATTTCAAAACAAGGTCACCAACTTGGAAGGTTCATTCATGAACACGTTTTTCATAAGCACGTTTGATACGTTGTTGATAAACTTGAAGGTGATCCAGAGTGTTAAGACGACATTCATCTAATAACTCTAGTTGTGCTAAGTGGTCCTAACAAAAGTCATCATCAGTAAGCATGTCATGGAGAGAAATGTGAAGTGAGGGGATCTAGACTTCGAGAGGTAGAACAGCCTTGGTACCGTAGACCAGTGAAAAGGGTGTAGCTGCAGTGGAAGTGCAAATACTAGTGTGGTATGCCCATAGAGCAAAAGGAATGTGCGTATGCCAATCCTTCCCAGTATCGTCAACCACTTTCATGAGAATTTTATTGAGGGTTTTGTTAGTGGATTCGGCTTGGCCATTGGTTTGTGGGTAATAAGGTGAGGAGAAACTAAGCTGAATGCCGAAGGCATCGCAAAGTTTTTGTAGTGTTTTGTTTTTGAATTGTTTTCCATTGTTCAGTGATGAGGTGATGAGGGACACCAAAGCAACAAATGATGTGATGGTTAATGAACTCACATATTTTCTCAACTTTCATGGAAATGAGTGGTATGGCTTCCACCCATTTTGTGTAGTATTCGGTAGCAGTTATGATCCATTGATGGCATTGGGAAGAATGAGGATTGATTTCTCTGACAAGATCCAAACCCCATTGAGAGAAGGGCCAAAGGTCACGAGCGACCTGTAAGGCATGACTGGGTGTATGATGAAGGTTGGAATGTTGTTGACATTTCACGCAGTGTTTGACATAGTCACAACAATCATGGTTAAGGGTCAGCCAGTAATAGCCTAGGTGAAGAATACGCTTAGCAACAACAAGGCCACTAAAGTGACCTCCACATATGCCATCATGAACCTCCTTGATGGTATAAGGAATTTCAGAACTTGTGAGGCATCATAAGAGAATACCATCAAAGCCCATGCTTATAGAGGAGTCCCCCCAGGATAATGAAATGGGAGACCTTCTTAAGGAAGGCACGTTGTCCATTACGGGTGAGATCAGGAGGTAAGATGGAGAGGGAAATGTAGTCGGAGTATTGTTTATACCAAAGGTCACTCAGGTTAGGGGTATCAGTTCTGATTGAGTAAACATCGTGAGGTAAATAAGAAGGTGAATGGAGGCATTGTACAGTGACAAATATTTTGGAATCGGTAGGGGAAGTGGGTATTTGGGAAGCTAAGCAGGCCATAGTGTCTGCAAATTTGTTGGTTGACCATGGGATGGTTTGAAGGGTGTAACGATCAAAGGTGGTCAAAATTATGTCTACATGATGTTTATACTTTTGAAGTATCTCGTTATGACATTGGTACATACCATTGACTTGGTTTATGACCAATTTTGAATCACCAAAGATGTGGATTGATTTGACATCGAGGGCATAGGTGGTCTGGAGACCTAGTACGAGCGCTTTGTACTTGGTAATATTGTTGGTGCATTCAAAGTCTAGTTTGAAAGAAAAGGGCATGGGTTCTCCATCCAGAGGGATGAGGATAACACCAGCTCCACCCCCACACTGACACTTAGAACCATCAAAGAATAATGTCATTTGGTAAGGGGGTTCATCCAAGGAAAGGGTAGTAATGGACTCATCGGGAAAGTCAAAATTAGAGGGTTGGTCCCCAGCAATAGGTGCGTCAGCCAGTTGGTCAGCGATAGCCTGGCCCTTAATGGACTTTTGGTGAATGAATTTGAGGTCAAGATCAGCTAAAATCATAAGCCATCATGCGGTGCGCTGATTTTGATAAGGTTTAGCGTACATGAAGTGTAAAGGGTCGGTGTTGGTCACAACATAGGTTTTGTGGTTGAGTAGGTAATGGCAGAGTTTGGTGGCAACAAAAACTAAGGCTAAGAAAAGTTTTTCATAAGGGTGGTTGTATCAGGTTTCATAGTCCAGAAGGGTATGGCTTATATAATAAACTACCTACTCCCTATGTTATTCATCATGATGAGCGAGCATAGCCCCAAGGAGTGATCGGTAGTAGAGATGTATAGGTAGAAGGGTTGGTCATCTTTTGGTGGAATGAGTACGGGTGGTTGGAGAAGGTATTGTTTTAAGGCCTCAAAAGCTTTGTGATAGTCATCATCCCATTTAAAGGAGACATCCTTCCTAAGAAGATGATGAAATGGTTGACACCGATCTGATAATTGTGAAATGAAATGGTGAATGGATTGCAATTTACCTTGCAGGCTATGGAGTTGTTTGAGGTTCGTGGGTGGAGGAATTTCCAGAATGGCCTTGACTTTAGCAGGGTCAACTTCTATACCATGGAGGGAAACGATAAATCCCAGGAGCTTTCCTGAGAGAACCATGAAGATGCACTTTTTAGGTTGAAGGCAGACACAATATTTAATGAGGCGGTCAAAGATGGTTTTGAGGATACGCGAGGTGCTCAGTGCAGACATTTAGATTTAGCCAAGAGATCATCCACGTAATCTTCCAATATGTGATGCATGATATCATGGAAGATGTAAGTCATAGCACACTGATATGTAGCACTAGCATTTTTAAGGCCAAAAGGCATGACTCGATAGAAAAAGGTTCCCTAAGGGGTAATGAATGTGGTCTTGTGCTGATCCTCTGGGCAAGCAAAATTTGGTTATAACCTGAGAAACCATCCATGAGTGAGAGCATCTCGTGACCCATGGTAAGGTCAACTAGTTGATCAATACCGGGCAAGGGAAATTCATCTTTCGGGTAGGTGAGGTTGAGGTCTCAGAAGTCCATGCAAATGTAGAGTCCCCCTGTTGCTTTAGTAATAGGGACAATGTTAGAAATCCAACGAGGATAATCAATGGGTAAGATGAAGGAAACAGAAAGAAGGTGCTGAAGTTCTTCTTTGACGAGAAGAGCAATGCGAGGGTGCATTTTCCTCAGCTTTTGTTTGATAGGTTTGGCATCAGGAATGGTTATGATATTGTGGACCACTATGGTGGGGTCAATACCGGGCATGTCTACATAAGACCAAGTGAAAGCATGGTTATGATCTCAGAGAAAGGAAGTGATGGCTTCCTATTCAGTAACATCTAAAGATTGTCTAATCTTTAGGATGTGTGGGTCATCCTGAGTATGAATGTTGATCTCAATAGTCAATTCATTCAACATGGTTTGTGTCTTAGAGGGTAACGACCAATGAATATATGAGTCTTCTACACCAAGGTAGGTGAGTATGGATTCATCATCCTGACATTGAACGATGTTAATGGTAGGTGTGTCGTCATCGATCATCTTAGGATACAGGAATGGGAGAGTGGAAGGGGCCTCGCCTTCAGTGTTGATAAGTCAAAGGCCCCAAGGAAATGGTGTTTATGAAAAAAAAAAGTTAGGAGGGATAGATTCAGGATCCATCGACTCCGTCGGTGAGAGTGGTGATGAAGGTGGAGAAGGGCTAGGGTCTGCAATGAGTTCAATGTGGGCTGGTTTGGTAGAAGGGTCGGGGAAGCCAATACCACTACGGTCATTATGTTTGTGGGTGGTACATGGAATAATAGTATGGTGGCCTTGCTCGTAGAAGCCAAAACTAAAACCCTTCCACACACAGTGGTGCAGGAAGGTGTGGGTGAAACGGTGATTGGTAAGTGATTGGAAGTCAGCGGAAAATGGGTGGGGTTGTGATGGTGGTTTAGGTGTGTAGGTGGTAGTATCAAGTCCCCCATAGGTGAGACTAGTACAAAGATGAGGAGGACCATAAAGGAGGCATTCTCCTATATGGTGATCATAATGAGGGTGTTGGTGAAGGCTTCCATACTCATGTGGAGTAAGGAAGGTGTTGACACTATATAGGTGGTACTCCCCCAGAGTGAGGCATTGAAAAACACCTTCCAAGGGATCAGTGGTTGGTATGTGGGTAGCTGGTATGGACGATGTGTCAGAGGTCAATGCGGAGGTGGTGTTAATGGATTGGGAAGCTAATGGGTCAGCCGTGGAGGCTATAGCAGTGGTAGGTGTGGAGGAGGTATGTGCGGTGAAAGCAGTGACTGCTACTGGTAGGTGTGGGTGTAGGTGTAGGTGAAGCGGTATTGGTTGCGGAAGTAGATGGCTTGACCGGTATGAGTACATCGTTGGGTCGGTAAAGCATGTTGCATGTTTTGAAAGGTGATGGGTTAGCTGGAATGGTATAAGTGTGTCCTTCATGTTCAAACTTTACACAATGATGCAAAGTGGAGGGAACACAACCCATGACACAGATCTAGGGTCTACCAAGTAAACAAGTTATATTGGAATTCCCCCTCCAAAACATAAAACAATTCTGGAATAGTGCGGGGGCCCACACGAACGTGAAGGATGATAGTGCCTAGTGTGGAGGTGATAGTGTCATTGAATGAATGCAACATGACTGGATGTTTGTGCATGTAATTGTCAGGTATGCGCATTTGAGAAAATGCATGGGATGAAATGATGTTAATGCTAGCACCTCCATCAATCATCACACGACATACCCGTATGTCATCAATGTGTATAGAGATGAAGAGGGCTGGGTCCGGGTCATCATTTTGGTATGGCGCGATCTCTGCCTCTAAGAAGCTGAGGGAGGCCACTTGGTGAACAAGGTGAGGTGAGGATGAAGGTGCTAATTTGGTGAGGGAGGCTACATGATGGGGTGTGATAATGGAGGACTATGGGTGTAGGGTCATTGGGTAAAACCTCGATAGATTGAAGAACCTCCATGAGGGCTTGACGATGGGATTCTGAGGTTTGGATGAGGTCATATAAGGACATTTTGAGTGGTAGATTGGTGTAATTGTTTGAGCATGGTGTGATGTGTGACACCATTAGAAATGGGGTATGTGGGGCCGCAGATAGTTATCTTAGGTATGGGTGCAGATGGTATGTTGGGTATAGGATTGGTTGGTGGGTCAGCTGCCTTTTCTTTACCCTTCTGCAGCACATGTAGTGATGTGTACCATGTTGATTTGAGGGAATTTTTCAAATGGAGAGGGTGTAGGGTAAGTGGTATAATGACATGAAGGGAAAAAACCTATGGGAGGAGAAAATCCCTGTGAGGTCAGTTGGGTGTAGCGACATTTGGGTGGTGGCGTGGCAAGTTCTCTGATGCGAACCATGTTAATTTCAAATTTTGTGTGTGGTTCTAGGAGTCTGTGAGGGTGGAGGTTGTGGTTGTTGAGTGTGCAGTGTGGGAATGGGTGTAGGTGAAGCAGGGTCCTCGTCAAGAAGGTCATCATCATCAAAGTTGGTTTCTAGTGGACACAATTGGATAAGGATGGTTTTCAAGGCCTTGCAGTTCTCCACATCATGCCCTGGCACATGATGGTATGCACAAATTTTGGTATCATCAAACCCCTTTGGCTTGGGTTTGAGGGGGTCGTAAGGTCGGAGTGGCGGTAATGTGATAACAGAAGTCTCGAGGAGGTTGGTTAAAATTTTGGCATAAGACCTTGCTAGTGGATCACAATGGGAAGTGAATGTGGGTTTGGGTGTAGGTGTGGTTGGTTGTCGGGGAATTGTTTTTGGAATTGTAGGAAGGGGTCAAGCTATGGATTTAGGTGCCGGTGTGGTTTGAGGTATCTGTCAGGGTTCATTTGGGTAGGGGTATAGTAGATGGACGGGTAGGAGGGTGTGGTTTTGTTTTGACTACCTTGTTGTGGGGTAGTGGGGTTTTGTTTTTGGGGTGCACCTTCTTGGGTAAAGGTGATGTGGGTATACGGGGTCTAGAAGGAAAAGTAGATGGAGGAAGAGGGTGAGTTACCCATGGGGATAATGGGGGTGCTATGAAGGTAGATGATGTAGGTCGTGCTTGGGGTGTGAGGGACAATGACTGAAGTGTAGTGGGTAGTGAAGAAATGGCTGAAGGTATCAAAGGTATTGGTGGTAAAGATACTGCAGGTGTGGGTATGAGTCATGTTGTGTGCCTGGGTAGGTTAGATATTTGTGAGGTAGGAATGGGTGGTTGTGTTATTGGGTTATGAATGGGTGAAGGGTGCTTGACCATGTTGGGCAGCTAAGGTCTTAAGGCAGATGGGACAAGTGCAGGTGTGATTGGTGTGGTAGGGGTATGAGTTTGATGAGTTTGTTTCTTTAGTTTGGGTGTTGGAGTAGGTGTGGTTTTAACATTGGAGGATGTAGCTAAATCCATTTTAATAGGTGGATGAGTAAGGTTGGTGGTCGGGGTGACCCCTAAAGTGGTAATATGTTTAGTGGAGGTAAATGTTGTGGGTATGGGTTTGGGTTTAGGCATAGGTTAGGTTATGGGTAAGGGTGTGGTGTGAGTGTTAACATATATCATGGAAGGGGTTGCAACAATAGTGGTTGTATGTGGTTTGATGGGTGGAAATGTTCTTGGGTAGATAGTGGAGGTGTCATCGAGGGATCTCTGCATTTGTGTTGAGACAAGGAGTAAGAGGTGCCCCCATAACAAAGCTCTATCCACATACTCTAAGTGATCAGCCAAACATGAGAATGGCACGTTTGTGGGTGGAGTTTGTGAGGACCTAATGGGAATTCCTGTAAAATGCATCTTAGAGATGGGGAATTGGCCAGCTTCAACTTCTGTGGGTAAGAGAGCTGAAAGTAGGTCTGTTGGATGTCGGGTAGCTGATGGAGAATGACTCGCCAAGAGGCAAAGGTATCTCCCACTAGGTCTATGATGGGTGGAAGAGATAATGGGAGTTCCTCTATGAGTGAAGGAATGGATAGGTGCTCTTATGTGGGTGGAGAAGGTAATGGGTGCTCCTCTATGGGTGGAGGAGGTATGGTAGGTAAAGGTTTGCTAAGTGGAGAAGTTAGGGGTGAGATGGTCTTAATGTCAGTAGAAGACTCCTCTGTAGGTGATGTAGGAGATGAAGGGTGTTCTTCTATTGGTGAATAAATAGTGACGGTTGGTTCCAGATGTGGAAGGAGGATTTCGGGCTAAGATTTCCTCTATGGAAGGGATGTGAGGTAATTGAGATGTGACAGGTACCTCGTTAAAGATCGCATGAACCTCACGAGTATGGGTATCGTGAGTGGATGTCTCACCTATTTGATTGGATGAAGGGGCATGATTGGGAAATGGTTTTTTAAAGATTTGTAGATTTTGGTTGGGGGTGGCATTGGGATTATCCATAGTTAGCTCACCTTTCTCAAGCATTTCTTGGACAATATTCTTGAAAGTGATGCAGTTGCTGTCACTATGACCCTTCACTCGGTGATAGTTATAGAAATCTTGTTCCTTATACCATGTGGGCATGGGGCGAGCAGGGTCAAAACCAGTGTGTGGTTTTATGGGTGGAAGGGTGATGGCACCAAATTTGATAAGATTTTCTAAAATAGAAGAGTAAGGTTCCCCAATTGGGGTATATTTTTGCTACTCTTGTCTGAATCAAAAAGCCTGAACGGGTGATAGATTAGATGAGGGTGTAGCTTGATTAGATGGATGAGCTGGGCCGGCCTTGAGTACCACTGTGTTAGCGGTACCTTTATCCTTTGAATAATTGGTTGGGTGGTTTAGAAGAAGAAGAGGTTTCATTTAGACTTGAATGCCAAATTCTTATTTTGTAATTGGATTTTCTTCTCTTCGATGGCCTGAATCTCTAAATTTCATGCCATAGTGAATGCCTCATCGAATGTTCATGAATGTTTGGACCTGTGCAAGGTCAGGGAGATATGTCTGGCACAAGCTCGTGTGAAGAGCTCGATGAGTTCAGTTTGTGGCAGTTGAAAGGTAAGTTGATTGATCAGGCTATGCCAGTGAGTAGACAAAATCTGCAATAGATTCATCCTCGTACTGACGTGTGGAATATAAATCGATCATGGTAACTTTCTTGATGATATTGATAGAAAAATGATCCAAAAAAGCTTGGGCTACCTGATTGAATGAAAATATGGAGTGTTTGGGTAACCCACTATACCAGTCTAATGCAGGTCCAGTGAGGGACATGGGAAAAGTTCTCAAAAGTAAGGCATCATCATGAGCAATCAAATAACATCCATGTTTAAATGAGCGCAAATGCTGTTGTGGGTCTTCCTTACTATTGAAGCGGTTGAATTTAGGCATTTCCCAATGCACAGGGTATGAAAGGATGGGAATGGATGGGTGAATAGGCTCGTTGCAAATCTCATTGTAAGTGAGAGTGTTGCGGGATCCAGAAACCAATGCCTCCAGTGTTTGCATCTTATCCATCATCAATTTAATTAGGTCATTGGTGGGTTATGATGATTGGATGCCTCCTATAACGTGAGGAGGTTGGTTTTGGGTGTATAATGGGGGTGGCATTCTCGTATATGGGGCTGCCATGTAAGGTGGTGGAGAAGAAGGTAATGAAATAGGGGGTACGTACCCAGAATGAACAATAGATGGAACAGGTGGTTTTTGGTAGTATGTATATGGGGGAGGAAGGGTCATGGTAACCCTAGTGGTAATAGGGGCTAGTGATTGTGGAATGGAAAGAACTATATTCTAAAATGGGGTAGAGGTCATCGAAATTGGAGGTGGGAACGTAGCTACAGGTATGTGTGAGACCTAATGAGAGATGGATGAGGTTGTGTTTGGGGTAATCATCGAGGGTATGGTGGATGTAATGGGTGCCACAGAGGTAACATAGACATGACAGTCATGGGGGGTATAGAAACCTAACTACGAAACAATTGGGGGTAAGGTGGATGGAGGTAGCACGGAGCCAGATGGGGCTGATGTAGGAAGTGGGTGTGAGTGTCGGGGGGATAGATACAGGTCATGCCATATATCAACTGACCCGAGGAATCTCGAGTGGATGAATGGGAGAGGTAAAACTACAAGGCAGCAAGGTTCTAGTCAAGGAATCATGTGCAAACTCATCATCTCCAGTAGTGATATTAGTAGGTTGGATGGGATCCATGGCTGGTGATAAAATAGAAGATGGTGAAGGACTATGTGGGAGTGGTTGGAAACTGGCATGGAACACGAGGGCGTTCGCTTGTCTTCGGGTTAGTACCATGTGAACCAGTACTGATCAGGTGGGGGTGCTTCTCTGTAAATGATACAGAGAACATCAGGAACAGGTGAATATGGTGATAACAAAAAATGGATGACAGTAACAAATGATGGGTGGAATATGAAACAGGCTAACCGATGCTGGTTAGGGAAAACTGACATTGGTCAGGGGTAACCGTTTCCAGTCACTATAGAAAATGGACAGTGAGTAGACATGGTGAAGCAGAAGGCAAAATATGACAAGTATGCCAAATCTGGGGATGTGTAAAACGTTAATGGGAAAAGTGACAGTGATAGAGACTGTGGAAAGTGGAAGAAAGTGAAGTGAAAATGTCCTTTTGAGTAAGTTAGCAAAATTACTTGGAACCTACGTCGGTTGATGTTTAATTGATGGCGGTTAGAGGTAACCAGATGGCGGTTACTGTGAGATTGAAACCGTGATGAGAAAAAGTGGTTGTGAATTAGAATTTGATGTGGAATCAGACCTAGAATTATGGGAATGATGGTAGATATGGCCCAGGACACACTCAGGTGAAGTCTAGAATACACCGAGCTATGATTGAGGAGCATGCAAGGAAAGAACAAAAATAGTGATCAAACGTGATATTTCACCTTGAAACACAAACCAAGCAGACACACTAAGAAAGATGCGATCCTAAGAGTGCCCTTTTCTATTATGTTTGTTTAGCTTAGGCTATTTGTAGGGACTGACACATGAATTGTGAAATTGATTTTTTGGTGAGGATAGCTTCCTATAAAGAAGGAGATCTAAAGGGTGAGGTTTCAGGTATATTATGGTGGGGGTCGGGCTATGCTCTGAAGTATGACTCGATAGAGTAGTAAGCTGGGTGCCCATTGTGTGGTGATCGTGTGATCACCTACAGCTTCTTCCAGGTAAGATGTTGTTTAAGAATGTATGAATTTGAATTTTTTTTTGTGTGGTTTGGTAAGACTCAGAGAAAGAGAAAAGGATAGAAGTGCTTTCCTACGATTCGTTTGTCAACCATCAGCTGGTAATGACTTCCAGCGTATAAGTTTCCCTCAATTAATATGAGCTTATGTAGAAAATTAGAATGAAAATGTAATGATTTTAAAACCAAAATTGAAAATGTTAAATTAGATGACACAATAAGATGAATAGGAAGAGGGATGCTCTTTCACTAAAATTTAGAAAACATGAAGAAATGATTATATTTATAATACACCAAAAGAAAAGTTTCCTTTTAGAGAAAATAGAAAGAAGGAGTGGATTACCAAGGAAGAAAATTAGTGTGTACGCTTTTAGAAGGGAAACAAAACACACAATGTTTTCCTAGGAATGAATGAAATGTAAGGAACCCCAAATGGGTCCCACTGGGTGTGCCAAAATGTTTCACCTTTTTCTTAGATTGTTTATTTGAATTGTTGATGAAACAGATAGGGTAACGGGCATAGGAGGAATACCTGTTCAAATATCAGTTGATGGGTTGTTGCACGTTTATGACTTCTGAATCCACAGCCGATCATGAGAGCTTCCTTTTGGCTAGGAGGAACTACCTGTAATGAAAGCAAGACCACCATAATGAATCAAACAATATAGGTAGTGAACTGCCTAGCGTAAGCTAGATCCGAGAAGTATGATACTTCCTAGATGGCTATCAGTCCACTGTTTTAAACAAATTAATTCTGTAAACAAAGTAAATCCTATTGTTATTTTAAAATGATTTAGGTATCTCACTTAAAAACATAATAAGAAAACAGATCTAATCTAATAGGCTGAGCTAGAATAGAATCCACGGATCAAATGGTTGGTTTTGGGTTCCACAGGTCTGATAAAGGTCTTGAGTAGGTCACAGGTGAGTGAGGATAAGGTAAAATTAGGTGGGTATGTCTTTTTTTAAGGCTGTGTAGGAAAACACAGAGACCGGCATCGGTCAGGGGTGATTGACCGTGGTTACGTATAACTGGCACCGGTTACTATGAGATCTGGAAACGTCACAGAATGGGGTTTTTGGTGTCCTTTGTGATTGTACAAATGGATTTGGTTGGTCTGGATGAGGTATTGGGTGACTGGAATAGGATTTTGTGAGGTTTTGATGGGTCTATGGAGGTAAAAAGTGTTGGAGATTGTCAATAAGGAGCAAGATAAATAACGGGTGATAAAACGATGATCAAATGAAATAACTAGGAAAGTATGATGTTATACTTGGATTTCATTTCTGAAAGTCTGTGTGTGAAGGATGAAGGTACTGATGATGGGTTTGGAGGCTACAAGTGATCACTAACTGAAGAAAATATTCTGAATGGGCTGCATGCATGCTCCTCTTTGCTTAGATAGAACTGAACGTGGCTGGGATGGCTGTGCAAGAGAAGATGCTCAATCTCCTTCCTTGGATGTGAGTTCTTGCTGGAATTGGCTCTTTGAAGATGCGTTATCTTTTTGAGATCTTGTTCTTGCTCTTCAAATTTCTTGCTTCTTACTTCCAGTTCCAAGTTCCAACCTTGAGAATAAGGTTATTTTGGGTTAAAAGGGGTAACCGACGTCGATCAAGGTGGGATTTCCTAGGTTTACTAAACTTAGGGGAGATCCTCTTGATTTCCTCGTATCTTGTGTCATTATCCTGCTTATTAAACTAGGAGCTTCTTGTGAGCATGCAAGAATGTGGTTAGAGGGAATGTAGACATTGATTTTTAGAGTTTGGGTAAGTCTTAGTTAGTTATGGTAACTTGCTAAGAATAGGTCTTAGGTTGAGTTAGCTTGGTGAGATGTCTAAGTGAATTGTATGTGTGGATATTAGTTAAATTAAGATATTTAAATAATAAATATAGTGAGGATAAAACATTAATTTAATTAAATTAATATTAGTAGGGTGAAGGGGGTCATGGCTAGGTAGATGTGATGAAGGGTGCTTATTCATCGAGGGAGTAAAGGGGAGTGTAACCTACTTTTGGTGTCTATAGGGTCATTTAAAAATCTCTTGGGATTTGGAACTTTAAACGTCTGGCTTAGAAACGTAGAACTTCAGTTCTTTCATTGAGATGAATCCCTTTAGATGGTATTGGTGTGAGAATAGAATGGGATTTTCTTTTCCCGCGGATTGGAAGAAACCTACGTTTTGGTTGACTGTATATTTGGTACTAAGTCACCATTGTCTCTATTCGTGGTTGTGAAGTTTGTTTTTCTTTTACTCCTTTTCTATTATTTTTAGAACTATGACTAAAACATCTTCTGTATCTGGTGTTTGGGGTTCTTGCATCCCTCTTGGTTGTCTCTTTTAATGAAATCTGGGTTTTTTTTGAAAGATTGTGATATTACCTCTGACACTGAAATAGTTAGGTAGGATTCATTCTCTGTTTAGTTGTATAGATTTTTATTCTTTGAATCATGAAATTTTTTCTTTTTGTATTATTTGGTAATCCTATGTGAGACTTCCGTTTTGGGTTCGCAAAGTAATTCTAAACCTTATCGTTTATGGTATTGGGATACAATTCTCAACTGAAACAGTGAATAATACTTGATTTCTCTTTGTGAAGGAAAATATGTATATTCGTATTTCTTTTGAGATCATTTATGGTTTGGGCCTGTAGTATGCTTTCATCCTAAACTTGTTCAAACTGGAAATTCTTGTACAGTCGAAACACAATGATTTATCTTGAGTTCTTTCCATATTGAGTTACCATTCCACTATCCTTGGATAGGCTCAGTGTTTGAAATTTTCTGTACTCGATTCCATTTTGAAATAGTGATTTCTCTTAACTTGTTGGTCTACCTTGTTCGAATCATTGATGGAAATAGTGTTGAGAGCTAGTAGCCAGTAGAGTTTTGTTGTTAAGTACATTGATACTTATGGTTGACTGTTGTTGACTGGTCTTGTCTAGTTTATATGGAAAGGAGTAGGTTTGTCTCTTGTAATCTATGTCTTTTGAGAAGAACTTGAGTAGAGATTAACCCCTCTTCAGGGCTACTTTGTTTGGGAACATTGATTTCTATTACTGTTTGATAATTTCTTCATGGAAAGTTGGATTTGGAGTTGTAGTTGGACTATTCTGGTTTTCCTTACCTTCTTGTCTAGTTATGGAATTTTGTTTGGTGTATATTCTAATGATTGAATGTGCAATATTATCTTTCTAGAAAGGAATAGGTAACTCATGTTATGATCTGGTCTGTTTTTCAGATGTTATAGTTAGGGTAGGTTATATAACGGTTCTTTTTATTCCTTATTAATGATTTAGATGAATCATCCTTGAAGGAACCATATTTTATACAATTATTTTGACTCTTAGATGAGATATTTGTGGTATTCTATTAGGATATAATTATGAGTCAATGGATGGCAGGATATATTGTTTGTTTATAAGCCATTGATGGGGTTATTAGAACTTTAAGATCTTAGGTAGATATTGTTTATTATTTCTACATTTCTCTTTAAAGTTGATATAATTTTATTAATGTACTTCCTTTTTGTTTGATATCACTTTTGCTGATGTTATGATATTTTTATTGTCTCATTAAAGCAGATTTGCTTTAATGAAACAATTAGTGGAATGCACTTCATTTTAATGATTAGTGTTTATCATGCTTAGTTCATCGAACTGACCCGTGCTAGCTATTTTTGCAGATGGAAGACTTAAGTGGTAAAAGAAGGTAAAAACTTATATGATGCATTGAATGATATATGTATAATTCTTAGTAAATAATTATGATTATTATTTTGTTCAATTGTAAAAGAAAGTTTTGTGCTTTATTGTATAAAGGTTGTTGATATGCAGTATGCCTAGAGAGCATAGTCTTGTAAATTTTATAAGTTGTACTGATGAATTATGAGTTAAGCTTTATTTGCATGAGTTGTGAAAATTATCTCATAATTTATAAATAAGATGAAAGTTCCATCATGTTGATATTCTTTATATTATGTTATGCTTATCTTTTTATCTTTGATAAAATGGATAATGGGAATTAGTTCAATTTCCCCTATAATGAAGCAACTTGTTGAGTTGCATAATATGACGTGTCTATCTAAAACAATTTAACATAATAAGGTGATGCATAATGAACATGCATTAAGAAATATGGACATTGGGAATGATATATCCTAATACTTAAACATGTAGAGAAAGATTCTTTCTCTCTATCAATTGAATATAAACCTAAAAGGTTTGGAAGTATGATTATTATTTATTAGACTTCATTTAGTATGAAGTCTACTTTAATTAGTTATATGCGGTTGTTAAACCTTCTTGAAAGTTAAACTAATTTTTAAAGGAAACTTATGATAATGCTGTCCTATTTTGGTTAACTGCTGGTTAAAACGTGAAAACAAACATTGAAAACAACCATAAGTTTAACGAAGTTCTTCATAGACTAAATGAAAAAAAATTAGGAAAAAACTTATTGAGTGTTGGATTAGGGTTTAGCAAGGTTGCTATAATCAAGAAATAATCCAAAATAACAATGTATTAACAATCTCCTTGGGGTATGTATATCTCGATGAGGCAGCTTTTGTAGGATGTTGGCACACACCAACTGTGGGGCTGTACTTTCAAGAAGACTTGGGTATTCTTGAGAATACAACATTGTAGTTGACATGTGGCATCACCCTTCCCCGTTGATCATCCAAATCTACACACAATAGGAACTCAAACTTGAACTTAGTTTCTCTCTAGGTCAGGATAGTAGCATATTTAGGATAGGAATTAGCTTCCAATGGCTTAGGGTACATTGGCATATCTAGTTGACTTAGGTCAACCGAGTATGCCTGTTTACCCAAAGCCATTGTGAGTGTCTTCCTATAATAAGTTATGTTTCTATCTATGGCTAGGGTTATACCTGGGACAAGTGGACTGAAGGTAGTCAGTAAAGACCAATCATGATAATAGAAGAGTGAGGTGAAGGACGTATTCCAATATGAAAAGTATGCCATCTAGGAATAGTGACATACATAGTATGTTGTAAATATTTGGCCAAAGTATCACAAGATGATGGTTGTGTTGTCCTATGTCACCAAGTTTCAAACAATGTGATATCAGATGAATATTAGTAACATATATTTAGATATGTTATTTAAACAAATCACTCAGTACCCCGGTGTAGTGTAGGAAAACCAAGTATATGAAGTATACGATATGTATTCAATACGTAAGATAACATAAATAGATCGTTAGCTTACCGAGTTATGGAATGAATAGATTGGTGAATCACCGAGTCATCATAGCTATATATGGTTATCTATTAACATTCGATTGGCATGGAATGTTGTTCTAAATAATTATTTATTTAGAACAGTGAATATTATATATATATTTTTAAAAAATTCCCTTCTTTCTAAAGCCTTAAAATGGAGATGTTACAAAACTCCTTTCATGTCCTAGGAAGGTGCATCGTAGCACGTCACCTCTATATCCAAGATCCTACATGTGACTACCCATTATTAGTCATATTTTAACATTTTTTAAAAGGTCAAATGTGTAAGTGCCTTCACCATTTCAATTCCATCACATATGTATCAAATCTAGTATAAAACAATCATCTTAGGTTTTATTCTTAAGCATGATTAATACACATTTTGATAAACATTAAGCCACTTTAAAATCAATATCAAATAACACATCATATCTAAAACATAACTTTAACAAGTTGTTATCCCTATTGTATTGAAATCTACAAATATATCTATCATTGTATCAACATGTATCAATATTTATCATCATATCAACATCTGTCAATATCCACACAATATTGATAATATATCAGCATTAGACCATCGTGTTTCTTCCCTGATCACTGTCAGGACCCCCATCCAATCCTCGTAATCCCACCTTTGTGAAAACATGATTTTTTTCTTTTGACCTTGTCAAAATATCATCTTTCCATTGTTAAATTAATATGTCTATAGGAAATGAACCCTTTGGTTCCCCTATCACTTGAATTCTTAGCTTCATAAACCCACATTTGTGGCAACATCAATTTTTGGACCTTTGACCTCATCAAAACATCCTTTTTGTTTCCCATTTTTTTTCTTTAAATTCATATTTCTATAGGACACAAACCCTTTGGTTCCCCTATCACTTGACTTTCTGAAAGCACCCATTTTTTCTCTATACCTCGTCCTGGGGCATCATTCATCATCTCTCATCTTTCCATCCTTTCATAGTTTCATCTATCTCTTTCAAACTCAATATCAATTCTGTTTTAAGTCATCAATCCATAGTTTGAGGGGGATCACCTCACCATGTAATTCTATATCTCATATCCTTATCTATCACATCTCATTTTTGTCTTGTGGCTTTTCTAAAACCACTCAAAAAAGGGGGGAAAATGTAGACACCTAAAATTAGCACCGTTAATTCCCATGTCCACATCCACTAGCACCCCTTCAGTATCACATATTTATCATATTATACATTAAATACTTATCATAAGTCTTTTTTCTCCCCATTATATGTACTCCCCATGAATATCATTCTATAGCTATAACATCATATTTTACTCCTCTTAAAACAACCCAAAACCACTTAGAAACAAAAATCAAATCAAATAAAACAAATCAAAAACTTCTCAACCATTTAACAACATACATAACCCACACATCCTTCATCAAAATAAACAAAAAACCTCAATTTGGGAATTTTTGCAACCTTTTCCTATATTTCCCATATCTTCGGAGATTCTAACCAATCGTTGGTGATTCTCCTTCATTTACATAAATCCTATATAAACAAATTTTGGCCCTTCATTTTAGGTTAGCTAGGACATCGCTTCATGTTGCTCACTCTAGGAGAATTTTTTTTGTATATTATTTATATCATATCCCTCTCTGAGAATCAAAAATCATCATGACAACACTCAAAGCCATAATTATCTCTTCTTCAGCCTTTGGAGGTCATTCAAATGTCAAGGAGTCAATTCAAAAACCTTTGTGCATCTATGACCTCTTATTCTTAGGTAACATCACCCCCTTGTCTTCACTTAGCAAATCACACAAGGTAAGCACCTTTCCTTTTGTATTATTATCTTGTTTATTCATAATTTTCAACCATCAATAAAAATTATCATGTTTATTATTAGCCTGCACATTTTCACAACAATCACTAGAGATTCCCCTAATTTTTGATGATCGTCCCCAATCACCCGTGTGTGTATGATCACCTTAATCACTAGTGATCCCTGTCTGTTAGATCATTCAAGCCTAATTATCTTCCTTTATACATTCATATCCCATCATCTATCACTACTTTTCCTTTGCAGGTGTCTGTTAAACCCTATCAAGCTCCTTTGAGCCATCTATAAAACTTTATCAGTTATCTTAAACACATCTATTTATCATCTCACCTTTGTGAGTACACAGCCATCTACATCCTTACTCCTTTGATCCATTTTTTGATTCCTACACTCCCTTTGGATCATTTTTCACCATCATACCATCATATAGTTGTGGACCGCTTCAGTCTCTTTGCCTTTGTAGTGTTGGTTATATCATCTATTTTATCATTTTATCTTATCATTATCATATTGATTTCTTGAACGTAGATTGACATCCTTGCAAGGAATTCCATTGACATCCAAGGACTATCCTTTGCTAGGAAATATTCCATATATCTATCTAATCCCATATTTTTTGAGTGTCTAAGCATTGCAGGTAGTTTATCCCATTGGAAAGAATAATTTGTGCACACGCTTGGATCTGTTGACATCGGTCATCCATCAAATTCAGTATTCATTTTTGTGGGTATCGATAAACCCCTCCATCTTCCAAGTTCAGTTTTTTTTATTTCACGTCATTAATTTAAAGTAGGAAAGAAAAAATATCTCTAAATAATTAGCTTAGTATTTGACATGTTTGGATACTAGTTAACATAGTACTCTTATCCATTATCATCTCCTTATATATCATTACTTTTATTTCAGTTATTTCATGCATGCTTGTTTCATTTATTGTTGATATATACCTCTCCACATCTAACTACTAATATCTCATTATGGTTCCTTTCTCTATCTTGACCACGGGCCTTGTAAACCCTAGGTTGACCTAGTGTAGGGATTATTTCCCTTTCCATTTACGACCCTAGCACTCACTATAGCCCATGTAAGTCTATCCCCTTATATATTGGTATATGTGTGTTTCCTACTCAATTCCTCGATACCCTCATAGAACGGATGATTTAGGAGTGCATGTTATTAAGACATATTCTACCCCACATACAAAACCTACAAAATGAAATGAGAATCATTGGTTGAACTTTTTGTTAATTTTTTATATTGTTTTATGATCCTTGTTTGATTGCATATATTTCCTATTTATTTTAATTGATCTATAAAAATGTTTGGAGTTATTAGTTAATGAAATATTTGTTTCTCTCATTGACAGAACTAATTCCCTACTTTTCCCCTTATTTTCCTATACTTTTCACCTCTCATACTTGCAAACTCTTCCCTCTCTAATTTATTATTGGAGTTACAATAAGGGTGTTTCTTTACATTCCCTAGTATTTGACCACCCTTGAGATTGATTTAATATATATTGAATTGAATCTAATTTCAGAGTAAATAATGTGAAAAATGATAATATATAATAAATATAAAAGTGCTAAGTACTTAAGCAATGTAAACTCTAAGAAAATAAGAGAGATGGATGACATAGTTAGTTCCTGTGCAATTTCGAGGTCGTCAGGACTATGTATCTATTGGATCTGACTAGAAATGATGCAACAATGGATGACTGGGAGAAATGAGGCTCTATACTATGCAATCCCTTTTTATAATTGTGATAGTGTGTAGATATGATATCCCCTTTAAATTGACATCCATTATAATAGTGTGTATGTTATGTATATATATGAATCTCTTGTTTGAATTTAGACACTAGTGACAAAAAAGGCCGACTATGAACATGGGATAAGGATAATAAAAGTGAAAAAGCCAATAACAAATGTCAAAATGTGAAAAATATGTAAACATCATAGAATCTCCTAGAATGGAAACAAGCGCCTAGGTGTTAATGTCCAGAGTGGGCACTAGTGTCCTAGGATAAATGACGACATATGTGAGAAGATAAATAGATAAGGATCTTTTGACCTAACTAGAAGTGGATAAAAAATGACATATATGGAGGAGTTACAATAGGAAACAATCAAAGACATATATGGACAAGAGATAATTTCACCAATGAATACTTTTCTTAATTAAGATTCATGCATATAACAACATATTGGTGGCATATTAAAATAGTAGAATGTGTTTGATTTTGTGTCTACAGAGGTTAAAATTAGTGTACATAATTTTCAATTTTCAATAAATGGGAGCCACCCATCCTTAAGTGGATGGACCTAGTATTGAAAGCATTGATGAATCCTATATTTTTTCCTCGACAAAATATTTCACCAATAAGACATCATTTCAAGATCATAACCTAAATATAAAGTGATTTATCAATTGACTACCACCAATTTCAATGAATTAAAAGTGCATTACAGGATTTATAGCTAAAGGATTTATTCATCGTACTGTTTCACCCTATGGAGCACTAGTTATTTTAGTGGAAAAAAGGATGGAACACTTAGACTCTACAGTGACTACAGGATGTTGAACAAACCAATAATATAAAGTATTTATCCATTACCATACATTGATTATCTTTTCAATCAAATGCAAGGATAAAATGTAGTTTTAAAAATTGATTTGAGATCAAGGTATCATCAATTAAAGGTCAAAGAAAGTGATGTATCTAAGACAACTTTTTACACAAGGTATGGTCACTATGAGTTTTTAGTTCTTCCTTTTAGACTCACAAACACACCAGTAGATTTCATAAAGTTGAAAAATAGTGTGTTCAGAGACTATCTAGATGGATTTTTGTTAGTCTCATTAAATGACATATTGATCTATTCATAAAATGAAGAGAACATGTTTTTTATTAAAATATGGTATTATGAAGATTGAGACAACAGAGGATTTATGACAAGTTTTCAAAATTTTCTTCTTCCAAAAAACACGCACTAACTATGCCATATCATATTGGTAAAAGGAATTTCAATTGATCCAGATTATTTAATTTAAATATAATTAAATCTATGTTTCAAAGTAGCTTTTGTTCCTAATGATGTACAAATTATAATATACAATGAGACACAAGCAATAATAAATCAATGATATAAACCCTAAGTAAGAAGGAGAGATAGGAAGACTTAGTTGGTTTTTAAGCAAACATGAAGTGATCTGGGTAGGAAAAATTGTTAAACAAATTATAGGAAGTGGCATTAATGCTTACTGTAAATTCTAGAACTCAGAGATGGAGCAAGACAAGGGCGCCCATCAGAGGGAAAATGATTTTGGGTGTTGATGACTATATCTGGGAATTGGTGACCGTGTAAATGCTCACGAAGTGGTTTCTTTTTTGTTGTAAGGTTTTTGTTATTGATTCATGTTTCTCACTTCATATTTTCTCTTTGATTTCCAAAGGTACCTATAACCTGCAAAACAAAATAACTACTTGTAAATTTCCACAAACCACATCAAATCTAATAAACAATATTTAGAATGTGGATTTAGACTGACCCCGATGATCACCTAAAGAGTTAACTTATTACCGAGCGTTGCACTACATATCATACCCGATGTATTTATTATGTGTGTATAAATGGTGCCCTAGACTTGCCTTATGCAAGTTACATAGTGATAGCAGGCTATATCTAGAATGTAACAATGTATAGTATGTGTGGATGGAATAGAATAGATTTTCCCTCCTATGCAATGTATGTAGAAGTGATGCAACCCTTTTCCCTTGAATGAGTGTGATAGATGGATGTTTTTCATTCTCTTATGCCCTCGAATGTAAGCTTAGGTGATATTATGTAATGCTTAATGCTTTGTCCCTTATTTTGAAAACATAACTATATATCTATATGACTCCCTTGTTTGAATTTCGTAATTGAAAAATGAAAGGCTGACCCAAAGTAGTAAAGAAGAAAAGGGTTTCAAAAGGATAAGAAAAAAGGTAAAGAGGGATTGGAGCGCCCAGGGGGATAGGAGCTCCTAACACTAGTGTTCTAACTAGGTGAACTAGTGTCTGAGGCCATAGAAAGATAAAACCGTCAAATGCTAGCAAGAGTACAAGATGTATGAAGCCAATAAAAGTGAATAAGGAAAATCAAAAGGATAAAGGGAGTTTTCAATTAATACTATTCTTGCTTAGGAATCATATAAATGCTAACATGCTTTTAGGACCTAGAAATGTACCCAAGTGCATAGACTTTTTGTCTACGGTTTCCGACCCCAATTATCTCCGTAAAATATTCCTGAATTGCCTTAGAAAACTTCACTTCTCTCCCATAAAATTCCCAAATGGTTTGAATTTTCCTTGTAAGATTTATGGAGGATGTTTACCAGTGACAAAAGACCAAAAATAGCTCTTTTAAAGCTTTCACGAGCATTGTTCTTTCTTAAATCTCATTAGTTTCAAGAAGCAAGCTAGGTAAAATTATCTACACATGAAAAATACTTTAAAATAATGTTAGCATGTTACTTTTGACTATAATGAGGGTGATACAGCTTAAATTCTAGTCGAAGGAAAGGTTTAGATTGACCGGGAAAGGGAAATATAAAGTGTGGGTTTGGTTGTCATATCAAAATTATAAATTTTTCATGTTATACATTTAACATAAAAAAAAGTTGATTATGATATTAGATGATCAAAAAACTTATAGAAAGGTTATAAAACAATAATGAATGACAAGATGGTTTTGGTGTAGGATAAGAGAGTGATTATATGACAAGTGGGTAGATGGGAGGTTATATTGTGGATGTAAGATGGTAGAGTATAGGATTTTTTTTGGTTTGTTTGTTGTAAGAGGAGAATAGATGAATGATGAGGAAGTAGATGAGTTAGATTTTCGTGAATATAGTTGGATGATGAATGAATGATAAATTGGGTAGATTGTGTTTGGTGTTGGGTTTAATTTACAAAAGAATGAGTCTCACACAACACACAAACACTATCATGAAATCCACAAGCCCTATGCTATAGTAAAAAGGTATGCAACACAACTAATAGCCCACTAATACACCTCACATAAATTGGTCAATATATTGGTCCCATAACCATCACTTTACATGGTACAAAGTGAGTAGCTTTAGGAGTGTTGTGTTCCTTGCACTACTAATTGTTTGTGGTTGAAAGGCCTTACATTATGTTTTACAAGGATCATTAGGTTCATCCCCTATATACCTCGCAGTACGTGGGGCCAAAGTTTGTTTTACAAGGATAGTTTATGAATCCTAGGTATTGGGATGTGAAATCCCCTCATTTCATGCCACTCTTAAAATAAATGAATGTTAGAAAATAATGATAGCTTTCCTTGAATTTATATACCTCTCTGGAACACGAGGTGTGTCTTATTGCATGGTGATGAAATCCATGTCACAAGACTCCTAAGACTATGGTAAGTACGTGGGTATCAATTCCACATCACATTACCCCTAAAAAATAAAAAGGGAGGGATACTAGGATGCTTTTAATCAACAAGATCACCTCAGTGACACAAAGAGGGAGCATATGTAACCTAGATCTCGGTCAAAAAGTTACATGAAAAACAATATAATAATATATAAAATTAATCACACAAGAGCAATCAAGTTATGATCAAAATATAGTTTTGGTATATATTTTTGACTGATCGGAAAAGACCCGCAGTTAGTACTTTGAGATTGAAGCTAGATCTTCATCCAATTCAAAACCCTGAAGGTAAAAATGATGTTATAAAGATAAATTATGATCTTCATCCAACGAAAAACAATAATACAATATAGTCTTGTAAAAATGACATAATTAGTAAAAAAATTAAGAATTGGTTTTTCTAAATATGATACTTTTGCTTGTAAAATTGAGGTTAGCAATTACAACATGGATGAAAATAATTATGATAAATATTTACACAATTATGAGGTGGTTGTGATTGAATATGATGTGGCTTACTTGAAAGACTAAGGTTAGAAATTATGATGCTATGTAAAATGATTATGACATTTTTTAACGTACAATTATGAGACATATATGATCGATCACAACACCAAAGGTTTTTTTGAAAAATAGATAAAAATCTACAGAAAAACAAAACAAGAGATAAAATGATATTTTAGGTTAGATAAGATGATATTTACTAGCTATATCCGTTAACATGATAATCAAAAATTGAAAATATAAATTTTTATACCTTCTATTGCGAGTAATGATGCAATCTGAGATGATTACATCATGTTGAATAGTTATGTGAGATGATTACATAGTATGTAAAATCATGATGCAATTAATTTTGATTATGAAGCGGTTTAGGAAGACCTATTCAAATTTGACAAAAAAAATAAAACAAGCACATAAAATGTTAGTGTGATCGATTATAACGTTACTAGTAGTGATAAGAATTTGCACATAACACATAAATTATTATTCTTTTCAAAATTTCTCTTCATTTTGCACCTTTTAGAATATGATTTGTTTACAATATGTTTATGAGATTCTAACAATTAAAAAATAATGATTTAGTCCATGTGGGGGCCCCATCAGGCATGCTTAAAATGTGTACAAGTTTAATTCTAAGCATGAATCTTAAAATCCATGGAAACCATTAGAAATCAATCCTATAAATAAAGCACACACCTCAGATTGGGAAAATGAAGCAATAAAATCAAGATAACCAGTCTTAGTTGTGAGATTACCTCACTTTGCCTTATGAAAAATTATCCTATATATATATGGATATGGATGGTGATGGAGTTATTTGAAAAATGATTGTACCTTAAGGAAATTATTTGTTGTAGCTTTGGTAGCACTTCATTTCTATTGATTTGATGGCTCACAAATATGTAAGAGTAGGACCACAGTTATTTCATGAGGGTGGTGAGTTGTATTTTTATACAAAGTATTAGAGGGTGAGTATTAGTACAAGTTAGATGAAGATCAATGGTTGAAATCGATGAAGAACTTGGAAGATTCTATATTTAGAGGATTATTACTATGAATTTAACATTCATTGAAAGGTGATGGAAGATTAAATATGTGAAGATTATAGAGATAGAGAATTCTAGATTTTATTACGTATTAAGATATAATTAGATTAGGATAATGATGATGATTAGTTAAATGAATTGTAGGATAGACCATATGAGTAGGTGGGTAGGTAGTTAAGTAGGAATATTAAATTCCTATATATGTAAAGATGGGATTAGATGATGGGTTAGGAAATTAATTGTGATAAAGGGGATGTGTGGGATTTTATAGTGTTATAACTAATGAATGATAATTTAAGTAAATGATATTATGTTTTAAATTGTATAAAAATAGCTTCAAGTCTCTGAATAGTTTCTTCTTTACTTTTTCTAGCCTCCACACAATCATTCATGACCTTTCAATTCATATTTTAAACTAAATATTTTAGTATTGTTATTTAAAAGTTCTCTTAATACCTCATTTCTACTAGGAAACATTGTTATCTCCCCTCTTGCATTTCATTATAGTGATAATGAAATAGAATGTAATCACATGAATAATTGGGATCATCTTTGGATTGAATAAATCTACCATATACATGGTTTATCCAATCATCACCTTTTGGACCTACCGTGGTGTATTAACCTTTTAGCTAAAACTTCCAACTTGTGCATTGAGGCAGGAGTGTGCAAATTATCCTTTTAAGGTCTTCCAATTCCCTTTTTTTGGATTTGAAAATTTCTAGGGTTGAAGGTAGGTTTAATCCCAATCCATTTAAAAATGTTATCCTTATAGAAATATGTTGATCAGAGAAAACACTTAGTTAAACTTGCACATAGAGTCCGCGTGGAAGAATGGCATAGGAAAAAAAGTGCGAAGGTATAGGAAGGCGTCACGTTCATAGGTGTAGAGTAAGACTCTCAAGGACTTAGCCGATCAGAGATTGGTGTGTGGAGTACACAAAGAGATGCCGAGATTTTCGTGCCACTCTTCATGGAGATTTTGGAAGGACATTCAACTCACTCTTGCATGGGCATAAGTTAAGAATAGATCCATCACTTCAGTTAACTATCAACAATCTATAGATAGCATACTTGCATGTATGGCTATAATTGTAAAAAGGCATGTGGCTGTTATTAGCATGCGACCTATTTTTGGTAGAGTTAAGTGGTGAAGGGTTAGTTCCCCACCCTATATATATACAATGAATTACTTAGAGAATATAGAGACATACATAGAGATACGGATGGAACCATATGTTTGGAGGAATGGAAAAACATGTGTAAATGTATGACTGGATAATTGTAACTGATCCATGCACACATGCCTACTATTATATGAAGCTACTGTATTGTTGGAGATTCAATGAATAGATAAAGGAAATTGGCCGAACAAAGTGTGTGATGTGTTTTATCAATGCATGTTATTACTTTCATGATGATTTACCTTTAGCACTTATAGATCTGGTTGGGTATAAATGGTGAATGGATGGATTAGTTCCTAAAATATATGTTTACTGTTTTATCATACCATCATTCTGTTACTATAACTATTAAGAGGGACCCGGTACCTTTGCGCGCTTTCAGGTGAGCACTCAGCCTAGGCTGAGTGATGTGCCAACATAACTAGGTGTTAACTAACAATTCTAGGTTGCATCATTGGTTCCGTTTCCAGGGACCTCTTTTTCAGTTGTTTTAGAATGGTTTGCGATGAAGACATACCGGCTAACCTTGGTAAGAGTTGAAGAATGGATTTATGATCTGGAGGAAGAATATGCACGGAGGTTTGACAATGGATCCAAATTTAGCACATGTACTTGGGTAGAGCAGAATCTATATGACAGTTTATACGAAAGCTTCTTTGCTATCTTTCCAGTAGAATTGTATGAGTGGTTGACTGTGTATGCATCTAAGCAGAATTGGAGGTATCGCACGCTTGTTTGGACACAGGAAGGAATTTCAAACACTATATGATGTTGACCTAAGCTAGACTCACGCGTAGATACCTGGTTTTACGGTGTCCTAAATAGTTATATTTTAGAGTATTCAATTTCGACTTATTTATTCCCAGAGGTAGCAAAGTTCTAGTTTCTACGGTATCCTAAGAGGAACATATTTGCAAGGTATTCCACTGGCAATCAAAATACTAATGGTAACATTGAATTTGGAAGCTAAACCCATGCAAAACTAAAGAATCTCCACGTGTGGGGGCAGGAACATGATTGGTGAAAGATGGAAGAGCTAGCGGTAGCATGGCAATTAGGGAAGAAAGGTGGCTGAAGTATGATGAGGCACGCGAGAGGGAATTATGCAAGAGGCAATAAATTCTATTAGAATGGATGGTGTTGTGGAGAGAGATGGCTCATGAAGGATTTGAGGCTCATGGGGAGGAAGAAGAGCAAGAGCATCAAGAACTCCCCCATCTAGGGAAGCATGAAGAGAACCCTTCTTCATCCTCACATGGAAGCACCATCAGTAGATTTTTCCTGGGCCGCAGGTGCATGCATCTAAGCCAACCTGTTGACCTAGCCCTTGCACTTGGTTTTCTAGTAACTAGTACAGTAGGTAAAAGTAGTTTTAATTTAGTAAGTGAAATCAGGAAATAGGTCAGACATCAAGTACACCAATGGTAGCACAAACAGCTTCAATTCTTTGGGGGTACATTATCAGGCTCATCATTTGCATAGAATATGAGCGTGTCAAGTGTGGGAATCACCTCTGGAGCTGGGACCTACTTCCCAGACTATAGGGGTCCAATATAGTACCACTGTTGGGGCATAGGGAAGTGCATCCAAGGCCCTATTCCAAATTCTGGAGGAGGATCGGGTGGTATGGGTAGTTCTAGTTTTGGTGGTTCTGGTGGTATTGGAGGAAGAGGAAACCAAGGGGGTTCTGGGTTAGGTGGTCAAAGCCCGCAGCAACCCCAGAACATTTATATGGAGATGTTCCCTTCATCTCCTAGAATACAGAGGTATCGAGGATGCTACTGAATATGTTCATATGTGTGAAATATTATGGCACGCTAAAGGGTATTATGGCCCTACTGAATGCAAGGTAAGTCAATTTGCTACTACATTGCAGGGCGTGCACACAACTGGTATAGGAAGTTTGACCCTAATCAAACTCTTATTGACTATGCAGCATTGAAAGATGCTTTCTTAAAAGAGTTCCACATCCCTAGAGTTTGAGCAGAAGAGTATAAGCGCACTCAAGGATATAAAGAAAGGCACTACTGAAAGTGTACATGAGTATGATGCGTGATTTAAAACACTTCTATCTAAAATCTCTTATGACATTCATGCAAGTCAGCATGCACAATGGTTTTTGGGGACTGATTACACCCATTTCAGGAGAGAACTGTCACATAAGACTTATACCAATCCACACAAAGCATTGGAAGCAACTTTACGTGATGAAGCAGTTGGGAGTATTGACACTGGAGTTAGTCCATTTTTGGAAGCTTATCATAGTGGCTATGGAAAAATAGTTAGAGAAATTATCAGCAAACTCAGCTCATGAAATGTGCTTAGGGATATGGTGTATAGATTGTGAAGTGGAAGGGCACACTAAGGATAGTTTCCCTCACAAAACTGTACGTTCATTGTTATTAGAACTATGAGATTTTCCATTTGAACCATGATGCTAGTCACTGCCCCCTCCTACAACACATGATCAGGAAGAATGTATCCTCCTTTTGTAAAATTTGTAGGTCCACGACCCATGATACTGAGGATTGTTGGTTGATTGGTGAAATCCAGGATGCTATAGACATTGGAATATAATAGAAAAGTATAACAGATAATGCTAAGGGAAGGAATGAACATCAGGATCAAAATCATAATCAAACCCGCTATGACAGGAATGAGGGGCGTTTTGAAGGATGTCGTGGAAGGGGACATGGATATTGTGGTGGCTATGGAGGATGAGGCTGAGGTGTAGGAAGAGGATAATTCCCTTGTGGAACATGTTATACGCGTGGATATCCTGACCACTACAGAGGTGAATGCCCTCAAAATAATGCATGTTCTTTCTGTGGAATAACCATAGCTATGAAGAGTGCCCGAGACTTATATGAGCATCTGAGTAAGAAGCATAAACAAGAAAACAAAGGCACCAGGATGGTTAGAATCTAGTGCATGGTAGAAGACCAATGGATGCCAAAAATAACATAATGACCTGAGGCGTTGATAGTAAAGATTACTACATGTGCGAAAGCTATGCACGTGTAAGAGAGGTATTACACCAGAAACACACAATTACCAAGGAGGAGGTTTTCCATGCGAGGTACCCAGATCCTACTCATCATAAAGAAGTCTACCAAGATACCATGGAAGTGCTAAGGAATATTCAAGGTGAGATACAGTACCTAAAGGAGTAGAAGAAATCCTCGGAGATAGTTCAAACTCAGATATCGATGATCTGTGGGAGGTGTGTAAGATGTTGCGCTAGGAGAACATTATTCCACTGTTAGGAAGTTTGTTGAAAGGGAACACTTTATGCGCAAATATTGAGACTAGACTACAAATTCTGCATATAAATCTCCCCCTGATAGCATTGACTATGACAAAGGAATTACTCTGAATGCTATTGTGGATGGGTGTCTTTTGAGAAACATATTGATAGATATAGGTGTGGAAGTCAATGTACTTGACATTAGATGCATGGGTACAAATGGGGAGACCTCCATTGCAACCATCATCTAATGTTTTATTTATGGCAAACAGAAACTAAGGCCACTCCCATAGGAGTATTGAAAGATGAATCTATCACTATACAAGGGGCCAAGTTCACTGGGGATTTTGAGGTATTATCACTTGCAGAAGCAGACCAATTTTCCAGCCTTGCTTGGACACCCTTGGTGTTATGCAAATAATGTTGACTTGAGATTCAATAAGGGATATATCAGTTTTGAAAACAAGGAGGAAAGGGTTGTGATACCCTTAACAGATGGGAATTCTATGCCATATGTTGAGCCTCTAAGTGAGGAGGACTTAAACATAGTCTATTTACGCGCTATTCAGGACTCGGAGGTCAATGAGCCATCAAAGGAAGGAATCCTACATTGGGAGGATTCCCATTCTATTAGTGATACTAAGAGTATTACTTGTGAAAATTGGGCTCATGGTACATATGAATTGGTAAGGCACAAGGTGAAAAGCATGGCTACTGCAAGAGTAGATTTCACTCACTTCGAATGGATAGGAAGCACAATACCTTGGTATACAGGGATAGAAGATCTTCCTCCCTTTCTGAAGGTGATGGAAACACAATGGGTAGATATAATTACAAGGAGTGATATGTTAGTATACACACTGGGTGGGACAGTAACACGCTGGTGAATAGTCCACAAAGATAATCTTATAAACTGGGAAAATATTGGGAATAGCTTTGTCCACCAGGTTTATAAGAAACAATGCACCTACACAAATCTGCACTTATCATGGTGATCAACCTGTTCAACATCACATTCATTAGTGTGAGAGACTCTAGATAGCATGATAGGAAGCATTACCACCTTCAATCTAGGTGTATAGATTGTATTCCACACTCAAAGGATGTGCACATGTGTGGTATGTATATGTAGAATTACATAGGGAAATTGGGAATTGGTAGGAGTTGGCTACAGGTATGACCTCGACATTTGACTACTTCTCAACTCAACCTCCTGTAAAAGAGGCATTAAATTTTTCAACTTCTTAACTATGGGAGATAGTGCAAAGGTAGAAGAGAATATTCAAGAATTATTCGGTGAGATAGAGTTCAAAGCGTGTTTTGAAAGGGACAAGGAAATAGACTCCAAACTACTTGAGCACGCTTACCTTGAGAAAGAGAAAGGAAAGATGGTCTACATCGTGGATTGCAAGGAAGCTGAGAACCTAGATATTGAACATTCACATGGGGTGCATGAGGTCTTGGATAGTAAAGAAAAATAACCCATGAAGACAATAAAGGTGAATATAGGTTCGGAGGCTAAGCCTAAGGAGGCCATAATTGGAGACTACTAGTCAGACTCAGAGGTAGCAAAGATCATCGAGTTACTCAGGGATTATCAGGACTTATTCCCTTGAGGATATCATGAACTTAAAGGTGTGCATGAATCATTTTGGGAAATGAATATCAAACTCAAGGACAGTGCACAAACAGTTAGAAAGAGACCTTACAGAATGAATCCTAATTTGCATGAAAAGGTAAAAGAATAAATTGATAAAATGTTGAAATCTGGAATTATTAATCCCCTTGATGAGTTAGAGTGGGTTAGCCCAATGGTGATCAGTATCAAGAAGGACGGATGGATTAGGATATGTGTGGAATACATGGAGTTGAATGCTGCATGTGTCACATATCCATTCCCTATGCATTTCACTGAGGAAATACTAGAAGGAGTTGTAGGGTGTAAAATATATTCTTTCACATATGGATTTTCTGGTTGTCATCAGGTTAGGATCGCTCAAGAGAATCAAGAAAAGACAACATTTACTACTGAATGGGGTAGTTTTTCCTATACTGTGATGCCTTTGGATTGAAAAATGTGCCTGTTTTATTCTCGCGCATAGTTTTTTTGGTGTTCAAATATTTTATTCACAACTTCTTACAGGTTTATCTAGATGATTCGACATTATATGGGCTTGTGAAAGATCATTTTGACAACCTGCGCTTGATGTTTGAATGATGCAAACAATTGAGTATCTCTTTGAACATCAAGAAATGCATATTTTCTATGCCATTTGGGATACTATTAGGACATATAATCTGTAAGGAAGGTTTCCTAGTTGATCCAACCAAGGTTATAGTCATTTTAGGCTTGGAAGATGCCTACCAGTCAAAGTGAGGTGCGTGGATTTTTAGGTCATACAGGATATTACAGAAAGTTCATAAAAGGGTATGCCAAAATTTCTGTACACCCTTGGAAGAATTACTGAAGGGGAAAGGTACATTTTATTGGAAAGAACCGTAGTAGCATGCATTTGAGGTATTGAAAGAGAAACTTACTACCGCACCCATTCTGTGCTTTCCCTCATGGGATAAACCATTTCATGTGCATTTGGATGCTTTTGGTATGGCTATTGGTGTTGTGTTAGCTCAACCTAGTGAAGGTATTATTGATCATCCAATCTTTTTTGCTAGTAGGAAGCTGACTCCTGCTGAAAGGAATTATACAACTATAGAGCACGAAGCTTTGTCAATGATCTGTGTTGTACAAGTTTCGATAGTACTTATTAGCAACACCATTTTTATTTTATACAGATCATATGGAATTGAAGTACTTAGTCAACAAGCCCATATTACAGGGGTGCATATGTAAATGGGTGCTCTTATTTCAAGATTTTGACTTCACAGTTGTAATGAAGCTAGGAAAAATTAATTCTGGACCAGACCATTTATCTAGAATCAATTCAAGAAGAGGATGCATAGACAATTAAAGAAACAATGCTAGATGCACAGTTATACAGGTTAAAATGCATGCCCATGGAATTAGAAGACATTGCTATCTTTTTATGAATAGGTATGACACCAGAAGGAATGAAATCATTAGAAAATAAGCAGCTTGCTATACGCACGACACCTTTTTATGTTAATCAGTGGTGACCTCTACAAGCTAGGAAGAGATGAAGTATTATGCCATTATGTGTTAGAGCATGAGTGTAAGGATATCATGTAAGAAGCTCATGGTGGTATTGAAGGAGGCAATTATGCAAGTGATGTGACTACCTGGAAGATCTTAATTGGTGGATTATAGTGGGAGACATTATATAAAGACTGTAAATACTATTGTAAGGCATGCAATCATTGTCAGCGCCTAGGAAAACTAGGGCAAAGAGATGAGATTCCTTTGAGAACCGATTACTAGTTCCAAACCATTTGAGAAATGGTCCATTGACTTTGTAGGACTTATTTTGCTAGCCACGTGTATGACTAGATCATGTTATATCAATACTTAAACAGATTATCTCACACGGTGGGCAGAAGCAGCACCTATGAAAGACTGCATGGTAGCTAGGTTTCTATGGGAGAATGTTCTTACATGATATGGATGTCCCTTTAAGCTTGACAAGTGATAGAGGTACACACTTTTTGAATGAGACAATTAGGATCTTATTAGATGAGTTTATGGTTACACACCATAAAACTACACCTTACCATCCTCAAGAAAATGGAACTGCTAAGGCTTTCAACAAAATTTTGGGCCAGTCTTTGACAAAAAAATGTGATGTTGGATGAAAAGATTGGGATGAAAAATTTTCAGTTGTGCTTTGGGCATATAGAAAAACTTACAAGAGATTAAACAAGGCCACACCATTTTAGTTGGTGTTTGGCGTAGAAGTTATTCTTCCTATAGAATTTATGTTACCTTCTTTGTGCATTGCACGTGCTGGAGGTCTAGCTGATGAACAGGATTTAGAAGAATGTATTGCAAAGATGATTCAGCTGGATGAGTGTCGTGTAATAGCACGATGGATTCAGAAGTAGGAAAAGGCCGAGGTAGAAGGCATGGACATGACAGAAAAATAAGGGATACGAAGTTTGAGATTGGACAAATAGTACTTCTTTATGACTGAAAGTTCTTGTGCTATCCAGGTAAGCTCAAAATACATTGGTTGGGGCCGTATATTATCACTTCTATACTTGACTCAGCTGCTTTCTAGTTAGAAGCACTTGATGGAACATGGCTACTCGGTTACTTTAATGGGAGTAGGCTGAAGCTCTACTATAAATAAGTCTTCTTGGTGTTTGCAATAAGGTAGTATTTCCATTTATTTTAGGTTTTCAATTATGTATTTACTTAATGTATTTCCTTCATTGTCGCTATGCTTTGTCAATTTAGTTGTTGTTAGTGTAATAAGTGTGCTTGCACGCATGAAGCTAATTACTATATGAAGAATGTTTATGCGTAGAGGAATGCACATACTTTTAGTGTGGGGTGGTTGTAGTGACCCAAGAAAAAGATAAAAAAAGACTGAGGTAATTCAAAGACGAAAGGAATAAGCTGCTACGGGTGTGCTTTAAGTCACAATAAGATTACTTCTCAAAAAGTGACCAAGGATGGAGAGGGATGAAGGAATAGTATAATGCGAGGTAAGTGGAGGCCATGTTAACTACTAGGATAAGGTGTAGAGATGAGGTACTTGGGTGCAGGAGCGCGTGCTGAAGAGAAGTTTGTAACAAGAGGGTAGGAAGGCATGCTATAAGGTTATAGCTGGGCATGAATTTGTACCACGTGGAATGAATAGATTTGGTCAATAAATGAAGGGACATTTGTTAGGTGAGGAGTAATAAATGAATCAAAATTTGAAAAAATTATATAAGGAATGCGGATTCATTTTTATCATTGGAACAAAGAGTATTCGTGAGAAGAGCCAAGGGCGAAGAGCCGAGTGATTACATTAAGGTGCGAAGGGTGTGAAACCAAGAGTGACAACCAGATTTTTGCTATAAGAAGCTTACGTCCCCAATAGTGAAGGGTTTGAGTGAAGCAAGGAGACAAATAAGAGTTAGGTTATGTAGTTTCTACCTAGGGAATAATTGAATCAAGCTAGGGTTTGATTCACAGAGTCGCAGAGTTGAAGAAGATACCAATTATAAGGTAGAAATGGCACCAAAGAAGGCATCTGCAGTAGCAGCAAAAGAAAAGAAGAAGGTGCTCATTGAGGAAGAAGAGATGGCAGCCTGAAAGCCATTTTTCGGAGATGCAATACCTTGAAGGAGTCATTGTCGGCCAAGAATGGGATTGACCCATTAGAAAAAGCAAAGTGAGTGAATATAATCATAGGATGTCAAAAAACAAAAAGGAGCTTGATTCCTTTCTTATGGATAGAACAAAAAAATGCACATCAGATGACATGCCAGTATATGACGATGTGGGTGAAAAAACTTTTGAAAAGAATTGGGGTATATCAGTTGTATGAGCTGCCATATTTGGGGAAGTATGAGCCCTTATACCAGTAGCTCATGAGCAGGGTACATGAAGACTTCTTCTAATTTGCAGGATGCAGAGTTAGAATTTCATCTGCACTTGTCTCATCAATGACAGGTCTAAAGGCCACAAGGTAAGACATAAGAGGTGATCTTGCAGATAAAGCCACAATATTACAGTCCAAACATGAGTTGGGATACCTAAAGGGTCCATGCAGAATGGACATAGATAAGTTGAAGAATTGTCCAATTGTATAAGTTGTAGCACACCTTGTCACCAAGTTAAATGATCAAGAATGGTGGTTGCAGGTAAACACTATGTAGTTGCATGTGGCGCAAAAGATGTCGAAAGGGATGATCTAGAACATTACAGACTATATTGTAGAGTAGATAGTCGAAGAGGCACACACAGGGGGAAAGATCAGATTTAGGGGTTGTTCTAACTATCAATGATCTTCATGGAGATTGGAGTACCAGATGGACCAAAGGAGAAAATATGGGAATACCCCATGGAAAACATGTCCCCAGCTGAAAGATTCAGCAAATACATATACAAGGGGGCCATGATAGATGAAGTAAAGAAAAGGGAGGAGAAGTGGTATGACAGGATCCTCATGGAATCTTGGGGGGGGGGGGGAATAATTGTGCATTCCAAAATACCTATCTAGTAGTGGTAAGAAAACAAGTTTAGTTTTTTGTATACCAGCATTTATACATTGTGCATTTTCCAATGAAGGACGGAATCTAGAGCCCTTAGTGCAAGTTACCTTACACATTCGCTGCGAGGCATTTTCAAGAATTAGTTAATAGATTTACCGATACACAGACTAATCTTCAATGTAGATAAGGTAGACTGTGACTACCATACATTGAGGAAGAAGTATGTATATCCTAACAGAAGCACCTATACGGAGAGAATCATTTCAAAGGTTCTAAACATCAAACCGATAAGCTTGGCTATAGTAGATGTGGGGTAGCATTGGTATATCTCCAGTTGAATCCAAAAATGGAGAATAAAAAATATGTGGAAGGTGAGTTCACACTTCTAGTACCACCAAAAGGGAAACATATAATGGAGAATATCCCAGCACCTAAGCTCTCAGAGAAAATTGAAGTGCAGGATGAGGAGGAGGAGAGCAAAGATAGTGGTGGTTTAGAGCATAGGGGTAGGAGACATCCTATAAGTCAGAGTGAAGATGAGCGTGTTGTTACACCACCTCAGCCACAAGAAGGGGATGAAGAGGACTTAAATGTGGTCTAAGTGGAGCACAAGTTTAAAAGATTATTCAGGAGAACAAGGACCCAAGGTGCTACTCCAACCACTATGCGCAAATCACCCAAACTCTCCCCACAAAAAGAAGCGACCACGTACAGAATGAGGAAGCTGAAGTTGAACGAGGAGGTAGAAGAGTCAAAGGAGAGTGTGCCTACATCTCCTACACTTCCATAGCACACAAAAGGAAAGGATGAGGTGTCAAAGGAGAAGGAAGTAAAAGGTAAAGGACCATAGGAAACAGTTGCAGAAGATATTTAGGACATGGAGACGCAAGTCCCAAATTTGGGGGCTAGAGTTCCTAAACAACAAAGGTCTAGGAGGAAAAGTAGGGAGAACATTCCACTAGCCATGTGGTATGCATAGGATGTAGGAAAGATTATCTGTGCCCACTTCCATAGCACAATAGCGCAGAAGGATCTATTCAACTGGGAGTTGATGGATAAGGATATGTTGACTGTGCAAACTAGAAAGCAACTATCATGGTCAATGCATACCCACATGGATGAGCCTAAATTTGATGTGTGTGAAGATTAATGTGTTTTGAGGTGGTTAAAGAAGGCACCCCAGGATAGACACATGATAGTAAATCCTACTGTCATGTTAGATGAGCAGGTCAGCAATGCACTGGTAAAAGTTTCTGCGGAGGTGGCTAGAAGAAACATGGAGAAATCTGCCACAGTCAAAGTACTACGTGAATATCTGAAGACAAAGGATGTAGACTACTCTCATTGTCTAAAATCACACAAGGATTCTGCGTGGGATAGAAGGCCAAGATCAAAGGCATGGAAGGCAAGTTCAGATTTCAAGACTTAGTCGATTTTGGGCATAGAGACCTATTTTTAGAAGATGGCATGTGAAATACATCAACTATGCATAGATGTGCGTGCCATACATTATCTATATTTGGAGAAGTGGTTCAAAGCGTCTATACATGGAGGCAAGCTAAGAATAGAATTAACACTTTGGATAACTGCAAGAGAACTATAGATAGTGCACTTGCATGTGTGGCTATAATTATAAATGGTGTGTGGCTATCAATAGCATGTGACCTATTTCTAGAGTAGTTAAGTGGTGAACAGAAAGTCCCCACCCTATATATATATATATATATATATATATATATATATATATATATATATATATATATGATGTTAGGTGCATAATAAAGAGAGATCACAGAGAGCGGTGTATGTATGATTCTAGACGTATGAATGTGTGTATCAAATCCATACACACCTTGATATAAATTGATAGTACTGTAAGGATCTTCTATATTTATTAATAGATGGAAGATATTGGTTGAATCTAAGTGTCATTCTGTGGTGCATGTTATTAATTCAATAATGATTATTGTTTAAGCTTGTTCTTTCGTCAATATGTGTGTGTCTTGCATTGTAGAATGATGGATTAGTTATAAATCTATATGTTTTTGTCTTCATCATGTTATAACAACCCTAAAGAGGGACTTGGTACCTTTGTGCACTTTGGGTTAGCACTTAACCTAGGTTGAGTAATGTGCCAGCATGACTAGGTGTTATCTTGCAAATTCCAGGTTGCATCAATATTTCAAAGTAACTATCATTCCTAATGATGTACAAATGCTAATATATAATGAGACACAAGCAATAAGCAAGAAATGATGTAAAAACCTAAGCAAGAATGAGAGATAGGAAGACTTATCTGGTTTTCGAGTGAACACGAAGTGATCTGGGTAGGTAAAGTGCTAAACATATTGTAGGAAGTATCTTTAACGCTTATTAAAAAAATTTGAGCTCAAAGAAGGATCAAGACATGGGTGCCCACAGGATGGAAGAGGAGCTTGGGCACTGGCAACTATATTTGGGCACTAGTGACCGTGTAAATTCTCAGGAACTAGTTTCTTCTATGTCATAAGGGTCTTGTTATTGATTCATGTATGTCACTTGATATTCGCTCTTTGATTTATGAAGGTACTTGTAACCTTTGAAACCAAATAACTACCTGATAACACCCTAAAATTTCATAATATGACTAACTAGAAAAGGCTAACACCATAATATCCTAGAGCCAATATCAAGCTTAAGAAGAAATATTGTGATCAAATCTTAAAATCATGCATCAATTAAAACTAAATGAAATCAAACATTTAATCTACAAGCACCCTTACTATGTGAGATGATTACTAATTAACATAGAGCTAATTAGATCTAAGGGAAATCAAATTATGTTTTTTCTACTCCACAAATGGTGAGAGGATCTCTATAAAAATGGCGACAAGGCCATATTAGATATCCCTCTACTAACCAACAAGAATATTGGATGGAAATATTGAGAAAGCTAATCCAAGAAGGAAGTAAGGCTCTTAATCATATTTGTTATATGATATAATAATAAAATTATGGCGTAAAGTATGAAGGTATGTGCTTATTCCTTTTTATAGATTTCTATTTGGAGAAGGTTTGCATCTTAGTGCATGTGAGACTAAAAAGGATAAAGTAGATTAAGGGTTTCTAATCATGATTAGTGAATTAACAAGTGATTAGCATGTGAGGATCCTTAATTAACCACTTAGGGTCAATTAAGGAACTTTGATAAGATTTTGAATCCTTTTGAGATGTCTTAGAGAGAAAAGGGGTGATTTTGAATGGTTGGAAGAAGGTTTTTAACCAATAATATAGTTTATTGATCAAAACAAGGGTTAATAGTCAATAGGCATTCAGAATGTGATGGAGGTTTAGTTAATCAACAAAGTTTCGTTGATTAACCAAAATAGAGGGAAACATTAGTTAATTAGTGAAAATCATTTATTATAATGGAAATGGTAAGAATGAGGGTAATTATTATGCTTTTAGCAAAAAAATGCATGAGCGGAATTTAGGTGTCTACATTTTCCCATGTTTGAGGTGAAGTAAGTAATGTCACTTAAAACATAGTAGACAAGCATATACAAGTAAATTTTCAAAGAAAAATTAGTATAATGAAGGATGCCCCCTCGAGTGTCGATGGGGTGACAGAAGAAGTCAATCGATGATCGAAAATATGATCGAAACAGATAGAAGAAATAGAATAGGGATAAAAAGAATTTTTTAGAGCCCCAGGTGTTTTTAGATAAAAAATAAATAGTGATAAGACATGATAGTGAAGAATAGAGGAATAAATTTTATGTCCAATCTTTCAATAAGAAACTTTGTTTCATCATGTTGCCCCTATAACCTAAATCATCAGCCCTTATTAAAATAAACAAAAGTGTAAAATAACATGAAAACCTATATTATTAACATTTGTTCATTGCTAACAATGCGTAACTCCATGCAACATACATAATGTAATGAAATATGAGAAATTAAATGAACTAACCTAAGAGAGAAACAAATACAGTCACACATACTCAAGCAAACAACCTTCAAGAAAGTTACACTAATGTTTTTGCTATCAAGCTTCACTTCCCGAATGTTTGTGTTTTAATGAAAAGGGTTAAAAATGGTGCCCTAAGAAAGGATACATGTGAGGGGAATAAAAGAGGACATAAATAGTCCCATGAAAATCATTTTTGCACTATGACACAGTCTCTGGCAACTTGAGTACCAATATAGTAAACAAGTCAGCTTTGTTAATGGAGATAAATCACAATGATATGTGAGTCGTTTGAGACAAGAACAAGTAAGAACCTAAGAAATATGTTTTTTAGGAAAAATTTTGATGTTCAAGGAAAATGCATTCAATACAAGATTCCATTGTGTACATGCCATTTACCAATTTTTGAAAAAAAATTGAATTTTTACAAAAAAAAATTATTTTTAATGATTTTTACCATGTTTTTGGATTTTTGAAAAAAATTGAATTTTGTGGTTTTTTTTATTTTATGGAACGAAATGATGTATAAAATTTTAAAAACTCATATGACATTGTCAAAAATCATTGTAAGGAAAAAATATGCCTCATGTAGCAGAAAGGGTCACTGGGAAGTAAAAATATGCCCTAACGTAGCAAAAATGTGCTAAAAATGATTATGTATTAAAAATAATCATTGCGACAAGTGCTAGAAGAAATTAGAAAAACCATGATGGTCCCAAAGTGCTTAGAGAGTGAGAAACACGACACGGGGGTTAAAACTGGTATATAAACCATACCAATGGGGGTAAAAACCATTGCGGTTAATTTATTTGATACCAACCTTTACCTTTTTTACTAGAAATTTTTCTCTACCTGGGAGAGGAATGGTGAGGGGTTATAACCACAGGCATCGTGAAAACTGAGTCTGAGACTAAATAAGGCTTCCTAGGGATGGCCATCAGGTACACAAAGTAGAAATTTTGATGTTACAGTACACACCTAAATTCGGCATAAATGCCCCTAATCACCCACTTGTGCATATTTTTTTATTTCATCCCCTTTATTTAAATTAACGCCCATTTATCCTATCATTTTCTAATCCTCATGAATCAACCTTTATTAATTAATCCCCATTAATTAATTAATTAATCATTTAATCTTTATTAATTCACATTAATTAATTAATTCCCTTTCATTAATTAATTAATTATCCACATCCACCTGCCCTAATCAAACCTTTTATTTAGGATATTTTAATTCTAAATATACATACCCATGTTTTTCTATGCTTTTTCTAACCTATATTTATCCCCCAACTCATCCATATCACATCCCTTCCCACCTATTTTCTTTAAAGCAACTTTTTCACTCATCAAAACACAAAATCCCAATCAAAAACACAAAAAATTTCCCATTTGGGAAATTTCCCCACAATCGGCGACGACCTAGCCTAGTTGTCATCAACCCTATAAAATCCAATCCTTCCTTTTCCATAACCATCAGATGCATGCACACATATGAGCTCTCTTGCAACCTACAAAATTTATTTCTTACCTAAGCATTCTTACAACGGTTCTAGATCTCCTAGACATCATTTCATCAATCATATTCATCTTTCATGAGACTTATCGGTATATTTGTATTACTTTATTAAGTTTTTATCAGATTATCTTTATATTTATTATGTTTAATCTTTTGCAGGTTTAGATCAATTTCAGTAATACTCACAACTTCTCTAGTAACCTTCTCTTTTAGTTTATTTTTTTACAGGCCACCTTTTCATCCATCCATCCCTGGCCTTATCACAATCTGCTATAGTCACCACCGACCTAGATCTAGTTGGCGTAGACCCAGTTTGGTCATTGTCGACCTAGTCTGATCTTCATCGGCCTAGTCCAATCGGTGTCGACCCAATCCAATCGGTGTTAACCCAATCCAATCGGTGTTGACCTAACCCATCTTCTAAATCCAGGTCAAGACATTTAAGAGCTTGCAATTTTTTTACAGGTTCTTTTCATCTAATCCAGTCACCATCAATTTGCATATGCATAGTCTAGGTCATCATCGACCCAGACCAGGTAACATTTAATTTATATTTATTAAATATGTATCTAGATCAGATCTCAATTACTTTCAGATTCTATATTTCTTTAGTTTCTACATGCTATCAAATTATCCATCACTTATATCATTTTTATCTTTAAAATGGGGGTTGACATCCACCAAGGATGATCTATAGGGATCCAAAAATACACACCACTTCATCTATTCCATCAGCACCAAGAAGGAGAAATAAGAAAAGTGAAAAGAAATGAGGTAAATGGAGGTTCTGGACATAACTACTACTCTGTTCAGAGCAAAATTTTCAGAACCACCACTCTGTGTAGAGTGGCAGTTTCAAAACCATTGCCCTACAGGGTGGTGGTCTTGAAATTTCCAGTCTGCGCAAGGTGACTGGTCCTAAAACTTTCGAACAAAAAAGAAGAATGGAACATGAGTGGACGAGTTCTTGAAGCGCCCAGCCGTGTCTCTTCCCTTCCATGCCCTTTCAAATCCTCCAGTGCATGGGAGGACATGAGAAGGACTATAAATACATGGAAGGAGCAAGAGAATAGACATTCTAAGGTGAATCAAACATTCAAAGATCCAGAGAGATCGAGAAGTAGAGTTTAATGAGAGTAGTGAGCCATATCTTCAATGTTGGAATGGAATTGTAAGAGCAAGGTGTAGAAACAGAGAAAGCAAGTAATTGGAGAGAAGGTTTACACTATTACTTCTTTTCATACTTATTGTAATCTGTAACTGTCTTTGTTAGACCAATAAAAGTGGGAAGAAAGAGAAGTTTCCCTTCCCGAATGGTTTTCCTCCTTGGAGGTTTCCAGGATAAAATTGTTGGTGTTGAAGTTTCAATTATTTCCTTCTCTAAAAATTCCTTTCTATAGCACTAGATAATTAGTCATGAAGCTCTAAATTTCAAGCAAATCTGTTATTTTCCATAGTTGAAAGTAGAACATCATAATTTTTTGATTCGTAGAGTTCCAAAGTAGAAGTTTACGGATCATTTTGGTATCAGAGCTGATTATATATCCAGGACTATGGCATTTGAATCTTTCTTGTTATTTTGTATGACAATAACAAGGTCCAAAGTTGAATAATTTTTACCTTGCAAGATAGATATTTCTATAAAGAATTGGAAATAGAGAATTTGAGCTCAAATGGAGGAAGAGAACTTGGTCCATAGAGTCGAGATGTTAGAGACCATGATGGATAGATTGCATAGGAAACAAGAAGAGCTTTCAGATCTGTAAAATATGGCTTCATTTAAGTAAGATTCCATGGACTCGATGGTTCAAGCACTAGCCAAAAAGTTTGGTATCAAAAAGAGCCATGCAGAGGAAGAATGGGAAGAGCATGAAGAGACACCAGTTGTAAGTGAAAAGGTAAAATTTGCACATACACCTTTTAAAGTTGAAACAAAAGTGGAAATAAAGAATTTTTAAGGAAAAGTAGATGCAGATTACTAGATAAATGGCTAAAATAGTTATAAGTCTATTTTAGTGTGCATAATGTCACTAAGGCACAAAGGGTCACCTTTGCACGTCTCAAAATGGAAGTTCATGCTCTTGTTTGGTGGGAACCCCATCTAGCCACTTGTGAGAAGAAAAAACGTCCTATTGTCAGTACTTAGAAGGGTTTTAAAGAATTTATTAGAGCTAACTTCTATCCTATTGGCCATAATACTAACATGATGATTATATGGTAGTACTTTAGACAGGGCAGCGGTCAAAGCATGCAAGACTACACTATGGATTTTCAGAGACAAGCCATGTTGCTTAATATGGACTTGGAGGATGAGGACATTTTGACCAAGTATATGGGAGGACTTCACAATCACCTTCAAAGGAAGGTAATCTCCATGAAGCCCAAGGATCTCAATGAAGCTTGTGTACAAGCATACTACATTGATGATGAGAAGAAGCAAGGAGAAATAGAGCCAAAGGGATACTAGTCAATAGAATAGTAGGAAAAAGAACAAGGGAAGACAAGTAGCAAAGGTAAATGGAAAGGTAAACATGCCACTACTACTTTGCATACTTGTAAAGATCCTAATAATTTCTATAAGAATTGTGATGTAAATGGACATATTGATGCTACATGTTGGAAGTTGCATCCGGAATTTCACCCAAGGTACCAAACCAAGAATTACAGGAAATCCATGGCCACTGTGAAGACAGAAAGAGAGGTGGAAATTGAGGATGATTCAGATGTAGACGAGAGGCTGGCATGCATGGCCACTAACATGTATGGGGTAGAAAAAAAAGAAGATATGAGTAAGCTATTTCAAATCAGAATCCAAATCAAGAAGACTAAGGTAAACGCTTTAGTAGAATCTGGTTCTCAGTTAAATTTGATTTCTGATGAGGTTGTAGAGCAACTTGGCCTAGAGACTTACACACATCCACATCCATACCCACTAGGATGGGTGAAGAAGGGTGTAGAAATACAAGTTACAAGGAAGTGTAAGTTTCAGTTTGGGATAAATACCCAATACATAGATGTATTAGAGGCTGATATTATTCCACTTGATGCATTTGATGTTTTCTTCAGAAGTCCTTACTTGTATATCAAGGATGTTATGTTCACAAGGAGGGATAACCGGTTTAGATGGGTCAAGGATGGAGTCAGTATTAACATTCAAGCACACCAGAGAAAGTCAAAGCAAGCTATGGTAAGTTCCAGCCAAGCACCAAGACTTTTTTAGGAAAATCATCAATTTTGTTTGCTTTCATTGGAAGAAAATAAAAATGGACATCAGAGTATGGATGTTGCTGACCAAAGGATAGAGAATTTGGATAACACTTGTCAGTTTTTGCAAAAGAAACCACCACAAGAACTAGTCATTCAAGGATAAAAAAAAAACTTCCGCTATGCAGTCACCGTATCTACATACGGATTCACTGGACCTGACAGTGGGGTAGCAAGAAGAAGAGGAGATACAAGGAATGGTGGTGACTATAGCAGCAATGTACTTGGATAGGATTTGGCCAATCCATCTCAAGAGACAAATACAAGAAAGGACTAAACCACTACAATATGGGACCTTCGCCATACTTGAGCAGGTTAGAGAAGAAATATTTAGGCCATACTTCATGCAGATGCACACAATACTAATTTGTAAGAGTCCGCATCCACTAATGCCATATATGCATGACAAAGAAGGAAATATAAAGAAGTTACCTTCCAAAGAGAATTGTACTCAAGGCATATCAGAGGAGGATGTAGCACTGGAAACCAGAGATCCACAGGAGTCTTGGTAGGTTGGATGAGAGAAGACACCAAGGAAGACCCAGTGGTACTCAAAGGAGTACGAGAGGAAGATGATTCCTCTACCACTCCACCACTAAGATTTTCATGGGACCAAAAGCCTCCTAAGTAGGGGACGTATGATCCATAGGGATCCAGAAAAACACACCACTTCATCAGTTCCATCAGCACCAAGAAGGAGAAATAAGAAAAGTGAAAAGAAATGAGGTAAACAGAGGTTCTTGACATAATTGCTACTCTGTGCAGAATGGTAGTTTCAGAACCACCAATTTGTATAGAGTGGCAGTTTCAAAACCACCACCCTACAGGGTGATGGTCCTAAAACCACTGGTCTGTGTAGAGTAGTGTTCCTGAAACTTTCGAATAGAAAAGAAGATTGGAATGCGAGTGGACGCGTTCTTGAAGCACTCATCCGTGTCTCTTCCCTTCCATGCTCTTTCACATCCTCCAATGCATGGGAGGACATGGGAAGGCCTATAAATACATGGAAGGAGCAAGAGAATAGACATTGAAAGGTGAATCAAACATTCGAAGATCCAGAGAGATCGAGAAGCAAAGTTTAGTGAGAGCATTGAGCCAGATCTTCAGTGCTGGAATGGAATTATAAGAGCAAGGTGTAGAAATAGAGCAAGCAAGTAATTGGAGAGAAGGTTTACACTGTTACTTCTTTTCATACTTATTGTAATATGTAATTGTCTATGTTAGACCAATAAAAGTGGGAAGAAAGAGCAGTTTCCCTTCTTGACTAGTTTTCCTCCTTGGAGGTTTCTAGGATAAAATTTTTGGTGTTGAAGTTTGAATTATTTCCTTCTCTACAATTTCCTTTCTATATCACTAGATAATCAGTCATGAAGCTCTAAATTTCAAGCAAATCTATCATTTTCAGAAGTTGAAAGTAGAAAAACATAAATGTGTGATTCGTAGAGTTTTAAAGTAGAAGTTTACATATCAAAGGAAGATAATCACTTCTTAGAGCTAGCATTATTCAGGAAACCCCCACATAAATCCATCTAATCAATCTCGTTTCAGTTTATTTTATTTTTAGGTTATCTACTACATTGAGGATCCATCATTCACTTTTCACCTGTATCCATCAAATCACATTTGAGGTACCTTAAACCCTCCATCATTCCAGGTTTTCTAGTTTCTTTAGTATTTATATCATTGATTAAAAAGGAATGAAAAATAGTTAAGCATTCTTGGCACGCCCGGTGGGACCACCCTTTATGTGATCCCTTTTTTTTATATTTTATGTTTCTTCTATCTTCTATTAACACTACAACATGAGGCCCTACTTCTTGCTTTCTCATGTTGGTTTAGCTACTTGGATGGCTCTTTTCTCAAAGTTCAGATAAAAAGGAAAATATTTATCCACTTATTCCTCATTTTTACCCTTATTTTCTCTATTTTGCATCGTATTTCCCTTTGCTGTGTGTGTCCTCATCGAAAGATCACATTTGGATTTGGTTTTAAAAAGAACCTTTCTTTTCTGCATCCTTCTTGATCACATAGCTTAAGTAGGGGTTTAACTTGTTATATATCACAATCCTCACACACAATCCAAAACTCACAAATCAAATTAACACATCAAAACAACACCATACTTGACAACCTGATTAGGATTTCATCACTAAACAGGAAACCACTCGAGACTTCCCTAGCCAAAAAAAACCTGAAAATGGACATAGACTACCTTTTCTTAGGCACCTTTGTTATCCTTTTTTTTCTTTTCACATCTCGTAATTAATCATGATGATAAGAAACTTCTTGTTTGACTTATTTTTTAAAAAATTACACAAACAAATGTTTATCTATTTCATTCCCATTATCACCCTTTCTCAAATCAAAACAACAAAAAAATCCACCCCATCCAATGAAATCCCTTCCTCTAATGATCTCTCCCAACAAGAATCTAAACTTGAGACCGCACCTTCAATTACCCAACCCACTGTCTTCATGGTCTTGCCTCGTGAGGAACATGTCATCCAAAATTATCTCTATCTTGAAACCAATATTTGACCAACTACACCCCCATCTCTTAGTCCTTTAGAAACTCTTTGACCTCCTTCTAACCCCATATATGATTTCTTATTTCATAAATCACCCAAAATATCTCAATCCTATCAATCTACTCAATTGGTGGATCCTATTCCACCCACATCACTTTATGTTAACTCTATCTCTATTCCATCCACTACTAGTATGCCCATCTAACCATTTCAACCTCTTATCACTTACATTCCTACCCATCATATGCCCCTGCCATCTCAACCTCTTAATGCTCATATCCCCACTCATCATCCTTTACCACAAAAACTTTCCCAATCTCAACAATAACATCCTATCCCTATTTCTCAACATCAATCATCATAGTAATTTATCCAATCTCAACCCTTGACATATATTAATCCTTATCAAACGATTCCCCAAACACCTACACATCCACAAACTTATCAACCACCTTATCAAGCTACCTTTCATACCAATCAACCACAATCCTAACCTATCATCACATTGAACGATCATATCCATGCCTTAATGAATAGGTTGGCTAGTCTAGAGGTTGCCACCTTAGGACCCAAGGTTTCATTATCTTACGAGAAAAAATGTAATGAGCCCATTCACTCATCAGTTCCAATCAAACCTTACCCTCCTCATTGGGAGATTCCCAATTTTACCAAGTTCAATATCAAGGAATATCCCCAACAACATCTTCATGCATTTAAGAACATGTGTTACCTTATTGCATATGATCAAGAACTTATTCTTCACACCATCCCTATGTCCTTGGCCGGTCCAGAGCTAGATTGGTATAACATGATTCCTTAACATTCCTTATTTTCCTTTACCCATCTTGTGCACTTGTTCTTAGAACATTTTTTATTAATATTTCATGCAAAATCACTATAAATGATTTATATGCCATTAGACAGTCTAACAATGAGTCTATCATAGACTTCGTCCCGCGATCGCGTGGTATTTTCAATCAACTATCATTTACTCTACCACAAACTAAACTCATCAAACTCTTATCACATTCTTGTGTAAAGAATATTTCTTCTACATTGCAAATATAGTATTTCCAAACATTCAAAAAATCCTTCACCATGGCTCACAAACTTGAAACTCGCACCCTTGAGCAAGACCAACTCAAGCTTCAATCAGGCAAGCCCAAGACTGAGTTGATCAAACCCACTACATGTAGCGATAAGTCTAAAACTACCACCAATACCATCATCATTCAAACTCCATCCACATATATCTCTCACACAAGGTCTTCACAAAGAGCTTCTATATACTCTCCTAACTATACCCCCTTGGGGAATCCTATAGTTCAGTATTTGAAAAGTTGATGGGAGTACACTCTATCTAACTTCCTCCCATATGATTCATGGATGACTTGTTACCCAAGCCCACTTGGTATCACAAAGCCCACTTTTGTAAATATCATCAAGTCAAAGTTTGTGACATTGAGAAGGGTCGTTATTACAAAGATCGCATCCAAAAACTTATAGATAAGGGGGATATCAAAATAGATATCTCCACCACTTCACCTAGTCAACAACCGAAGAATCAAACCACCCCTTTTACATCTCAATTTCCAAATGCTCACACCATTAACACCATTAATCAAGATCTCATCTCATCAATGACTCCACATGCTCCTACCTTAAAAATTATTCCCACACCTTATGCACAACCTGTCCTATCTAGAACTATCATACATATATCAACTTTTACTACTTGTCCTATACATATACCTACCCTTTCCACATCTACATAAACTTTGAATATACCCCCTACTTCATCCACATCAATCATGCCCCAATCTATCACATCAGATTCATCTTTAACACCTATTTTGTCTTGTTCATATCCAAACCTATTCTTACACCTCTCACATATGTTCCTTTTCCCACATCTACATCAAACATACCTATTACTTCACCTAAATCACTCATCTCCACATCAATCTTAACTACACTCATTTCTACCACATGTTCCTCTATGAATCCACTTAAAACTATCCCAACACCTATCTCAATGCTTATACCTACATCTTCACATATGACTACATCACCCCTTCCATCCAAATATTTTACAACCACTCCTTCTCCAACATTTGTTCCTACATGTCCATTTATAACCAATTCCACACTAGTCAAATTCTCTCAATTGGAAAGTACATCGATTATACCCCTTGAAACTTTTATGAATCAAGCACCTCCATCTAAAACAAACACAAGGGGGATCTCTTCTCCTTCTACAAAATCAATTATTTCTACATAAACCAATACAAAACCTACACAACAATATTCTAACCTTCCAATTGATATTATAGCCATCCTTTTCAAAGGTAAATATTCTTGATCCAAATCTAATACCCGTGGTAAACGTTCCCAAAATTATTCCATGTACCCTTGTAAGAAATTAGACCTTACCTCTCCTCAATGATCCAACATTACAAAATCCATCCTAGGCATACCCTCATCCATTTACAGGCCAGCCCCTTCATCTAAGACACGTCCCCACGTTAAATCCAAATCCAAAAAATCTAATCCCCCTCTTATAATTTATTTGTCTTCCAAGATTCCTAATCCACCCATCCAATCTACATCCACATCTTCCCCTAAATCCAAGTCAAAATATTCTATTAAAACCCGCAACAGCTATCTTCCTTCCAATACTTTGATCGGGTCCAATGCCGATACCCTTCGACATTTAATTCAAATATCTACCATCATGTTTCCTCCCATTAGAAATTTTAATCCTCAAAGTAAGAATCCATCATGGTTCAATCCCAATTGCATTTTCACCTATCACCATACCCTGGGCCATGATATTGAGCATTGTAAGTTCTTTCAGACCATCATCTATGACCTTGTTGAGAAAGACATTTTTCCTCAATCATGGGAAGCATATTTCTCCATCTAACACCAATCCAATTTGTATTCCATCCATTGGGTTTCCCAAGATTCCTTCATCCACATCATCCCTTAGCATCTCTTCTGCACAGGACATTCCTCCTAAGGAAGGTCCTCCCTTGTTTATATATATTTTTTGTATTGTCAATCACCCTTGTGATCTTTAGCCATTTATCCAGTCCAAATCCAAAACTATCTTATCTAAACTCCTTCAACATCCCCATCTAATTTTTCCACAGTGATATAATCTCCCTCACTAGGGGGGGGCATCTTCCCCTCATCCTTGAGCATCTATTTCACATCAATTCATCTCTTATATGTACATAAAAATCCCTTGATGTTGGGATACTTCACTTTTGACATTGTTTTAATCTCATACGATCTTACCCAACCCATCTATTTATCATCAAATTTCATCATTGTGGCCATATTCTTGCCTCCTTTGGGGTACCATTTTTTTTCATCAAAGTCCACTTTTGTGGCCATATTTTTCCTTCCATTAAGGGACCATTTATTTTCATCTAAAATCCACCATTGTAGTCATATTTGTCTCTCTCTTGGGGGACCATATTTTTGTCTTGTTAGGGACGCATATTTTCGCTTCCTTAAGAACGTAGTTTTTTATTTTCTCAATTGTCTATCACATATAATCCTTTCCAAGCTATCATCTTATCCTATCATGAATTTCATGTCTCCTTTGCCTTGATGGTAAATCGGAAGTGGAACCTCTTAACTCTTCATGTCTGCGACCATTCTACTATTAGCACACTGCAAGTGAGATCTTAGTTGTATCTTTAGATCATCTCTTCTTCATTAGCCTCTTCCATTTTTCATTATGACGATTTGGAATTATGTGATCTTCCGTCACTTTCCTAGATATGACCTTAAATATGGGCACCACGTCTCTTCCCATAACATTTCCTTATGGATAGGTTCTCCCTTCTTCACAAGATTTCCACAATCCTTACATCCATCACCCTCTTATTCACCTATTAGAAGCATGCAAATGGTCCAGGGGTGTCTCTTGTATATCTGTTATCCCCTCCTAAGTGGTCTACTTAGATATTCCCAGCTCTTCCCCATGTCAAAATCAAAATCAAAGGATGCTCATAATCAAAAGCAAAGTTATTAAAAATAGAGTGATCCCTCAAAGGACAATTGTTTAGGGAAAAAACATGCAAATCAAAATCAAAAGAAATAGATCAGTCCCTTGAATGAAGGCTATCACATATTATTCTTGTCATCTATATATTGTATAAATTATACCATACCCTTGAAGGATGGCTACTCTTTTTGTATGACATTAAAGGCTTCCCGCATTGATCAACTTTCTTCTAGTAGACTTCTTGCATTGATCAGTTTGCTCTTTCCCCTTCCCAAAGATGGGGCATAGTTTTAGGGAACACCACTGACAGATAACCCTCTTTCCACATACAAGTTACATCTCAAACCCCTTTGTCGTGTTGACACTAGGTTTATGAGTTCATCCTTGTTTCCCACATGATTTTTGGTATAACTAACTATTTTTTTATGTGCTAACATCTCTTTTGATCGCAAGTGTCTTGTGCTACCTGGATCCCCCTCTTGTTTAAATCTAATGCAGTTGGAGGAATCATTTCCTCACGTTTTCCTCGATGACGTAGCATCATTTGTGCCCTTTTGGTTTCATCTTGTTTTATTACTATCCATCATCTCATGTATTCTACCCTACCTATTTAATATAGCTTTAAATCTAATACAATATTATATAATCTATCTAATCTTAAGTCCACTTTTGTGGCCATCTTTGTGTTCCCTCTCAAGGCACCATATCTTGCATTTTCAATATCTTGCCTCTTTGGCCATATTTGTGTCCTTTGATGGGCCATCATTACTTTCATCTATCTATCACCATTTTATCTCAAATTCTTCCTTTGAGGTCATATTTATTCTCCTTTACAACATGGTATTTTGACATTTTACATCCTCACATTGTTATCTCAAAGTCCACATTTGTGACCATATTCATTTTTTTCCACCGGGAATTTAATTTAACATCTAATCCCATCCAATATACTCTTAAAGTCCACATTTGTGGCCTTATTTATCTATTTTCCCTTCAGGAATTTCAATCCTATCTAATCCACACAAATTCCTCCTTTGAGGCCATAATCATCTTCCCCTTTTGGGAGTTATATTCATCATATCAATTCCATCTCACATCCATACCTTTCCCCACTGGGGGAATATTTTGTTTCCCTTTTTTCCTTCATAGCCATGCTTTCCCCTATTGGGGCATATTGTTACATCACTCATTTTTTCATTTTTCTATCTTGGCCTTTTTGTGTCCCACTAGGCACCATACCTTTCATCCTTGTCCCTTATGGGTGCATACCTATAGGTTTGATTCCTCATGTATAAAGGATTTCACATAATTTTTACATATAGTTGCACATATTTTGATGACATGCACATGACCCATTGGTCACCCCCATCCTATATCCATATAGTAGTGCTCTTCACCCACTCACTAGTCCATATAACATTGTAGCCCATCTCCGTTCAGACTACAATTGTCCTCTACCGATGTGATATTAGAGTCATCATTGTAGTTCTTATTCATATTGTGATCCTTTTTTCCTGGGCCATATTTCCTTGGTAATCATTTTAGCCATCATTTCTTCACCCACCCTCCCTTCATCATCTACCTTTTTCAAATGTGTCATCGACTTCCTTTGACGTCATCGATCCCTTGTTTTAGGGGGAGCTCATCACCAATCCTTCTGACAATCCGCATCCAATCCTTCTTTTTTTTCTCATGGATTGCTAGCCCGAGCCACTCAACAAAAAGGGGCAAAATGTAGACACCTAAATTTGGTGTCTATACCCTTGATCTCCTACGTGCACATATTTGTTTATTTCATCCCCTTTATTTAATTCAACGCCCATTTATCCTATCACTATCCAATCCTCATCAATCAACATTAATTAATTAATCATTTAATATTTATTAATTCACATTAATTAATTAATTCCCTTTTATTAATTATTTAATTATCCTGAGGTTCCTTCTTAAATCTCTTCAAGCTATGGGTTTCAATATCCATTTCTGCAATTGGGTCTTCAACTGCATTTCTTCTCCGAGCTTCTCCATTTTGGTTAATGGTTCAATGGAAGGTTTATTTAGTAGCTGCAGGGGTTTAAGGTAAGGGGACCCTATTTCTTCATTTCTATTTCTCCTTGTCTCTGAAGCTTTGAGTCATGGTATCAAATTAGTGATTAGTGATGGTTCCCTTACGGGTATCTCCATCACCACCAATCTGCCTCCCCTTTCGCACCAGTAGTTCATGGATGACACCTTTCTTTTCGGCCAATCTTCTATCTCGAAAGCTCACAACTTGTCCTATATTATGAATTCTTATTTTCTTATGGCTGGTCAGGTAATCAACTTTCATAAATATGTTATCTTCTTTTTCAATGTCTCTCCTCATTTGCAGCACAAAATCAAGGAAACTTTTAGTTTTTTGGTGGGTGTCCTTCCTCAAAAATATCTGGGCATTCCACTTTTTATGGTAAAGTTAAGGCTAATCTCTGGGATGATCTCCTCAATTCTCTCTCATCGAGATTGCATTCTTGGAAAGGAACATGGCTATCTCTGGCTGACAGAGATCTTCTGATCAATTCTATCCTCCTAGCTCTCCCAATCTACATGCTCTCGGTTTTGTTGATCCCCAAATCAGTCCTAAAAAAAATTGAAAAGATCATCCAATCCTTTTTGTGGCAGGGGAACAACGAAGATAGAAAATTTCATTTGGTCAATTGGTAAACTGTCAAACTTCCCAAATCCTTAGGTGATTTGGGAATAATGGACCTCGCTCTTCAAAACTCTGCTCTAGGTGCAAAACTTGTTTGGAACTTTTTAGCGGATGTCAAAAGGTTGGTTTTTCAAGTGCTCTCCCATAAATATCTAGAGGCTAGCCGTCCTAAAAATTTTCTCTCTAGTACTGAACTCCCCACAGGGTCCCACATTTGGAACTTCATTTGTAATAGCAGATTTCTAATCGCGGACTCAGTTTCCTTGTAGGTCAACAATGGTAGGTTGACTGATTTTTGGGAGGATAGTTGTAATGGACATCTACCTTTGAATATTATTCCCAATCTCAATAGAATTATGAATTTTTCTAGGGCCTCTTGGGGAAACTCTATTGTTGATTATGGTCACAAACATCATGATGGCTTGCCTTCTTGGCTTTGGAACGATATCACCACCCTTGGGGCTTCCCCTCTCAAGAAATCCTCTCACATATGTTCCTTTGCCCACATCTACATCAAACATACCTATTACTTCACCTACATCACTCATCTCCACATCAATCCTAACTACACTCATTTCTACCACATGTACCTCTACGAATCCACTTAAAACTATCCCAATACCTATCTCAATGCATGTACCTACATCTTCACATATGACTAAATCACCCCTTCCATCGAAATATTTTATGACCACTCCTCCAACATTTGTTCCTACATCTACATCTATAAAAACTTCTGCACCAGTCACATTCTCTCAATTGGAAAGTACATGAATGATACCCCTTACAAATTTTATGAAGCAAGCACTTCCATCTAAAATAAACACAAGGGGGATCTCTTCTCCTTATAAAAAATTGATTGTTTCTACATCAACCAATCCAAAACCTACACAACAATATTCTAACCTTCCAATTGATATTATAGTCATCCCTGTCAAAGGTAAATCTTCTTGATCCAAATCTAAGACCCATGGTAAACATTCCCAAAATTCTTCCATGCACCCTTGTAAGAAATTAGACCTTACCTCTCCTCAATGATCCAACATTACAAAATCCATCCTAGGCATACCCTAGGCTAACCCCTTCATCTAAGACACATCCTCACATTCAATCCAACTACAAACAATGTAATTCCCCTCTTAAAATTGATTTTTCTTCCAAGATGCCTTATCCGCCCATCCAATCTAAATCCACCTCTTCCTCTAAATCCAAGTCATAATATTCTATTAAAACCCGCAAGAGCTATCTTCCTTCCAATACTTTGATCGGGTCCTACGCAAATACTCTTCGACATTTAATTCAAATATCTACCATCATGCTTCCTCCCATTAGACATTTTAATCCTCAAAGTAATAATCCATCATGGTTCAATCCCAATTACATTTGCACCTATCACCATACCCCGAGCCATGATATTGAGCATTGTAAGTTCTTTCAGACCATCGTCTATGACCTTGTTGAGAAAGATGATTTTCCTCAATCATGGGAAGCATATTTCTCCATCTAACACCAATCCAATTTTTATTCCATCCATTGGGTTTCCCAAGATTCCTTCATCCACATCATCCCTTAGCATCTCTTCTGCACAAGACATTCCTCCTAAGGAAGGTCCTCCCTTGTTTATCGATACTGTTTGTATTGTCAATCACCCTTGTGCTCTCCAGCCATTTATCTAGTCCAAATCCAAAACTATCTTATCTAAAAGCATTCAACATCCCCATCTAAATTTTCCACAGTGATATAATCTCCCTCACTAGGGGGAAATATTCCTCTCCTCCTTGAGCATCTCTTTCGCATCAATTCATCTCTTATCCATACATAAAACTCCCTTGATGCTGGGATACTTCACATTTGACATTGTTTTAATCTCATACGATCTTACCCAACCCATCTATTTATCATCAAAGTCCACTATTGTAGCCATACTCATGCCTCTTTTGGGGCACCATCTTTTTTCATCAAAGTTCAACTTTGTGGCCATATTTTTCCTTCCATTAAGGGACCGTTTATTTTCATCTAAAATCCACCATTGTAGTCATATTTTTCTCTCTCTTGGGGGACCATATTTTCATCTTGTTAGGGACGCATATTTTCGCTTCCTTAAGCACATAGTTTTTTATTTTCTCGATTGTCTATCACATATAATCCTTTACAAGCTATCATCTTATCCTATCGCAAATTTAATGTTTCCTTTCCCTTGATGGTAAATTGGAAATGGAACATCTTAACACTTTGCGCCTATGACCATTCTACTATTAGCACACTACAAGTGAGCTTTTAGTTGTATCTTTAGATCATCTCTTCATCATTAGCCTCTTTCATTTTTCATTGTGATGATTTGTAATTATGTGGTCTTCCGTCACTTTCCTAGATATGACCTTAAATATGGGCACCACATCTCTACCCATAACATTTTCCTTATGGATAGGTTCTCCCTTCTTCACGATATTTCCACAATCCTTACATCCATCACACTCTTATTCACCTATTGGAAGCATGCAAATGGTCCAGGGGTATCTCTTGTATATCTATTATCCCCTCCTAAGTGGTCTACTTAGATATTTCTAGCTCTTCCCCATGTCAAAATCAAAATCAAAGGATGCTCATAATCAAAATCAAAGTTATGAAAAATAGACTGATCCTTCAAAGGATAGTTATTCAGGAAAAAAAATCATGCAAATAAAAATCAAATTCAAAATCAAAAGAAATAGACCGATCCCTTTAATGAAGGCTATCACATATTATTCTTGTCATCTATATATTGTATAAATTATACCATACCCTCGAAGGATGGCTACTCTTTTTATATGACATTACAGACTTCCCGCGTTAATCAAATTTCTTCTAGCAGACTTCTTGCATTGATCAGTTTGATCTTTCCCCTTCCCAAAGATGGGGCATAGCTTTAGGGAACACCACTGACAGAGAACCCTCTTCCCACGTACAAGTTACATCTCAAACCCCTTTGTCGTGTCGACATTAGGTTTATGAGTTCATCCTTTCTTCCCTCATGATTTTTTGTATAACTAACTATTTTTTATGTGCTAACATCTCTTTTTATTGCATGTGCCTTGCGTTACCTATATCCCCCTCTTTTTTACCTCCAATGCAGTTGGAGGAATCCTTTCCTCACATGTTCCTTGATGACATAGCATCATTCATACCCTTTTGGTTACATCTTATTTTATTACTATCCATCATCTCATGTATTCCACCATAGCTATTTCATATAGCTTTAAGTCTAATATAATCTTATCCAATCTATCTAATCTTAATTCCACTTTTGTGGCCATCTTTGTGGTCCCTCTCAAGGCATCATATCTCACATTTTCAATATCTTGCCTCTTTGGCCATATTTGTGTCCTTTGATGGGCCATCATTACTTTCATCTATCTATCACCATTTTATCTCAAATTCTTCCTTTGAGGTCATATATATTCTCCTTTACAACATGGTATTTTGACATTTTACATCCTCACCTTGTTATCTCAAAGTCCACATTTGTGACCATATTCATTTTTTTCCACCGGGCATTTAATTTAACATCTAATCCCATCCAATATACTCTTAAAGTCCACATTTGTGGCCTTATTTATCTATTTTCCCTTCAGGAATTTCAATCCTATCTAATCCACACAAATTCCTTCTTTGAGGCCATAATCATCTTCCCCTTTTGGGAGTTATATTCATCATATCAATTCCATCTCACATCCATACCTTTCCCCACTGGGGGAATATTTTGTTTCCCTTTTTTCCTTCGTAGTCATGCTTTCCCCTTCTGGGGGATATTGTTGCATCACTCATTTTTTCATTTTTCTATCTCAGCCTTTTTGTGTCCCAGTAGGCACCATGCCTTTCATCCTTGTCCCTTATGGGCGCATACCTATTCATTTGATTCCTCGTGTATAAAGGATTTCACATAATTTTTGCATATAATTTCACATATTTTGATGGCATGCCCATGACCCATTGGTCACCCCATCTTGTATCCATATAGTAGTGCTCTTCACCCACTCACTATTCCATAGAACGTTGTAGCCCGTCTCCATTGAGACCACAATTTTCCTCTACCTATGTGATATTGGATTCACCACCATACTTCTTATTCATATTGTGATCCTTTTTTCCTGGGGCATCTTTCCTTGGTAATCATTTTAACCATCATTTCTTTACCCACCCACCCTTCATCATATACCTTTTTCAAACACATCATCCATTTCCTTTGAAGTCATCAATCCCCCTGTTTGAGGGGGAGCTCATCACCAATCCTTCTGACAATCCTCATCCAATCCTTCTTGTTTTTTTCTCATGGCTTGCTAGCCCGAGCCACTCAACAAAAACGGGCAAAATGTAGACACCTAAATTTGGTATCTATACCCTTGATTTCCCACATGTGCATATTTGTTTATTTCATCCCCTTTATTTAATTCAACACCCATTTATCCTATCATTATCCAATACTCATCAATCAACATTAATTAATTAATCCTCATTAAATAATTAATTAATCATTTAATCTTTATTAATTCACATTAATTAATTAATTAATTCCCTTTTATTAATTATTTAACTATCTACATCCACATGCCCTAGTCAAAATTTTTATATAGGATGATTTAATTCTAAATATACATCCCCATGCTTTTCTATGTTTTTTCTAACCTATCTTTATCCCCCAACTCGTCCATATCACATCCCTTCCCACCTATTTTCTTTAAAGAAACTTTTTCACTCGTCAAAACACAAAATCCCGATCAAAAACACAAAATCTTTCCCATTTTGGAAACTTTCCCCACAATCAGCGGTGACCCATCCCTGTCGTCATCAACCCTATAAAATCCAATCCTTCCTTTTCCATAGTAATCATATGCATGCACACATCTGAGATCTCTTGCGAACTGTAAACGTTCTTTCTTACCTAAGCATTATTGCAATGGCTCTAAATATCCCAGATATCATTTCATCATGCTTGCATCGCTCACGATCATCTTTCATGAGACTTATTGATATATTTGTATTTATTTATTTAGCTTTTTATCATATTATCTTTATATTGCTTGTGTCTAATATTTTGCAGGTTCAGATCAACTTTGTAGTTAGTTTTATACCCTTAGAACAATAGTCTAATCCCATGCATGTTGTCCTATTACCCAGTGGGTGTTGGGGGCTCACCACGTCGAGCCCCTCCTTTATGTGATTCTTGTGAGAATACATAATTTATGACAAATTTAGATGCGGGAAAGAAAAGAACCATGCATCCATCCTAAGATCTTAGGATGAGTCATCATATTAATACATCCATTTAGATAACAAAAGAGAAGTATCAAACAAAATACATAACTAATTCATAACACAAAGGAAATGCATTAGGGTTTATGCTCATAAATAACATATATTCTTTAGAACATAACCTTATATTCATGTTAACCAATTCAATAACCACATTACATTCATTAAGGCCATAACAGACCAATATAACAATGCAGATTAGAGTCATACATCAAGAACCTAAGCTATTATTTCCACATTACAAGAACCCATTACAAACTCATCCCTCTAAATATGCCATCAATCCTATAGTTCTCCTAATCCCAACCAAAATGATCTTTCATTATTCCTACAGGGATTTTCCTATCCAACACTATATGATGTCACTCTTGGTGTCCCTTTTCTTCTACCCAAGCATCTCTATATATATCTTTAGTCTCCATTGCCATGCCTTCTTGAGATAACATATCAGTTGCCAAGTGTCCATGTGGTCTTACATCAGAGTATGCTTCCTTTGATCTGAGATCTCCACTCTTTACAATGATGTCTTTCTAGATCCTTACATCACATGCATGGAATATTCCTTTCTTGACCATATGCATCTGCCAGGTTGGCACCTTATTCACTCTGCATGCTAAACGGGTCACACTTTTCTCGTGTGCTGCCTGGAATTTCGAATATGGCTAAGTCCCAAAACTTATCTTTACTTATGCATGCACCATGTGTTTTTCTAAACCATGTTAAAACCATGTCCTATGTGCTTTCACCCTGTGCACCCTTCTTCAAATACGTTCTGCGTGCCCATGTGTCTTCTTGTACTTAGCCAATATTCTGAGGCCCAACATCACCCCATACTACTCATGTTCTCCTTCCTCAAAAACACTTCTCTTTATTGAATAAAAAATGGTTGACTTTGAATAGTGGGAAAAATAATGAATGAAATAAGAATTGGGAGAAAGAATGAAAGAATGGGGAAATGAAAGAGAATAATGATTATTTTTTAAGGAGGAGAGGGAAATCCTTCCCTATTTCTACCTCTAGTTTTCCCCAAGCATCAACCTCACTTTGCACTTGCTAATAGAGGTCTCAAACTAGGGCACTCACCCCTTCAAAATGTAGTTCCTCCCCTTTGGCACTCATTGTCTCAATAATACTCTCTAACTATTTTCCCAAGTCATCAAGTGTGTCCATCATGTGGGTGATCTAAGGTATAATTCTTTTAGCTGGTTTTTGATCGAGTCTTGTAAGGTCTCGATAGCTGTTAGTGTAGGTTATTATTCATCCTTTTATTTATTTACTAGGATAATTCTTACACTTGTGTTATCCCTACACTTGTTGGGTTAGCTTTCTTAGGTGTACTAGTTGTGTGGAGTTAGCTTACTAGTTGTGTTGAGTTAGTTTTTCAATTATGTGAAGTTAGCTTACTAGTCTTTTGGAGTTAACTTAACTACTAGTATTAGTTAGTGGGAGTTATTCACCACTGATTTAGGTAGTAGTTGCACTTCCCTCCTCCTATATGTACATATTTCTTAGTAAATAATTCAAGCCATTCTATTGTAATGTATTGAGCATTATGGATTATGATGGATTTCCATATATGGTATTTTAGCTCTTTTGTCTTGCAAATATAATGCGGTGTGCTATTATCATCTGAGATCATGGCTTGGAACAATCTTCTTATCATTCCTTTCATGGTATCAAAGCCATATATGATGTAGACATCCATCTGTAAGTTTTTCTTTGCAAGCAAGGGTTTATTATTTTCATGTATTTGGAATTTTTGAGAAATTTTCTACAACATGCATTTTTATGCAAAACGGAGTGTGCCATTGGATTTGGAAGGTGCCAAAACACTATAATCAACTGTAAACTTGGCCATGTTTTGAGATAGTCAAATCTGGACAGTCAAAATTTCTCTCTATTTTTTGATACAGGTGCCAGAAAAAAAGATATTTGCAGTCAGTTTGTATTCACAATTGTACTTTTTGGGTGCATTCTTTTATCCATTAGATAAAAGCGTGTACCTTCCAGATGCAGTCTTTTACTCTCTGGATATTTTGGTTTTAGATGTAGTCTTTTATCCACTGGACGCAGATCTATACCCTCTTGGTGCATTCTTTTATCCATTGGATAAAAGTGTATACCTTCCAGATGCATTCTTTTACCCTCTAGATATTTTAGTTTTGGATGTAGTCTTTTATCCACTTGATGTAGATCTTTACCATTTTGGTGCATTCTTTTATCCATTGGACATTGATGTGTACCCTTTGGATGCAATGATTTACCCTCTAGACATTTTAGGTTTTGGGCGCAGGATTTTATCCTTTGGTCGTAAGCATGTATCATGTGGATGCACTCTTTTACCCTTTGGACATTTGGGTGTCATGTGTACCTTTAAAAATATTAGCATTAAAATATTATTTTAATAGCAAAACCTTGTAGAGCTCATAACTTTTGATCCGTAGCTCGGATTAAGGTGATATTTTTTAAAAAATTGTGTTTTTTTTTCGAGATCTACGCATTGGTGAGATTATTATACACATATTTCAAATGTAAAAGGTATTTTTACTCATTGTAATATTAACATGCACTTAATTATAAAGTGTCAATTTGGGAGGGTGTTGTGATCACTTGTGGATGCATTTTTGGTTGAGCCCAATGGCCTAAAATATTGGGTATTGCATTCTTGTATCTATGGGTGTATACATTTAGATCTCTCTTATTTGTTGAGATATTTTGGATTTGTATTTTCGACACTTTTTTTTGACATGGTGATAGTCTCTCTTGAGGGGGATATATTCTAGTGGAGCCCAGTGTTAGTTTGTCAGTGTTCGAGTAGTTGATTTTGACAACTCATACAGATCTTTGGTGTCACTCTACCCATTTTACAGTATGGGAGGGTGTGGTGTTGATACTGCTTCTTCGGGTTTCGTGCCCTTGCCTTGTTACCTTGGATTTTTCTTGGATCATGGCACTCCTATTTATTTGGATCTCTTGTCCTTACCTTGTTACCCTAGTTTTTCTTGGATCGTGGCACACCTATTTGTAGCAGTTGATCAAATTATTTTTGGTGTTTGTTTTTCAATTTTCGACATCACTCCATTGACAGTCTTATTGCATGGAGCTATTCTGGTGAAGCCCAGTGTCAGTTGATCCTATGGGTGAAGCCCTATGGGTGCATTATTTTATCCATTGGATTATTAATGAGTTCCATAATAATATATGATATTTTTGCTCATTTGTTTGCAAAGGTTTATGTAAAGTTATTCTGGTGAATTACTTTCATCTTATTGATCATGATGTTTGATTATTCTTGGCTTGGAACGACCTGGTTATTGTTCCTTTTATACTTCCTAACCTTTGGCACTCATTGTCTCAACAATACTCTCTAACTATTTTCCCAAGTCATCAAGTGTGCCCATCTTGTGGGTGATCTGGGGTATAATTATTTTATCTGGCTTTTGATCGAGCCTTGCAAGGTCTCGATAGCTTCTAACTTCTTTTCTACCTCAGCCAATATTTTATCCCTTTCTCCTTTGTTCCCCTTATTCTTCTCTTCAAACTCCTTGAGTTCTATTTCATGTGTAATGACCAAGATGTTTGCCACTCTATCTCTATCAACATAATTGTCATATGCATCTTCAACAACTTGCGCGGTGGACTTTACCTCCACAAGGATTTTGGTATATTGAGCAATGATCTCAAAAACCTTCATCTTCTCTTCTATCTTGGCATACCAGAGATTATTCCGTGCTCTCTAAGGAAAGTGGTCACCTCTCCATAGTAAGGGTACGAGTTAAGTCCTCTAAGAACTACAAGGTTAATTTATATTTTTTCTCAGGTGACGCTAAGTCAGAATGATTTAAAATAATAGCATCTATAATCATTTTAATTTTCTTATTTAATCTGTGCACCCTTTCCTTTCCTCTTTCATTTCATGCCTTAACTGCCCACTGATCATTTCTTCTTGCTTCAATTTTTTTCTCTTCTAGACAATCTCCTCCTTTTTCTTGACCAATTCATCCTCCACGAATCTCACCCTATCATTCCTCCCAAATATTTTGGCTTCAATCTCAACTAAAACTTTTTTGAGTGCATTCTAGACTTTCTTATCTTATAATTGCTGAGCATTCACCAGGGGATTTACTCCTTTCATCTTTGGCACCTTCATCAGTGCTCTCTGACTTACTTTGAACTAAGTGTCATCCACGTAGGACTTGAACGCCCAAGATAAAATATTTTTGGTTCATGGATATGTGCCTTCCTCATCAAATGAAGTCATAAATAGGAGTTTTTTAATTGGTATGATGCTCTAGAAGTGCGCGCATAGAACCTTGCTTGGATCATTAATTTATCCCATCCCTTTCCCTTGTGCTGCCATTACGCCCTTCCCACCTGTTCACACAGCCCTTGGGAAGCTTACCGCCAAATTAGGATTCCCACCTATGCTTCCATATTCTTTCCCAATGCTCTATTCTTCCATTTCCTTCAAAATTTCATCTACGCTCCGCTCCAACTCCTACTCCATCAAGTCCTTAATGATGCCTGCTACTTCTCTTTCTACGGCTTCTTCCACTTTTTCTTTGGTGAAGCTTGGGGTTCTCAAATTTTTGGTGCTTAATTCTTCACTCATCCCCTTGACTTAATCATTTTCTTCCTCCTCATCATTTTTCTCTTCATCTTCCTCCTCCTCAGACTCATGTACATTATATAATAGATGTTCTTAACGTCCATCGGGCTTGTCATCATCCATGTCACCAATGTAGGCCTCTAGGCTCTCTGTTTCCTCCAAGTCTACCTTTTCTGCCACCTTCTATTTCTTCCTAACTGGTGTTTCTAGTATAGGAGATTCTTCCTTCTCTTTCTCCTTAGTAGGCAACGTATTCCTTGGTGATTATTCATGTATGAGGGGCTCTTAATTCTCTAGCGCCTCTTCTTTTGGTGTCTTTTCCTTGACTGGGGGATTCTTCTTGTGTGCATAAGTGCTAGGCTTAGCACTTTCTTCCAGTGTTCCCACAAATTGTGTTGTTTGCACACTTGGTGCCTTCTTCTCCTGCACCTCTTCTCTTTCCCTCTTCTTCAGTGCAGCCTTTTTCCTCCATGTGGGGTCTTCTGGAATGGAGACATCACTCTCTAGATAAGTTCCTTTCTAAAATTTAGGCCTTATGCACAGATATACCTTGGCTACATCCCTTCTGAAAGTCAGCAATGTTATCGGCTTCATCATCTTTACTTTGTGGGAGACATACTTCTCCACGTATGCGTGCTTCTTAGGGTTTACAAACTTCCGGCGCAGCTCACAGTGGTCTTGTTCTACCTCACTAAGATTGAACATTAGCCTTTTGTCTTCCTTGAATCGGTTGACCCCTGTTTGGAGGTATTGCGCGGTGAAGGAGAAATGTAGCTTACACCATGGACTCTTAGTCCCATCTGTCCATGTAAACCTGCCAATGCAGAAATTTTTTATATACTAAAAACTCTACCTCTCCATCCACGAGTGTGGGAAACTGGTCAGGGATCTTCCACTCTACCCTGAATGTGTTGTGCATTCACTTGCACCAATTTTCTAGGCATGCCTTGTGAGCGATCGTCATGGTATCACAACTATATTTCTCAAATATTTTTGCGGGTGAGGTATTGTCTTATGGATACTCCCATATGAACTTATTTGTCCCATCGGGAACTCCAGTATCCGAGAATATGATAGTGAGGAGAATTTTGTTGAATAGTATCTTTTCTCCTTCATGTGCGCTACTTATGATCTCATCCACAATAAAAGCATACAAGTTATAGATTGTCCCTTCCGATATCTTCTAGCATACATTTAACCATGCATTGTTTACTTACGTCCATCTTTATTAATCATTAAGCTTGGTGACTAAGTGTGTGGCCATCCTCATAGTAGTGTCAGGGATTCTCCTTCACAATTTAGGCCAGTGAACTTGGATATAAGCTGAGGGGTTATGAGAATCTTCTGGCCTACAAAATAGAAGTGGCCTTCATGTACGTGTGACATCAACCATTGATATAGCCACTCAAGCTTTCCAAAATAAGGAAACTCATATAGTTGCAACATCCCTACCTTCTCCAACTTTACCTTTACTTTGTCACTATATATTGGCATTCCTTCTGGTGTCCTCTTATTAGTTGTATGAACTAGTTCCAATGCCATTTCTTTCTCAGTAGTGCTTGTGTGATGGTTGTAATTGCTCATGGCCATTTGTCTCAAGTGTGACACCCACTCTTTCCCCAGCAATACTCCATCTGGGTGCTACACTTCTGCATACCATTCTTCATCAGAGCTAATGACAACAGTTTTTTGCTTTCCTTTTCCCTTGCCCTTCTATTTCTTTGGTGAAATAGTCACCTTCTTTAGTGCCATGTTTTCTTTTTAGGATATAATCAAAATCCCTCGTTCTTTCCCTGATCTACTACTTTTTTCAATTCTACGTCTCCACTCTACAAATAATCCTTCTTCTTCCATGCCCTAGCTGCAAAAACCTAACAAGGAAAAACTTATTCTATAAGACATTGTATTCTAAAAATAATTCTCCCCACACCCATGTACTCTTTCCAATCTGGTTACAGATTAAACCAAGTCACGCACTTTATGATTCGTATTCCTTCACACAAATATCTCTGGATACCCTAGTTTGCAAGAGCTCTAACTTCATAAAAGAAAGGTAAATAATAACGTGCCTGACTTCATACTTATAGTTTTTTCTCCTCTCTAGCAATAAATGCAATACCACCTACTAACTTACTTAGCATTAAATGTTGATTTTTTCCACTAGGCTGACCTTTTGCGCCCTTACCCATGTGCCCAATCTTGCACGAAAAACCTTCTACAACCTTCTGGGGCACAAATCCAATCTAATTGAAGACTCTCCCATGCACATCTACAACATCGAAGGCACTTCTTTTATCCTTTACCTAATTTTTTTCCTCACCTACCTCATGTTATTCTTGCACTTTTCATCCTTTGTACGTGGTCTTTGTTACAACCTTCTTGACACCACAATTCATTATCCACATTTTCACCACGCACTTTCTCCACCTTACGCACTTCCTTCTACGGGGCCATTCAACTTTTACTACTAGCTTATACTTTTTTTCCCTACTCTGACCCACACTAAAATAGATGCATGGTGCTCTGTGCATAGACAACCTTAGAAAATAATGTGGTTTCTGTTGTATAAGGTGCAAAACAGAACAAAAAGAAAGGAAAAAGTAATAAGAAAGGGAAATAAAAGAAAAGAAAAATCATGCATAAAGGTCAATCCTAAGCTAACTGGAAATACTACCTTATTTACAAACACCAAGAAGACTTATTTATAGTAGGGCTTCAGCCTACTTCCATTGAAATGACCTGGTAACTTCATCCCATCCAGCACTTGTAACTGACATGCACCTAAATCAAGGATGTACGATATGATGTAAGGGCCCAACTAATGGACTTTAAACTTCCCAAGATGGCACAGATACTTGGAATCATACAACAATACCATCTACCCAACCTTAAACTGTTTGTTCTATATATGACGATCATGCCATGCCTTTTGTCTGGATTTTTCAATCTTCTGACTCCATCTAGAAAGTGATCACCTTTCGTCTAACTACATCAACTTATCAATCCTTTCTTATAATGCTTGTTCATCATACAATCATCCTATGTGTGCTATACGCAGCAATGGTAACATGAATTAAACTGGCAAAACATCCTCCATGCCAAACATCGACTGAAACAATGTGGCCTTGTTCAATCTTTTGTAGGTTGTTATGTATGCCCATAAAAAAGTTGATACTTTGTCATCCCAATCTTATCTTCTGACATCACAAATCTTGGTCAATGTGTGACTTAGTATTTTTTTAAATGCCTCAGTAGTTCCATTTTCTTGAGGATGATAGGGGATAGTCTTATGATGATCCACCATAAGCTCTGCTAGCAAAATCCTGAATGTTTCATTGAGAAAATGTGTACCCCTATAACTAGTCAATCTCAAAGGACATCTGTACATGTTGATTATGATTTCCCATAAAAAACTAGTAGTTTCCATAGTTCAATCCTTTGTAAGCACTACGTCTGCCCATCTTGTCAAGTAATCAGTGCAAGTAATGATATATTGTAAACCAATCCTTCGTGCGGCTGGAAAAATTAGCCCTACAAAGTCAATTTCCCATTTTTCAAATGGTTCAGCGCTGGCTATTGATCACAAAGGAATTTCATCCCTCTTTCTAGGTTTTCTAAGGTATTGGAAATGGTCACAGGCCTTGCAAAACTCAATACAATCTTGGTAGATTCTCTCCCAGTAAATCCCTGTCATTAGAATCTTTTGCGCGATAGCATTTCCTACATAGTTTCCTCCTACAATCCTACCATGCACTTCCTCCGTAATTTCCATGCACTCATGTTCCACTACGCATTAGCACAAAACCTCATCATGTCCTAAATTATACAAATCTCCACTAATCATCATGTAGGGTATGACACGTATTTCTAACTATTTTCTATCCAAAGTCTTCATCCCATCCGGGACCACACCATTTTTCAAGCATAAAGTGATATCTTCCAAGTCCAAGGGTGCACGTCGTAACCTAAATAGTTATGCGTTTGACATGGTATCCTCAATTCTTTGTGAATCCTCCCTTCATTCGATCCTTGATAAGTTGTCAAGCCCTGAATTTCTCTTTCCTAGTTTTACAACCACCATGAACTCAAACTCATGGACTTATAGGATCCAACGACATATGCGGCCTTGAAAAATGGAATTTTTCACCTGGTCTATGTAGAATATAAAAGGTGTTGTTAGCATATACTTCCTTAACTTATGCAACGCATAGATCATTGACAGTGCCTCATGCTCAGTAGTGGTATAATTATGTTCTTTTGGTGTCAACTTCCTACATGCAAAACACAAGGGGTGATCAATAATCCTCTCATCAAGTTTTGCTAGTACTTCTCCCATGATTATTCTTGAAGCATCAATGTGTACATGGAAAGGCTTATCCCAAAAAGGAAATCGTAGTATGGGTGCAGTGACAAGTTTATCCTTCAAAGTGTCAAATGCCTTCTATTGCGCCTCTCCCCAATGAAAGGAACTCTTGTGTTTTAGTCATTCCTCCAAGGGCACTGTGATCTTAGCATATCCCTTGATGAATTTCCTATAATACCTTATATGCCTAAGAAATCTGCACATTGCGCTTTGACTAGTAGGCTCCCCCAATCCCACAATAACTACAAATTTGGCGGGATCCACTAGTAGGCCTTCCTTAGATATAATATGTCCCAAGAGGGTTCCAAATGGAGTAGTAAAGACACATTTCTTAATGTTTATGGATATCCTCAACTTCTGACATCTCTTGAACATCAGAATCAAATTTTCACAATGGTCCTTCACTAGCCCATACACCATCCAATCATCCAGGTAGATTTGAAGAAATTTATGGATAAAGATCTGGAATGCTTGTACCATGATGTGTGAGAACACAAAAGGTGCATTCTTTAATCCAAAAGGCATGACCATATAGTAAAATCTTCCCCACTCAGTGGTTAAAGTTTTCTTTCTTTGGTCTTCCTTTGCAATCCTAACTTGTTGATACCCTAAGAACCCATCCGTGAAAGAGTATACCTCGCACCCGGCTACTCCCTCCATAATTTATTCAATAAAGGGGGTTGGGAAAGAATCAATGACACATACTACATTCAGGTCACTATAGTCCACATAGATTCTTATTCTTCCATCCTTATTGATACCAATTACCATTGGGTTTATCCATTCTAATTCCTCCACAGCCTCAATGATACCAGATGTTATCATCATGTCTATTTACTCCTTGACCCATATGTGCAAATTTGGATTCATCTGATAAGGCCTCTTCTAAATTAGGCATGCACGTTCCTTTAACTTGATCCTCATCTCCCCCAAGGAATGGTGGACACCTTTGATTTCATGGTACCCACGAGGGAACAAATCCTAGAACTCATGCAACAAATCAATGACCTTTGAAACTTCTTTTTCCAACCAATAGTCTCTAATGATAGCTTCCTTAGGTTTTGTCTTCATCCCAATGTTAACCTTATTTTTTTTCAAGGGCTAATGGTAGGCATGTGCTTGCTCATCATTGTTATCTATGACTTCATGTGTACCTTTAGAATGGTTAGCATCCAAACTTTCCATTTCCTCACCATCTACTACATAGACCATTTTTCCTTTTTCATTTTCAATGCATGCATGCTCAAGCTGTATTTATTCTTATTCTTCTTCATTAAGACACGTCTCCAAACAAGGCTCACCCAAAAACTCTAGTAGCCTATCTTCTACCATATCACTATCTCCCATTGTAAGGCCCTTGACAACTTACAATTCCTTATCCACTGATGGCTTGGTAATTTGATACTCAAAATCTTGAATGAGAATAGTCATTAACTCCTTCCAATTCCCTATTTGAAGGCGTGTCTCTAAGTGGATATACCATGCACACACAAAACCTTGTAAGGTGGAATATAACTTATGCACCCATAACAAAGGTGGTAACACTTTTTTGCCCTCCATCCAGGCCTTCTCAAAATTTTGGATATGGAAAGAGGTGGGCTCCTTGCCAAGGTAGTCCTATATGACAGTGGACGCGTTGGTTCTGGAGAACCTTAGAGAAAATGTGATTCTTACCTTGTTCCATTCTAGGAGACTCTCACAATGTGTTTCCCATAAATGTGTTGCAGTCTCGAGTAAGTTATAATTGAGCATACTTCTCCTTTCGTCCTCATTTTTTGACTAAGCATCCATTTCTTGTAAGAAATCATTACGGCTTGCTCCTTTGGAGTAATTTGGAAATTTATTTGTTCCCATGCACTTGACTAAGTGTGCCTTCATCACCCTTGTTACAGATCCTCTCAATTGTCACATAATCAACTCATAAGTCCCATGCACACAATTGTCACATGCCATGCTAATGGTATCACTCAAGTACTAAGCATATTAAAACTAGATAACTCCCTCTGTGGGATGAATTATCTCATGGTCTCTAATAGAGTGCACATAAATTATATCAAGTACTTCTTCTCCTAAGGGCTCAGTATAGGGTACTGATTTTCCATCTATCAAGGGGACGATGACCCATTCCTCCTGGTTCTCAAAACTTATATACCCCTTGTTAAACCGTAGGTCAGCATTGTCCTTGTAACACCAAGGGCACCCAAGTAATGCTGGTAAATTATCTGCCTTGGCGAGTGACAAGACTTCAAATCCCCTAGTGAACTTGGCTCCTTGAATAGTGATAACCACATCTTTTAAGACTTCAATGGTCATTTCCTTTGTCTTTTTTTACCATATACAACACATTCAATAATGGCTGTAATGCGGGCCTTCCCATTTGAAGCCATACATCCAAGGTGAGAATGTTGACATCCACTCATGTGTCGATGAGGATATTTCTCAGAAGCCACCCATCAACAACAATATTTAATGTAATCTCTTTATCATAGTCAAGGCTATGAGGAGGAAGGTTTACATGCAAAACCTACATTTCACACTCTACTCTAGTGTGTGGTACCTTCTCCCATAGCCATTCTCCTAGCAAGGGAATAATATTCTCTTGCCTTAACATTTTACACACTTCCTTGACCTCATACAGATCCTTCTGTGGAGCCTCGACATTCTTCCTTTTCTCCAACTGCCTTGACTACTCCTTTAGACATTGTATTTCCCCTTGCCAACTCCAAATCACATCCATAGTATCTAGATACACTTACTTATGATATGTAGGGTCTGGATACTTCCCATGTACCACTTCTTCCCTAACAACCTATTTTTGTCTTGGCATCTCCCTTGCGTGTGCAACCTCTTCTCATGTTGTCAATAGTACAGGTTTCAATCTTGATTCGCATGCCACTCTCGGTATCCACTGTGGGTTGGCCTTCTTTATGCTCACCATCCCAGTGCCTTTACCTTTCTGGTGATGTTATCTCATGTGCTCAAAAAACTTAGGAATCTCCTTGTATTTATGTTTTTTCTGCACCATGAGCACTACAATAAATCAAGAAACTCATGCTTATAATTCCTTGTAGACCCACGGTTATAATAGGTTCCTCTCGAGAACTCAATTATTCCTCCACCATGGTTACTGTGACCATGAAAACATCTTCCACGTGCTCTTCCATCTGCACACCCTTCATAGCTTTGATCATCATCCTTAGAATTGCTTGCAAGACTAGTATGGTGCACACAAGATCAATAACATCATGAATCTAGTCAATTAGTCTTTAATCCTTGGTATCATGGGTCTTAGAGGTACAGATCTTACAATGGTAAGAAACATTCTTGCAGATTGCAAACTATAGTAGAGGACACTTATTTTCATCATGATCCCCATGTAAAATCTCACAATATACCACCATGGTGTGTACCATCTTCTAAGGGAAACTATGCTTTGCATGCCCTTCCACTTCAAAGTCTGTACACCAAATACCACTACAAACCTCATGCATTGAATTTTCAGAAAACTTCCCCAACTACTTGGCCATTGTAGTAATTTGAGCCTCCAAAAAAGGGCTAACACCAGTATCAACACTCCCAACAGCCTCAGCACACAGGGTAACTTTCAAGGCCTCACATAGGTCTATTAAATTATTGTGTTATAGTTCCCTTCTAAATGGTGTTATCAATCCTCCAACAAACCATTGAATACATTGAGAAGGGTGAATGTCATAGGATAGTTTTGACAAAAGAGTCTTGAACCATGCATCATACTCCCACACACTCTCTATCATTCCTTACTAGATATCTTTTAGAGCATTGATGTTCTTCTGATCAAATTCACGGATATGAAAATCTACTAGGAAGGCATTCTTCAATGTGGTGTAGTTTAACATTGTTTGATGGGGATCATACTTCTAATACCAACTATGCACACTCTCTTGCAATGTCATTGCAAACTGACTTGCCTTCCGCTTCGGGGTAGTGATCCCTTTCATGTGTCATAGTAATTCACACTTGTGGACATGCTCTGTAGCATCATCAATACCCTTGTAGTCTGGTAAGTGAAAAGATATCTAAAATAATAATTATGGAGGTGTCTGAGGCCCTTTTCCTCCTAATCCAGAGCCTTGGTTCCCTCAAGTGTTTCCTCCACCAGATCCACTGAATCCACCAGGTCTTATTCCTCCCAATCCATTAGATCCTCTAGATCCACTAGGTCCACAAGGTCATCCATCTCCTATACCACTTTATCCACCTCATGTAGCTGATAAATGGCCTGAAGTGGTCATGCCTAGTGTTCCCAACATCTCACTGAATTACACACCGATGGTTTGTGATATAGTCCCACTACCATTTTTGTATCCCATGCCACTTCAACAAGCGATACCCAAAACTTTCATATTTACACATTATCCAAAAATTCCTCCAAATACTAAAATGGTTTATGCATCCATGGATGTCCTGAACAAGAAATTATATCTCCTAGGCACAAATTGGTTATTCTCGACAATACCAACTGGGGTTAACAATACTTCTCCCTTGATCTAGAAAACCAAGTGTCAGGGGTCTGTCACCAAGGTGGGTTTAGATGCACGCCAATGAATCTCCTTTCTCCATGTGAAAAAATCTCATTAGAAGTTGAAGGGGATTCTCTCTAGTAGCGATTGCCAAGATGGGGCATCACAGACTTCTTAGGTTCCACATCCTCTACGTGAACCTCAACTCCTTCTCACAATGTCTTCCTTCATAGATCCATCACACTTGAAACCTCACGTTGTCTAGTCATATCTCTTTCATGATATTTTCCTTAAGTTGTTTATCGTACCTTTCCTTTTCAACCGTAATGTTCATCATCTTCCTCTAGCCTAGATTCCTTTCCTAATGATCAAAGAGGCTTATCTGGCCATATGAAATGCCTCTAAACTTATAGGTAATGATCAAGATCTTCATAGCCAAAAGGATAACACGTAAAAATTATCTTTGGGCTTCCTCAAAAACTTGAACTCAGTAATCTATGTTAAATAATACATAGAAATGGTGTATTCTAAAGTATAACTAGCCAGGAATCCTTTCTATAAGTGATCAACAACACACTTCCAAGTCGAGATCTGCATCGTGAAGCCTTTGGTAATCATCTTGGGTTCATACACGTGATCTATAGTACCAGATCAATCTAGATGCATATGCTAAAATCCATTCATATAGTTTTACTAAAAAATAACATAACAATGTATCATAAAAAACATGGTATAGGTTTCTGTTCTATCCATCTAGGTGCATCGAACTCAGGTCCAGTGCCAAATCTTTAAGAAAACTCATCCTCTGTGCTTTTGAACCATGCTTCAACACTTTCTAAGGTTAAGCACGTTTGGTCATCATGCATCCTAGGGACCAAGATGTATGTCATTTCCTCACAACAACTTCTAAAATAGGTCTCAGAAATAGAACCAAGATGTAGTTATTTTTATACCCCTAGAACAACAGTCTAATCCCATGCGCGTCATGCTATCACCCAGCACGCGCTGGGCGCTCACCCAAGGAATGCACAGGCACCGAGCCCCTCCTTTATATGAGTCTTTTGACAATACATCCTTAATGAAAAATTTAGATGCACGAAAGAAAACAACCATGTGTTCATTCTAAGGGCTTAGGATGAGTTATCATATCAATGCATCCATTCAGATAACAAAATATAAGTATCAATAGAATAAAAAAATGATTCATAACACAAAGGAAATTCACTAGGCTTTATGCTCATGAACAACATATATTCTTTAAAATAGATAACCTTATATTCATGTTAACAAGTTCAATAACCACATTACATTCATTAAGGTCGTAACAGACCAATATGACAATGCAGGTCAGAGTCATGCATTAGGAACCTAAGCTATGCTTTCCATATTATAAAATTGGTTACAGACCCATCCCTCTAAAAATTCCATCACTCTTATAGTTCTCCTAATCCCAACCTAAAGGATCCTTCATTATTCCTACAGAGCTTCGCCTATCCAGTGCTATATGAGGTTGTTTTTGGTGTGTCTCTCCCTTGTGTATATGCTTCTTTTCTTCTATCCTAGCATCTCTATATATAACTTTAGTCTCCATCAACATGCCTTCTTGAGATAACATATTGGTTGCCAAGTGTCCATGTGGTCCTCCAATGAAGCATGCCTCCTTTGATCCAAGATATCCACTCTTTACAATGATGTCTTTCTGGATCCTTCCATCACATGCATGGAATATTCCATTCTTGACCATATAGCCGTCATTATGGCTACACGTTATCCACTCCACATGCTAGATGGGTCATGCTTTCCTCGTGTGCTTCTTGGAACACTAAATATGGCTAAGTCCCAAAACCTATCTTTTCTTGAACGTGTGCGCCATGTGTTCTGCTAAACTTTGCTAGAACCATGCCCTGCACACCTTCACCTTGTGCACCCTTCTTCATATAGGTTCCACTTTCCCACGTGTCTTCTTGTTCTTAGATAATATTCTGGGGCCCAACTTCAGGACTAAAAAACATCTAGGACATGATATCTTTTCTAAATTCAAGAGGAGAGGTATTTCATTCTTCACTATCCCCAACACACATCATTCCCTAACTCATTTTTCTTGATGGTGAATCCGTAAAAGACAACAATCAATTTTTTCATCTCATCAAAAAAATATTCCCATTTGTAATTTGAGTGTTCACATCATATCTAGTATCCTCCACCACATACTTCCACGTGACCTTTCTAGATCAGGGTCAACAATCTTAAAAACATTACTTCATCTTGTGTTTCACAACCCAACATTATTCCTTTCACACACCAAGGAACAGCTCGAAATCTCCACATCATTATCATTATTGACCATATCATCCATTAGGAACAAGTTTTTGGGATCTTATCTTCCCTTGAGAAGAAGGTTTTGACTTTCTCAAGGCCTTGGGTGGAGAATTTTACTTCTATCTTGTCTACACCCCCCTCACAATTGTCACATGATCAACATTATTCTCTCATAAAAATGTTACCATCCCCCTACATTAAATTCCATAGATTCACAATGGGGTTGACCATCCCCTACATTAAATTCCATGGATTAGATTCACAAGGGGTTGAGTGCACATAAAATGCATTAATCCTTTTTGGCATGTATAAATATGGTGAATCCTGAATTGAAGGATTAATTTCTTCTCATCTCCATATCTTCCATTTCTTTCATATCAACATATCCCTCTCCCATTATTTTGTAAAGATTTTATACGCCCCCGAATATGTCAGGTTAGGAATTCTACAAACTCTATCAAGTTAGACCTTGAGGCTTATTATGCTTGCATAAACCCCCAACAGTCACCTTCTATTTCTAGTTAAGATGATAAGTATTCCTAGAGCATGCAGATGCCATGTGTATCTTCCATTCAAACATAAAGTTTCTTTAATAATGTAACAATTGAAGAGATCGATCATCCATTAACCTACAAAGGCTCTTCTATGGACCCCTCCAATTCTATAAATATGAAATTTACTATGGAAGGAGTTATTTAGCCACAAGTTTTGATTAGGATACAAATTACCATGCATTTTAATCTCTTTTCAGGAATAATGAGATTCATTATGGTTTAAATTACCATGAATTTTATCTCTTTTCATTGTACTTGTAACTGAATTAAATTCTACTGTGGTTTAATCATCATTAAAGAATTAACTGGCAAGTAACTGGAGGTTGTAGGCATATATCACTACCCTCTTGCAAAACAATGTTGCTTCTACTCCACCTAGATTTAGAAGTGCATCTAAAAGTAGAGAAGTAACTATATATAAATTTATAAAATGATTCCATCATTCCCCTCTATAGAAGTACAAAGTATAGTGTCCAAAAAAAACAAAAAGTCCAACAAAGTAACCTTGTCTACCATGTTCAAACAAAATTGAGAGATAAAAATCACTTTACCTTCCCAAAACATGAGAGTAAAAATTCTGAAACACAATGCAAACTCTAAAAAAACAAATCTTTTATCCAACTAATAAAATAATTTCCACAACAAAACCCTCCTATCAGCTATGCAACCTAGGAAAACCCAATATACCTTGTAAATGCTATTAGAAAATTGATTATGAGTGGGTATTTGTAAAATGATCCTTTATGTACACTCCAAAAGAAAATGCCACTTCATACTTCATACCATTAAATAAAGAAACCACACATAGCCTTAAAAATAATATATGTTTACATCACAAGCCTGCATCTAACCTTTGCAAGCATATATCCACTAACCACATACATATGTTCAATTTGTTTAGGCTTATCCTCCACCATTGCATACCTTTTCCCAACCCACATAGTAAATTACTAGTTCCTCTTTGATAGCGTCCAACACTACCCTACATACACCTATATTCCAAATCTACACTATATAATAGTTTTCTCCCCACCGTTAACACACCAAATGTCTTGATCCACACTTTCACTCCAAACTAGCCCATTTATATGGATAAATTTCACTTAATCCACAACCAACATTCAGAATATTGATAGTGTTGCACTTACTTGAACCTATGGGATTGTATATATCGTGAAAGGGAACCACTATATTCCAAGCATGAGCTCATGGAATTATCCATCCCTGGGATTCCTCATCCTAAGTGGTACTAAAATATAAGTGGCACATATGGATATCCTAATGCCCACATACAAGGCATATACCACTGATGAGGTTCTCCCATTGGATGGGGCCAATTACTTTGGATGGGGCCATATGATTACCCCAAGACCCTCGAGGCCATATAGCACTTGATATGTTATTACCTAAGGATTCACTTGAAGTTGATCCATACACTCATTTAGATCATCTTATAATTAAATTGGTAGATCAAGGATTTCAATATGATTAAACTTCTACATACTGGAGTATTGGGAGTTTCTTCAACTCAAATAATGACTCAATGTGTTTATTTCACATGTGGTCATGGGTACCATATCACATCATGTTCTTTATTTCATTGCTGGTGCCCACAAACATGGATCAACGAGGAGTCTTTATTATCTTTTCACAGGTCCATACCCTTGGGTAGGGAGAACATAGAGGAAGATGTGTTGAATTTTCCATACAAATTTTACAAATAATATTTAGATAGAGCATTAATGGATTGACTGACTATGATAGATAGTAGTTATATGACCTATGTTTTAAATGGCTAGACTTGTTTTCCCTAACTTAGAGAACTGCTTATGGAAGTACACAAGAAGTAGCGTAGGAAGGGGCATAATACACTGTCTTACTGAAAGGGATACAAAAATAAACATAGGCAGTTTTAAATTACATAGGAAAAAACTATAATTCCACTATATATGGTGTTATAGATCAACTGAAAGATGCCAACAACTTCCCAACATCATCCCAAACAATAACAATAACAATCACATTGGTAAAATCCATTAATAAAAATAAACCTGCCTTAAATTTGGTTGAATTTAACTGGAATTATATAATACCAATCTAAATGTACACAAATAAAAAACCAACCACATCACCAAATTTATAATAGGAACTAAGAGGGTCCACCATCAAAACCAAATTTGGTCCCAATTTTTGGTACCCTAATAACTTCAGGGGATAAGATTCTACTAGAGTTGTAGATCATGGAAACCATCATCGATAGAACTATGATTGTGGGTCCCCATTCTTTCTTATTCATAGGGTTATATGAGGAGCACCACACACATTAGGATATAGGTGACTAGTAGCTTCCTTGAGGAAGAATTAAAACATTAAGTAACATCCCAGTAGTTACATAAGTTACGGCTGAAGAGAACAACTAGAAACCTTGAGTAATAAGATAGAATTCAGTAAGTACCATATAAGAAGAACCAGTACCATGAGAAATATAGACTCTTCATAGGAGAGTGATTAGCTCTTTATTAGCCATCCAATTCCAGTAGGAAGGTAGGATATATATAGATGATAAATTAGTAATGATGAAATCCTATTATAGGTAACTTCTACAATTAGGTAAATAGAAAATGGACTTAGAGGTATATTTCCCCTTAATTATTTAGTTATAATTAAGAAAGATAAGTTAGATCATTTAGGTCAAACTCACAATCAGTGAGGTAAAATCCTACACTAACACCTCCCTTACAGCATAGCTTCAGGTGGGGTAGAAAAATGGGTTGCAACTCAAAAGTGCAATGCCTTCCATGAGGTACCCACAGAACAATGTAAATACCTATCATAAATTAGAGACAAGGATGGGAGAGACCCACTAGATACTAACCCCCCCCCCCCCCCCGCCCCCCGTACCCTCCCCAAAGATGTATAAAATAAGAAAGGAGGACCTATATGAAGGCAACCCTAAAAGATGATGTATATGTATTGATTTTTAATCATGCCTCATGATGAAGGCACCATTTTTTTGTACTGATGTATTGTATGTATTGTTTTTTTTATTATGCCTCGTGATGAAGGAACATGTTTCTTGTATAGATGCCCATGATGCCTCATTATATTTGATGTATATCAAGACACATTATTTTGTACACGGAAATTTATATTTATATTGATGATGATGATTATGGATTATGTTTATTTATCACATTTTATTTATGAGATAGCATATTTAATCCACATTTTTATTATAGTCTATGTTTTATGGGTAGATATAAGGTGGTCCCTCTTGCCCCTCTTGGTGATATTATATGATGTTAGCTTAACATACATGTTTAATTTTCATGTTCAATGATGATGTAGCTTAGCCTTTACTGATATATGATGTATAGATGTGATGATAGATGGTATGATGGTGAGATGACAACAAACTGCATAAGAAAACAACAAGCACAACATTAATTAAATCTAATCAAGACAACACAACTATATACAAGGTTGCAAGATAATATGAATTCAATGTAATACACCACAGATTAAAGTAACACTCAATATAAGTAATCAAAATGAATCCAATTTAAATAACACAAGATGAAAAAGGTAAAATGTAACTCAAAACTATGAATAAACCAACAAATAAAGTAAAAAAACTACTACTTTGTTTTTGTAGGGACATTTTTGAAACATGTTTTTCATTATTTTTGGTCATTATTTCAAGACAATGTTCTATTATTTTTGGGTTTTCTACGAAATGTATGTGAATGTTTTGAGTTTTCCAACTAACATATCTAGATGTTTTGGGATTTTCAAAAATTTATACGAATGTTTTTGATGTTTTTAAAAAAAAATTTCTGAAGCTTATGTGCATAAGGAAATGAAGAAACGTGGTTTCCCCCAACATTAGATGGGATGTACATTGTGTAGAATACCACATGTTATATGCAATAAGTGACGATGCAAAGTTTCCCCTAACGTTCAGATGGTAATATACAAAGGAAAACTGTTCGCATTTAAAATTAGGGTCAGCTAGAATCAAGACCAAGAAGGATAGGCTCAAAAATAAATCAGATGCACACAAAGACTGAGCTTAGGATTAAAGCTATCATAATCCTAGACCTGAAATTATTATGAACAATGGACACTCCAATGGCATCGGAAACTGGTTTTAACTAAAGGCACTTATCTAAAGTGCCACCATTTCGTGGTTTTCATTTTTGGACGTATTTATTTATCTTTATATTTTTCTATTTTTATACTTTTTTGTCAGTTTTTCGAATATTTTAGGGATCCCACACTTAAGCGTAGAAACATTTAAGATGTATTGCATTCATGGCTTCCTGAAGTTGTTAACCATCTAAGTAAGAAATATTGTAGGCACCTAAATGAAACTTAGTGACCAAAACATATGACCCTAGCTAGTTAGGCTCAAAATTTCCTTTCTTTTCCCTGGTCCTTGGTGGTGTTGAACTGATTTTATTTTAGCACCAAGTCTCCTATCTAAAATTGACTGAGGTATCACTCTTGTGTTGTAACTTCACCACACTAAATCCTGATACACTGTAAGGTGATCTAGAGCATGAAACTTCATTTCTCATCTAATAGCTCCAACTCTGATAGTCGAGCTAATTATGTAGTCCTCTTCATTCAGGTAACCTCTTAACTCTATATGAAAAGGAGGGGAAATCGATATCTAGGGGTAGTACAGATTCTATGTATGAACACTGAGGGAGTATGGAGTGACACTTATAGGGGTGTGGATAGACATTTTCTGTATGCCCTAGAGGGCAGGATGAATCTGTAAATGCTAGTTACAACCCATTTATTCACCATCTTCTCCATAATACGGATAAGGGTTTTATTAGAAGCTCTAGATTTCCCATTACCTTGAGGGTAATAGGGGGTTGAAAACTTTGAGAGTGATTTGAAAAGCGTTGACACAACACATTTCATAGTTTTGTTTTTAAATGACTTACCATTGTCGGCTACAATGAAATAAGGGATACCGTATCATACACATTATATGGTTCATTATAAACTTAGATATATGTGCACCTTTGACATAGGTAAGAGGAACAACCTCTACCCACTTTGTGAAGTATTCGGTGGTAGTGATAATGAACACGTGGTCATTAGAAGATGTAGAGGTGAAGCTTTCCTATAAGATCAAGCCCCCACTTTGAGAAATGCCAAGGTGTCGTGATAGGTTGTAATTATTGTGCCGGCAACGCATGTATCAAATTGTCCATACTTCTGACATTATGCAAACATTTATTTACATATTTACAGCAATCATTCTCCATGGTAGGCCAATAGTAGCCTACTCTGAACTATTTTCTTTACTAAGACTATCTCGTATTGGTATGGGCCCCACAGATGCCTTCGTGCACCTCCTTGACCACTAGGATGGATTCATCCAAATTGAGACAATGTAATAAATTCCCATCATAGCCTCGACAATAGAGAGTACCACCAAGTAGGGTATAGTAGGATATATGTTGGATAAGGTTTCTTTTATTAGCAACGGGAAATGTTTACGGGAAAGTTTCCATCACGAAGGTAGTTAAAAATGTCACTATACCGCGGGGAAAGGGACCAACAACTTCACATACCAAACATGAATCGGGCATGTCATATGACTGGTGTTCGTAGATGTTTGATGAAGAACGACATATCATTGTTCCCAGGTGGGATGCTCAACATAGACCCCACTATGGCCATAGCATCTCTATTGCTATGATTTTTGTCCTCTTGGGATTTTTTGAAATGTAATCTTCTCAAAGAAATCCTTCAAATAATCAACCATTTTCTTGTACGGAAGAAGTTTCTCATATTTAACTTTATACTCGTCTGTTACCTGTTTTATAATCAAGCATAGAATCACCGATCACACTTACTTATCTAATGTCCCACTTAATATCCAGTTTCATCCCTACAATAAGGGCTTCATATTCTTCTATATTGTTTGTACATGGGAACCCGAGTTGGAATTCTTGAGGGATCAAGTCTCCTGAAGGGGTGATCAACACAACTCCAACACCTAAACCATGAAAGGTAAAGGAGCCATCAAATTATAGTTGTCATATAATAGATTCCTTAAGGTACATTGTAGATGTATCTGGAAGTTCATAGACTCAAAAGGTTTTAGTACCTGGTAGTGGGGCTTCAACTAGTTGATCTGCCTAAAACCTATCCTTTCACTGATTTCTGATGTACATACTTGATGTCAAACTCACTGAGTAAGATGATCCAATTGGTCCATATTTCCTGTGAGTGTGGGATTTGACAACAAGTACTTTAATGGATCAAATTTTGAGATAAGCTTGACCTTATTATTTAACAAACTAATGACGTAGTTTCTGAAAGGAAAAAACTATGGCGGCAAAGTAAGTCTTTTCTATCTGTGAGGTAGTTGAGCTCGTAAGCTATCAACGTTTGGCTTAAGTAATACACAAATTTTTCTTTCTGCTCCTTATCATATTGGGCCAACAATGCCCAATTGCAAAGTGTGTGGCAGAAATATAGAGTAATTATGGTTCACCCTGTCGTGGGTGGCATTAGAATAGGGGGTTTTTCCAAATATTATTTGAGAGCAAAAATACTTGTTGTTGGTCTGGTCCCCAATGAAAAATGACATATTTCTTTAGAAGATGTGTGAATGTGTGACACTTATCTGTAAGCTAAGAGATGAATCTTATAATTGCTTGGATATTTCCTTGTAAAATTTGCAATTGTTTGATATTCATTGGAGGAGGCATTTATGTTATATCAGTAACCTTTGCAGGATATCTACTTCTATTCCTCTCCACGAAACAATGAATCCTATTAATTTTCCTAATAATATGCTCCGAAGACACATTTCTTCGGGTTGAGTCATACCTTGTAGTCCCTTAGACACTGAAAATGCATCGCAAGATCTCTGGGTGATCTTCCTGAGTCCTAGATTTTGCCAATATGTTGTCCACATAATCTTCCATTATGTCATTGATCATTTCATGAAAGATTATAGGCATAACCCATTGATATGTTGCACCTACATTTTTTAGGCCAAAGGGCATGACTTGATAATAGAATGTCCCCCACGAGGTTGTAAACGTTGTCTTATGTTGTTCTTTCTCAGCAAATTTCATTTGAATATACCCTGAAAAGCCATCCATGAGTGCATAGTATTTCGTAACCAGCTGTTGATTCAAAAATCATGTCAATGTTAGATGGAAGTTGTCCTTAGGACAAGCTTAATTTATATCTTTGAAATCGGTATAAATTATAATACCAATAGGCCTGCTTTTGTACAGGGACTATATTTGAAATCCACTTTAAATAATCAATAATCCTGATGAAGCTTACTGCCAATAATTTCTCCAGCTATGTTTTTACCAATAAGGCGATGCGAGGATGCATCTTTTTGAACTTTATGTTTATATGGGCTTTGCTTCTGGGTGCACAATAACTAGGTTATGCACTACTAATGTCGGATCTAGCCTTGACATGTCTCGCATAAGACCAAGCAAAGATATATGCAAATTCACACAAAAGTAACAAAAAGGTTTTATATTCTTGAGCCGAGAGTCGAAGCTCCCAACTTGACTATTCTAGGAAATTCCGCTAAGTACCAATATTGACATTTATGGTCTCCTCCATAAACAACTTGGATTATTCCTCAATGCACATAGGATTAAGCGGGAGATTAAGATCTTCTTCTTCTAAAGGTGGCTCAAAAATATTTTCACCTTCAGATGGGTCAACTATTTTGTCTGTTTATTTCTCTTTTTGTTTTACTGCTAGCGACCTCAAAGAGGTTTTCACTATAGGACTTGGACCTATTCTTTTTGTAAGGATTTTCAATAGAGCTTTCCTTGCTTAATTTTTTTCTTAAATGACCACACAACTCAGCCTCCTGCCCAAAGTATGCACATGAATTGAACCAAATGGAGAAACCTTTCTTTTGGTCACTTATTGGAGTACTATCATGAACGCCCACAAACTCACCAATAGCTTCATCATTCTAAAAAAAATCGATTGGCACATGTTATTGTTGGTCCCAATTAACATGAGTGATGGGTAGATAAGGTTAAATGTCTGAGTGGTAGGGGATATGGTAGGTGTTATAGTCAAGATAACTATGTCAGAAAATAGGTTCCTGGAGGAAACGTATTCGTAAAGAATACATTGGGAATATGTTTTTTATTTTGCATTTAGAGGAACTATCTTCACGCTCAAAAGAAGTAGTCTTGACCTCTAGAGGATAAGACCCATACAGTTGAATTTCAATACCATATTTACCCACTCTACGATGAAGTATTATGAGAGCTTCTAATGTACCTTGTTCATTGTGGCCGCATCCACATCCTTTATATCCTATAGTAATCATCTATCGATTGGGAATAACATACTTAGGTGATTGGTAACATAGATATGTTTCACCATCTTTAAAATGAAATACAATATCTTTGAGCAATTTTTCATCTTCTAAAAATCCACCAGGAGTGAAAGCATTGAAAAACACTTTTCCCTAGATCTTAAAACTTGTAACATGACCTACCACGTGCTATGGCTGATAGGGAAAGGTCTTGAACTAGAAGGGCCTGCTGAAGATCATATTCTCTGCAACCATTTTCTCTAACCTTCATCTCCCATGTAGAAAAAGGAGAGTTTCTAATGTAGAAGCACCATTTTCATTGGGAGATAAGGTATCTGGATCCACCCGTGAAGTGATGTCCTTTGATTAAACTGGAACAACTATTTTTGTAGAAGGACATTCATAAATGTTGGGGAAATATCTCAACAATGATCTGAAATGAGAGAAGGTTGGGGATCTCCCTAAATAGTGAGGTTTTTCCCTTCATGATGCAACTTTAAGAACTGATGATACATTGAAGGTATGACTTACATGGTGTGAATCCATGGGCAGCTAAAAAATATGTTATAAGGGATCTCCAAGTCTAAAGACATGGAAATTTGTATCATGATTGATTGGACCCCACTTCCAGTGAGAAGTTGATCATATCAGATGACTCTTGTTCTTCATTTTCATATGCCTTAATGGTGCTGACCTTTGTGTCTAAATCAGCTTCAATACATCCTAATTTCCAAACTAGCTTTAGAGTACAAATGTTTAAACTTGATCTGTCATCTACAAGCACTCTTTTTACCTTCTTATGTTTGATTATGACTTCAACATTTAACGGTAAATTATGAGAGGGATTTTCTTCTGGGATTTCTGTTGGACAGAAGGTTATATGCTTCATAAGAGAAATTTGTGCTACCATTGTTTGTAAGTGTGTTGGGTCAATATTAACAAACACTCCTGATCCCTGTAATGTCTTACAAATGATGTCTTTATGAATGTTAGAGATTTTAAGGAGGTCTAATATTGAAGTATTAGCCATGGTTTTCTCTAATTTTTCTAACACGTCATATTTATTGTCTTAAGGAGTAGGGGAGGAAATTCTGATATAACAAGGTGAGCTCATCGCATTGCCATGGTGTACTCCCTTAATTTTATCTTGATCATGTTGATATGATCAACAGGTGGATCGACACAACCTATTAGGGCATCAAAATGGTCAAAATGGTCCATCTTTGAAATGTAATTAGCATTATTGGTTTGAGACAAATGTCCCCAATTATGAATTTTCCCTTCTTTTATTGTGCTTAGGAAAAAGATCTTTGAATATCCCAATGTTTAAGTTAGGATAGTTGGTAGGGGTGGTAGTATCCATTTGTACATCACCATTGTTGATTAAGTCTTGAATATAGTGCTTCAATTTCAAACACTTATCGGTCTTATGACCTTTGATATGGTATACAATATTCATTTTCCCTAAACCATGATGACTTAGGTGTGTCATCTCCATAAGGTGTAGTTTTAGGATATCTAACCATGTTTAACTGCCTCTACTTGTTTTAATATTAATGATATAGAGTTAGATAGAGGGGTGAAGGCATGATGTTTTCTCTTTTTGGTGGAGTTACCTTTGAAAGTTTCAAGGGAGAGTGGTTTTGAACTTCTTATACTCGTTTAAAGTCTATTATTCCATCACCTATGATGTTTTTGTTTCTTATTGGGACCAAACTTTGTTTTTTCACTAGGTTTGGAATCATTATGATCACACAAAAAGGGTTTTAAATTCCCTCTAGCTATAGACACCTATAATTTAGCTCCAAAAATTTAAATACTTAAATTGCACTAATCATCCCCCTTCCCACAAATTGACGACACATCGTCAATATAGCACAGTTTCTCTTCTATCATTGTTAATTAATTACATTACACTAATTAATTGACCCTTCTATCCTGCGAAGATGACAATTAATGAACTTCCGTTAATTAAACTCCTTTCTACTTGAAAATAATCTATTATTCTTAATTAATTAAGTTTCCTCTTCTATTAGATAAATGAATCATCATTTATTTATTCTAAACTCTTCCTATTCCCTAAATCATACTAATTGTTCTTCTAAAATATCCTATAAATCTTGCTCGCCTATTAATTAATCACTTGGGGTTAATTAATAAATCCTCTCAAACCCCATGAGTCACTATAGGACAAATTAAACTCCCCTAAGGTTACTCGACCTCATTTTCAACCATGATCACCCCCAACTAACTCAACCTAGATATTATCCCACATGTAAAGGGATGTAGAGATTCTTTTATCTAGTGGGCTATAAAAGGATCCCTCCTCTTACCATTCTACTTACACCTAAATGAGTATAGAGCCTAATCTATATCCATTTTATCATCTTAGAGGAATCTTCCATTAGAGGAGCTAGCTTTCTTAATTTCTTGCATTCATCCATCCAAGTTTGAATTCATATGGAGATATTTCAAGTGGTCTTATAGCCATGGATTGAAAAAACTCCATTATTGAAACCTTGGTATTCAAACATACAATCAACCCTTTTGATTACTAAGGATATAAATAGGTTCATTCCATTTGTTAGCGTTCAATAGAGATAGAGATTAATTGCTTAGCATATTATTTTGATGTTTATTCATGTTATAATGCAAAGATGTTCGTAGATTAGTCTTGTTTAAGCTCTAATCATGATGGTGCATAGATTTTAGTTTAGCATTGTATTGAGGTTATTAGGTGTTATTCTTGATTCTACTTGCATAGCTAACTAATTATTACACACATTTGACATGCTCGGTGGGATGGATCCTTAGTCCCTTAGCTTTTTGGTTTAAATTTTGTTGTTATTTCAATTTTTGGATAACCCTTGATATGTACATGTGTGAATTAATTTTGAATTTCTTATTATTTTTGCTAACTTTACATGTGTTAAGTCTTGCTTATAGATCTAATTTAGATGGTTTCTTGTCAATTTTGAGCTAACTATCCCAAAAAAATTAGCTTTTTGAGATCGATTATGTCATTTTTTCGTGTTTTGATGTCACTTCCAGGTATAGGCGTACACAAAAATGATAGAGGTATTGTACACGTCCAAACCTGGGCGTACACATCCAAATGTTAATGTATGCATCTAGAGTCTAGCGTATGCATCATTCTACCAACGTACATGATATCTTGCCCCTCTGTGCTTTTCTGTTTCTTTGTCTACTAATGCATACTCCTAATCCTGAGCATACACGTTCATACTCCGGCGTACCCATCTAGTAGTGTTTTTGTTTAATCTATTTTGTCTCTGTGGGCATACATGTCCAAAGTCTAGCATATACATCTCACTGTCAACATACATTACTTTTTGTCTTCTAATTTTTTCTAGTCTTTATGTCTGTTAGCATATGTGTTTAGACACGTACACACCTATACCTAAGTGTACCTATCTGCTAGTGTTGTTGCTTTGACCATTTTTTCTATGGGCGTATACATCCAAAGGCTAGCATACATAACTCTCTAACCACATATCCATTAGCTCACTGTTAATTTCCACATATGGGCATACATGTCCTAAGGCAGGCGTACACACCCAAATTTTAGTGTACACACCACAGCTCAGATTGGTAATTCACTTTAAAATTTGCAAAAACATGTTTTTCGGAATTTATTAACTCCTTGCAGGTTTTAATTGAATATTAACTTCTATTTTGCAGGGTTTTATTTACATGTTTCTACTAAATTGGTTTAATTTGTTTAAAGGGATTCAATGAACATTGCATGCTTAATCATGAGATTAGAGTCACTTATGCTCTTCCCTCACACCTTCTAGGTGATCTTGGGAATCTAAAATGATTTTTATATCTCTTTTTCCTTGAAAAATGTTGAAAATAATGTCAAGTTTGGTTAAAATGAACAAATTTTGTGTTTGAATCGAGTATTTTCCATTGTTTATTTTGTAGTTGGATTTTGTGTCGCGTATGCTCTTCTCTTGCATCCTAGGATGATATTGAGAATCAAAATCAAATTCATCCTATTTATATGTATGGAAAACTAATAAAAATGTCATGTAATACCTAAACACTTGTCAAATAATGAAGGATCAAGAGAAAAAAAACTACTAATACAAGATCTGTGTAGGTTACCAAATGGTGTTCAAAACAAACCACACTAAGTATAAAAGATAAAAAAAACACACCACAATCAAAATATTATATTTATAGGTTTGGATAAGGGTACACCCCATCAACTTAAAGTAGGACATAGCCCCTTTGGCATAAGCCTTAAGATAAAATAATGGGGGTAGTCCTAGGAACCCCCAAAGTAGTCCACGTAAGAGGGAAACTTGTGGATAAAACGGGAAGTGCTCTGCACTACCTACTTGACTAGTGATACAAGTGAGATTTAGCATCAAAGTTATCTATATCACAACCCCAATTATAATACACAATGGACACATTTATTTCCCACTGTGCTTGAAGGGGGTAAAGTAAAGTCAGCATACTCCTTGGGAAACCTTAGCAAACTAAGATTGCTTCTAGACAGATTTTGACACCTAGTTGAGTGAACCACCTAGGAAGTTATCTTGTCCAGGAGCCAACTTTGACCATATCAAAACCAATTTGAGTTAAGATCCATCGCAAAGGGAGATCTTTCTCATAATTGAAATCTTATTTATCGAATAAGAGGAGATTCCATTAAAGTTCAAATGGTGTGTCATTCATCACAAATATTGTGAAGCATTAGTTTTTTTTAGTTTTTCACTTGCCCTAAGGCAAGATGAAACTCTTTCGAAGTGATGCCAAAATAACTATCTTCAACATCAATTGATCCACTTCCTTCACTTTCTTTTAACACTTTGTTAATCAGGAGAAGAGTGACTACCCTTGTGTTGCTACTTGATTATATTTGCCACTTTTATTTCTATTTATGCTCATCCATGTTTGCAGCTAAGTTGTTAAACATATAAAGTGTGTGGAGACATTTTCATATCATTGGTATCATTTTTCATCTTGATATCCAAGTCAAGATCATAAATTATAGTTAGGCATGATTCATTATCTTGATTCTCCTTTGAACTGTTATCTCTATTATATCGTATCGCAACAATTTTTATAATTACGTCTTGTTTCTTTCAAACTTAGCCTAAGTGTCTAGATTGTAACGTTACGTTACGCACATTCTAATAATTCCTTGGTATACTATTAGCATTATTTTTTTTTCAAACATTACCTCAATTTTGAAAACTGTAGAGTGTTACCATTTGTGCATGTTATATCAATATCATTTTGATATTAGTACCTTACTTTTCTAAAAAGTTTGGTTAACATATCTTAGTGGTATTGTTATGTCGCTCACAATCGTAATATAGGTCTTGATTAGATTCAAGATTGCTTTTAGTATACTTTGTTTGGGGATCATATTGAATTTTTGTTATTACTTATGCCTTGTTCATTTCTTTAAACTTAACATGAGTGGTGACATTTTCCTACTTTATATTACCATATTAAACACCAACTACCATTTGAGAACAAACTTAGGAAGTATGAAATTTTGATTTATCGGTCTGAAATGAGCATTTTGTGATTGTATCTTGTTTTTCACTTTTGACTTATTCTTTTTAAGAAAATCACTTTGACACATTAATTCTTTGACATTCATCATCCTTCAAACCATTGATATTCTTTGACATTTGTAAACTTCCATTTAAGTTGATCAATACCTTTTAAACAAAATTCAAAAACACCTTAGGGACGTTCTCACACATCATAGCCCCCAAAACAAGACTAGGAGCTAGAAGACAAGTAATTGAGAGACAAGCATGGAAACATCAAACAAACAAGGGTGAAATACCTTTATTGGTCTTGATTTACGACCTCTATTTCCACATAATAGAAAATAGAAGACATGATAGATCATAGTGGTGGTGAGGCAAGATCACCACATGCAGAGTTTGACTTTGACCCCGCCCTATTAGATGAATTCATTTTTATAAACAAAGATTGAGTACTTGTGAGGGTGGTGGAATTAGTTGCTAGAATGCCAACAGAACATGAAACTAATCCACCCACAAATGTGGCTAATGAGGAAAAACCACCTCTCATTAACATGTACGACATTTTAACACATTGACATGCTTCCACATCAAATGTAGAAAACAACAACATGGTGGGTTATAAATTATCATTCATCAATATACCATGTGGAGTATGAATAGAACATGAAAACGTGAAATGACCCCCATGCGATGAATATGACAAATAATTTCATGAGGAAGGAAGTCATTATACCACAAAAAAATCAAAACCTTAGTCGATAATTAATTTTATTGACATCTCCTATACAAAAAGAAACAAACAAAATGTACATCAAGAGAAACCTAAGGAAAAAAAATAGTGAGATTCACATAGAAAACCAAGAGGTAGGAACATCAAAATATAGTCATGTGTGTATTCCAGCTTCCCCCACTAAATAAAAACTTCTTTCACAAGAACTACAATCTATGAAATCAACACTCACAAAGCCTTCTAATGGGGGAAATAGCAAAAGATATCAATACGAAGAGTTATATCCCCATCCATTTGATAAGGCTATATTTCTTCAACCCTTTCCTAAGAAATTTTACATGCCCAAATTTGACAAGTATAGAGGGAAAGGTGACCCATGCGATCATGTGAAATATTTTTACATGGCATGCCAAGAAATAACCTACAGTGACAACTACCTCATATGGCTCTTTCCGAAATTCTAGGAGTACAAGCCTTGGAATGGTTTACTCACTTACCTCATGGGTCTATCTTCACATGTCTTAAACTAGTAGAGAGGTTTGTATGAAATTTATCATACAAGATGGAAAGTGATATAACCGTGGCATAATTTTGTAACACTAAACAATGTCCAAATAAAACCTTCGCAACTTTTCTACAAAGATGACAGGGGCAAGCTAGCCGCTTCCATTGCTTAATACCTAAAACTAAACTTGTTAGCATATTTGTACCAAATTTAAACTTAGACATCACTTTTCATTTACAAATGCATTGTTTTTGGAGCTTTGAAGAGATCATGAGAAGGGCATACAAATAGAAAAATCCCTCATTGAAAAAGGAAACTATCAAATCATCTTCCAGGGATAATAAATCTACCAAACCGGAAGATAAGCCAAAGATATTTAACAAAAACAAGAATGTGGTAGGAGATGGAATCACGGATTCCAAACATATACAAGTGGTCAAAGTTGGTCAACCTTTTAAACTGACCAAAGGTCCTATCCAACAACTAGCCAAGTGTAGAACGTGATCACTCCTCTTAACGAGTCTTTGTATTCAATCTTGAAACAATTAGATATAGCTCATATGGTGACTTATCCTATGACATGACCCTTTGAAGATAATGCTCCTAAACCTTCATGGTATAAAGAGCACAAATATTGTGATTTTCATTGCGTAAAAGGACACAAGATGGACAAGTTCCTAAAACTTCACCACTTCATTCCAGATCTTATTGATAATGGAGAAATAGAAGTTGATTCACTAGAAATAAATCTGACGCCAAATGAAAATATGGGGATATTCAAAGAACCATTCCCTAAACATGATAAAACTAAATGGGAAGAAGATGGATTAGGGAGAGTCATCCCAAAGTTACAAATCTGTAAACTATCTTTATACCAAAATTGATAACAATCATTACGAATCACTCATTGGATGGGTTCGCTCTTCTAATGAGCATGTGAATACCATTAGGATCAAGTGAAAAGATTACGCTATGGTAATAAGGTGTGTTCATCTCATGATCTCATAAATTCCTTTGTCTACCCCTCAGGATGGTCACTACCAACATCTTAGAGAAACTTGAGAATACATCTACCAAGATTTCAATCTTGGACCTTCTTAAAATATAAAACATACATAAGGACATCCTATCGAATACTCTTCAGGGGTCAGGAGTGCCAATGGAAGTAGACCCTTCACATTTACAAGCCATGGTGGAAAACATTGCACCAGCTAAACACGTCTCATTCAACCACAAGTAAATCCCTAATGATAATCACACACATAATCTTCCCCTATATATAGAGGTATTCTTTACCCACCGAAGATAAAATGGTTTCTTTTGGACAACGAGTTGGGGTTGAATATATGCACATTGAAACTAATCAAACATCTGGAACACACAAAGGAATATCTAGAGTCCCACATTATCACCATAACATCTTATGAAAATTTGGAGCAGGAGTCATTTGGAACAATAACACAACTGATGGAAGTAGGGCCTACTTGCTACAACATGAAGTTTCATGTCTTAGATTTGGAACTTCCATATAATACGCCTCTTGGTTTCCCATGGAAAAAATAATTATGCAGGCCATACCATCAACATGGAATGACAATGAAATAAATTGAAATAGGAGGGACATATTTATATAAAAATAAAACTAAAATAGAATCCAAGCCTTGAGGAGATGAATTTAAAGCTATTAAGAGAGTTTAATTTATAGGTTTACTTATACATGTCCCTCCATTTGAGATTACTATTGGACCAGACAATTATAAGCATCCATCAAAGTAAAATAGAGAAGGGATTCATATTCCCTAGATGTTTTTATGCCCATGAGTGCTTTCTATGTCCAGTTTGTGTGCAAATAGATGCATCCAACAAGGTGTGTGGATTGTTCACAAAAATTCCTAAAATTGATTATGGGGTCTCATGGAGAATAGACCCTGTGTCGTGTAAGCTCTCATTTTTTAATTTTAGTGTTGTAGCAGGTCGGCATGCAAGTGTAGAGGAGGAAGTGCTTATTGTTTTAGATGACTCATGGTCTGTGCTTGTCATAAGCGGTTAAGGAAACTCTAAAATTTGTCACTCAACATGAAAATTCCCGTCGAGGTGTCCCAGTTGTTGTGGATGTAGTTTGTTTTGTGCATATATTCAACCTCGACCTGTTGTCCAAGAGAACATGTGTAGAACTTCAATATGGGATAACAAAAACTATTTTTTTGAGAAAGGATATTTATGTGTGTGCCCATTAGTAGGGATTTCCTTGTGTGTAAAATGTGAAGGCATGCTTAAAGCATGGTGAATTATTTGAAAACCACATCCCTAGTAAGAGTGTGGTCACATGGAATTCTGATGTTCCTTTAAGGCATCTACATGAACCCCTGGATATTTGATGAAATATGATTGAAACTTCTGTACATTTTATAGATTTCAAGAAGGTCACAAGATCCAAATGCTTGGCAGATGTCATATCATTCAACAGGTGGGCCCATCTATCTCTTTACAAAGGCCTATCAATATTGCAGTGTACTATGCAAAACATGTCTTGGTTAGTGCACTAGGTGTCATAAGAGAAATTGTTGGACCCCACCTACAACTGTAAATCCCCCTGTGGACACTAAGCCTACCTACTATGAAACCCCAGACATTTACAGATATTCATTTACATAAAATGCCATGGTTGTTGGTAAAGTGTTATGAAAGAAATGAGATTTTAGATAATTGGAGTCTCATGGAGTACATGCAAGGACCTGGTCCCACTAGTACCTCTATATCCTGGATCATCATTCAAAAGGCTATGGTCCTCTGATATTCAGCCTTATGGGTCGCATCCCATGTTTTCAAGATGACTACCTATTTTTAATTTAAGGATAGATAAAATTATTCGAATGTTGTTCAATACGAACAATTCCTATGTTTGATAGCCAATACGATGCATTTTACCTCCATTTTAAGTAATTGTTGTGTGGATATCTCTAGCCTTACCATAACTTCCCACCAATCCGAATATGACCTCGTTTACCCTTCCATTGTCAAATGGGACCAACAACGTCATATGTCACTAGATCTATTTGAGAATGATGAAGCTATTGTAGAGTTCATGTACATTTGGGATACAATTTCCAATGGAAGACCATAATAAAGTGCTTCTATCATTGACTTAGATACCTATGCACATAATTCGGAGAGGAAGATCTAAGCTTTGTGGTTAGCAAAAATTAAGAAAAAGTGAGGGAAAAAGTTCCAATGCAAAGCCTTGGAAAACATCAAACGTCCAAGTCACATAGTGAAAAACTCTTTGACGCACTAACTAAACAAACAGGTGCAAAAATCAAAGGACAATAATAAGCAACCATGTTGTGGGATGAAAATGTCGTTGAGACATCCTTAGATGAAGATCTCAACCTTCCTCCCGATCCTACACATATGGAGGACTTTGTCAAAAATTACTAGTAGAGGAGACTATCAATGTAAACATTTAAACAAAAGAAGAGGACCCAAAAATAGTCAAATTAGGAGCTTCACTCTCAACATGGGAACAACATAATGTTCACATTACTTGCTCATGATAAGTTTATAGATGTATTCACATTGTCCTATAAGGATATGCCAGGCTTAGATCCAACTTTGGTCGTGCACAACTTAGTTGTACATGTAGACGCTAAGCTTATTAAACAAGAAGCTCAAGGAAGATGCATCCACAAGGGTGACCCTCCTAGTTAAAGAGGAATTAGAGGAGATTGCTTAGTGGTAGGATTCATTCGAAACCCATTGATTACTTTGAAGTGGATATCCAACATCGTCCCCGTCCAGAAATAAGCTATGTTGGCGATCAAAATCTTTCACAGAACTTTCAGGGACATAAATAAGGCCTGTCACTAAGGATGATTTTCCATTGCCAAATATCAATATGATTTTGGATTCAACAACATGGGCTATGAGAATGCTAGTCTCTTATGGGTGGATTTTCAGGTTACAACCAAATCAAGATAGCATGATGAAGATCAACACAAGATTACTTTTACAACACCTTGGGGTACCTTCTATTATCAGGTAATTCCATTTGGTCTTCAAAAACATTTTGATGCTACCTATCAAAGAGAAATTACAGTAATTTTCCATGATATGATCCATGATATCATGGAAGACTATGTGGATGATATCCTCAGGAAAATCTAAGACAAGGGAGGACCACCCTGCTATTGTTGTGGCATATATTTGAGCGCCTATGGGAAATACAAGGTCATGTATGAACCCAAAGAAATGTGTGTTCGGGGTATGCTATCAGGAAAATTTCTTGGCTTTCATTGTATTAAGAAGAGGGAATTGAGGTAGAATCAAGCTAAAGTGTCTATTATTATTAAGATGCCTCCTCTCAAGAACATTAAGAAAGTTTTGCATAGCTTGGAAAGGGAAAAATACAGGCTATTTTCTAATTCATCTCACTGACTTGCCGATAAAATGTCACTCGTTCACTCATCTTGCGCAAGAAAGGATGTTTCCTTTATCTAGGGGCCTAGAGCAACAACAGGTCTTCACCTTGCTTAAAACAATACTTGGGCTAAATCCACCTAGTCCTCATCCCTCCAGCTCCTAGGTGAGACACCCCTGCTTATATATGTTTGCTACCTAAATTTAATATTAGTGTGCCTTGCTCGCCCAATATGACCTTGGACACAAAGAAAAAGTGGTCTATTACCTTATTCGCACTCTCATCGCGTATGATGCTCAACTATCCCCAAATTGAAAAGGCTTGTTTGGTTGTCATGTTTTTACCTTTCAAAAACTTCATCATTATCTATTGAACACCAAAACCAAGCTTATATCCAAAGTTGACCCACTCAAATACTTGCTGTCTAAACCCTCCCTCACCGACATAATGGCTACTTGGATCATTCTAATAAGTGAATTTGACATCGAGTTTATGCATCAAAATTTAGTTAAGGGACATGTACTAGCTGATCAATTAGCAGAAGCACCTTTGTAAGGCACTAAACCTTTAAATCTAGATCTACCAAATGCCTCATTATTGTACATTAAAGAATTTTTTGTGTGGTAGATACACTTTGATGGGTCTTTTAATTTTCATGGTTCAGGAGCAGGTGTAGTCCTAATTACTCCTTCTGGCGACCCCATACCTCAGGCTTTTTGTCTTGGTTTTCCTTGCATAAATAACATTGAAGAGTATGAGGTGCTCATCATTGGAATGAAGCTAGCTAGAAACTGGAATGTCCACCACCTTAAGGTTATAGGTGACTCAGAACTGATTATCAAGTAAGTCAATGATGAGTACAAATTCAATGATGAAAAACTAATCCCATATAGAAATTTTTTAGAGACTCAGAAAGAATATTTTGTGCACATCACCTTTGAACAAATTCCAAGAGCACAAAACTGATTTGTAGATGCAATGGCAACAATGGGTTCTATGTTGTGGATCCCATCAAAAACTAATGATAGGACATTGTTTTTTTTAAATATATGTCAGCCTCTATACAACATACTATATTATTGCCTGGCATGTGAAGTTGTTGGTCCCCACTCCTCATGGTATGCCCATATTTTTAACTACCTCTAAATCGGTACCTTTCCTCATAACATTATCCATTCTGAAAAACAAAGCCTTATCTTCCAAATAGCTTAGTACACCCTCCTAGGAGGCACACTTTATCTTCATGGCTACTATGGGAATCTGTTGTGTTTTTTAGATCTAGCAGAGTCAGTCCAATAGGTCAAGGAGGTATATGAAGGAGTATGCGGTGCTCATACAAATAGAATGGTATTAGCAAAAAAAATTTAAGGGTAGGATATTACTGGCCTACTATGGAGATAAATTGTTGCAACCATGTAATAAAGTGTGTTCTATGTCAAAAGTATGGAAATTTCATTCATGCACCGTCATAACCTTTACAGCCAATAACAACACCATGGCCATTTTCTAAATGGGGATTATACTTAATAGGGAAACTCACCCCTACCTCATCTGATGATCATACCCACATCATCATGGCTACATAATACTTCAGTAAGTGGGTGGAGTCCATTCCATTGACTTATGTTACAGGTGCTCAAAATTTTAAGATCGTCATGAATCACCTAATTTGTCGGTATGGCATTCCTGTTGCCATTGTTACTGATAATGGAAAGTCATTCAAGAACATTTTAGTAAAAGATCTCTATCATTATTTTCAAAAAATATTATAGTGGTCCATGCCATATTACCATCAAGGTAATGGGCAGGTAGAATCCACTAATAAAACACTTGTTCGAATCATGGAAAATATGGTGAGTAAGACAGGTCACAACTGGCATTTGCAAATCCACCCAACCCTCTAGTCTTATAAGACCTCCATTCACACTCGTACAGGTGTGACACCCTACTCCCTAATATTCGAAACTGAATCTATCATCCAATTGGATATTTATCTCCCTTCTCTAATAATATATCTTAGGGATTACCTAGATGAGGATGAGGATTACATAGTGGCCAGGTTTGCAGAATTAGAGCTCCTAGATGAAATACGCATCCATTCTCTCGACCATATTATGGTGTATCAAAATAGAGTATCTCATAATTACAATAAAAGTATTATACTTCATCAGTTTGAGGTTGGAGATTTGGTAATGAAAGAGAACTAGTACAACACAAGGTTAGAAAGAGAGAAGAAAGGAAAGTTTGAACATCATTGGTTGGGGCCTTATGTCATTGTGACCAAATATGGGTTAGGAGCATACATTTTGAAAAGAAAATATTTTCCTAAGGGTAATACACTTAAAGAATGCACACACGGGAATAAGGCGTACTTGAAGGCGTAGAAGGTTAGGGAAGGAAACGCGTGCCAGGACAAGTTGATTCAAGACTTAGCCATTTTCATGCATGTGGGCTATTTTTGGAATGTAACGTGCAGAGCACACATTGGGATGGAGACCTGCATGAAACACAAACACTATTTTGGGAATGAGTGTCTGATAAGCATCATGCATGAGTTCAATATAATAATAAGATTACTTCTTCCAATTAGCTATGGAATGTCTATTAATAGCACACTTGCATGTGTACATGTTAATGTAAAGTTGCATGTCTATTATCAACATACAATATATTTTGGGAAGTGTGTAGGAAATTAAGGGCAAGTACCCACCCCTATAAATATGTATTGAACTATGTAGTTTAGCAGTAGTGGATTATGGTAGAGTTATGTTGTTGGATTTGATGTGCGCTTAACTTATGGTGATGTTTTGTAATGTAAGAAGATTTTTTATATTACAGTGTTTAATATAATGGAGTATATTGGATGGATAATGGTTTTAAGCATGATTGTAACTAGTCCTTGTATGGTTAATATTATTATAGTTATTGTTTAATTCATGATTCTCTAAGATCTAGATCTCGTTATGCTCTGTGGAATGTTTATGCTTATTTACGGTTTTTAATATGTTTATCTTCATCACACTAACATCATGTACAAGCAACTCTAAAGAGGGGCCTGGTACCTTTGCGCACTTTGGGTGAGCGCTCATCTCAGTATGGGTGATGTGTTAATGTGCCTGGGTATTATATAGTAGATTCTTGGCTGCATCATTTGTTCCATTACTGGGACCTCTTTTTAAGTTGTTTTCAGGATGTTTTGCGATGAAGATGTACCGATTGACCTTAGCAAGTGTTGAGGATTAGATAAACTATTTGGAAGAAGAGTATGTTTGGAGGTTTAGCACTAAATCAGAGTTTGATACAGACGCATGGGTGGAGCATAATTTGTATGATTATTTGTATGAGATCTTATTTGTTATCTTTCCATTATAGCTATACAAGTGGATGGTTGCTTATGCATCTAAAAGGAATTAGAGGTATCACACACTTTTCTGGATGCAGGAAGAATGTTAGGCCCTTTATGATGCTAATCTGATTTGGACACGCATTGTGGATACTTGGTTCTGTGGTTTTTTTAACAGATATACTTTGGAGTACTCAATTTCCACTTATTCTTTCCTAGAGGTAGCTAAGTTCCAATTTTTACGTTATCCAAGGGGAACTTATTTGCAAGGTGTTCCACTAGTGATCAAAATATTGATGGTAACCCTAAACTTAGAAGAAAAACCAATGGCTAGCTAAACCCCACCACGCACAGGGGAAGGAACAAGTTTGGTGAAAGATGTCAAACCTAGCAGCAGAGAGGCAAAGAGAAGAAAGGTAGCTTAAGTATAATGAGGCACATGAGAGGGAGATAGAGAATCAGTGTGATATTACAAAGTGGATGGCATTGAGGAGAGAGATGGATCGTGAAGGATTTGAATCTCATGCAAGAGGCATGGATACAAAGCATATAGAACTCCCCCATTTGGGAAAGCATAATAGGGAGCCCTCCTTGGCCTCACATGGGATCACACTAGTATAGATGACCTAAGCCACAAGTGTGCATCTAAATCTACCTAGAAACCTATCCCTTGCACTTGGATTTCTAGTATCTAGTACAACCAGTAGTCAGCAAGCTAGTTTGGGCAGTTGAAGAGGAGGATTAAGTTAGATAGCAAATACATTTATGGTAGGAAAAACACCTTAGTTGTTGTTTATAGGTACCTTTTCAAGTGCATCATTAACACAAAACTCAAGCATGTAGAATTTTGGACTCACTTATGGCAGTAATACCACTTCGCAGACTGTAAGAGTTCAGTTTAGTACCACTATTGGGACACGGGGAAATACATCCACTAGTCCACTTTAGGCTATAGGTGGAGGATCAGGGGCTATATGTGGCTCTAGTTCTGGTGGATCTTGTGGTTCTAGAGGTAGAGGTAACACAATAGGTTCTAGGTCAGGTGGGTAGGGTCTGTACCAACCCCAAAATATTTACATGGAGATGTCTCTTCTTCTTCTAGAGTATAGGGGCATAGAATATGTTGGTGAACATGTTCACATATGTGAGATATTATTGCATGAAAAAGGATTTATTACTTCTGAGTACAAGGCAAGTCAGTTTGTAACTACATTGTAGGGATACACACACAGTTGGTATAGGAAGTTTGACCCTGATCAGACTTACGTAGATTATGCAGCATTAAAGGATACTTTCCTTATGGAGTTTCATATCCTTGAGTTTGAGCAAAAGAGTATAAGTTTACTCAAGGATATTAAGCAGGGCACTACTGAGATCATTTGGGAATATGATGCCCATTTCAAGACATTGTTTTCTAAACTTTCTTATGATATTGATACAAGCCAGCATGCACAGTGGTTTTTTGGGGGCTTGATCACACCTTTTAGGAGGGAAATGTCACATAAGACTTATATGGACCTACACGAAGCACTTGAAGCATATTTGTGCACTGAGGAAGTCGGGAGTATAAACACTAAATTGAGCCCATTCCTAGAGGCACGGATGGAATCTGTGGCAAAGAAGTTATAGAAACTATTGGAAAATTCAACACATGAGCCGCACACTGGGATTTGGTGTACATATTGTGAAGTGGAAGGGCACACCAAATATAGTTATCCTTGCATATATGTGTGTTCATTGTTGCTGAACTATGAGATATGTCATTTGGACTATGATGTAATCCAATGCCCATTATTACAATGTGTGATAAGGAAGAATGTATCTTATTATTGTAAAATTTTCTGGTCCATGAATCATGATATAGAAGACTATAGGTTGATTGGTCATATCCATGATACCAGGTTGATTGGTGTGTGACAGACTAGAGTATCAGATAACTCTAAAGGTAAAAGTGAGCACCATGATAGTGGTCACACTCAACTGTGCTATGATTAAAATGAAGGGTAATTTGAAAGAGGTTGTGGCAGAGGTTGTGGATACCATGGTGGATTCGGGGGACGAGGACATGGTGGTGGACGAGGTGATTTCCCTCACAGAATGTGTTTAACATGTGGATCTCTTAACCACTATAGGCACAAATGTCCTCATAATATTACTTGTTCTTTTTGTGGGAAGAATCATAGCTATGTGGAATTCCTTGACATATATGAACATCTTATCAAGCAACATAAATAGGAGAACAAAGGCACGGGGATGGTCAGAGTACAGTACGTTGTGGAAAGTCAGTGGATGCTAAAGCTAGCATTAGAACCTGAGGTATTACCTATGAATATTACTACACATGCTGAAGTTGTGTATGCTAAAGAGGCACTACAGCAGAAGCCTACCATTACCAAGGAGGAATTTTTACATGTAAGGTACCTAGATACTACACATTAGGAGGTTTATAAAGAAACCATGGAGGTACTTAGAAATTTTCATGGTGAAATACAGTGTTTGAAGGAACAGTCACATAAGTTAGAACAAAAGAAGGAAGCATAGACATTCCAATCATATATTGATGACTTAAAAGAGGTATGCAAGATGTTTCACCTAGAGAATATCATTCCATTATTAGGTAATTAGCTAAAGGGAAACACTCTATGCATAAGTGTTGAGAATGGACACTATATCCTGCATTCTAATCTTCCCCCTCATAGTTTGGATTAAGATAAGGAGATTACTTTGAATGTTGTTGTTGATGGGTGTCTCTTGAGTAATATATTGATTGATACATGTGTAAAATTTAATGTGCTTACTTTAGATACATGGGTACAGATGGGCATAGCTCCATTACAGACATCCTCTAATGTATTGTTCATGTCCAATCAAACTAAGGCCACTCCTGTAGGATTTTTAAAGGATGCATCCATTACTATACAAGGGGCCAAATTCACTGGGTACTTTAAGGTCTTAGCACTTGCAGAATCAGATAGCTTCCCATCTCCACTTGGGTGCCCTTGGTGTTATGAAAATAATTCTAATCTACGGTTCAACAAGGGGTATATAAGTTTTCAGAAAATGAAATAAAGTTTGAGTATCCCTTTGACAGATGGGAAATTTGTACCTTATGATGAACCTTGAGCGAGGAAGACCTAAACAGAATTTGTGTACGCATCATTCAAGACCCAGAAGTACTTGAAAAATCAAAGGAAGGAATCCTCCAGTGGGAAAATGCAAACTCTATCAATGATTCTACAAGTATTTCTTGTGACAATTGGGCACATAAAACCTATGAGATGGTTAGGCATGAAGTAATAAGAACATTTACGTGGAGAATAAAACCTCAATGTATTCGGAGGATATGTAACAACCATGTACCTTGGTACACTGGAGAAGGAGATCCTATGGTATTCCTATGCACCATGGAGGAGCAGTGGACAAATCAAGTGGAAAGAAGGAATATGTTAGTATATACCTTTTGTGGAATAGCAGCACACTGGTGGATGGTTCATAGGGATAATCTTATGGAATGGAATGAAGTCATAATTTCTCTAATCACTCAATTCTTCAGAAGAAATGCGCCTACTATAATATATATGTATCATGGTAATCAACCAATTCAGCACCATGTTCAGTAGTGTGAGAGACTCTGGATAGAGGGGCAGGAAGCTTTACCACCTTCACTTTGGGTGCACAAACTTCATTCCACTTTACAAGGCTATGCACGAGCCTAATATGTTCATGTAGAAATCCATAGGGAGACTAGAAATTGGTAGGACTTGATTGCAGGAATGACCTAGACTTTTGACTACTTCTCTACTAAACCTCCAGTGGAAGAGGCATTAAGGTTTATAAAGCACTTAACTATGGGAGACATTGTAAAGGCTGAAAAAATCATTCAGGAATTATTTGGTGAGGTATACTCAGGCACGTGTTTTGATGAAGTAGAAGAGATAGATGCCACACTACTTAAGTGCGTTTGTTGTGAGAAATAAAAAGGAAATATGGTCTACATAGTGGATGATGAAGAAGTATAAAATCTAGATATAGATCATTTAGAAGGTACACACAAGGTGTTAGACAGTGTAGATAAAAATGTGTGTGCCTATCATGAACCTATGAATACTAAGAAAGTGAACATTGGTACAGATGATGAACCTAAGGAGGCAATAATTGGGGACTCTTTGACTGATTCTGAAGTGGAAAATATAATTGAGTTACTACGGGATTTTTCAGGACTTATTTCCTAGGGGCTACCATGAGTTAAAAGGAGTGCATGATTCATTAGGAGAGATGAAGACTAAGCTAAAGGAAGGTGTGCACCTAGTCAGGAGGATACCTTATACAATGAACCCTAACCTTTGTGTCAAAGTTAAGAAAGAAATTGATAAAATGTTCAAATATGGCATCATCAAGCCCCTAGAGGAATCAGAGTGGGTTATCCCCATGGTGATCAGTATAAAGAAAGATGGTTGGATTAGGATTTGTGTGGATTATAGGGAAATGAATGGTGCATGTGTGAATTATCCTTTTCCTACATCTTTCACAAAGGAAATATTAGAAGGCTTTGTAGGGCATGAAGTTTATTCTTTTGCAGATGGATTCTCTGGGTATCATCAGGTTAGAATTACATAGGAGGATCAAGAGAAGATGAATTTCACCATTGAATGGGGAAGTTTTTCATATACTTTGATGCCCTTTGGTTTAAAAAATGTGCCTATTGTATTTTTGTGCATAGTTTTTCAAGCATTCCAATATTTTATTCGTAACTTCCTGTAGGTTTACTTGGATGATTGGACGATGTATGGACTTGTTAACAATCATTGTGACAATTTTTGCTTAATGTTTGAAATATGTAGATAGTTAATCATCTCTTTAAACATCAAGAAGTGTGTGATTTCTACACCTTTTGGAACTTCTTTAGGGCACATCATCTACAAGGAAGGTTTGATAGTGGATCCAACTAAGGTTGTAGTTATTGTAGGCCTATAAGAGCCTACTAGTCAAAGTGAGGTGTGCGGATTCTTGGGTCACACAGGGTATTATAGAAATTTTATCAAAGGATATGTTAATATTGTTGCACCCCTGGAAGAGTTAATAAAAGAAAAAGGGACATTCTATTGGGGATTACGACAATAGCACACATTTGAGGCGTTGAAGGAGATACTTACAATAGCACCTATTCTTCATTTTCCTTCATGGAACCAACCATTTCTTATACATATGAACGCCTCTGGCACAACCATTGGTGCAGTGTTATCTCAACATGTAGATGGTATTATAGATCATACTATCTATTTTGCTAGTAGAAAGTTGACTCCTACATAACATAATTATACAACAATAGAGTGTGAGGCCTTGTCGATGATCTACACGCTGCATAAATTCAGACAATACTTGCTAGCAACACCTTTTGTATTCTATACTGGTCACATGGAATTAAAATAATTGGTAAATAAGCTTGTTTTATAGGGATGCATATGTCGATGGGTTCTCTTATTTTAGGAATTTGATTTCATAGTTGTGATAAAACCAGGTAAAATTAATTCTGGCCCTGACCACTTATCAAGGATTCAGTCAGGGGAGGACATGTACAAAATTAAAGAAACAATGACATATACGAAATTGTATGGGTTACATCACACGCCTTCAGAATTGGAGGATATTGATGTCTTTTTATGCAAGGGTATGACACCAGAAGGAATGAAATTGTTGGATAAGAAACAACTTGCAATTTGTGTGGCACCCTTTATGTTGATCAGTGGAGATTTATACAAACTAGGTCAAGATGAAGTATTGCATCGGTGTGTATTGGAACATGAGTGCATAGATATCATGGAAGATTCTCATGGTGGTATTACAGGTGGGCATTGTGCAAGTGACACCACTATGTTTAAGATTCTACTAATTGGATTATGGTGGGAGATCTTGTACAAGGATTGTAAAGAGTATTCTAAGGCGTGTGATCACTGTCATTGCCTTGGAAACCCTGGGCAAATAGATGAAATTCCTTTGAGGGCTATTTCTAGTGCAGTACTGTTTGAGAAATGGACTATAGAATTTTTAGGTCATATTTCACCAGTTTCACATAGAACTAGATCGTGCTATATCATCACTTGGACAGATTATCTTACAAGGTGGGAAGAAGTAGCACCTACAAAGGATTATACAGTAGCTACAACAACCAGGTTCTTATGGAAAAATGTTCTTAATAGGTATGGATGTCTACTGAGCTTAACAAGTGATAGGGGCACACACTTTTTGAATGAGAAAATCAGGATATTATTGGATGAATTAATGGTTGCGCACCACAAGACTACACCATATTATCCTTAGGAAAATGGTACTGTTGAGGCCTTCAATAAGATATTGAGCCAGACCTTGAAAAAAATTTGTGATGTTGGAAGGAAATATTGGGATGATAAATTTTTTGTTGTACTTTGGGCATATAGAACAACCTACAAGAGGTTAATTAAGGCCACACCCTTTCAGTTGGTGTTTGGCATAGAAGCAGTTATTCCTATGTAATTCATGTTACCTTATTTGCTTATTGTGTGCATTGGAGGTCAAGCTAATGAGAAAGCATTAGAATAAATGATTTAAAAGTTAATATAGTTGGATGAGAAGCGCGTCATAGCACGTTGGAGTAAGAAGTAGGAAAAGGCCAAGTAGAAGGCATGGCATGACCAACACATCAAGGACAAGAAGCTTGAGGTTGGATAGATGATACTACTTTATTTTTTAGTTTTTGTGCCATATAGGTAAGCTCAAGGTGCATTGGTTGGGGCCGTATGTTATCACTCATATACTTGACTCAGGCACTTTTTCAGTTAGAGGTGCTTGGTGGAATGCAGTTACCCGATTACTTTAATGGGAGTAGGATGAAGCCCTACTATAAATAAGTCTTCTTGGTGTTTGTAATAAGGCATTATTTCCATTTAGTATAGGTTTTCTAATATATATTTCCTTTAATGTATTTCCTTCGTCATCGCTAATCTTTGTCAATTTAGTTTGGTGTTTTTTGTAATAAGCATGTTTGTATGCTGGAAGCTAATTATAATCTAAAGTATTTTTATGCATAGAGGACTACATATACCATTGGTGTGGGGTGGTTCTTATTTGTTATTCAAAAATGGGTACACATGAGAATAAAAAATTATAGGTGTTATTCAAGTATGGAAAGGAGCTGTTAGAAAAAATATTATTTCTAAAGAAGACCATAAATGGAAATGAAAGAAGGGAGAATATAACGCGAGGTAAGCAGTGGTCATGGAAACTACTATGGGGGGCACAATGGCGAGGTACTCAGTGCATGGAAGCGCATGGAAGAGAAGTCTGTATCAAGAGGGTAGGAAGGCATGTTAGAAGGTTATAGTTGGGGTGTGAAATTGTACCATGTGGAAATTTTTAAAATGGTCAATTAATGGGAGGATTATTGGTACGTGAGGGAGTAATAAATGCACTAAATTTTTGAAAATTCATATAAAGATGTGATGCAGGTTCATTTTTACCTTTGCAATCACAAGTATTTGAGTAAGCTAAGTGCAAGTGAGCCAAGAAAATTGTATTGAGGTGCAAAGAGTTGTGAAACCAGACATAAAGAGTAGATTTGTGCACGAAAAAGGATTGCGTCCCCATTGGTGAATGGTTTAAGAAAACTAGAAGTTTTGAGAAGGAGCTAGGGCACGAGATTTCAAGCTAGGGTTTGAAATTGATCGACATAGAAGAAAAATGTGGGATTTTTATGATGGCACTGAAGAAAACATCTACAGTAGGCACAAAAGGAAAGAAAAAGGTGAAAGTTGAAGTTGAAATTTCTCCCGATAGAAATTTTTTAGAGATGTAGTACCTAGAAGGAGTAATAGTTAGACAAGATGTGAATTCCAACTACCACACCACTAATAACAAGGGATATTTGGATGTTTTGATGAATAAGAAGACCAACAAGTGCACGGTGGAAGATATGCCAATGTATGATGATGCTGGGGAAAATTTTCTTAAGCAGGTAGGATTTTATCAACTGTATGAGCTCCCATATTTTGGAAAACATGAACCTTTATACGAATGGCTTATGAGTAGAGTCCATGAAGACTTTTTCTATTTTGTTAGATGGAGGGTTAGGCTCACAACGGTCCTAATTATGACATTAACAAGATTAAAGAGAACAAGGATAGACATTGTTAGTGATCTGACTGATGAAGCAGTGGTTATACCCACAAGCAAGGAGTTGGGGTATACCAAGGATCTGCATGGAATGGACATTTACAGATTAACAAAGTATCATGTGGTGCAGGAAGTCGTACATCTTCTCACCAAGTTGAATGATCAAGAGAGATAGTAATAGGTAAATACAATGTGGCTACACATTGCGAAGAAGATGACAGAGGGAGAAATCTACAATTTAGCAGGCTATATTGTAGAAACCATTGTTGAAAAGGCTCACACAGGTGAAAAGATAATTTTTAGTGCCATCCTCTTATCTCTTGTATTTGCAGAAATTGGAGTGCCTGATGGACCAAAGAACAAAATTTGGGACTACCCCACTAAGAAGAAGTTCCTCATGGAAAGGTTTGAGAAATTTATATGTGAAGGATAAATGAGTGGCCCATTTAAGGAAAGGGCAGAAATGTGGTATGACCAGCTTCATGCAGCATTTGAGGAATGGAAAATTCTAAAGGAACTACCTTCGGTAGTAGGAAAGGTAGTACAGTTCACAATGTATCAACATTTCTGCATTGCGTAATTTTCCATGAAGGATCAGACATGGATTCCATGGTGCAAACTACCCTATACCTTCACAGTGCACTACTTACATGCTTTAGTTCACATATTTTTTGATGCACGCAGGTTGAACTTCAATGTAGACAAGGTAGATTGTGACTACCACACTCTCAGGAAAACATATGTATATCTGGGTCATTCTTCCTACATTGAGAGGCTCATTTCAGATGTCATAAGTATGAAGCTAGTAATTTTGGCTATTAGGGATAGTAGAGTCCTGCTAATATATCTTCAGCTCAAGCCTATTTTGGAGAATAATAAGTATGTGCAGAATGAGTTCATGCTCCCATGGCCACCTAAGGGAAAACATATAATGGAATATATGCCAACTCCAAAGCCTACTGCAACCATACAAATAGCGAGGAGGAAGAGGAACATGAAGATAGTGGAGGCTTGGATCATAGAGGCTGGAGGCATCCCACAGAAAAAGTGGAGAGTGAGCGTGCAGATACTCCACCACAGGTGCAAGAAGGAGAAGAGGACTTTGATGTGGATGCAGTCCTTAAAGAGTGTCGGTTTAAGAAGGTATTCAGAAGAACTATGACCTAAAGTTTGGGAACACCATAGCCTGTAAGAAGATCACCTAGACTCTCCCCTCAGAAAGAGGAACTTGTGAACAATAGAAGGAGAAAGTTGAAGATGGATGAGGAAGACAAAGATTCTAAAGAGATCACGCTTGGAACCCCAGTGAAACCAGAAGATATGGAGTAACCCAGAGATGAAGAAATGAAATATTAAGAGGAATGGGTGAAAGAATCAGAAGAGATGGTGCAAGAGCAACCTAGCACACATGTTACTACTCAAGAAGAAGAAGGGCCAACTCCAAACCTTGGCACTCATGTTGCTAAGGGGCCAAGAATAAAGACAACAAGTGAAGAATAGATTGTGCCAAGTATGGGCTATATTAAGGACATAAGAAAAATCATCCGCACCCGATTTCAGAGCACAATAGTCCTTAAGGAATTATATGGATGGGAGTTGATGGATCCATACATGGTCACCATGTGCACAAGGAAACAATTATCCTAGTCTATGCAGACCCATATGGATGAGCCAAATTTTGATGTATGCAAGGAATCTTGTGTATAAAGGAGAGTGAAGAAGGCACACCAAAGCAGACACGTGACATTGAAGCCTACTCTAATGTCTGGTGATCAGGTGAGAAATGCTTTGGTTTAAGTATCTATAGAGGTGGCATGGAGGAATATTTATCATCCTACCACCATTAGAGCGCTACTTGAAGATAAGAAGGCAAAAAATACATAAATAGAACATTTAAAAGGAGAAAAGGACCTAGAAAAAAAAAAGAATGAATGAGGCCTGTTGGTATCCAAATTGATTCTCCTGTGAGGGCTGAGCAGCATCACAAAACTGGCAGGCGGCTTAGAGATATAAAAATCATGATATAAGTCATTTTGTAGCTAGGGAGGGGATTCAGCTGACTCTTTGTCACTCAGGCGTTGGAGAAATGGATAGCACCTTATCAAGGGTTTGATCTACCCTAACTACTTTAGATTGTGCCTTCAACCAAGGTGAGAGGACTCGTTTTGTAACCCATATTGGTGAAGGATATCAAGAGATCCTTCTTTGCACAATTTTCATGAAAACCTTGAGAAAATATGATCAATACAACACAATCTAACTCTCACAAGTTATCACACTAGAGAGTGGAGATGTTTCTTGGACAAGGTTCAGGTTACCAAATACAATAATTGAAACCTGATTGTCTCTACATATTTTGGTAGTAAATTTTGTTAAATCTTTGTGGATACACAGTAAAAATAGGGGTAGTTCATGTAAGATTTATAATTTGAGAAGTTTTTGGTGGGAAGTTAAGCAAGATAAAGTCGATTATACCAGATACTTGAGAGCCTTTACAAATATTGGAACACTGACAGAAAAAATGCTTCAAAATAGCCAAAATATTTCTTCAACCAGAAGGTGTGTATCAATGGAGGCCCAAATATGCACGATTTCATACACTCTTCAAGAATTCAACAAAAAGGCTCAATTAAATGTTGGAAATCCCTTATTAGTCATGCCTAAGATACACTCATAGGCTAACAAACAATATTTGTCAACACAATGAAAGTAAAGTGATTTTAAATTGTTTATTTCATTACAAGATGAAAGATATCCTCACAATGAAATTACAAATGCCACAATACCACAATGTGGATAAGATCTTGTGTGATTTAGAGGGATTCTAACACAAGAATGCAACAAGAACATGAAAAACTATTTCAAAACATTCTGAAATAAAATCAAACACAATTATGCTCATTATTAACACAGATTCAATCAAGGTTCATTAGATTCATCAACAGCAGAAAGTCTCCTCAACAATCTCAGAGCTTGTCAATGGTTGTACACTTGTAACCATCTTGACATGATTAAATCAAAAAACACAGAAAACTAAAGTGGTTTCTCAGACGGTCTCTCGGGAAAATGGTTTTTCTCAAACTTTCTCAAAAAATTAACCACTCTTTGGCATCTCCAATTCATGCCTGTATATCACTCACTTTACATCAAATCTTTCCCCCCAAAAGAATAATATTCGAGGAATACTTTGTTACAAATTGTTCCAGAAAGTGATATTTACAAAATATTACATCAAAAACCATCAGGTGTACAAAAGATAATTCTTTTCTATTATTTCCACATATTAATTTAACTAGGGCATCCGGTCATCTCCTCTTGCAGCATGTCCAACCTCTTTCGAGCCTGTAGCTTCCTTCTCTTCATTCTTTTCCTCTGCATCCATCTCCTCTGGTAATCTGGCCACATAAGCATCATATCACTTGAACAATTCATTCACTTCATCTTCATTAGGTACAAGATGATACTAGAAAAATAATGTTTGTCTTGATATCTAATCCAAACATTGAGCCATTTTTTGCTTATACTCCATTGGCTTGTCTTTCAATTCCTCAATCCTATTTTCAATTTTTATCATAGTTTCAATATTTTCATAGGAAAATTCATTTGCCTAGATATTACTTTCAAAGGAATTGAGCAAGAAATCCAACTTTAGGTCTCCATATCTCTTTTTAAATTTATCCACCACCATGTCCTCTAGCCTTCTATCAATAGCATCAATTAAATCATCAACCCATTCCCTTTTGATCTCGAGCCTTTTCTTGATTTCATTTAAGGTGTCCAATATTATTTTTGTCAATTCTTCAAGGGCATATTGGCTCCCTTTGCACTCCATTGGTACAATATATTCTTGTTCAACCAACTCCTCACTAATCCTAGTTATGCGGTCAAGCTTGGGGAGAGTTCCTTCCAAAAAAATAATCTCATTGTCACAATCTTCAGTTAATCCATCAATTTCATTTAAGAGACTTAAAAGATCTTCATATTTCTTCCTTACTTCAGTAATGATTTCCTTTCCTTTCTCGGTCAATTGCTCAACCCAGGAATCTACCGCTTGGACCTTCTTAGCATCATTATTTATTTTATTCATACCCTCAAGGGTGTTCACATAAGCACTTATTGGTTCATCACTAGTTTTTCCTATTAGCTGTTGCAAACATGGACTTAAGGCCCTAACTTGTTCCTTAAGTTGGTTCCTTTTTGTTCCATCTTCATCTAACTTTTGCATAATACCACTCACAGCCTTAGACACTTCCTACTTTAGTTTTTCCCTTGAAGGCTTACCCAAGGGAATGACCTGAATACTGTAGTCATTATCAGTTACATCTCTTCTAGTCTTCCCTTCAAGAGGAGTTGTTATTTCCAAAGTTCTTACCCCATATGAATTAGTGAGAATTCTTGTGATAGTTCTTGCTTTCTTTGGGTCTCTTATTGTCTTTGGAAAGGACAAAGTAGTAAGGTCAACTTCCTGCACATGAAGGGTCATTTCTTCACTTTAAATTAATTCACCAATCCAACCATTTTTCAAACCTGTCCTAGCCTTTGTTTCTTGAAATCCCTATTGGATTTTATCCAGAGCAATTACAATCTACTTGGACACTTCTTGCTCCTTTTTTACCAATAAATCTATCTTTTCTGGAGCATTTATCTCAATCTGTGTTGTTGATTCCTCTAGATTCTTCTTCTCTTGCTCTGGTACTTCAGACTGATCATTCTTAACCTGATCTGCATCCAATTTAAAAGGGATGTCTTTTGTTGTTTCTTCAGCTGAAATTGTGGTGGCATGAATTTTATGTTCATTTCCCTTTTGCATTGAAGTTTGGTAAATGGGATCCTCTTTTCCCAAAACTGGCTGAGTTGCTAAACTACTATCTTCTTACCCAAATGATACCTAGGGAAATTTTATGGTAGGTTTTTATACTGGACATGAATCCACATTTTCCACTGAAAGCTATGGTTCTCTACCAATAAAAAATTCCTCATCATTAATCAAATCATGTGCCACTTTTAGTATTTATTCAAATTACACCTTTCCTTCCTGATTGAATGTCATCAATCTCAGCAACCTTAACAGGAATGGGCACAGTATTTTCTATCATCAACTCAGTATCAGCATTCTTTCCCACAAAATTTGTTTCCTGAGTTGTTAGTGCATGAGGATATTTTTCTAATTCCTTACTTGCTTCAATATTAACTACTAGTGTTAATAAGGGTTCCTCCATAGAAAAACTGAGTGCATCTAACATGGACATTCCCTCACTATAATCTACATCGCTTACCTCAATTTGTATACCTTCAGAATTATGCACTGCTTCCACTAGAGGTGTATTGATGAGTAGAGCTTCAAGAATTTTCATACCTGGAGTAACAAATTGACTGTCCACCAAATCAAATGAAATATTCCCCTGGGAAATTGAGCCCTTAGTGTATTTCACTTATTTTTCCATTAAGAAAGAATGAGGGACTAAAGGACTTGTTTGCACCATACCTAGCAATGATGTAACTTGTTACTTCAAGACATTATCAATTCTTTCCATTTCTGGGGGATCAATTACCCCATCTCTATGCTTGAATTTCTTTGGTGTATGGGCACCTACCCTTACAAGGATTGGCTGGTGAACAATTTTGGGTTTCTTATGTGCCTGTATGTACCCAAAATTGTAAGGTACTGTACTACCAGAACAACGTGACAGGTGCCCCAATGATGACACAAGTCTCCTCGTAAGGTGTTCGGGATCTGGAAAAGCTCTCCAAGTGTGCGTTAACATCCCACATACCCCACTTAGCCCCCGCGTGCTTTTTTTTTCCTTTTCCCCTCTTTTCTTTGCCTTCTACTCTTCAGTGATGAAACCGCTGCCCTTCCTGGGCGACGGTCTCGTGACCGCCGCCCTGAACAGGGCAGTGGTCCTGTAACTGCCGCCCTACTCAGGGCGGTGGTCCTTTACGTGTTTTCTAGAAATCTCTTTTAACACGAATCACGTAATTTCAACATTTTACTAGCTTTATTTCACCGCCATAAGCTTGCATTTATGATTCTAGTTCCTTGGAATAGTGTTTTGCCATTTTTTATAGTTTAAGAGTTCTATTTGGTTTTTACTTGGGTAAATGCAAATGCTATAAATAGTTGGCTTGTGCTAAAGCAATTGGCCCCTCAAAACTTGCCTCTAATTTCTCTTTGCAATAGATTTAGTTTTTATTTTTCTTAGAATGCTTAGTTTCTTTCATTACATGCTTAGTTAGCATTGTTTTACTGTTAGTAAGCCACATATCCATCTTATGTAAAGTACTGCTATTATTTTAAACAATCCATTAGAATAGGATATTCTGTTTACCAATAGGAAGCCATTAAAGTTGCAGGTTTTTTTCTTCAAATAGGATAGTTTCAGGTTCTGGACGTTTCATGTTGCATGACTCACAATAAATCCTGCTAGGAATTACATAAGCCAAGCTCTGTACTCTTGCGCTATACCTCTCCTACTCGCATTGTATTCAGTCTGTATCTTGAGCTGCCTTTTTCCCAATATCTACTTCTGTTGATGCTAGCATTACACGCTTTTCTGGATCCATGTGGACATGAAGGAACGAGGAGATCACACTGATGGGACAAGATCACACACACCATCGGATTCGCCACTGTTCTGCAGAATCCAAGTTCTAGCTTTCAAAGTTCTAGTTAGTACCATATCAAATAAAGTAGCCAATCACTTTATTTCAATCAATTCTACTCTCGATATTGTCAGGGAAGCTATGTGGATTGATAGTTTCTAAGAAACTTTGATCCACTCCTCACTTCTGAGGTAGGATCGAGGGCCTTGCAAATAGATTAGATCAATTATTTCATTTTTTAGAATAGCTCTACAAATTGTACAGACAAATAGCTATACTCAGTTATCTTGTTTGTTTTAAATTGTTATCTTAGCTGTCAACTTCTAGATGTATTAAATTATTTGTTAAATTCATTCAAATAGTTCGTCAGAAAATACAAAAATAGAGAAATCATATATGCTATAGATATATTCAAAGTAGTTAAATTTCACTTTTCCATAGTTAATCTACATTATTGCTTTTGTATGACAATCACGAGACCTAGGGAGCCCAGAGAATACGTATTCGATCCAATCGTGTCTCAACCCAATCTCGTCACAGCAATCGTTGACATAGACCAAAATCTTAGAATCCAAGTCTTCCAAACAACAACAGACTTACAACAGATTAGTTCCCAGTTAAGTGGATTAAACATAGAAGAAGACCAAGCGCACACATTTTGGTCAAATCAACCAAACTACAGATTACCCTAGGTAACATTCATATGATTGTAGAAGGGCTCGAAAGAGAGAAAAACGTTCAGTTGTGATCCTTTGGTCCCACGACTAGATGCAAGAGACATTCTCACAGACATAGATACCAGGTAACCAGCCTAAGAATTCAGGTTGCAAGAACACCTGTGAGGTACTCTAAGAAGATCACACAGCTATTAATTTTGAATATAGAGGCTGAGAAAGCATATGATTATTGGATGCTATGGATTAGGAACTAATTATACGCATGACCATAGCAGGTCCACAACAACCAAGAGTCTATGGTTGTGATCCACAAATCCCGCAACCAAACGAATCCGCAATTCAATCAGACATAGACACTGGCCTACGCACACTAGTATTCAGATCCACTCCACTTCCACCTATCATCATCAAAAAGTTATCCTTACTAGATACAACAGCTAACAAAGCCTAGAGAGTTCTAGACTAGGCTAGAGAATCATCCATAGAGTCAATTATATTTACCATCCACCATATGACCTTATCTAGAGACATACATGAAACTATCCCCAGGTCATTTTCCATGTATTCCACAACAACATAGATCGAATCACGCTAGAGCTCGATATATGATCTGCGAGCCTTCAGAGCATTCATCCTTGTCGATCGATCTATCACACCAATTTAGGTTAGAATGGCCTTCTTTACCTTAGATTTGCACAAATTCCACTAGTGCGTATTGAAGACATTAGATTACCTAACTAGTTTTTCTGCATCCCATACATATTCCATCCCCATCAGGCTGTTTCAGCATGACCTCGGGAGGTCGGGTGCAAGGAAGAGTTACTTGTAGATTCCCACGCTCTCTTGTCAATTTTTTATTGTACAAAATTGGTGAACCCGATGTGAAATTTTCTACTTTCTAGTCTGGAGTTAGATTTCCATCTGGTTCTTCATCTTTACTACCTCATTAGCTTTCACCATCACCTTCACTCCTTCCCATTATTCTGCAGGTATTCATATACCCCCTGAATATTTCGGGATTCGATACATATGGCAGGCCCCTCTTGGGCCTTGATGCATACTACGCCCAACAAAATAGACAATCATCACCCTCGCTCTCAGTATGGGGTGACAACTATTCAACTAATCAGTTGTCAACACAAACTCCAAGAATTAGATATAACTCATCTTTTCAAACTGATGAGTTAGATCAGCTCACTCAAATGCAACAAACAGAGCCTTCAGGCTCGAATAACATGACGTTCATCAGAGAATCTGGTTCATCTCCTCAGGTGCTACTTAGACCAAAAATTAGTAGACAATTAGACCCATACCGAGGTTTAGACAATGAACATTCGGTACGTTATGCCAGGAACGACCAACATTCTCAAAGTATGTACCCACCTATAGGAGGTTTACAAACACAACCCGAGGTCTCTTTTCAAGAAAATACTTCCATGCCACTACATATAGGAAATGCCCTCGGGGAAACTTGGCAGGGCAGCGATCAGTTCATAGCAGGATATCACATGCCTATACAACACCATGATATACAACAAACGCCACTACGGAAAAACACCGTAACTTCACCAAATGAAGTCATTTCAATGTTAGTAGAAAAAGTGAGAGGGTTAGAACTTGCTCAAGCAAATCACCATTCTCAATTCATACAAATAGGAAATTCTAATCCTCCTAGCCAAGTAGACCTCCTCACAGGAGTAGGCACGTTAGGCATGACTCCTCAGTATTTATAACAAATTTCAACTAGACCCACCATCTCTAACGTTGTTTCTCCCAGTCTAATACAAAACAATCCATTACTGGACAACACCCCGTCATACTTAAACATGTACTCCAAATTACCACAAGGGGATATGTTCTCCTCTCCCGGCATGTTTGGTCAAACACAGGTGTTTCCTTATGCCCCTACCAACGTATACGCTACGCCTTATCAACAACCCATTCCACCTTCTGCTCCCTCAACAAGAACCATCAATGGTCGAAACCTATGCGATAGGGACTTATTCAGAATATTTGAAAGAGCCCTTAGATTTCACCATACGAAGCGTCATGCTTCCAAGGCCTCTTCCCAACTTACCCAAATACAAAGGTGAGGGAGATCCAAATGCACATATCAAAGCTTACGCTACGGCCATTCGAGAACTACTCCCATGGGATGGGGTTATAGCTAAGATATTTCCCAAAACCTTGGAAGGTATCGCTCTCGATTGGTATTATAGAATACCTGAGGCTTCCATACATTCATTCAAACAACTCGTGTCAGATTTCATCAAAGCCTTTGACATGAACAAACTATTAAGGACAGGAATCAGGGAATTCTTACACATCAAGAAAGAACACAATGAATCCATCGCCCATTTCATCCAGAGGTGGCGTATAGTTCTTTATTCTTTGGCAAGTGCTCCAAACATGGATCAGATGGAACTATGTAATTTATTCCTTCATTCTCTTACCAGAGAGGTGAAGGAAGAAGTCTAGAAGTTCCCATTAAGAACTTACGATGAAGTACTTGAAAGTGCTCTTTGAATAGATCAAGCGGCAATTGATAGTGGTCGCAAAACATATGGAGTAAATGGGAGGTTAGTCACCTCTAACCAGAACACTACAACTTATCCTACTACCACAAATGTCAATCAAGGACCTAAAATCCTTAATAAAAATTGGGGTGTAACAACAGATGGAGTAACCAACCAGCCTAAGAAAGTAAATGTTATCAATACTCCATCACAAATGAACAATCAATGAAACAACAACTTTACCCCGACAATCAATACAGTGGATTTTAACCATCCACAACAACAACAACAACAGCAGAAAAATCCCACACAGGGTCCAAGCTAAAATTCAACTAGGTACCAAAACCAGAATTCAAACCAAAAACATCAAACGCAAAATTTTAATAGACAGCGGTTTGATCAAAATTTTGGGCCACAGTATGCACCAAACCAACAAACAAGGAATTACAATCCTAATTCTGTACTGTGGTTTCCACAAAATTTGGGGCCATGACACTAGAACGTGTTGTGACTACAATAAATTCATGCAATGCTTGCCAGATGAACAAAGACAACTTTTCATGGATATGTTCTTGGTAGATCCTACGTCACCAGCATCAAATACCTTTTAAGGGGAAGTTTCTCCTCAAAATGCACCCCTCAAAATCTTCAATGATCCACTCCCAAATCATGATAACAATAGGCTAAGTCCAAATGGGACAAACAAAAGCATAATGACAGGAAACAATGATCATGAAGCCTTGACTTCATTAAATCCATCAGTTGCGCCACAATTAGGAAGTCAGCCACGGCCTAAGGTAGTCGGTTTAGTGGAGTTAGATGCCGAACTACCCATCAAAGCTGTAACAAGGACACGAGAGTATTTCTCTCAGCCAGGTCCAAGCCACCTGTCGGAGATGGATGACATCCAATAAATCATAACAAAACCTGTGGGTGCCTATGATTTAATTAACGACCTAACAAAAACCTTCTCACACATCTCCTTTTTGGATTTATTAAAAAATTCCCCTGCTCACAGGGCTGCTCTTTTAGAGGCATTAGGTTTGGGCAATTTAATTAACATCACTCCACCTCCTGAAACACAGGTAAATCATATAGACTTTGATGTTCATCCTCTAGGGCAGGCGGATAGGGATGTCGAATTCATATTCGAGATAAACAAAATGCCGACAGATGCTGAGATCACTCGTCGGGGTGATCTAACCTTACATTTGCAAGTATGGGTTTATAACAACTATGTAAAGCGTGCAATGATAGACGATGGGGCGGCAGTTAACATAGTCCCCTTCTCTTTCCTTCAAAAGCTAGGGTATGGAGAAACCAATTGTTCCACGACTCGAAACACACTAAGGGGCTATGATAGCCTTAAAGCCACCTCGGTTGGAACTATAATATTACCGGTCACCTTAGGACCCAAAACCATCTTAACTGAGTTTTATATTATAGATCGGGAAACTAACTATAATATGATCCTCGGCTGACCATGGATACACTGTATGAAGGCAATCCCTTCTATGCTATTTCAAGAAGTAAGGTTTTTACACTTAGGAAGGATATTTGTAGCCAAAGGTGATCCAAAACCATTCGATGTACACCTAGCTGACTTAAAAAAAAGGCCAGGTGTGCACTCGTAGTTTGAACTCCCAACAAACCAACTTAATAAACCTACCGACGCAAAACCAAAAGAAAATTTGGTACCTACGACAGATCTTGAAACTATGAGCCTAGCCAAGGCAACCCCAACCCCCAAAGATGAGGCTAACACTGTAGAAATAGTATCATTAGGAACTACTACAAAAATTGTTGAATTAATAGAACAAGATCTACCAATGTTCTTACCATTTGATTCTGTAGGCATGGGATATTCCCTGGGTGTTGGTTCTCTCCCAGCGGTAGATCTCTACATGGTAGAGGTAGAAGATGTTAACACAACAAATGTCCCAACATCTATACTCCCAGCTAAACATTGGACTCTCCATTTTGATGGGGCTAGATGTCATTATGGAGCTGGGGCAGGAATAATCCTTACTTCTCCTGAGGGGAAAGTCCTACCATTTTCCTTTAAACTAAATTTTGAATGCACAAACAATGGCACTGAGTACGAAGCCCCCCTCCTTGGCCTCATCTTAGCTAAGAGAATCGGTGTCGATAACATCAGAGTCTTAGGAGACTCACAATTGGTAGCAAACCAAGTCTCTGAGATATATGAAACCAAAGCCGAGCACTTACAGCTTTACAAAATAGCTGTGTTGAATATAAGCAAAGAGTTTGACTTCATATCAATTGAAGCAATCCCGCGAGAGAAAAATCTTCTTGCTGATTCAATAGCAAATTCAGCATCACGTTTTACTCCAAACAGTAAGTTAGGGGACACCCATTTCATAGTATCCCTTCGTGATGAACCATTGATAAAAACAATGACAAATTCTCTTTTAAACGAAAATGAAAACAAATCTACTATCCTAGACCACATTGATAGTGATATGGCCACTCTGAATTACTTAAACACCTATGCGGCATTACATCTCTCCTATCATATGATAGATTTTTCCTTAATCCCACATTCGTCTTCCCACTTCGGAAATCCCATGATGGAGCTTCCCTCACAAATGGAGCCTAGCATAAACACAGTAGAAAATGGGGATGATTTGGACTTACCTCCAGCCCCACCTGAGTTTGAAGAAGGTAACGCCTCTTTGATCGAAGAAACAATTGATATTAACATCAGAACGGAAGATGAACCAAGGATATTGAAATTAGGATCCTCGTTAACCCCAGAAGAAGTAGAAATACACACTCGGATCCTCAAAGAACATCAAAAATATTTCACATTTAGTTATAAGGAAATGACAGGAGTTGCACCCCACATTGTGGTACACAACCTCATCACTAAATCAGATGTAAAACCAATTAAACAAAAATTGAAGACCAATGAAACCCAAAGTAGCTCTCATGGTGAAAGAATAGGTAATAAAACTCCTCCAAGTAGGATTTATCAAACCAGTTGATTACTCTCAATGGGTATCTAATATCGTTCCCGTTCTCAAGAAGAATGGGAAGATACGCATCTATATAGATTTCTGAGACATTAACAAAGCGTGTTCTAAAGATGACTTCCGGTTACCATCCATTGATGTCATTGTTGATGCAACAGCTGGATTTGAACTTTTGTCTCTCATGGATGGATTCTCGAGGATACAATTAAATCGGAATATTTGAACAAGATCAAGCTAAAACCACGTTTATAACTCCTTGGGGGACTTATTGCTATGTTGTTATGCCATTTGGTCTCAAGAATGATGGTGCTACATACCAGTGAGCTATGACATATATATTTCACGATTTAATTCATAAAATCATGGAATCCTACGTAGATGACTTGTTGGCTAAGGCCAAGAAGCGTTGTGACCATCCGGAAGTACTCCGCATCATTCTTTCATGTCTAATAGAATATGGAGTCATGTTAAATCCAGAAAAATGCGTCTTTGGTGTAACAGGAGGGAAGCTCCTAGGTTACATCATATCGTCACGAGGGATAGATGTTGACCCAACCAAAATTCAGGCCATCCTCGAAATGGTCCCACCTTCGGATGAATCTGGAATCAGGTCATTTCTCAGAAAGCTGGGTGCAATCCGGAGATTCATCCCGGACTTAAGTTTCGCCATTCATCCAATCAACAATTTACTCAAGAAATATTATAGCATTAATTGGACTGAAGATTGCAATAAAGCTTTCAACGCAGTTAAGTGTTTCTTGTTGTCACCACCTATGCTAATGCCACCTAAGCTAGATCGCCCGTTAATTTTATACTCACGAGCTACCAATGTCTCGCTAGCCTGTATGCTGGCTCAAGAAGATGATGACAAGAGAGAATGTGTGATTTATTTCATTAGCCCAACACTACTCGACTATGAAACGTGTTATACACAAGTAGAACGAGAATGCCTTGCCATAGTCTTTGCAACCAAACGCTTAAGACATTATATGCTAAATCAAGAAACAAGGGTCATGGTAAAAACAGACCATTTACGAACTTTTCTCACGCAAGGGTCCTTGTCTAAGAAGGCTGGACGTTTTATAACCTTAATGGGAGAATTCGAATTAACATTTGTAAATCAAAAGTCCGTTAAGGGACAAATCATCACATATTGGTTAGCTGATAACCCATTAGATGGAGGTAATTTAGTAGATCTGGACTTCCTAGATGAATGCGTATACTACATCGAAACCCGACCTTCTATCTCTGAGTGTCCTTGGTACATTGGTAGCATTAATTATATCATGGACCACACATATCCAGAAGGGGCTACACCACGAAAAAGAGGGCGGTTACGTATTATCATAGCTAAATACGTCATTATAGAGCAAGTGCTCTATCAGAAAGTGTTCGACGGAATGCTTCTAAGATGTGTCGACACAGAAGAATCCAAGAAGATTCTCCATGAATCTCACAGTGGAATGTGTGGAGGCCACTTCGGTGGCCATGCCACCACTCGTAAAATACATCGAATGGGCTATTTTTGGCCCACTCTAGAACGCGACGCAGTAGAGTTTGTATGTAGGTGTCATAAATGCCAAGAGTTCTCCCATGAGATCCACATGCTGGCACAAGCTCTACAACTGATTACTTCTCCATAGCCCTTTTCCACATGGGGCCTAGATTTGATAGGGAAATTCTCCCCCTCGTCTACAGACGGCCATAATTTTATAATCACTGCCACCGAATATTTTACCAAGTGGGTAGAGGCTATGCCTCTTACTACTGTACCGAGTTCTGTAATCGCCAAGTTCATTTTGAACCAAATCATTTGTAGGTATGGTATCCTACAGATCATTATCTCAGATAATGGAACTTCTTTCAAGAATGAGGAAGTTTGCGAATTGTGCAAAAAATTTAAAATAAGCCATCATACGGCTTCCTTGTATTACCCTCAAGCCAACGGACAGGCTGAAGCGACAAATAAAACACTAAAATCCATTCTCCTTAAAACGGTGAAAGAAAACAAACGAGATTGGCACTTGAAGTTATATCTGGCCTTATGGGCCCACCAAACCTCAATAAGAACACCAACAGGAGCAACTCCTTTCTCACTAGTATTTGGGGCAGAGGTAGTTCTCCCGCTTGAGGTTGAAATACCCAGTCTCCGCATTTCCTTACAAGGGATTCTGGATGAATACACTTACAGAGAAGCACATCTCTCCCAACTAGAAATCCTAGATGAAGCTAGGTTGGATGCTGAACAATGGCACAGAGCCTATGCTGACCGGATGTGCTGGCAGTATAACAAGAAAGTCTATGAACGCAACATATATGAAGGTGATCTAGTTCTAAGGCTAGACAGCTAGATCGACAAGAAGACCGGTGAAGGAAGGAAGTTCTGGCCCAAATGGTTGGGTCCATACCGAGTCATGAAGGATTATGGAAATGGTGCATACCTCTTATGTACGTTGGAAGGTGAGGAATTTGGTGAAACAGTCAATTCCCTACACCTCAAGCGGTTCTACACGTAAGCAACTAGCACTATTTATAATTACATTTACATTGCATCTTCATATAGATTAAGATCATTTTGTCCGCTTGTTTCATACACAAATTGTGATCAAGGAATTTTGTTCTCAAAGCAATTCATTACAAACTCATGATGTTGTTGGCATAAACACTCTAACCATACTTCTCCATTTTCATGATATCATCAGATTATCTTGGAATCATTTTATCAAGTAAAGACTAGATATGACAAAGTCTTAACGGTACCCATACCAAGATCTGCGGGCTTGTTCTCACTTTTGGTTTCTTCTTAGGATAGGTGTCTTGCCTATGGTCTATTCTAGAAGCTTCATGGTGTCACATCTATCCCATATATATATATATATATATATATATATATATATCTTTAGAAATAAGCACATACTGACATTTTACTCAAGAAAACAAGTCAAATATTAATCAAAACAAAAAAAATTAATTTTACACATTTCCTTGCCCCACCAACCTTTGGTGATGAGCTTACGTCTCTTACTAGTGATGTAGGGTTGGGAAAGGATGGAAATTCCCTTACTCGCCTACGCTTTGTCCATGGTGATAAACCCACACTTCTTACTGGTAGCATGGGGAAAAGTGTAGGGGGTCCTCTTGACAAACAAATGCAAAAGGTCATAAGAAAACAATTTAAATCTCGAAGTCTTTGAGTCAAACACAAATGAATCAGATGTCCAAAATTCCAAAAGAGTTCAAAATCCTAAAAACCCAGATTTTGTCTACTATGTGGCCATCTAAGGATCTAAGTTTGGATAAACCGCAAAACAAGTTGCATCCAAAACTATGAAGTCACTCGGGTGGAGTGGGCTTGTGGTATCCTAATTTGGTTCCGCCAAAGCTTTGTTTGTCTTTCATCAATATCATTTCAACACATCTCATAACTTGCACCCTTCCCAACTCTCGGCGATGAGCCCTCGCATCTTACTAGTTGTGTGGAGTTGGGGGTAGGGGTAGGTTTATCTGCTCATCATATTAGTTTATTTTCATCACTTTGCCAAAACCAAATATGAAGTATCCAAAATTGCTTACAGAAACTAAGATTCAAAATCACATTATATCTACATCATCGTATATCAGCATCATGAAATACAAAAGGAAAATAAACAATTGCATCATTTATTCTCCATTGCATACATTTTTAAAAAAGAGCATATAAGTATAAACATCATAATCTATATAACAAAACTAGAAAAGAAGCAGAGCCATAAAAGTTAAAGGTTTGATCCAAGAAGAATATATATATATATATATGAATGATCAACGTTTCTGTACAATGCCATCATGCACTAGGATGAGAGTGGCTCCTCATCAAGCACTCAGCCGTCTTATACCCCACTAGCTCTGTGTGGAGAGTCGATACCATCCTGGCCACATGCCAGACTGAAGCGAAGACGTCAGTATGTCTACCAGTGGCTGAGGGATCCCCAGCATCCACGGATAGCTCTGCACGGGTCCTCTCCATGGGGATCATCGGGGTATCAGTGCATACCCTGCGAATCAAATCTCGCCACTCATCGGTGGTCTCCGCAAACAAGGGAGAAAACAAATTAGAAACCAAACAAGAAATTAGAAATACAAGATAGCAACTAAAGAGATCCTAACTAAAAAAAAACCTTAAAAGGAGAGAGGGTAACTTACTCAGATCACCAGGCCTCCAGGATGCATCTATAGGATCAGCACCTGCCACGGATGTTGCCGCTGACTAAGGGGTTGCTCCTGTGACTAGAGCAACGTAGCGCCCCGCAACAGACTCATCCTCCCCATGTCCCTGGGAGAGTGGCTCCTCTAAAACCAGAGTCACCCTCTCTGCACTCTGCTCGGCCCTCTCTACCTACATGATATCCAGGGTTTCATGCCACTCAGGATCACTGTCCTCAGTCTCCTCCTTTGTCTCTCCCTCTGTAAACTCCTCAGACTCAGAGTCTACCTCAATGGGGTCATCGCTGCTATGGGCAGGACCCGCAGCAATCTGAAACAAGGGTGCCTGAGGTGCACCGGCTCTCCCTCTGGCACGTACTATCCTCCTGGTTGCAATAGAAATGCTAGGAGTAACCACTATCCAACCACGGCCTCTAGGCCCCCCTCTGGCCTCTCATAATGATCTGTATACTAGCACTACCGGGGGAAGCATATCCTGGTAGGGTAGGCCAAACTGCTGAGGAACTCGGCCAAAGGGGTGTATCTCCACTCACCCCACTCTATCAATAAGCTGCCCTGTGGTGGAGCAGGAGATCAAAGTAAGAGCCTCCTCGCCCCATATGTCTGCCATAGTCTGATATGGTGTGGCCTCCATGTCGGTAGTAGTTAGGGAAGCAACTGGCTGATGAGGTGCTCAGAGCACCGACATGTCTGTCCATCTAGCTGCCCTCATAGCTCCGGGATCTGCCACCTCTACACCTCTGCCGTAGGGGATGAAGTGCTCATAGACCCAACTCATGACTAAGGTTGGGTGGCTCAAGGACTACCCCTATAAACGGACTACCTTGTATAAGTCATGGTAGGTGGTCACAAGAATGTCTGCTCCCCAGGCATATATCCGACCATGTCCCTCTATCTGTGTAATAATGGGGGACCAACAGTATAACAATGTATCTCCTCCCTTGTCCCTGATCAGTCTCGAGGCAAGGATCCCCATGATAGCCTGGAGAAGTAAGGGGATGGGCAAGCTAGGAATGGATCGAACTCTAACCCCCTTCTTCGACCCCGTGGAGATGACTGCATCTCCCATGTATGTGGCCCACTGTGCTATCTGGGCCCGCGAACCTACTGTCTCAAGGGTGAGATGTCTCCTAATAATCGGGACCCCCAGAATGCGATAGACATCCTCCAATGTAATAGTCCACTCACCACGGACCCCTGGCAATCGGAAGGTGTTCCGATCTGCATCCCAATATGAGAACAGGTCACAAAGAATGTGACTGGATGGTGTAACATGGGGCACGCGTGAAATGCGTAGTATCCCAGCCCACTAAAGAGTGTCCTCCTCATCCTGTGAGAGGGCATCTAGTACCCCTGGGAGCCAATCACACTCCCTCTCTCTACTCCACCAGATATACTCCTCTCTCACCTGCATACACCCAAAAACACACAAAACAGAGCAAGTTAGCATCCAAGTAATACTGGAAAAATCATGAAAACACATAGAAATGCTAGAAAAGCAAAAACAATTTCAAAGGGATGTTCTTTTTACATTCTGTGTGAAACCGCCGCCCTGAGCAGGGCGGCGGTTTTGTAACCGCCACCTTAAGGGCGGCGGTCATGTAACCACCGCCTTGAACAGGGAAGCGATCATGTAACCGCCACCCTGGGCAGGGCGGCAGTCGTGGTCTGAAAACCCATGCGGGTTTTTAAACTTAAAAAGCCTAAAAAATGTAAAAAAGGGCCATTTTACCTAAAAACAAAGCCTACCCAGTAAGCGCCCCCCCTAAATGGACCTTTTAACACTAACAGTTTCAAAAATTACCCCCCCATGACAATTTTTTTAGCATTTCAAAATTAACGGGGGTAACAAGGATAAATTGAAGAAAACTAACCTGTGATCTCATGGGTCAATGTTCCACACGTAGAGGCATGATCACTATCCCGTCACTGACATTTTGACTCTACTCACGCAAGAAACCGTCACCGTGGGTTCCAGAGATCAAAACCAATCAAATCAACTCGCGCAAATGAATAGGAAAATGGGCCCACTTTCATATATATAGCACCCTGATTCGTTTTAAATGCCTTTTTCAAAGGTTTGGAGCGCCGACGGAGGTAAGTTCTTATCCCCGCACAAATGGTATGTTCTCATTTCTTGTTATTTTAGCGTTTATTTTCCAAACTATTGTGTCTATCTGCACTTGAGTTCTCTTTTCGTTTTGCAGGTAGTGGGAATTTTAGACGGCGTCATTTCAACACACGGATGTCTCAGGTATAACTTCTAACTTCCCATTTCAGGACTGCCATACTCGGACCCACCGTTTTACGCCTCTTCATGGCTAAAACACTTCTCCGAGGGGGGCAATATGTACGTACCCAAAATTGTAAGGTACTGTACTACTAGAACAACATGACAGGTGCCCCAATGATGATACAAGTCTCCTCGCAAGGTGTTCGGGATTCAGAAAATCTCTCCAAGTGTGCGTTAACATCCCGCATGCCCCGCTTAGCCCCCGCGTGCTTTTTTTTTTCCCTTTTCCCCTCTTTTCTTGGCCTTTTTCTCTTCAGTGATGAAACCGCCGCCCTAACTGGGCGGCGGTCTCGTGACCACCGCCCTGCCACCCTGCTCAGGGTGGCGGTCCTTTACGCATTTTCAAGAAAGCTCTTTTAACATGACTCACGTAATTTCAACGTTTTACTAGCTTTCTTTCACCGCCATAAGCTTGCATTTATGATTCTGGTTCCCTAGAATAGTGTTTTGCCATTATTTATAGTTTAAGAGTTCTATTTGGTTTTTACCTGGGGTAAATGCAAATGCTATAAATAGTTGGCTTGTGCTCAACCAAATGGCCCCTCAAAACTTGCCTCTGATTTCTCTTTGCAATAGATTTAGTTTTCATTTTTCTTAGAATGTTTAGTTTCTTTCATTGCATGCTTAGTTAGCATTGTTTTACTATTAGTAAGCCACATATCCATCTTGTGCAAAGTACTGTTGTTATTTTATCCAATCCATTGGAATAGGATATTTTGTTTACCAATAGGAAGCCATTAAAGTTACAGGTTTTGTTCTTCAAATAGGATAGTTTCAGGTTCTGGACATTTCATGTTGCATGACTCGCAATAAATCCTGCTAGGAATTACATAAGCCAAGCTCTGTAATCTTGCGCTATCCCTCTCCTACTCGCATTGTATTCAGTCTGTATCTTGAGCTGCCTTTTTCCCAATATCTACTTCTGTTGATGCTAGCATTACACGCTTTTCTGGATCCATGTGGACATGAAGGAACGAGGAGATCACACTGATGGGACAAGATCACACACACCATCGGATTCGCCACTGTTCTGCAGAATCCAAGTTCTAGCTTTCAAAGTTCTAGTTAGTAGCATATCAAATAAAGTAGCCAATCACTTTATTTCAATCAATTCTACTCTCGATATTGCCAGGGAAGTTGTGGGGATTGATAGTTTCTGAGAAACTATGATTCACTCCTCACTTCTGAGGTAGGATCGAGGAGCCTTGCAAATAGATTAGATCAATTATTTCATTTTTTAGAATAGCTCTACAAATTACACAGACAAATAGCTATACTCGGTTATCTTGTTTGTTTTAAATTTTTATCTTAGCTGTCAACTTCTAGATGTATTAAATTAGTTGTTAAATTCATTCAAATAGTTTTTCAGAAAATACAAAAATAGAGAAATCATATATGCTATAGATATATTCAAAGTAGTTAAATTTCACTTTGCCATAGTTAATCTACATTATTACTTTTGTATGACAATCACGGGACCTAGGGAGCCTAGAGAATACGTATTCGAGCCAATCGTGTCTCAACCCAATCTCGTCACAGCAATTGTTGACATAGACCAGAATCTTAGAATCCAAGTCTTCCAAACAACAACAGACTTACAACAGATCAGTTCCCAGTTAAGTGCATTAAACATAGAAGACGACCAAGCGCACACGTTTTGGTCAAATCAACCAAACTACAGATTACCCTAGGTAACATCCATATGACTGTAGAAGGGCTCGAAAGATAGCAAAAATTCAGTTGTGATCCTTTGGTCCCACAGCTAGACGCAGGAGACATTCTCACGGACATAGATACCAGCCTAAGAATTCAGGTTGCAAGAACGCCTGTGAGGTACTCTAAGAAGATCGCACAGCTATTAATTTTGAATATAGAGGCTGAGAAAGCATATGATTATTAGATGCTAGGGATTAGGAACTAATTCTAGGCATGACCATAGCAGGACCACAACAACCAAGAGTCTACGGTTGTGATCCACAAATCCCGCAACCAAACGAATCTGTAATTCAATCAGACATAGACACTGGCCTACGCACACTAGTATTCAGATCCACTCCACTTCCACCTATCATCATCGAACAGTTATCCTTACTAGATACAACAGCTAACAAGGCTAGAGAGTTCTAGACTAGGCCAGAGAATCATCCATAGAGTCAACTATATTTACCATCCACCGTATGACCTTATCCGGAGACATACACGAAACTATCCCAGGTCATTTTCCACGTATTCCACAACCCATAGATCGAATCATGCCAGAGCTTGATATTGATTGGAGCCTTCGAGTAGTCATCCTTGGCAATCGATCTATCACACCAGTTCAGGTTAAGAGGGCCTTCTTTGCCTTAGATTCGCAAATTCCACTAGTGCGTATTGAATACATTAGATTGCCTAACTAGTTTTTCTGCATCCCATACATATTCCATCCCCACCGGCTGTCTCGGTATGACCTCAGGGAGGTCGGGTGCGAGGAAGAGTTACTTGTAGATTCCCATGCTTGCTTGTCACTTTTCCATCGTACAGTGCCCTCTCAAACATCAACTCTAGTGGTGCTCTCTTTTCCTCTTTGTGTTTTCTGGGTTGAATGTGACCACTTGCAATGGCAGCACTCATTAACTTTTCAGTATTATATTGCCCTGGCACAACATTTGGGAGGACCACATGTGAAGATAAACCCTTTCCCTTTTCCTGGAGTAGCACTACAGGAGTAATTATGGCATTTTCCATGGACTTCAAGAGCATTTTTATGTTTTTTACCTGAGTGCAGACATGGAAGTACCTATCTCACTAGTGGTTGTTTTCCATTCATCAATGATCCCATTAGCAGGCCTCCTGGAGGGCAATAAAGGATATCTTCCTCCTAATATATCAATCTTATCAGCACCCTCCTTCAGAGGTGGGAGATCATCATCCAAGTTCCCTATATTTTTAAATGTATTTAGAACTTTTGTGTTCTATATTGATAGGTCAATGTTCATCTGGGCCAACCAATCCACCATTATCCTCATGATATCAGTTATTCTTATGTATGGATCATCAAACTCTTCCTCATCCCAATTTGGGGGAGCTATAGGTTGACCTTCTATTTTCTAATCATTATAAAATTTACTCGTCGTGTTTAAATCATCCACCACTCCTTCTAGAATGACTACAACTTTGAAAACTACAACTTGTGACAAACTCATTCTTGAAAAATCCCTCAACCGGACTTCTTCATCGCTACAATTCATCTAGTAATCCTGAAAGTGAGACTCATGCTCAAAAGTGTTATCAACGTTGTTAAACACCCACCGAATGTCATAATTGGCTCTAGCTTGAAATGTCTCCATTTCCAAACTTTTCATTTCTTCCTCAATCAATCTGGATTTTAAAATGGAAGGGAAAGAAAACCTTCCAATTCTGATAGGGAATTTGACATTAGTTTTGTGCCTCCCAGAAATCAACTTATGCATATGCACCAATTGCCTTGCCAATTCACATAAACAAATCTTGTCATCCACATACCTTGGTAATTTAAAAGGTTTTCCTTGAAAACCACTAACTTTGATATAAGTGAACTTCTTGTGCTGAATGAAGTAACACCCATACTCCATGATTACTTTCCTTGCAAGCTCAGAAATTCTATATTGTCCCCATTTTGGTTTAAATAGGAAAATGATTTGTGTAAGGAAAGCATCATTTACCAATCTAACATTTTCACTCAAGTTGGTTAACCACAATTGAGGGAAAATTTCATGCATTTGGCACTTTTTAACATTAGCATGTGGTGACAAAGCTAGGAAACACCTATGTGCTGCAACATTATAAACCAAATATGTCATCATATAAAATTCTAAATCTGCAGTTTCCCCCATCTCAATTCTAGCTTCTAGGGTGGCCATATGATCATGAATTGCATCAGAAACAAAAGTATCCCAACAAATATCTCATTTTTTTTTCAAGATAATCCATATGTAGGTGGACATTCATTCTTTAAATTCATTTGTAGTCTCCAAACCAGCCATCTTACTCAATAGCACAATGATAGCTTCAACCTCCTAAACGAGTTGATCCCTAACCAATCTCTTGGGGATTTTAGAAGATTCCTTTATATATGTAAGGAGCCATTTTTTGTTTATTATCTTTTCAAACTCCTTTTTTACTTCACAATCCTCCAAGGAAAGTTTGATACCAATAGTAATGGGGTTTATAATCACGGGTAATTTCAGAATTACCCTTATGGTTGATGGTGTCAATGTCAACACTGTATCCTCGCTCCCATCTAATACCTACCTCTTCTCATAGTCATAATTCATCAAGCAATACCATACTAACTCTAGGAATTGGATAGAAAGTGGAATAACACCCACTAAGCCAATATAGCTATCACGAATTTCCTTCAAGTATTCACTTATATGGGCACTACTTAACCGTTGATGGAAATCATTCAAGTTGGCACTCATCACATCTATATCTGTAATTTTTTCGATGTCACTTGTGACCCCCGATGTACCCAAGAAAGAAAATGGCATAGTCTTCATCTCAAAAACCCTAACTTTTCTTTTACTGGTTTGCCAATGGAAAATACATGAAACACATGAGTTTCAAACTCTTACCTATTTTTGGCAGGTGCCCGAGCAATTCTATTTCAAAATAGAAACTTTCACACTTCTCAGGTTCATAAATTTAGCTCCACAACAATTATGATTGCACTTCACTGATAAAAATGACAAGAGATCATCAAATTAGCAACAAAGGATGAAAGTATTCGCATCCCACAAGGTATTTTATTTTCATAGGAGCATTAATGATGGTAGATATAAATGCTTTTTTTTAAAACCATTAATTCTACTTCTCTCAACTTCAAATTTGAGCCGTCCATGTGGAAAATATTTGAGTTGAAGCAAGCTTGGGGGTGCTTTTCACATTTTGTATCACTTAAAGAAATTGTGCATCTTTGGACAATTTGGCCCACCCATCCGCTTTTGATATAGGCTTTACATGTGGCTTTCCTAGGTGTCAATGGGGTTACGGCTTACTTTTATGATTTTACACCTTTTTAAAACAAATCCCAAAATTCCAAATTGCCCCGGCAACCCGCCTTCCCGCTTTTGAGTCTTTATCTAGTCCCCAGCAGAGTAGCGGATAACTTTTTAACTTTATTCTGTTTTCAAGAAAAAGCTTAAAGTTCTAAAGTAACCCAATGACCCACCTCCCCAATTTTGATGTAGATTTAACATGTGGCTTTATCTGGGCATTCGTAGGGTCGCACTTCACTTTATAACTTTATTCATTTTTTCAAAACAAGGCTACAAGTTCCAAAGTGCTCCGACGACCCACCTTCTTGCTTTTATGATAAAAATAGCCACCTATCCTTTTGCGGGCCTTAGACATTCCTTATATATTTTTACTCATTTTTCTAGAATGCCTTAAAACACAAAAGGGGCCCGTCTTCCTGCAACGACTTCAACATATGACATGTGTACACTTTTTAGGGCCAAAGTAAGAAATTTCTCTGCCACTTCATATCGTTGAGTAGCCAATTAGAATTCATCAGAGCCATGGGACCGACTGGGAATTTTTTACAAATGTAACAAAAGTGACAAGTTCACCAAATAGACCCACCATGCTATGTCCAATTAGAGATGAACACGTATCCCAAGACATTGGGACAAAATTTGATAGGGAAAACACAACCATGGAAAAATAAAAAGAAGAGGAGACTCCAACATTCACTCCCAAATTACAAACTGGTCCGCATGGAAAGAAACCAGTAATCAATACCAAGAATGACATGATCCACAACTATAGAAAAGGATTTGACGACAAAAAATTGATAAAGATAATACTTCATGCATTCACACAGGGAGATAGAAATACTTCAAACCATACAGACTAAATATTTTAACCGAAAGGGGTGAGGTTAAAACCGACCACCAACACTGGGATGGGCACTCCCAGTGAGTGCTACAAGAACAACATAACAGACCATGTGCCAAAAATCCATTAGTCAACGGATTCAAGAACCGACCTCTAAAAAAAAGAAACAATAACCAACCCTCCCAACATCGAACTGAGAAACCAACAATAACTGGTCACCAAGGACCAGGAGAAACTAAAACAGAAAAAATGTGAAAATAGAACAAAAACAAAAGACCATGCACTATACAATGATGTGTACCTTGATTCTAAGAAATCAATCAAGGAAATTTTTCAAGTGCCTGTCATTAACAAGAAACTCAAGTAATTCCCCATCCAAGTCTTTTAGGAAAAAAGTGTGCTTGCCAATCCTAATATCAATAGAATAAGGGCACATCCATAATGTGTCAAACTTTCCATGTTTTCCCTTATCCTCGTGTCTTCTATCCCACAATAGCATGAGATCTCCCACACTGAAAGGTCTTGGAGTTACATTTTTATCAAATAATTTCTTCAATTTTTCCCTGAACTTCACATGTCTTTGGTGGGATTCTCTTCATTCTTCATCTAATTTAACAATTTTATTAATACGACCATCATAGGGACTGACCTCCTGATCCTCCAATTTTTGGATGAATTGGTAAGAAGATAACTACATATGCAGGGGAAGTAGAGCTTGATTTCCATACACTAACTCAAATGGAATTTTTCCAGTAGATCTTTTGACATTAATTATATCAGCCCAAACAGAAAATTTCAATTACTCACCCCACTTCCATTTGTTTACTTCCAAGGTCCTTCTGATTATCTTCAACAAATTTTTGTTGCTTGATTCTGCTTGTCCATTACCTTGGGGATTATAATTTAAAGCATATGCTAAATTGATCCCATACTCATGACACATGGCTACCAAAGGTTTGGCTCAAAAAATCATAGCATTATCAGCAACTACCTTAGTAGGCACTCCAAACTTGTAAATTATATGATTCAGAATGAATTCCAGAACAATTTGGTGCATAGCTTTCTTGGTAGGGATTACCTCCACCCTCTTGGTGAAGTAATCAGTGGCCACTAATATCCACTTGTGGCCTGCACTTGAAGAATCTGAAATCTCACCAATGAAGTCCATTCCCCACTTCTTAAATGGGGCTTCAATTGATACAGGATGCAAAGGAAGGGAGCCTGAAGCTTTTCAATCTTCCTAAAAAACATTGACAACTCTCACACTTTCTTACCAGCAGATTTGTATCTTTAAAAAGAGTTGGCCACTAGTAACTAGCCCTTAATATTTTATGAGTTGTGACTCTTCCAGCGAAATTCGCTCCACAAACTCCTCCATGGAAATCATCAATTATTTTCAGGGCTTCATCCTCGGTAATACATCTCAAAAGAAATCCCTTAGGGTTCTTCCAAGCTAACCCATAATCAGTGATGTACTTCTGGGAGGCTAACTTAAGTTCTCTTTTTTTGTTTTTACTTAAATACTTAGGGCATTGTAGATGTTTGAGATAAAAAATAATATCCTTGTACCATTCAAAATTTATCACTTTCTCAAGAATATTCAATCTTTCTTCTTTAACCTCATTTATCTCAACTATCTGTAGGTTGCTTTCTACCATTAGCCTTGTTAGGCCCAATCATCTAACCAATTTTTTAGTTTGGATGTCCATATCATATTCTTGCGATTTATTCACCCATCGGCATATTTTACTTGAAATTTCCATCTCTGATAGGATATCCTTAACCATGGTATGGGGAACATAAGCTATAACTTTAGAGCTCAAAATATATGGCCTAAATATTTTTGTGGCCCTGACCAAAGAAAAGGCATGTTTCTCCATGATAGTATACTTCAATTCTACTCCTTATAATGTTTTACTAAAAAAATCAATTGGTCTTTCATCTAGTTCATCATCCTTTTGTAATAACACAGATGTAATAGTATTCTCTGAAGCAAAGGAAAACATTTGGAAATCCTTTTTATAATCAGGAGCTTCTAAAAAAGGGGCATTCTTCAATGCTTCCTTAATCCCAGTAAAGGCTTGAATAGTTGCTTCTTCCTATCTGATACGCTGATCTTTCTTCAACATATTGGTGATTGGGATAGTCAATTCGGAAAAGTTGGAAATAAATCTCTGAATAAAATTTATTTACCTGAAAAAGGGCTGAATTCCCTTTTTGGTTCTTAGAATAGGAACTTTACTAATGGCTTCCACTCTCTCGGGATCAATAATGACCCCTTATTTTGACACAATATGTCCAAGAAGCTTTACCTTTTGAACCCCAAATGGAAATTCTTGGGATTCGGTGATATACCATATTCCCTGCACCTTAATAATATCTTTTCTAAATGTTGCAGGTGATCACTTTTTTCCTTGAAAAAATTATCACATCATCCTAATACACAGTAATGAAATCATTTATATATCTAGAGAATGATATATCCATTGCTCTTTGAAATGTGTCTCTAGCATTCATTAGGCCAAACGGTATTCTGACATACACATAGGTTCCCCATGGAGTGGTGAAAGTGGTTTTGCTTCTCTCTGACTACTTCACAACCACTTGGTTATACCCAGAAAAACCATCCAAAGTGGATAACAACTCAGAACCAATAACTAATTACAACATGTTATCCATATTTGGCAAGGGATAGTTGTCCTTGATTGATGCCTTATTTAAATTTCTGAAGTCAACACACAATCTTATATCCCCAATTTTCTTTCGAACAGGTACCAGGTTTGCTACCCATGAGGAGTATCTTGTAGGTTGTATAATTCCTCCATCCCTTAACTTTTTCAACTCTTCTTTCATTTTTTAGGAAATGAGGGGATTAATTGGTCTTTGTTTCTACCTAAATGGCTTGGCATTGGCTTCTAGGGGTATTTCATGCTGAAAAAGGTCTTCCTTATATGCCTTCAATTCTGAATATGACCATGCCAAGAAATCCTAGTACTTTTTTAGTAATTGGATATATGATTACTTTTCTTCTTTATTAAAATTGTTTCCTAACCATATTTTCCAAGTTTTATCTTTTGTGCCCAGGTTATGTTCCTCAACATCCCTCAAGGTTGAGTCTATTAATAATGCAATCAACATTATCAAAATTTGATTCCAATGCAACCAAACCTTTGGGAATAGTATTAGTTTTCAATTGGATCATTTCCTTATGAAATAAGGTCTTTTTTCCTTCACCTGCACAAACCATTGGTTCCCAGTCCATACTTTGATTGGAAAATTCTCCTTTATTCTATAGAAACCTTTGTACCTAAGCATCATCTTCAAACACCTATCAGTGCTTGATATTGTCAGGGAAAAACATCCTGGTCAACATTTCAATATCATATTCACAATAGGGAGATATTGTAAAATTTTCAAACCTAGATCCCAATACTACCAATTTGTCTGCTACAATATTATAGCTCCTATCATGATGTATTATATTGAAAGAATCAAACATTTCAATGAAGTCCCAAACTACATGCTTATACTGTTTCATTCTTTGATTCTTTGTAGTATACAGTTTTCTGACATGTTTGACTATCAAATCTGAATCTCCTTTAACAATAATGTCTCTGACACCATACTTCCAAGCTATTATTAATCCCAAGAGCATTGCTTCATACTCTATAATATTGTTTGTGCACTCAAAGTTGAGTTTAAAATAAAAGTTAAAAACCTCTTGGCTTGGAGATATCAAAACAACATCGATGCCATTACCATATCTAGAACAAGCCCCATCAAACATCAGGGTCCAAGGAGAACCAACTTTCTCAAGATATTCACACTCATCAATTTTATGCTCCTTACAATCATCATAGCCCACAAAGTTATCGACATCGACATCTATGTACAATACTTCATAAGAAACATTGTTACGGTCCTCAATGATATGCAACATTTTATTCTCACCATACAACTTCACAAGGTTCCCCTTAATTGGTATGGTTGCAAATGACATGTCCATTTGTACGCTTCCACCTACACTAGCTGCCCATTTTCTAGACAATAACATCCCCCACTTGGCATGATAGTCCACAATAACCACATTCATGGTTAAGCATTTTCCTGGATAAGCGGCTAGTTGCACTACCATTCCTTTGACATATCCAATTACTGGCACTTCTCTTGAATCCATAGTAGTACATTTCCCAAAATTTGTTGTTACCTTGATATTTAACTCATTCATTACCTCAAGAGGAATTACATTACATGAGGCTCCTGAATCAAACATGCAGTTATGTACCAGTCTATCTTTAATAATCAAAGTGGTAAAAAATGGATCAACATCCAATTAAGATTCAACCAGAGAATTTCCCAAATATACCTTAGATGATTCACCTAGTTCCTCCAATGCTTGTGGTATTTCTAATTCTGCAATAATAGGAGGAATCTCTACATTATTAACACTTTTGCCCTGAGTAATATTTTCTTCCTTAAATCCTAAATATTTGAATTCCCTTTTCCTATGCTCAAGGATCTTGAGTAATTCAACAATGGGAACAATGACCTTGATCTGACTCAAGATTTGGTCTATGTCATAAGAAACATATTTGGGTAGGGCAGTATTAGGAGGGAGATTCACCACTTCCTCTGATAGGATAGGATTTTTCAGAGTCTGGGCATGGGAAGGAGCACAGGTTTTATTTGGGGTAGTTATGCCTTTTCCAGATGTTTCTTTCTTAGGGATTTATCTCAGGATATTAGTAAGAACTAGAACTTTTGGCTTGGTTTTTTTCCCTCCCCCTTTGACAACCTTACTTTTAATGTTATATTCTTTCTCCTGAGCCACTACTGCATTCATCAACAACTACATGTCTTCTTCAGAATGAATTCCTCCATCATACTTTTTAATCATCAAAGCCCTTAAGTATTCAAAATCATGATTAGGAAAATCAAATGATTACACCATATCAATTTCAAAAGTATTAATAGGAGGAAGAGGTAATACCATGTGAACACAATCCTAGAAGTTTTCAACAATTTTGGCACTTATTAATTCAGTTGAGGTTGCCCCATTCCGTGAGTTTGCAGGATATTCCATCATGCACACATCATAATACGTCTCATCATCATCTACTTCTTGAACTTTTTAATCTACATCACATGGGGAGTGTGGTAATAAACACCTATCACACCACTCAATAATATTGGCCTACTCCACAGTAGCAACCCTGGCAATCAAAGGATCAGGAACCAATCTATTCTCCCTAGGTTGAGGATGTTTATTTCCTGATCCCATGAGCCCTTTCCCTCTATCATCTGGTCTATGATCACCTCTGGGATGACTTCCAAATCTCTCCTGACTGTGTGGCTTGTGATGACCTTAGGAAATTTTTCCTATCCCTTTTTCTACTCTAACCAGTTTATAGGATATCTCTTTAACTGCTCCAGCCAAAGTTTGTACAACCTCTTCCAAATCCACAAATTTTTTTGATTGAGGCCTCTCTGGATTGATTCGCTTCACACCATCTCTCTTAGGAGGCTTTCCAACTACTTTGATGTTATTTTCTATTTGTAAGGCCATGGTGAAATCCTACCTCAATGTTCCCAAGTTCTTATCTCTCAAGTAATAAGCAACCTTTTTATCAAAAGCATCAGAATCTTTTATCAAACAAGACTCGTCACTTGGCCTTAGGATTATAGGTAACCTATTCAAGGTCTTATTGAACCTAGTATTGAAATCATGGACAGATTCATTTCGATTCTTCTTTATATTTTAAAATTTAGATAAAAGGAACATGGGGTGTGTGTTATCCCCACATTGCAATCTAAAGGAATTTTTCATCTCGGTCCATGAATCAATTGAATTATCTAGTAAATCCTTGTACCATTCACATGCATCCTCCTCAAGAGTATGAATAAACAACTTTACATACACGTCTTCAAACTTAGTTTCAAAATCTTCCATCATATTGAAAAATAGTCTTGAATGGTGGTCACCAATGATGGCATTATTCCCTTGAAATTTTGGCAACCTATTTCTGACATCTTGTGGCACCATGTTAGGATATCCATCCATACCTCTGAAATCTATAGGTCTAAAAGTGTTGACAACAAAAGGAGGTCTAGGTGGAGGTTGGGTCATATTGCCTTGAGGAGGTGAATTTACAGGAGAAACAAAATGATAGGGAACGAGGGGTCTTTGGAGCATAGGAGTATAGCTTTCAAAATAGATATTCTCTATTGACTCAGCTTCGTGGAAAACCCTATCAACCTTGGAGGACACAGGAAAAACTTGAGAGGCACACTTTTCAGACACAAATGATGGCCTCTCTCTAGTTAGAGAATTCCAAGTTACATGAGGACTACTTGGATCAGAGTAACTTGAAGATGTATGGTAATTTTCAACTACATGTTGTGGGTAAGTGCAGGAAGTTGATGGACAAATATAGGGTCATCCGTGGACATCATATTGCAAATAACAACATAATATCAACTTGTAGGGATTATTAGCAATACATACACTCAAAATTAGACAAAATTATATTAATATGAATCATAGAATCCGGAATCTAGTTTCTAAAATACTAATTTTTGTAAAAAATAGACAACATTAGCTATATTAAACACTCAAAATTCAATTACTTGTTTTTTTTTTTTTAAAATGCCGATAAGATTATAGTCCGTTTGCCCACAATTTGGATGACCAAAAATTGATATATATTTTTTTCCTTTGGTGAGAAGTTATATGCCACTATTTATCTTGGGATGGATTTTATTTTGTATTTTTTTTAGTAATATTTTATTTTTTATGATTTTTTCTGTGAAAGTGGTATGAAAACATAAAGAAAACAGAGCACTTTCTGTTTGCCCACCATAACTTCATCAAAAAATATTGAAATCCAATAATTTTTTTTTGAACATGTATATAATTTCACGATGGTTGGGATGGTATAAATTTTATCACATTCTGATAAGTGAAACAAATTTTGCAGTCTTAAACGTAGACATAAACATTCACAGGAAAAAGTGTCTTAAAGACCTACTATTAGTAAAAAATTATAAAATGATATTTATCCTCTTCTATTCACTTTAAAATCAGTATTTCTACAAAGCTAATAGTCTCCCCTACGCAATGGTATCATTTTTATGACATATTTTTTACTTTTCGGCATGGTTCAAGTCCGCGGAAGACTAAATTTGATGTTTTGCTGTTTTTAATGTAAAATTCAGGATTTGATGTCCACTTAATTGTCCCCCAACTTGGTGCACTTACCCTTGTTCACTTTCCATAATTAGAATCTCCTTTCTTGACTCGTGAACTACTTTCCAGATTCGTCTTCCTTCTGAATTTTCCTTTTCCTAGTTCTGGAAATAACTTTTTAGTAGGATCCCTGGTGAAGAAATACCTTCTTCCCTTCAGCTTTTAAAATATCAATAGCAAATTTCACTTGACACAGGTTAAGACACTAGTAATCATGAAAATTTCAATTCAACACAGAGTCGCCACTAAGGATTTTCACCTTAGTTGTGTAGATGCACTATAAGTAACTTGTTAAGTGTCTATCGATGCTTAATTTCTACAAAGCTTAACAAATCCGGCCTTCCTTTACCCACATTTATCACTATTGATGTAAATTTACTGCAATAACCACTAGAAATTGGAAATACTGTACAATGAACTTGTAATCTTGCACAAATCTATACAAAGGATGACGTTTAAAAAACGTATTTACACTTAAATCATGTAAGAAACATTACCAGGGTCAATATGTGTATGCATTTGTATAAATAATCCCTGACAATGGTGCCACTTTGGTGTTGGTATCCAAATTGATTCTCCTGTGAGGGCTGAGCAGCATCATGAAACTGGCAAGATGCTTAGAGACAGACAAATCATGATATAATTCATTTTGTAACCAGGGAGGGGATTCTGCTAACTCTTTGTCACTCAGGCTTTGGAGAAATGGATAGCACTTTATCAAGGGTTTGATCTACCCTAACTACTTTAGGTTGTGCCTTCAACCAAGCTGAGAGGACCCGTTTTGTAACCCGTATTGGTGAAGGATATCAAGAGATCCTTCTTTACACAATTTTCATGAAAACCTTGAGAAAATATGATCAATACAACACAATCTAACTCTCACGAGTTGTCACACTAGAGAGTGGAGATGTTTCCTAGACAAGGTTCGGGTTACTAAAGACAATAATTGAAACTTCATTGTCTCTGCATATTTTGGCAGTAAAATTTGTTAAATCTTTGTGGATACACAGTAAAAACAAGGGTAATTCATGTAGGATTTATCAGTTGAAAATTTTTTTGTGGGAAGTTAAGCAAGAGAAAGTTAATTATACCAGATATTTGAGAGCCTTTACAAATATTGGAACACTCACAAACAAAATACTTCAAAATAGCTGAAATATTCCTTCAAATAGAAGGTGTGTATCAATGGAGGCCCAGAGATGCACGATATCATACACTCTTCAAGAATTCAACACAGAGGCTTGTGTTAAAGACTAAATTAAATGTTAGAAATCCCTAATTAGTCACGCCTAAGATACACTCATAGGCTAACAAACAATCTTTGTCAACATAGTGAAAATAAAGTTATTTTAAATTGTTTATTTCATTACAAGATGAAAGCTTTCCTCACAACGAAATTGAAAATGCCACAATACTACCATGTGGATAAGATCTTGTGTGATTCAGTTGGATTCTAACAAAAGATTGCGACAGGAACATGAAAAACTATTTGAAAACATTCTGAAATAAAAGCAAACAGAATTATGCTCATGATTAAAACAGATTCATTCAAGGTTCATTAGATTCATCAACATGGAAAATTTTCTTCAAAAATATCAGAGCTTGTCAATGGATGTACACTTGCAACCATCTTGACATGATTAAATCCAAAAATGCATGAAAATAAACTGGTTTCTTAGATAGTCTCTTGGGAAAATGGTTTTTCTCAAAATTTCTCAGAAAAATTAACCCCCTCTTTGGCATCTCCAATTCATGCCTTTATATTACTCACTTTACATCAAAGCTTTCCCCCCAAAAGAAGAATATTAGAGGAATACTTTGTTTGTTACAAATTGTTCAATAAAGTGATATTTATAAAATATTACATCAAAAATAGCCAAGTGTAAAAAAGATAAGTATTTTCTATTATTTCCACCTATTAATTTAACTGGGGTGTCTGGTCATCTCCTCTGGCAGCATGTCCAACCTCTTTCGAGCCTATAGCTTCCTTCTCTTCATTATTTTCCTCTACATCCATCTCCTCTAGTAATCTGGCCACATAAGAATCGTATCACCTAAACAATTCATTCACTTCATCTTCATTAGGTACAAGGTGATACTAGAAAAATAATGTTTTTCTTGATATCAAATCCAAACATTGAGCCATTTTTTGCTTATACACCATTGGCCTAGCTTTCAATTCCTCAATCCTATTTTCAATTTTTATCATAGTTTCAATATTTTCATAGGAAAATTCATTTGCCTAGATATTACTTTCAAAGGAATTGAGCAAGAAATCTCAGCTTTAGGTCTCCATATCTCTTTTTAAATTTATCCACCACCATGTCCTCTAGCCTTCTATCAATGGCATAAATTAAATCATCAACCCAGTCCCTTTTGATCTCAAGCCTTTTCTTGATTTCATTTAAGGTGTCCAATCTGATTTTTGTCAATTCTTCAAGGGCGTACTGGCTCCCTTTGCACTCTATTGGTACAATATCTTCTTGTTCAACCAACTCCTCACTGAGCCTAGTTATGTGGTCAAGCTTGGGGAGAGTTCCTTCCAAAAAAATAATCTCCTTGTCACAATCTTCAGTTAATCCATCAATTTCATTTAAGAGACTTCAAAGATCTTCATATTTCTTCCTTGCTTCAGTAATGATTTCCTTTCCTTTCTTGGTCAATTTCTCAACCTAAGAATCTATCGCAATTGGACCTTCTTAACATCATTATTTATTTTTTTCACACCCTCAAGGGTGTTCACATAAGCACTTGCTAGCTCATCACTGGTTTTTCCTGTTAGTTGTTGCAAACATGGACTTAAGGCCCTAACTTGTTCCTTAAGTTGGTTCCTTTTTGTTCCATCTTCATCTAACTTTTGTAAAAGACCACTCATAGCCTTAGACACTTCCTACTTTAGTTGTTCCCTTGAAGGCTTACCCAAGGGAATGACCTAAATACTGTAGTCATTATCAGTTACATCTCTTCTGGTCTTCCCTTCAAGAGGAGTTGTTATTTCCAAAGTTCTTACCCCAGATGAATCAGTGAGAGTTCTTGTGATAGTTTTGGATTTCTTTGGGTCTCTTATTGTCTTTGGAAAGGACAAAGTAGTAAGGTCAACTTCCTGCACATGAAGGGTCATTTCTTCACTTGACATTAATTCACCAATCCAACCCTTTTTCAAACTTGTCCCATCCTTTGTTTCTTGAAATCCTTATTGGATTTTATCAGGAGTAATTACAATCTGTTTGGACACTTCTTGCTCCTTTTGTACCGATAAATCTATCTCTTCTAGAGAATTTATCTCAATCTTTGTTGTTGATTCCTCTGGATTCTTCTTCTCTTGCTCTGACACTTCAGACTGATCATTCTTAACCTGATCTGCATCCAATTTCAAAGGAATTTCTTTTGTTGTTTCTTCAGCTGAAATTGTGGTGGTGTGAATTTTCTCCTTGTTTCCCTTTTGCATTGAAGTTTGGTAAATGGGATCCTCTTTTCCCAAAATTGGCTGAGTTTCTAAACTGCTATCTTCTTACCCTAATGATACCTCGGGAAATTTTATGGCAGGTTGTTCTATTGGAAATGAATCCACATTTTCCACTGAAATCTATGGTTGTTCTCTACCAATAAAAAATTCCTCATCATTAATCAAATCATGTGCCACTTTTAGTATTTATTCAAAATACACCTTTCCTTCCTAATTGAATGTCATCAATCTCAGCAACCTTAACAGGAATGGGCACAATATTTTCTATCATCAACTCAGTATCAACATTCTTTCCCACCAAATTTGTTTCCTGAGTTGTTAGTGCATGAGGATATTTTTCTAATTCCTTACTTGCTTCAATATTAACTACTAGTGTTAATAAGGGTTCCTCCATAGAAAAACTGAGTGCATCTAACATGGACATTCCCTCACTAGAATCTACATCACTTACCTCAATTTGCATACCTTCAGAATTATGCACTGCTTCCACTAGAGGTGTATTGATGAGTAGAGCTTCAGGAATTTTCATACCTGGAGTAACAAATTGACTGTCCACCAAATCAACTGCAATATTCCCCTAGGGAATTGAGCCCTTAGTGTATTTCACTTTTTTTTCCATGAAGAAAGAATGAGGGACTAAAGGACTTGTTTGCACCATACCTAGCAATGATGTAACTTGTTGCTTCAAGACATTATCAGTTATTTCCATTTCTGGGGGATCAATTACCCCATCTCTATGCTTGAATTTCTTTGGTGTATGGGCACCTACCCTTACAAGGATTGGCTGGTGAACAATTTTGGGTTTCTTATGTGCCCTCTCAAACATCATCAACTCTGGTGGTGCTCTCTTTTCCTATTTATGCTAATTGGGTTGAATGTGACCACTTGCAATGGCAGCACTCATTAACTTTTCAGTATTATATTTCCCTAGCACAACATTTGGGAGGACTACATGTGAAGCTAAACCCTTTCCCTTTTCCTAGAGTGGCACTGCAGGAGTAATTGGGGCATTTTCCATGGACTTCAAGAGCATTTTTTCAATTTTTTGCCTAAGTGTAGACATGGAATTACATGTCTCACTAGTGGCTGTTGTCCATTCATCAATGAGCCCATCAATAGGCCTCCTGGAGGGAAATAAAAGAGCTCTTCCTCCTAATGGATCAATCTTATTAGCACCCTCCTTTAGAGGTGGGATTTGATCATCCAAGTTCCCCAGATTTGTGAATGTATTTAGAACTTTTGTGTTCTGTATTGATAGGTCAATGTTCATCTGGGCCAACCAATCCACCGTTCTCCTCATGACATCAATTATTATTATGTATGGATCATCAGACTCTTCCTCATCCCAATTTGGGGGAGCTATAGGTTGACCTTCTATTTTCTGATCAATATAAAATTTACTCACCATGTTTAAATCGTCCACCACTCCTTCTGGAATGACTACTACTTTGAAATCTACAACTTGTGACAAATTCATTCTTTAAAAATCCCTCAACTAGACTTCTTCATCATCTCTGCAATTCATCCAGTAATCCTCAAAGTGAGGCTCCTACTCAAAATTATTAGCAACATTGTTAAACACCCACCGAATGTCATAATTGGCTCTAGCTTGAAATGTCTCCATTTCCAAACTTTTCATTTCTTCCTCAATCAATCTGGATTTTACAATGGAATGGCAAGAAAACCTTCTAATTCTGATAGGGAATTTGACATTAGTTTTGTGCCTCCCAGCAATCAACTTGTGCATAGGCACCAATTGTCTTGCTAATTCACTTAAACAAAGCTTGTCATCCACATACCTTGGTAATTTAAAAGGTTTTCCTTGAAAACCACTAACTCTGATATAAGTGAACTTCTTGTACTGAATGAAGTAACACCTATACTCCATGATTACTTGCCTTGCATGCTCAGAAATTCTATATTGATCCCCATTCTAGTTGAAACAGGAAAATGATTTGTGCAAGGAAAGCATCATTTACCAATCTAACATTTCCACTCAAGTTGGTTAATTGTAATTGAGGGAAAATTTCATTCATTGGGCACTTTTTAACATCAACATGTGGTGAAAAAGTTGGGAAATGCCTATGTGCTACAACATTATAAACCAGATATGTCATCATATAAAACTCTAAACCTGTAGTTTCCCCCATCTCAATTCTATCTTCCATGGTGGCCATATGATCATGAATTACATCAAAAACGAAAGTAGCCCAACAAATATCTCCTTTTCTTTTCAAGATAATCCATATGTAGGTGGACATCCATTCTTTAAATTCATTTGTAGTCTCCAAACCAGCCATCTTACTCAATAGCACAATGATATCTTCAACCTCCTAAATGAATTGATCCCTAACCAATCTCTTGGGGATTTTAGAAGATTCCTTTATATCTGTAAGGATCCATTTTGTGTTTATCATCTTTGTAAACTCTAATGAAAATATTATCATTTGCATGAAGGATTGTTACTTCATTCTGGTAAACTTTGTATCCCAGAAAATGAGCGTGTGCATATGATTAGGGAAGAACATACTTCTCTTATTTCAAGGCATTTTGGTATTAGTAAGACAGTTGCACATTTACAGAAATATTGTTATTGGCCTAGAATGCATGAACATGTAAACAGGTATATTAAGGGATGTGTTCTTTGTGCCACAAGCAAGCCAAGTAATAGGAAATTAGGACTTTACACTCCTCTTCCTGTTCCAACAAGGCCTTGGGAAAGTGTTTCCATGGACTTTGTAGGAGGCTTGCCCATGACATGGAAGAAACATGATTACTTATATGTGGTAGTGGATAGATTTACCAAAATGTGTGTGTTGGTTCCATGTACTAAACAAATAACTGGTGAGGGAACTGCACATTTTTTTTTTTAGTTTTTTTGGGTTCATTTTGGTTTACCTACTTCAATTATATCTGATCGGGATTCTATATTTCTTGGAGAATTTTGGTCAACATTGTGGGGGTTAATGGACACAAAACTGAAAAAGAGCACTACTTTTCATCCACAGACTGATGGTCAAACATAGGTTGTAAACCGCACAGTGATACAATTACTTAGGGGCTATAGTAGCAAACATCCTAAATTATGGGATGAACATCTTTATTATGTGCAACATGCTTATAATTGTGCCTTACATTCTTCTACTTTTAAGTCTCCATTTGAGACTTGTTATGGATATCTGCCTAATTCTCCATTAGATATATATTATGGACATGAAACTGTTGTTAATGGTGCAAGTGATTCTGACAAGGCTAAAATATTTGTGCAGAGAATACAACAGGTTCATTAGTATGTCTGTGAACAATTGGAGAAAATTCAAGCCAAGTACAAAGTTAGGCATGATAAACATAGAACTGATCACAAGTTCAAAGTTGGTGATTCATTTTGGCTTCACATCAGTAAGGAAAGACTGATAGGTGAAGGTAAAAAATTGAAACCTATATGGTATGGTCCGTTCCAAATATTGGAAAAAATTGGTAACAACGCTTTCCGATTGGATTGACCTCCATATATGCAAATCTACTCAGTTGTAAATGTTGAGAATTTAAGATTGTATGAGCCACCTATGATTGTTGATCATGATGATTCTAACATAATGCCTTCCATTGATGATTTTGCTCCTGAGTATCTTGATGAGTTGCAGGAAGACATCATTTTGGACAGGAAAGTAAGAACTTCACAAAGGGGTGATATTATCTTCATGTTGGGTTCAAAGGCATGCATATGAACAAGGATAAATGGATGGAAACCAGAAAGGTGAGGGAGAAATACCCTCACCTATTCACCAATTAAGTTGACTTTTGGGGTCCAAAAGTTTCTCAGTGGGGAGGAATGATCCAGAGGATCGTCATAGAGAAACACTGATCTAAGATCTTCTCAGAATAAGTTATAGTCATTTTTAAAGTGTGGAGAAAAATTATACGATTCCGTCGATATCTTGTTTACAGAAAATGGAGCTCGTTTGCAAAAGTTATAGCCCGCTGAAATTTTCGGGCAACTGGCAAAATTTGGAGTTTTGTGCAAGTTGGACGTGTGCACACTTGCCAAGTGTTTCAATCATATTGTGACACGTGGAAAATTTGTGTGACAAAAAAAAAGTGGTTTTTGGAACACCGGTCTTAGACACTCATTCGTGGACAAATGGACCCCACTATTTACTAACTGGGGGCCCTCAGCCAAGTTCGACACACTTGATTATGGAGGGGTGTCTTGGCCTCCTCATATTATCATTATACCAACTTGTGTATATATATGCCTCTGATTGCATTTTTTCTATGCATGTGGGACTAATTGATAAGTGCATATTAAACCAAATACCAATTCCATATTCCACACATTTTAACCAATTCCATATTCCATGCATTATTTAACTACCTCCATATTCCACGCATTTAATTTCAACCTCCAAAATCATTATTAAAGAAGGTGCCTAAAACTATGTCAATGCATGCATGCGCATCCTTATCCAACCAACAAATGCACCCACATCCCAAGTGGCTAAGGTGGCTCAAAAGCCAATACAAAAGCGCACCCTTTGCATTATTAAATACCTCCCTTCATTCACGCACCCACAATGTGGGATAAACCTCTTGAAATCCGCATAAGGAGAACGAAGTGGAGATATGGGGGGGGATTTGAACCGTGGTCTCCATGGTAAAAGATAAGGGCTTTGGCTGCCGCGCCACTTCTTGGGAAACATTATATAAGGAGTGTTATTGTATTTGAAGAGCATTCGGGTCTGTGTAAAATATTGAAATGCTCATAACTTGAGCTAGGGAGGGAATTTTGAGATGAAGTAAAAAGTGACTACTCTTATTTTTGGTAGAGGAATGTGATGAGAAGATCAGATTCTTGTAGAAAACTTTGTAAAGATTTATTTTCAAGATTTTAATAGATCGGTCCCATTCAACCGGACCCAGAGATGTAGGCCACAAGTGCCGAACTCCGTTATCAATTCTTGTGTCAAATTGATGGTGATTCATCTCTTTGTCTTCTTTTTTTACACAGTACTTTCAGTTTTAATTCTTTTATTAAAAATACAAAAGGATATAATGCTCAATTTTTACATCGAAAATCAATACAAAGAAAAGAAATGTGTGTGCACAATTGCTAGTTAAATTTGATTTTCAGATCAGTGCTTGAGGTTCACAATCTTAACTTACGAAATCAGGAAGTCACTCAGTACAGGGTCTAGTCGGAAAAATATTTAGATGAGATTGTTACCTAGGAGGACTATGATGAGGTCCATAGAACATACCTACATTTATTTCATTATTTGATTATTTTTCTATTGGTAATAATCATCAGTATGATGATTTATCTTAGTGGGGAAGGATGTCGCATCTCGCAACTATGCATTTATTATTTTTGAAATATTTTGAGACTAAGTTGTTGCCACATTTGATACAGCATATTATTATTGTTTTATTTTTTATTTTTTAGCATTATGATATGTTTTGGGAATAAAAAATTTGTCATCAATGATTAATTAGTAGTAGATTATTTGATTCATATTACAGTTATAGATCACTGTTTATATTTACATGTTTCATACATTTCATTGAAGATGGTTTTATTATATTGTATGGATAATGCTTTGGTTATTTCAGTGCATGAGAAATGGTTTCAAATCATAAGTTGAGGTCATAGATTCCCATTTTGTGTGATTTAACTTTGTTTTATATGTGTTGCCTTGTGTGATGAGTTGGATAGTCAAATTTTGAAAAATGAGATATGTTGTGTGCTTTAACTATGGAGATGAACACAATATCACATTCTGCATCAACTAAAAGGCGTATTGTCACTTTATGAAAATGGTTCACTAGTGTTATATCGTTAAGTTGTTTAAAAATATTATGATAACATTATTCTTCTTGATTAAATGAGAACACAAATAATAATACCATTAATGGTGAAAAGAATTAAAATCGTGGTTTTTGGAATAAACAGTTATTATTTGTAGGTGGGCACTTGGCTTATGGGTCTTAGTTGGCTCGAAGTTTCATTTTTCTCATATGAAACCTATATCCTATTTATCTCTTCATCTCGGGTGAAGCCATCAATATGCCATATTCTCTTAATACCTCCCACTTGGGGCCAATCTTGGGTGGGCATGGTCATAGCCATGACTCTACCTCGCTATGTAAGTGCTTCTAGATATATACTAATAATACTCTCAACATGATGTGTGTGGTATTATTTCCCACTAGTTTGAAATGGGGGGTTAAGCTCCTTGATGATCTCAGTGAGAAAACCCAATGTCACTTTTTAACATTCATTCAAAACAGAATTGAGTTCGTAGTTTTCACAATCAAGTTCGATGAGTTCATAATCAAGTTAGACATCTTTCACAATCGAGTTCATATTGTTCACATTAAAAAAATATCACAAACTAGTCAAGCTACATTACATCACATTCCAATTCACTTAGCAAACCAACTCACCATTGAACTCACCACAGCAAAATGAACTTGTTGAGGTATGCTCGCCAGCAAATCACATGTGTGGGGAGAGACAAAATGTGTTGGGAGATAATAATCCTTGGAAAAGTGCAAGAACTCACTAATCTCACCAAGATTGGGAGCTCCTGCTCCGTAGACCACTGCTAACTTAGGCGTGAATCACTTGAGCCTTCCACTACCTCTTCCATGTTGCCGACATGGCATCTGAAATATGAACCGATCAAGAGATTATAAAAGGCTAAATTTAGCCACGCGTGAGAAAATAGATAGATAGGTGGTGAAGAATGAAAAATAAAAAAGAAACGTATGAAGGATAAAACATGAGTTAAACTCTAAGATCAAATGTGAAAATAGACAATCAAGAAGTAATAGAAACACATGAGCCAAATTGAATACTTAAAACACACCTAGATCGCTGATTTCACATAGGATTATAGATTTCACAGATATCACAAAGATCTAGATCTCCCATATTGCACAAAGATCACTAAGGGATTTCACATAGATCACCACCGATTTTATAGATATCACCACTCATTACGCATTGACTTCACACAGGTCTTAAATAGATGATCGAGAAAGAGTGACTGAGAGCGAAGGACAAAAAGTAAATAAATTCAATCCATGTTCCATTTTATACCTCTGATTATATTTTTCCTGCTTTTTCATACTAATGGATCTCTTATTTATGATTGTTAGATTCAGTGATTCGAACCTCCATATTGTTAAGAAACAAATTCATAGATACTTGGATCGCCTTGTCTGAGACGTAAGACTTTGTTAGTAAACCATTAAACCACAAGGTCGTTGATTACATATCACAGCTCATAAAAGGTTACAGTGGCATGGCTGAATGGCCAGTTCATTGTGGTAAGAAGTGAGGGGTCATGGGTTTAATATCCGACCCTAATATTATGGTAAAAAGATAACAGAGGGCACAATTAAAATTTAACGACAACCCGGGGTCTGGCTCGTGGGCGGCATAGTGCCTCTCCTCACCGACGGGTCCCTTCTCCGCCTTTGTCTTGGACTCCGCCCGCTACCGGGGTTTTTGGTCAGCTGGGCTCTGGCAGTGGTGGTTCCGAGAGGCAGGCGCCCAAACAACCAAAGTTTATGCGGCTCTCTTTGGTTATCTCGCCCTCCCGGCAGGGAAACAAGGAGGAGCAGCAGCAAATAAACAACTAGGAGCAACCTGATGACACCCCCAACACTACTCCTGGTGGTTGGGGTGACCATCCAAAATGAGCCCACCACCACCGCCACCTTCTTCCATGTTTGTTGTTGTTGCCTAGCTCCATGTTTGGAGTTTTCTTTGGTTCTCTGCATTTCTGCTTTAAACTTTTTTTATTGAAAATACTTCTGTTGATATGACACTTTCCTACTCGTAGCCTCTTTATGGCTACTTTGATCCTGCTTATGGGGTGTGATCTTTTCCACCCAATTTTGTATAATTAGCATTGTACTTCATCTTTAATATATGGTTATGCTTTTCAATCAAAAAAAAAATTTAACAACAACTAAAATGAATCCTTGAGCATCTTAATTGAGTTGGTATGACAGATTGGCCAAGAGAAATGGATTAGCAAGGGAGCGGTCTCAGTTTGATCCCACTCCCAATACTTTTGGATCATAAATGATATATAATTTTAAAGCTTCATAAATTATAATTAAAAATTATTATTATACTATGACCATTGAGACCATCTAAGGAATATTAAATTGTGACCATCTTAAAATTATGAAATTGTGACCATGATTATGATAGGCAATCAAATGAATATACTTCAATTATATTTATGAAATTACAATTAAACGATAATATTACATAGAGAAATGAGGGTTTTTAATCTTATAGATGTATTTATTATGAAAACATATTATGACATTATTAAACATGACACATAAGGATTATGGAATATTTTATTTTATATATTTATTATCAATGAGATATGAATGATTATTGTCTAAATGGATTGACATCGTTATAAACCTTATATAATTACTTTCAATTTCTGATATACGTATAACTAGAAAAAATGAAAACGGAAACTATTAGGTACAATTATAGTCCTTTGCATGTGATAGAAAATTAGGCTTAGGATTCTTGCAATGCCAACTTCCTTGGGTATAGGACATCCAAGAAGGTTTTGATTTCTTATGTCTTATTCATGGTTTTTTTTTTTTTGTTGTTTTTGGGGAGTTACAAATCCTTATATAATTAAGGTGAACGGGTGATATGGGACATTCAGGAAGGTTAATGATGCTTGTGTTCTAGTTCTAGTTTTCCCAGGTTGTTGTTGATTAGAGATGGAGATATCGTTTTTTTGAATTGTTAGTGTGGAAGGGAATATTTTTGAGAGATGTGATATTAGACTAGGGAGTGACCTATATGGATGGGATAGAAATCCTAATACAATGGGTCACACATGAAAAGTGCTAAGGGGGTATAGGGTGGACTGTGGATATAATAAATACCTACCCTCATGATTAGTTAGTTTGGGATTATTTCATGCCCTTGCACATTGTTAGATTGCAGTAAAGTAGGGGCACTTTTTGTTATCCTAAGTCTTTTGGCCAAAATCATAATCATTACTTGTATGATTTTAGGATGTTTTACATTCCTACCCTATCTTAAATCTACCAATTTTTGGGTGACTATATTACACATGATATTTTCTCTTACCTTATTGATTTCTCACATATTCCTTCTCGTGAAGACTAGTGTAACTCTCATGTTGTGAGAGGTATGTGGGAACCATAAGGCTCGTGGTTAGAGGTAAAGTTGTCCAATGATACTCTCTCATAGCATAGTTCAAAACTAGGATGGATATCTGATGAAAGGTGATGGTTGTATTACAATGATGGATTGTTGTATTTTTATATGTTGATATCTATTGTATTGTATAATGAGAAGAAAAAGTAATTGTAATATTGCAAATTGAAAGTTGAGAACTATGATGTATCTAAACTATGTTAGAGAACCTATATATTTCATATGAATAATAGGTGAATTTTATACTTGATAAGTCAAATTATGTAGATATGTACACTAGTGGATAAATGGGAAAAAATATACTTTCAATTATTTATATTTTTTTGGTAATTATGATATATTAATTAAGTTTAACTAGATCAATGGGCTATGACTAGGTTATTGGATGAACCTAACTAAAAGAAATCATTACTTAGCATGTTCTTACTCATATGCATGAATGAAATTGAATGGATACACATGTTGATGGAGTTAACTACAATTCCTTAGTTTAATTAGATAAACTATTATATAAAAAATCATATAGGTTTTAATATATAATTATTTACGCACAGTTAATTCACTTATTTAGGAATAGAAGCAAACTATACAAGTTTTAATTAAGTGACACAATTTAATATATTTGGATAGAAGAAATTTATATACTTGTATTATATTATTACTATGTTTCTTGCATGTTTTTATTTTATAAATAGGACTAGGAAATCAAGAGGCATCAGTTTTCATTCCTGATTGTGCAGGGTGATTGAAAAATTCTAGTTGCAAAAAAAATTATGGTGTGTTTTTCTGTTCACCCTACGGGGGGTCGCTACACATCATAAGTGATGGAAGGGTTGACACATCATATGCCCATAAAATGGATTTAAGGAGAGAGATGCTTTCTTTGAAGGCTTGAAGAACCTTGTTGTGGATAGCACATTGGGAAATGGGTGCTCCATTAATTCCAACTAGGAAGGAGGGGCTAACCTTGGTTTGTTGTGCCCCAAGAAAAATATAAAGTTAAGATAGGTCGGTTTGTATTTTTAAGAATTGGTTTGTATTCATAATTTTATGTTGACTTTTGTGATCAATTAGTTGTATGATGAGTTTATTAGGATCAGTATTTGGAGGAAGATATATGTTATTAGTAGGATCATTTTTTCTCCATTTGGAGGAGGCTTAGTATGATTGATATATGAATCCAACTTATGATAAATATAGTCTTAAATGAACTTGTGTAGCATTTCAGGTGAATTTCCTACATACTCAGGAAATTTTTTGAAGAATTGTTTTGCATAGTTGGAGTATAGTGAGATTCAGGGACATCCTCATGTACCCCTTCTTATTTAGTTGTAAGGAAGGGTTTCAAATGCTAGATCTAGTCTGTACATTTTTAGGTGGATTTTTTTGGCTCTTTAATGTTAGATACTATGGAAAAATAATCAATATAATGAGGAACTAGCTTAAAAAACCATTAGCCTCAAGGTCATTGTGGTTAAACAAATATGGTTTAATAGAAGATATAATGGAATCACCAAGTAGATAATCCATAGTGAAGTGGAGATGCTTAAAAGGGGGATTTTTGTAAATGCTTTCTTGATGGAATCAACCATGTAGGAATCTTGCACAGGGGTTGATGGAATTAGAGAGGTTAGATGAAAAAGTGAAAGTGTTTAGAATAGGATTAGTTTCGTAAGAATATTTTATAGGAGTTGATGGATGAAGTACAAACATGATCAATCATGTAATAGGGTTTTTTATAGGGACTAATGCCCAAGAAAAGGTGGGAAATTTTAAAAATAGAGTGAATCTGATGTAATTTACGAAAGAGTGTTTGACGTCAAATTCACTAGAGTTTTTTATGGGAAAAAATATAGGTTCTCAAATGTAGGGATACAATCTAATTTTTTATACATGATGTAGATACAAATGTTCTCAAGGAGTGCTAATGTCTTAATTCTAGAGGATAATGACCCTAACCATAGGATAGCTATAGGTTTCCAAGTCCCATATCTAAGATAAGTATAGGTATCATATTGGGATTCAGAATAAGAGTAAAAATGAATGGATAAAGCCAATGTGTGTAATATAATAAGAAAAATCAATCTATCAAAACAAACATACATCTACTATGTCTTTAGCAATGAATGAATAACATACAACATGCATGTGCAAGATAAAAGACTTAGAATGGTTATAAATACTTACTTGTAGTATGTGTGTGACTTTTGATGCATAATCCTCCCAAGAGACAACAACATTGAGTGAGAATCGCTATAGTTGGAGAAGGGGAGAGATCAACAAGAAGATTTCCATTCCTAACTCACTATGGTGACCCAAAATCACAAAGGTAATCTCCAAGACTCCAGGTCTCAAAATTCAACAAGTAGGTGCAAAATAGTGCAAAAAAATGCAAGTTATAAGTGCCTTCATGTATGAAAAAAGTGATTATTTAGTGGTGGTTTATAAAATATAAGGTACATATATATACCCAACACCATCACCTACGAGTGATGGTGTCAAACATGGAAAAATAAAATCTAACACCGTCACCCATGGGTGATGGTGTCGTCCATAGGGGGAACCCTAAGATCAAGAGGTGAAAAACATGTGAGATGGAGGTCATAAATTAAATAGAGGTACATGATGAAGGTCCATGGTGACTAAAAGTAGGAATAATATTGTACAATAAGAAGAAATAAGTAGACATAATGGGAAAAGTGGACTGGGTGTAATGTGTGAACAAATGGAAGAAACGAGGTAAGGATAGGCATAATAGTGGCATATCTCAAATGTTGTGGTCTAGCCCGCATGACCATGTTTGATCACACCCCAGTCCTTATAAGCTCCTTAAGGAAATTTCTTAGGAGGAAGATGCATTAGCAACCACTACACAAAGGAAAAGGTTAGAAAGCATCAAAAATAAGGTGTGATGTTTACTAACCTTTTATTTTATGTAGGATTTGTTGATGCATCTTATATTTTATGTTTGTTAACCTTTTATTTTTTATAGGGGTTGTTGGTGCATATTACTCCTGAGTAAGTTTCTTAAGGGGCCTATCAAGACTGGGGTGTGATCATACTTGGCTATGTGGTCTAGACCACAACATATAAAATATATTTTCTATTATCCTTATTCACCCCATACATGCCTCATTTCTTCACTTTGTTCACACATTGAACCCATTATGTCTATTTATTTCATTATGCTCACATATCTCCTCTTGTTCCATGATAGTATCCCTACATTACATCACTCTATACCTTTGTCTTGACCCTCATTCACATTCTAGCCTCCACTCATTATTTCGGCCTATCCCCTTAAGGTTTCCCTAATTCTGATACCATATCCCATGGGTGATGGAATCTGTTTTGGATTTTCCATAGTCATCATCTTTTCCCATAGGTGATTGTGTTTGATGGATGCACAAGAAGAGAATGTATATTGCTATTACTGTATTTTAAATAGATACAGCGCACGCCTTTATATAGGCCGAGAGGAGCGCCATGAGGGGAGACAGTTATACAACTGTCCGTACTAACTAATATTAACAAATGTATTAATTATTAACCTGCTAACATTCCCCCCCTTAATACATTGCTCTTACAAATGTACCCCCTAAACAAATCAAACTTCACCTTGCCGAGAGGCTTGGTGAGAATATCTGCAACCTGAGAATCAGTAGGGCAGTACTGGAGCTGAATTTGGTGGTTCAAGACCTGTTCACGAATGTAGTGACATTCGACCTCAATATGCTTTGTTCGTTCATGGAAAACAGGATTCTTCACAAGCTTCAACACACCTTGATTGTCGCAGTGAATGATGGGAGGTTTCTCTTCAGGAATCCCTATATCTGCAAGAATGCGACGTAACCAAATTACTTCACACACAGCTCCTCGTGCAGCGTGGTATTCAGCCTCAGTGGATGAGAGAGCAACAACAGTTTGCTTCTTGCTGATCCACGAGATAGGTCCAGATCCGAGATGAAAAACATATCCTGAAGTGGATTTCCTGTCATCAACGGATCCTGCATAGTCTGAGTCTGTATATCCCTGTAAGAAGAACTGAGTGTTCTTCTGATACTCCAGACCAAAGTCAACTGTACCTCGGACATATCTCAACACATGCTTTGCTGCTATCCAATGACATTTCTTCGGCTCCTGCATAAATCTGGCAGAGATAGCTCACCGTAAAGCAAAGATCTGGTCTGGTATAAGTCAAGTAAATGAGACTCCCCACAAGCTGCCTGTAGTGAGTGCCATCTACCTGTGGTGAATCCTGGAATCTAGATAATTGCAAACCTTTTTCCATAGGTGTGGACATTGGTTTACAATCTGACATCCCATACTTTTCCAGGAGTGTCTTGGCATATTTCATCTGGGAGACGAAGATATGATTCTTCTTCTGCCATATCTCTAAGCCAAGACAATAGTGAAGTAGCCCCAAATCAGTCATGTCGAAGGATTTCTTCAGATCATTCTTTACATCATCTACAAGATTGTCAGAACTTCCTGTGATCACAAGATCATCTACGTACAAAACCAGAATGACAATCTCTGTTCCTACCTTCTTGATATACAAATTTGTATCTGAGGGGCTACGAGTGAATCCATGCTGCAATAGGTGATCATCAATTTTTATATACCATGCCCTAGGTGCTTGTTTAAGTCCATAAAGAGACTTTATCAGACGACATACCTTGTGTGGTTGATGCTCGTCTACAAACCCTTCAGGTTGGGCCATGTACACTTCTTCTTACAGATCACCATTTAGAAAATCACTCTTGACATCCATCTGCTGAAGTTTCCATCCATTTTGTGCTGCCAGTGCACATACAACTCTGATGGTTTTGATCTTCGCAGTGGGTGCAAAGGTCTCGTCATAGTCAATTCCTTCTTGCTGAGCATAACCCTTTGCAACAAGTCGTGCTTTGTGTTTGTCGATTGAACCATCTGCCTTATATTTTGTTTTGAAAATCCATTTGCAGCCAATGGATTTCTTACCTGGAGGTAGATCGACAAGTTCCCACGTCTGATTCTGAATCAGGGAATCATATTCAGCATCCATAGCTTGTTTCCACTGTGGTTGGTCTAATGCCTCACGAACAGTGTCAGGTTCGGTGCTCTCAACAACTGAACTCATGAGTGCAAAATTTACCTCATGTCTAGCTTGACTTCGTGTTCTAACTCCCGTAGAAGTACCAAGAAGTGAGTTCAGGTGTGCATCCCTGATAGTACTCTGGACCCATTTCGGACGTTGGCGCTGCTGATGTGAAGATGTGTTTTCCAGTGTGCCAAGATCAACAAACAAGTCTCCACTCAGCTCTTCTTCTCTCTGAGAAGAATCATCTTGCTCATCATCTGGATGTGTGAGCAATCTATGTGACAAGGTCGGTACTGGATCTCCATTGTGTGGCAAGGAGTCAAAGGATGACTCATCACATACCACATCTTGACTCTCGTAGATCTTCTTCGTCTCAGGATCCATGAGACGATATGCCTTTGAGGTAGTACTATACCCCAAGAAAAGACATGGCAGTGTCTTTGGATCGATCTTCTTCCTTATTTTATCTGGAACATGCATATATGCAGTACAACCAAAAACTCTTAAATGATGAATAGAAGGTTTACGACCAGTCCATACCTCTTCCGGTGTCTTGTTCTGCAAGATCTTTGTGGGTGCCCGGTTGAGTAAATACACTACTGTCTGGACTGCTTCTGCCCAAAACTGATCCTCCAACTTGGCGGTCGAGAGCATACAACGAGCCATCTCCATGACAGTCCTGTTGTGGCGCTCGGAAATCCCATTCTGTTGGGGCGTATAGGGAGCAGTCAAATGTTGTTGAATGCCATGCTGCTTCAGGTATGCTAAGAACTTCTTTGACACAAATTCCCCCCCTCGATCTGAGCGGAGGAGAAGAAGAGGCTTCCCAGACTTCCTGGTGGCTTGCTGGTAGAAGGTCTGAAAATTTGCAAGTGCCTCACTCTTCTTCCGAAGGAAATATACCCACATTTTCCGTGAGTAATCATCAATGATGAGCTGAAAGTACACAAAACCTTGAAAGCTAGCTAGCAGGGGTCCGCACAGATCGGTGTGAACGACCTGAAGATGCTCTGTAGAATGATAAGAGCTCTGTTTGAATGGACCTCTATGTTGTTTTCCCACAAGACATCCTGAGCAAACAGGTAAGGAATGGGAGAGTGGAGGAAGCCCTCTTACCATTTCCTTCGCACTGATTTGATGCAGAGCCCCGGCAGAAAGATGACCATATCGAAAGTGCCAAAGTGCAGTGGACTCTGCCGTTGATACAGAGAGAGCAATGCTAGATGAAGTGACCGCATCCAGTGCAAATAGACGACCCTTTAGAAATGCTTGAGCAAGGACTGCCTCTCCCTGGGAAATGATGTAGGACTTGACCCCTTTTTCAACAAAGAATTCAACCTGCATTCTATGGTTAAGAAGTTGACTTACAGACAAAAGATTTGAAGTCAAACCTGGAACATAGAGCACCTTTTTCAGTGTACATCTTCGTGTTCCAAGAGGAATGATGACATCACCAATCCCTGCTGCAATATACTCTTGATTATCTGCAATGGTGATCCGATCTCCAGTGGGCCGGTCACTCAGAGTATGGAACAACTTCTTGTTGCCAATCATGTGTTTGCTGGCGCCTGAATCAATCAACCAGACATCTTCCGACGGCTGCGAAGTCTGTGAGACTAGAACAATGTCAGAATGAGTCGTATCTGGTACCTCTTCATTGGAGGTGGCTTCCTGCTGAGCAGCAATGTGGCCCTTCTGCCTTTGATTACGAGCATGCCATTGGGATTTCTTGGAATATCCTCGGCTAGAAGTGCTCTCTTCACCAGAATTTCCATACTTGCGACCATTGTAATAACAGTTCGCAGTCGTGTGCATATCCGTGGAGCAAATGTGGCACCACCGATCCGCCTTGTGATTATGCTGCTTCTGGGGTGGCCGCTGTGGTGGCCGCTGTGAAGATGGCTGCTGAACATGCTGCTTCTGATTCTGGAGGGCAGATTGCCCTTTCCAAGGCTTATGTTTTTGCCTCGTGATGAGAGCCTTGTCTTCGAAGGCTTCTTGTACATTTTGCATGGCTTCTTCCTGCTGGAGATAATTCACCAGGGTTGCAAAACTCACCTCCTGTTGAGTAATTGTCAACATGGTGATCAGTGTCTGAAACCGTGACAGAAGAGCTCGCAGGGTGAGCGGGATAAGCAACTTGTCGTCCACTGGTTCTCCAAGTGCAGAGAGTTCTGTACGTAACTCAGCTACACGCCGCAAGAAGGCTTCTACTGATTCTCCTTCATGCATACTCATCATATGAAGCTTTGTCTGAAGTTACAACTTTGACGTTAGATTCTTAGCTTCGTAGATGGTACACAATGTGCTCCAAGCCTGAGAAGAAGCAGTTGCTTCTCGAATGTATGGCTGCACCTCATCAAAAAGACTGAGGGTGATGAGCATGAGTGCTTTCGCATTAGCCTTTTCATATTTTTCCAACAGATCATCGTCTGCGGGAGGGGCGTCTTTGCCAGAGACAATCCCCCAAAGATCTTCGAATTGAAGAATCGTCCACATTTTGGTTTTCCATGCGGCAAAATTTGGCCCTTTCAAGAGTTGGGCATTAGATAGCAATATTTTTGGAGCAGACATTTTTCAAAAAACTCAAAAATGTATCTTTATTTATTTATTTATTTTTCAAAATGGCTACAATGCTTACTGAAGGAATCTGTCCCGAAGATGGGCTCTATAGGCTCGTGCAGTGAGATGCCGACGCTCCTGTGGGCGTTCTATTTCGCGTTCGTCATCTGCATCATAACCACGTTCAAGTTCTGCACGAATCCGCCGTGCTTGACATCGGACATCGAACCAGAAGTATTCCAACAGTCCTCGGCGCAGAATCTCGTCAAAGAGAATGTTACCAGTGTTGTGTAGCTCGTTGACCAAGGCAAAGAACAACCCAGTGGTGTCTTCGTTGTCATTCAATGCCCAAATATTTGGTGCATTGCTCGCGGTGCTTTGTGCATCGGAAATTTGCGACATACGCGCACACACTGTTTTGAAATTGTAGGCTTTCTTCACTTGCACAGTTTTCTTCTCTCCACGCACTGACCTCCTTCAGCGCCACGCCTTTGAGTGTGACCCAACTACCGAGATAGAGTGCCTCTGAGCCAGAAGAATTGCTCTACCTGTTGCTTAGATGGTGTGGCAGCCAGTGTTTTGGATTCTCAGACCCATCTTTTGCATGGAATGATACATTCAAATGGGTTTGGGCATTTACTCTGCATCAATGGACGGGCGGCAGGGTCCAAAGGGAAATGATGGATCTATGGGACCGAATGTGTGCAATGTTAAGAGCCAGGAAGCCCCAAATGTACAACAAAGAAACCTCCACGCACTGTTCTTCAGCGCCACACACAGCAGAACCTCCACGCACTGTTCTTCAGCTCTTCCTTCACGCGGGACAGGCGGCACGCACAGCAAAAGAAATGGGGATTCCAGCAAAATAAATGGCGATTCCTTCACGCGCGGACATTAGAGAAATGGTTGCTGAGTCTCCTTCACGCACAGCAAAATAAAAAACGGGTCTCCTCGCCTCCTCACGCACGCACCAGCACGCACAACCACGCTCCGATACCAATGATGGACGCACAAGAAGAGAAAGTATATTGCTATGTATAAAATAATACAGTGCACGCCTTTATATAGGCAGCCATGAGGGGAGACAGTTATTCAACTGTCCGTAAACTAATACTAACAAATGTATTAATTTTAACTTGCTAACAGTGTTGGATATATATGCCCCCTTACTTTCTTAGTAGACCAACCAATAAATAATAATTTGAACACAAATATATTTTCTTTTTCTCACACTAGTTTTCACTACATCTGCACTTATTGGATGAATTTGGAGTCTTGAAGCTTTACTATTTTGCATTTGGGTCACCATAGTGAGTTAAGACTAGATATTTTCTTATTGATATTTCCCCTTCTCCACCCATAGCGATTATCTCTTGGCATTGTTGTCTTTGGGGAGGATTATGTATCAGTAGTATCACACACACACACACACACACACACACACACACACACACACACTACAGGTAAGTATTTCTAACCCTCCTTAGTCTTTATTTTTGTATGTATACTCTTACCATTATTGGTAATTCACTGTTATAGATTATAGTACATGTAGGTTTCCTTTGATCTATTATTTTATATTATTATTACTACACCCCTTGGATTTATCCACCCCTTAGTTATCTCTCTTCTATTTTAGAATACTAGTAGCATACATAAATGTATCTTAGTTGTAGGCCTTGGAAACCTATATCTATCTTAGGGTTAGGGTTATTATTCTCTATATTTACAACTTTAGTCCTCCTTAAGCACCTTTACATCTACATAGTGTAGCCAGTATTAGATTGGATCCCTACATTAGAGAACCTGACTAGGAAACTCTCTTTTACCCATTATACACTCTAGTGAACCTGACATGAATCTTACTCTGCCTCAAAGTAGGTCAAATTAACCCGTTTTTAAATTCTTTCTACTCTTCCAAATTCCATCATCCCCTCTACAATCCATCTACACAATCAATCAAATTTGGACAATCATTACCCTATTCTAATGTCATTGGACCCTTTATTAATATTATTATATGGATTCTCTAGTAAGACATCAAACTATATATATCCTCAACACCATAAACCTTTGTGCTCCTACACATGATCAATCCCATTTACATTCCGAACATACTTCTTTGACAAACAATTACTTCATCCTTCATCATGTTTCCCTCCAGAATATTCTTTTCTAGTCTAAATTCCTTTAGGTTTCCCCTTGATTTCTCATTAACTCCCTCATATTATTCAATTATCATCCATCCATGTGGAACTCCTCCCTACCCTATATAGATCAACCCCATCGGTCATCCCATAGTCCTAAAACAAATATTTCTTGAACCATTTCCTCTCCTAGTTGATGTCATCATCCCCTTTGCACCACCACGGTCAATCCTTTCATAAAAATATCCCATAGCCAAGTGCAATGCAATAGAAATTACATGAATTAACCCTAGGGGTGTTATTAAGAAATCGAACGGTAACAAAATATATACACCCAGTAAATATGGAAAATTGATCAAGGTATGGGTCCTATGGATGAAGAAGCCTTGAAACCTCACTCCAAGCCTATACATCACCGCAAGTATCTTACAATTAGGACAACCCCCAATAAATCCCTAAAGACTCCCTTGCAAAACAATAATACCAAGGCTTCTTCCTCTAGTGTCCCTAATCCACCACTTAATCCTAATCTCATGATTATCAAGTTGTTGGAGTAATTAGCCATTATGCAATATTCTACCACTTCTAACATGCTACAAATGAAAAATCATCTTTTTCAAATAGCTTCCCAACCGGATCAAGTCCTAATAAATCCCAACCATGCTTCAGTACCTCATATTATCCAATTTTACACACATGGAAAAATTGGACAACGGGGTCCTATTATGTTCAAAACAAAACGTTAGTCCTGATGGGCCCATTTCTAGTCATCATGGGGATAAATTAATTAAAATTGATAAATTATGCTTGAAGGAGTTCTATTCTGTTTCCATCATCCGCCGATTCTAAGGGAGAAATCTGGAAGTTAAAATCAAGGTAAAAGAAACCAGTTTAAGGTGACAAGGGCGTTATGAGCTGAAAATAGCTCGCCACACAGCTCGGCAACCTCATATAATGTATAAGGGTTAACATTCAACTCAACTCAGTCAGGATAAATTGATTTGTTCAGTTGAGCTAAGTTGAAAAATGAAGGGGCCAGGTCTCATAAAACTTGGATTATCTTTCAAAAAAAATAGGCACTAAGGTGATTACCGATTGGTTCTAGTAATACAAAGGTAAGCTCATGAATAACTTGGGCTCGGCATAATAGAGGAACTGTGTCGATGGTGCCATAGGAATAAAGCTCCCCGAGCTCACGAGGGTATTATGGAGACATCAAGTTCAAGATACGTGTAACTCACATCAAACATGCAGATGTAGAGCTCGATTGGGATGCATAGAAGGGAACATCATGTGAGTTTCTCAGAGCATGGAGAGAGTGGAGATTAGCTCAGATATGAGCTCAAAGTATGACCCAACAAGTTGATTCAATCAAGAGGTAGCCAATCTCAGCAGTGAATAAATTATGGGTTTAATGATGGAAACTCGAACTGAGTCAAGTTCCGAGTCGATGCATGTTTTGTAGGTGATCAAGATTCGGGTGGGCTGAGTTGTGTTTGGAGGGAGATGATAATTTCGGGTCAGCCCAGGAGTGTTGAACGCGGCTCACTCAATACAGTTAGGTGAAGAGGCTGAGATACCTTGGCAGGTCAATCCTCTAAGCACAGGTGGGATCGACACGTTTAAAACAAAACCATATCATCCAAGAGTTGATAGAAAGATAGCTCGCCATGGAAGTAATTCGCAGGCTCAATTCATGGCTTGTTTGTTACCAAACTAAACCGGGTTGTGGAGCATTAGGAGGTTTGAGATGTTGGATATTAGCGACCAAATGGCCAAGTTGGGATTTCGGTGATGGAAAACCAAAGTAGAGGTTCCACGTCAGTCGGATCCCGAGACTCAAACTACTAAGGACGTGGGAGATTTTTGATAGTATGACCAACTAGAGATGCAGGCATTAGAAGCCAATTTGTCAGGGCAGTGTATGGAAAAATGGATTCGGAAGTCCAGGATTCCCACTCTATCCTGCGGACTTTCCTGATAAAAATGCCATGCCAAACTCGACTTGGAAAAATAATGTTTGGGCTCTGTATCCAAGAGAGCCAAGATCATGGAGATTATTGGTTCATCGAGTCTTTTAGTAACATGGGAAAGTTCAAGCATGTTCGCAACGTAAACAAAATGGCTCGGTAAGGAGCTCATCTAGTTTGCATGGTTTTTACTTGATAGGTCAGAAATAGATTAGAATCGAGCTCAAGAGTTGTATACTAGTCATCGTGATGGTGGATATTGACGCAAGCTCATGGAGGTTGTGCAGTTGATAAAGGATGGGCTCGGGCTCAGGCTCGTAGTAACTGATGTTAGGATGTTTGACGATGGACACACAGGTAGAATATAATGAGCTTGGCATTAGACACATTGGCTCAACATTAGGTCATGGCAGAGAACTCACAAATATCTGGGTGACTCGTCATTATGGCACATAATGCGATCGGGGTCAGAGAAATATGGCTCAACCTATTAAAATGACGCAACAAGCTTTGGACATAGGTGCTCAAACTTTAAGGCACGTGGAAAAGGAGCCAATTCGGCTCATAACTCACAAATGAACGTGATGAAGAACGGTGAGAGTCAAGATCATTTTAGAAGGAAAGGATGAGGTGACAAATGTGAATTGGGTTTGGAAATACCATGAAGGGGCTCAATAAATCTCACTGTGTAATTTTAATAGGCTAAGACGATATGTGGAGAGAAACGTAAACCTGGCCGGTGCGATGAAATAAATCATTGAGCGCTTCACCCAACATCAGGTCAAGTTTGCATCCATTCATGGTAGGAGTCGTAATGAAAGATGCAAGCCAAACAGGTAGGAATGATAGAAGGTTAGAGCTCAGCACAACCTGAAGCTAAGATTTAGAGCTCAACGAGTTCGCAGATAAGTCGAGTCGGCCAAGTCAGAAATGGTGAGCTCTAGACAACTTGGCGATGAGTTCACAAAGTCCACGATGAGCTGGTGGAAAAGCGGGGATCAAGGTCCATCCAGCTAAGTTAGTGCATGAGCAAATTGGCTTCCAAAATTCAGAAATACACCACTATGGGACTTGCGGGTTCCTTCATCATAGGAATCATGGTGAGTAAATCGGCACATGGGGAAAAATGACATCCAGGCTTCCAAGCCGTTAAAATCAACATGGAGAGGTTTCCCGGGTATGATGGGATTCAATCCCTGAGTTAGCCAAATCACCGTGTTGGACCCGCCAGGGAATAATTTCAAAGAGGATGTGGCGGATGGAGTGCTCGGTTCAGTAGAGAATTTAACACAACAAGAACGTGGTGGCCCAATCATTCTAAGTTTATCACCAAGCTTGCAAAGACGAATCGGTGGAAGTTATAAGCGGTTGAGGCATCATTAAATGTGGGCACCATGTAGTGGTTAGGTTGAAACCCATGATGAGTTCCGAGACCATGTCAAGGGCAATACAAATGAATTAGTCGAGAAACATGGAAAACGTGACAAGTGAAGTTCATATGAGTGAGAGGCCCAGTCAAAGCGGTGAAAGGTGGCAATGTAAAGCATAGTATGAGGGGAGGATAAGATATGACTCTTCAAGTCATTTCTAATGCAAAGTGGCCAAGCCAAGGTGGTCGGGTGCTGACGAGGAACTTGCCAACCAATTCACCGAGTTGGCTGACGAGCTGGTTGGAAATTATATCAACCGAGAAATGTTTAAATCCCCTTCCAAGAATAACTAAACCAAGTGGTCCCACAAAAGACATATTTTTATTAAAAAATGTTATTTTTATTAAGATATTTTATTAAAAATATTTTTTTAATTAAATGGATAAATTCAACCTTTGAAAGTCATGAAGCATGATGGAATGTTCCTTTTATGTGCAATTAATGATGTAGTCAATCATGGAGGCAAAATGCCCAAAATTTAGGCTTACTTCCTCTCCCCTCTCACAACTGATATTTTCTATAAATGTAAATGAAGAGCTCATTCTAAGGGGTTGGACAGTTAGACATCTCAGGAAAGTGTGTGTTTTTCAAGAATCCTCTTTTTTCTACAAGTTGTTCTTGTATATTGAGGTAACTTTCAAGATTGTAATGGAAACCATTGCCTCTTCTGAATGTATGATGCATTGTGCATGTTATTAAAGTAATAAAAGTGTGTGTTTTGTGACTAATCTTGGTCCTTTCATCCTTCTATACTTCTTTGTGCCTTTCTCATGCTTGGAGTTACATTGTGCAAGTTTAAGTTTTTATTACAGGTTCTTGGAGCTTTGTACTTATCAAGTGGAGTATTGCATGTAGTTGAGTTATGGTGCTTTTTCACCCTTCTCAAGTTCATTCTTCTTCACTGGAAGACTGATAGATTGTTTAATAAATAGAATTCATGCTTCCTATTCTGTGGTATTTTTTACCCTCTCTAATTTGCAGTAGGTGAATTTGACTTGTGGTGCACACACCCTCTTCAAATCAGCCCTTCTTGAGTCTGGAAACACCCTTTATTTGGTGCATCACCATCCCTAGTATATTTTCATTTATTACAAATCTCTTTCCCTAAAACCCATCAAAATGTTAGCATAGGACTAGATAACTATTTTATTGCACTAGGAGTAGTATAGCACTTAATTTAGGAAGAGGAAGACGACCTTCTCCGGATGTTCACCTCGAGCCCAAGTCCCACAACTTGAGAGGTGATCCTATGTGTCCAAATCACACCGAACGTATTGTTCACATTCTGGCCATTCGGAGGGTGCAATGATTTGGTGACAATATTTTTTGGCACTCCTGGTGGGACCAAGAGTTAGTACTTATCTTCTCACTTACACAAATAAAAGTACCTGGTGACTCTATATCTCTGAATTCCAAATCTCAATGGATTAACTTATATGAACAATTCAAACAAGATCTTCTTCAAAGAAAGGAAATTATCATCATATAAAACTATCTGTGTCCCCTCTAAAGAGAAGGAGAAGAGGCATTTCAATATCACCAGTTATAGCTTTACCTCATAGGGGTAATTCAACTCCTCCGTATGGAAGGTTTCCTCCACCAAGGAATAATCAACCTCTTTCTGCTATGGCATGAAACCAATTTTATCCCCCTTTCAATGCAAGCAGTCTTGTTTTGTTGGCTCAACATGACCCTATACCTATTGCAACACTCAAAATTTTACCATTTTTCATAGGGGAAACTCATGTTACTCCAGTGGAAAATATTCCTTGTGTAGCCAACATTTGTGCAGTACATAATATCACGGAGGACAATGTTGTGGTTAGACTTCTTGCTACCTCTTTGAAGGGAAAATCACTTCAATGGTTTCGAGGCTTAAGTGTTGGCTTGAAAAAGGACGAGTTAGAAGAAAAGATTTGTAAATAGTTTGAAGAAAAGGGTGATCACCTATCACTTTTGGAACAACTCACTACCATGAAGAGAGCTCCCCAAGAATACATGATTGATTTCAACTTCTGATTCCACATGACCTAGAATAGGATTCCAACACTCATAAAGCCTTCTCCAAATAATGCATTCTTGTACTATTTGTGAGCCTTGAATAGTGATGTAGCATTTATGATCCATTTCATGGGAGGGACTACATTACCTGATGCCTACAAAGTTTCCATAAGAGTGGAAAATTCCTTGATTCAGGTTGGAAAGATAGCTCCACGAATGCCAATGCCATTATCTCTGGATTTTACAAACAATCATCTTATCATTGCTCCTATTCCAATAGCCTCTAATCAACCAACTCGATCTACCCCTACCTCTTCAAATGATCTATTTGAAGTCAAGTCACTATTTTAAACTTTTGGAAATGAGCTCGTTGCACTCAAGAGGTAACAATTTCAATATAATCATCCATACTAGCCACAAAACCAACAGCATCAGGCTAACAGTCCTCCTTTTCAAGGGAAAAATCAACCTCAAAATCAAACTATAGGTCAAGCTACAAATGTCAGGCCTTTGAAATTTCGTAACCCTCTTTCTTCTAGCTCATCTAGAGTTAGATTACCTATTCGGAATAATCTAGTTCAAGACTACAAATGGTGTTATCATTGTTCTCAACCACACAATCAAAATATTTTCCTCAATGGAGTTATTGACATAGACCTTATGGTTCAAAGCGTATATGCCCCTTCTCAGCTAACTAAAAACACATCTACGCAAGAAACAATAGATCAACCGCAGGCACCTGAAGAAACCACTTTGCTAAACTAGCAAGCATAATATTTTTGTGGGTTGGATATAGATTCCTCATCAGTGGTGGAAAACACTCGTTCCAATAAGAGATCAATGGAGCCTCAACCTTCCAAAGTTGATCAAGCATCCACTTCATAGCCTCATCCAAAAGCAATAATTGATAAACATGTGGGAAAGAAACTGCTAGAAACACTTGTTAGCCAAGCTGCGAGGAAAGAAGGTTCTTTAGGCATCATGGTACCAAAAAATAATTTTCCAAAGGAGGATCCCAATGCCCAAATAAGTGTTAGAAAAGTAGGAGCAATTCCCTTCAGCATAGTAGAACAAATGAAGAAAACCAATATGAGTGTTACTATGTGGGAGGCACTCTCAATCCCTTCTCAAAGAAACTTGTTGCAAGAGGCTCTAAATAGTTTTGGTACAACTAACAGATCATCCAGTCATGGAGTCGTGACTGTTATAAGTCTATGTCAACCAAAAGGGAAAATTATTCCTAAGGAAAACAAACCACCACCATTCTATATTTCCCTAATCATTGGTAACCACCTGGTGCATAATTGTATGATCGATTATGGTGTCAGTAGCTCAGTCATGCCCAAATAAATTACAGATGTACTAGGCATCCAATATGCGCCAGTTGCAAGAGGAAATTCCCCGCTCTGATAAGAGTAAAAATTTCAAAATTTTGAGTTTAAGTGTTTTTCTCTGAAGTGCCTAAGTCGTGAAATTGAAAAAATCTGTGTTTTGGGTCATTTTGTGTGATTTTCGGGCCTGTCGGAACTTTTTGTCCCAACTGTCCCAAGTACGAAAGTGCACTCTGTTCCCCGATCGGCCGAAATCCCCGAAGCTGTCCCATTTTCGGGCCCGTCGGAAAGTTTTGTCCCAAGTGTCCCAAAACTTATTGTGCGAGTTGTTCCAATTTCGGCCGAAACACCCGAACCGCGTACTACGCACTTTCATGTCTCAAATGTCCCAAAGTTAAAAAGTGCGAGCTTTCCAATTTTCGGCCGAAACTCCCGTGTCGCGTACTTCAGAGCTCCTTGTCCCAAATCGAAAAATGCAAGCTGTTTCAATTTCGCCCGAACCGGCCAAACCGCGTACTCCGGAACTTTTTGTCCCGAATGTCCCAAGTCCAAACGGGCCCACTGTTCCAATTTCGGCCGAATCACCCGAACCGCGTACTCCACGCATTTTCGTCCCAATCGTTCCAAAAAGCATTTGTGCATCCTCTCCCTGTTTCACCCGAATCGGCCGAGCCGCGTGTTTCGCGCATTCGCGTCTCACATGTCCCAAGCGTACCAAGTGTCATTCACACTTAGTTTTTCCCGCTCACTCCGAGTATGATGCTATTCAAATTGGTGGTTGTGTATTCAATGCGCATTAAATTCATTCCTCTCTCCAAACGGCTATATAACGAGCATTTCCCCTTTGCATTTTTCGCATTGCTTCCATGCTATCTTTGCTCGAACCCTTGCAATTTGAAAACCTGCGCAAATATCCCCTCCCTTTGCAAATTCCTTCCCGAGTCTAGGTTGCAGCTCCGAGACTATCAATATGAAGATCAAGTTTCAGGGACAGGAGCAAATTTCTCCGCTTGAGTCTGCTGTTAGCAATATTGGGGACAGCGAAGCTCGTCATCTCGACTTCGGTGATTTTTGGGCAAGAATGGCAGATGCAAACCCTACACCAATAGCACAAACGATTCATGATAGCGGTTTGGCTTTTGCCGGTGGTTTCCCAATCTCAGTACAGTGTGCTGATACTGTGCTTTCATGCGGAGCTCACTTCGACCCCGCTTCGAGCGAATTGACAAATGTACATGGGGAACTCATTGCCAAGCTGGACGCTGCCGCCATTGGCGCTGCTCTGAGGATTCCGGAGTTGGACAATGCTATAGTCGTCTCCCGGGATCAAGCACAGACCCTATTCGATCAAGACAGTGACAAATATAAGGCGCGAGTGGCGAAGTCTTGGTTGAAGAACCCTAAGAAAGGTGCTTCTCGCCTAACCAAAACCCTCTTCCGAGCAGATTTCAATGAGGAATTGTCAGACTTCATAATCCTGCTGGCTCGGGTTATGGGTTTGCCCTCCACCAATGAGTTTCATTTCTGGATGTGCCCGCTCATCAGCATGGTGTGCGAGGGAACACAAAACATCAACTGGGCAGAGATCATCAGTATGAATTTGGCGGAGCAGCTATCCAACGTTCAGCAAACAAAGAAGTTCTATATGACTTCATACCTGATGTATACCCTAGCAGCATCAAGGCAGTGGTTTGGTTTCTCCTATATAGATGCACACAAAGATGATCCAGTGTATGCCTATTGCCCGCAGTTCACCCTGGAGACCAGCAATCGGAATTTCAGAAGGGTCAATGATGCTTTCACCATGTACGTGGTCAGATTGCTCGAAGGTGATACTGCTAGAAGGTTTTCAGATGAAGCCATGAACCTGATATCGCAGTATGGAGCCTATTTCATCCAATTCAGGAAATTTTCCTATATCAGGCTTGCTGGCTATGAAAGCACTCCTCTACGGCTTCCCATGTTCTGCAATGATAAAATGGCCTTGATAGAAATATGCAGGCAACTAGACAAGTTGCACAGAACTTGCAGAGACAAGAAGATTTCTGGCTTGCACTTTCCCATCTCTCTGGGAAACTACACATGCAAAACAGCTCTGGATGCTCAGAACATAGAAAGAGCCCTGGTCCCTATCACTGTTCATTTCTTCAAGCCAAGAACCTGCTTTGACTTGAAGAAGTTTATTGAACAGAACATCAAGATAATCTACCATCATAGGGCAGATACAGAAGACTACTGGGCTGACTGTGCAGATGATTTTGAAGCCAGGAGAAGGCATTGTGGCAGGTTCTCCCTGCAATTGATTCAAGAACTCGGTCTGTACCAAGTTCCTGAAGGTCTCCAGGATGACAATTCTGACCTATACTCGTATGAGTATGAAAATGTGATTAAGCACACCCCTCTGGAGGACCTGGATTGGAACAGGAAAGAGAGGGATGATCTGGCTGAGATTCTTGCTCCAGTCCTAGTCAGGACTAAGGTCTGGTTCAGTAAGAAGATCCGAGAATTCAAGAGGCACTCAGGAGAATCCAGCTCCAAGGATGACTCGACACCAATAAGAGAGGCATCAGTTCCAAGGTCTGAAACACCAATGCAAACCCCTCCTGCCTCATCAACACAAGGACCTACTGAATCTACTCCCTCTTCATCTACCCAGGTATATAAGAAGAAACTCAAAGAGGTAAAGAAGGAGCCTGCAGAGAATGACCCTCCAAGAAAACAGGCAGAGTTGCCTATAGGGCCAGAGAACATCATTGTTCTCAGTGAAAGTGAAGAAAGTGAGATGCCAACTCCTGCAAATGTTCCTGAAGATCCAGCAGATAAGGACAAGGAGGTCCAGAGCACTGAACTTCCAGGTGCTACTGATTCTTCTACCGCTATTGCCTCCAGTGCTCTACTCACATCTCAGCTTGAGTCAACAGCTGCGCAGACCCTGAGTGTCATGAGCTCCCTGTCTCTTGGTCCCCTTGCTTCTCCTGCAGATTCTTCTTCCTCTTTTGCTTGGGTGCAACCTTTGGTTGACAAAAGGAAGAGAAAATCCTCCTCTCAAAGCTTGGGACCAAATTTCGATGCTGTTGCAGCCTTGTTGGGCACCACTCCTTCTCGTGCCAAGAAAGCCAGAACCACTTCCAGAATAGTGTCTGATGCCCAAGGTCAGCAATTCTTGGAGATTGCTAAGCCTACAGTAGACAAATCAGAATCAGACTTGCTGGCATCTGACTTGGAGCTTTCAAGAATCCCTATGGGAGAGTCTACTCCTGAAGGTGAAATTCACAACCTCCAGGAAACAGTCACAAGAGTCATTGGAAGGGTAGAGAAAGGGCAGCAAACTATTGAACAGTTGGAAGAACAAGCCCAGATTCTCACAGGTTTCATCAAGTCTCTTTTATCTAAGGATAAAGTCTTGGACCCTACCCCATTGACTACTCTTCCACCTCCTGTAATTCTAAGCCAAGATGAAGTGCAAAGTATCAAAGATATGCACAAGTATTCTGTCTATGGCAGAGCTATTGAAGCCATGGTGGATGACATGCTTGTTGCTGGATTAAACTTCATCGATGAAGCTTTCAAACTCCACGAAAAGGTGAGTAATGTGCAACTGAAGCTCTCCTCCACTATCAATACCATGGATAAAGAACTAAAAATCTGGAGCAGTTGTATAGTAGACCTTCGCCTTATGGGACAGACAGATGAGAACATCTTACTGGCGAATAAGATTTTCGATGATGCTAAGGACAATCTATCAAAATCCTGGGTCTACAGCGTGGAGTGGAAGATCAGAGTTTTGGAGGAAGCTTTGGGAGAAATGAAGAACAGCTGGCAGAAGGGAGAAGCTTTCAAGACACTGGCTGTTGCTGCTTTCAAGGATATACATTGTCATCTTCAGGATGAAAACTCTGGTGTTTCCCTGTCCTTGCAAGAAATCAAAGCTCAGTTCAGAGCTTTTGTCAAAGATAATCTATTCAAGGAAAGCTCCATCTCTAAGGAAAAGATGAAGGAAATTTGTTCTCTTCAATCTGCCATTGAAGAAGCAAATAAAGATTATCATACTCACGTCGAGTTTGATAAAGAGATGGAGAAGTGTCTGGGATTTTGGACTCAGTCTGCAGCCAACACGTCAGTTCCACGTGGCAGAGACATAGCTGAGGCATTGAAGAAATTCAGGCAGCGGATTCTGAAGACAGTGGGTCCCTCCCAGTAGCTGGCCACCTGTCTCCTTCTCCTTTCTTTTCTCTTCTTCCCATTCTTTTCGTATTCTTTGTAATTAGTTAAGGTATTGCAATTGGCGATCCTTAACTATTCTTTAGTTAAAAGAAACGGTTACGAAGAGTAACTGACTTGTAAGCTATATAATGGCCTTTCCACGCCATTTTGCAGGGAGGAAGAACTTGGGTATTTGCTGAAAGTGTAAATAGATCTTAAAGAAATCAATACAAAAGGGCTTTCCATTCTTTGTCTATCTAATTCTTGTTATCTCTGTGTTTTCCTTTAATATTGTGAAGATCATTTTGTTCCTGATTCGTTAGTCTCTCTGATTGCATACTGTTCAGTTTTGCAAATACAGTGATCTTGTATAACCAAGAAGGAACTTTGTGTCCTTGATGAATGAATCTGAAGAAGGTTATTTATGGAACTTTGTGTCTTTAAATTTAATCTCATTCAGCCAATGCAAATGATCTTGTCTTAAATTCTTTGAAGCTTCGCATACATGAAGAATTATTCTGCTATCTATAATTCTGAATGTTGCTATTCTGCTCATCTTCTTATTCCCTTTCCTCAGTCCTTGTGTAATTGATGATCCTTGTGGAAAACACTTTCGTAATATCCAAGTTTGACCATAAAACAATGTTCTGTACATTTGTAAATAAGTTCGTTTCTGAATAAGGGAACCTCTCCCATTAAAGAGGAGGGACTTCTTGTCCCCTGACTGTTGCTCTTCTAAAAAATGTATGCTTATAACAAAATGCCATTCGGATTGCCCAATGTCGGGGCTACTTTCCAAAGAGCCATGGACATGGAATTTAAGGGACTAATAAATGATATCATCTTGGTTTACCTTGATGACATAACTGAAAGGAGGGCAGAAATTTGTCAAAATGGTGGTTTGACCTACAATCCCTGATATTATAAGCATGCAGAAGACCACATCACGCATCTAAAGAAGGTTATCCGAAGATGTAGAGAATTTGGGGTTTCACTTAACCCCAAGAAATGTATTTTTTGCAGTGCACAAGGGAAATTTGTTAGGGTATTAAATTGTTTCAGCGGAAGGAATATCAATTGATCTAGCCATGATTCATTAGATTATGTCCTTATCTCTCCCAAGTCACAAGAAGGGTCTCCAAAGTTTTCTGGGAATCATAAATTTCATGCAAAGATTCATCCCTTAACCCCAAGAAATTCATGACATTTTCTAAACTATTGACAGAAATGTTGAATAAAAATATACCATTCTCATGGAAAAATGAAGGATGAGAGAGCTTCGAAGCCATCAAAACGGCCATTTCTCAAGCTCCCACACTGGTAAACCCCAGGTTTGATAAGGAATTTATCCTTTATGTTTTTACAGGTCAAGAGAGCATTTCAGGTATCCTCACCTAGCAAAATGATGACCTAATGGAGCAACCAATTTCTTTCTTCAGTCAATCCCTAAAAGACTATGAGCTCAAATATTCATTTGTTGAAAAACAATTATTTACAGTTATTTGAGCTTTGAAGAAATTCAAGCACATGTTGTCCAACGATAGAATTCATCTGATGGTGTCTCATCCAGGTGTCAAGGACTTTTTACTGAACAAAGAGATGAATGAAAATCATGCTGGATGGATCACGAAGGTGATGGAGTATGACGTGCATGTCAAAGTTACTAAACTTGTCAGAGGTAAAGGTTTGTGTCAACAACTTGTTGCAGACATGGAATCAAAAGATGATGAGGACGTGACGCTCCTAAACACTAATGAGAGTGATGATCAAGTTGACTGGCTATCCAAAATTAAGAATTTCTTTTTCTTAGGAGTATATCCTATGAACATGGATAAAAATCAAATATGGAAATTCCGTCTTTAGTCTATTCCATATGTTCTGGTAGATAATGTTCTCTTTCAAAAGGATTTGAATGTTGTTCTCCTTTGGTGTGTGGGACCGGAACAGGTAAGTAAGATACTAGAAGAGTTTCATAATGTCCTATCTAGAGGAGATTATTCCACACGAACAACTGCTACCAAGATCATGTGAGCCAGATACTATTAGCCATATTTGTTCAAAGATGCCCATCTCTGGGTAAGGAAGTGTAAGGAATGTGCCTTTTTCACTGGCAAGCAGAAGTTGGTAGCTCTCCCACTACATCCAATTCAAGTGGATCAACCCTTTGTTCAATGGGGTTTGGATTTCATCGGAATGATTAATCCTCCATCCAGTGATGAACATAAATGGGTCCTTACTGAAATGGACTATTTTACTCGATGGACATAAGTGGTAGCATTAAATGAGAGCAATGAGAAGGTAGTTCTTGATTTCATGGAAGGTATAATGACAAGGTTCGGTGTTCCATTTACAGTCATTTTAGACAACGTAATGCCTTTCTTGGTATGAAGTTGAGTGAATGGGATGTTAGAAATGGGGTCTACCTCAAGACTTTTTCCAATTACTATCCGCAAGGAAATGGATTGGCTGAGTCTAGAAATAAAAACCTCATTAGTATTATTAAGTGCACAATGGAGACTAAGATGAGGACTTGGCATACACATCTTAAGACTGCCTTATGGGCAGATTGAATCACACCTAAAAGATCCATCAAGAATTTTCATTTCATGCTTGTATATGGAAGAGAAGAAAAACTTCCACTCTCCTTAGATTTAGCTTCTTTAGAGTTGGCTCATTAGCTTGAATTTATGGAGAACGGTTCTCTAATAGTTAGGTTTGCATAACTCATAGAGTTTGGAAGAATTACGGAACAAGGCTATGAATACTGTCGAGCAACATCAAGCTCAGGTTAAGAAATATTTTGACAAGAAGGCATCCAAAAGGCATTTTCAAGAGGGATATTTAGTCCTTAAATAGGATGAAGACAGAGTCAAACTAGGAAAGCACACCAAGTTTGATGCTCTCTGGAGTGGGCCATACATCATCATGAGTTACAAAGAGGTGAATTCATTTCATCTATCCAGGCTCAATGGAGAAGAACTTCCCATTCATGTGAATGGGATACATCTCAAATCTTTTTTTTAGAAGTGTTCTGCCCCTTGTACAGTTTAGTTAGGTTTTTTCCTCCAAGTTCTTATGCACATTGTTGTTGTGTGTTGTTCTTTTTTTTCCTCGTTGTGTTTTGTGTTGTTCTTGCACATTATATCATCATTGGAAGGTTTTACAAGAGAAGAAGGTTCAAATTTTCCATAATAGTTCATGATGTTGTTTAATTCAAAATTCTGTAGTGTTTCATAGATGCAAAGCATTCATCGACTCCAGTCCATTTCTTACTTATCATTACCAGAAGATACGAGATCAAGAGTGCTAAGAGAGACTTCAGGATCCATTCATAAAGATCATATCATTTTCAGGATGCTGACATCGAATCCATGCCCAATGGATTAATTAAGGATACTAGAATCATGCTTAGCAGGTAATCATCCCCAAGAGGTCGCCAAAAATGTTATCTAATTTTGCACACATGGAAAAATTGGACAACGGGGTCCTATTATGTTCAAAACGAAACATTAGTCCCAACAAGCCCATTTCTAGTCATCATGGGGATAAATTAATTTAAATTGATAAATTATGCTTGAAGGAGTTCCATTCTATTTCCATCATCCACCGATTATGAGGGAGGAATCTGGAAGTTAAAATCAAGGCAAAAGAAACCAGTTTAACGTGACAAGGGAATTATGAGCTGAAATAGCTTGGCAAGCTCACACAATGTATAAGGGTTAATATTCAACTCAACTCGGTCAGGATAAATTGATGTGTTCGGTTGAGCTAAGTTGAAAAATGAAGGGACCAGGTTGCATAAAATTTGGATTATCTTTCATAATAAATGGGCACTAAGGTGATTATCGATCGGTTCTAGTTATCCAAAGGTAAGCTCGTGAATGACTTTGGATTGACATAACAAAGGAACCACATTGAAAATACCATAGGAATAAAGTACCACGAGCTCGTGAGGGTATTATGGAGGCATCAATTTCGAGATACATGTAACTCATGTCAAACATGCAAATGTAGAGCTCGGTTGGGATGTATGGAAGGCAACATCACGCGAGTTTCTCGGAGCATGGAGAGAGTGGACATTAGCTCATATATGAGCTCAAAGTATGATCAAATAGGTTGATTCAATCAAGAGGTAACTGATCTCAACAATAAAGAAATGATGTGTTTAATGATGGAAACTCGAACTGAGTCAAGTGTCAAGTTGATGCATGTTTTGTAGGTGATCAAGATTTGGGTGCAACGAGTTGTGTTTGGAGGGAGATGATCATTTTGGGTTGGCCTAGCAGTGTTGAATGTGGCTCACTAAATGTAGTTAGGTGAAGAGTCTGAGCTACCTCGGAGGGTCGATCCTCTAAGCATAGGTGGTTTCAACACGTTTAAAGGAGAACCATATCATCCAAGAGTTGATAGAAATATAAATCTCCATGGAAGTAATTCATGGGCTCAGTTGGCTTGTTCATTACCAAACTAATTTGGGTTGCGAAGCATGAGGAGGTTCGAGATGGTGGAGATTAGTGACCAAATGGCCAAGTTGGTATTTCAGTGATGGAAAACCAAAGTAGAGGTTCCACGTCAGTTGGATCCCAAGACTCAAACTACCAAGGACGTGGGAGATTTGTGACAGTATGACCAAGTGGAGATGTGGGAATTAGAAGCCAATTTTTCAGGGCAATGTATGGAAAAATGGATTTGGAAGTTCGGGATTCCCACTCTATCTTGCGGACTTTCCTGATAAAAATGTCATGCCAAACTTGAATCAGAAAAATAATTTTTGGGCTCCCGAGCCAAGAGATCTAACAAGATCATGGAGATTATCAGTTCAGCAATTATTTTAGTAACATGGGCAAGTTCAAGCATGTTCACAACGTACACAAAATGGATCGGCAAGGAGCTCATCTAGTTTGCATGGTATTTACTTAACATGTCCAAAATAGATCAAAATCAAGATCGAGAGTGTTAGATTGGTCACTGTGATGGTGGATATTGATGTAAGCTCATAGAGGTTGTGCAATTGATAGAGGATGGGCTCAGGCTTATAGTAACTGATGTTAGGATGTTCAATGATGGATGCACAATTAGAATACAATGAGCTCAGAATTGTACACATTGGCTCGACATTAGGTTATGGTAGAGAACTCACAAAGATTCAGGTGGCTCTTCATTATGACACACAACTCAATAGGGGTCAGGGAAATATGGCTTGAGCTATTAAAATGACGAAGTAATATTTGCATAGAGGTGCTCAAACTTAAAGGCTCGTGGAAAAGGAGCCAGGTCATCTCATAACTCACAAATGAACTTGATGAAGGACGGTTGGAGTCAAGATCATTTTAGAAGGCAAGGATGAGGCAATAGATTTGAATTGGGTTTGGAAAGACCATGAAGGAGCTTAATCAATCTCGTTGTATAAGTTTAATAGACCAATTTGATATGTTGAGAGAAACATAAACCTGGCTAGTGCGATAAAATAAATCATTGAGCACTTCACCCAACATCAGGTCGAGTTTGCATCCATTCATGGTGGGAGTCATAATGAAGGATGCGAGATGAACAGGTAAGAATGATAGAAGGTTAGAGATCAATGCAACCTAAAGCTAAGTTTTAGAGCTTGATGAGTTTGTGGATAAGCTGAGTCAGCCAAGTCAGAAATGGTGTGTTCCAGATAACTCGGTGGTGAGTTCACAAAGTCCACAGCAAGCTGGTGTAAAATTGGGGATCAAGATCCATCCAACCAAGTTAGTGTGCGAGAAAATTGGCGTCTAAAATCTGGAAATCCACCACTGTGGGACTTGTGGGTTCCTTCATCATAGAAACCATGGTGAGTAAATTGGTGCATAGGGGAAAAATGACATCCGGGCTCCCAAGCCGTTAAAACCAATATGGAGAGGTTTCTAGGGTATGACTAGAGTCAATCCCCGAGTTATCAAAATCACCGTGTTGGACTCACCGGGGAAGAATTTCAAAGAGGACGTGGTAGATGGAGCGCTTAATTCGGTGGAGACTTTAACAAAACAAGAATGTGGTGGCCCAATCATTTCGAGTTTATCGCCAATCTTGAAAAGATGAATCAGTGGAATTTATAAGTGGTTGAGGCATCATTAAATGTGGGGCACCACATTGTGGTTAGGTTGAAATTCATGACGAGTTCCAAGACCGTGTCTAGGGCAATACCAATGAATTGGTCGAGAAACATGAAAAATGTGACAAGTGAAGTTCATATGAGTGGGAGGCTTGGTCAAAGCGGTGAAACATGGCAATGTAAAACATAGGATTATGGGATGATAAGATATGACTCTTTGATTCATTTCTAATGCAAAGCAACCAAGCCAATGTGGTTGGTGCTAATAAGGAACTCTCCAACCAGCTCGCCAAGCTGGCTAGCGAGCTGGTTGGAAATTGTATCAACCGAGCAATGTTTAAACCCCCTTCCAAGAATAACTAAACCAATTGGTCCCACAAAAGACATATTTTTTATAAAAATATTTATTAAAAAATGTTATTTTTATTAATATACTTTATTTAAAATATTATTGTTTTTAATTAAATGGATAAATTCAACCTTTGAAATTCATGAAGTGTGACGGAATGTTCCTTTCATGTGCAATTAATGATGTAGTCAATCATGGAGGAAAAATACCCAGAATTTAGGCTTACTTCCTCTCCCCTCTCACAACTGATATTTTCTTTAAGTGTAAATGAAGAGCTCATTCTAAGGGGTTGGAAAGTTAGACATCTTAGGCAAGTGTGTGTTTTTCAAGAATCCTCTTTGTTCTGTAAGTTGTTCTTGTATGTTGAGGGAACTTTCAAGGCTCCTTTCAAGACTATAATGGCAACCATTTCCTCGTCTGAATGTATGATGCATTTTGCATGTTATTAAATTAATAAAATTGTGTGTTTTGTTACTAATCTTGGTCCTTTCATCCTTCTATACTTCTTTGTGCCTTTCTCATGCTTGTATGTACACTATGCAAGTTTAAGTTTCTATTACATGTTCTTGGAGTTTTGTGCTTATCAAGTGGTGAAGTATTGTATGCAGTTGAGTTGTGGTGTTTGTTCACCCTTCTCAAGTTCATCCTTCTTCACTGGAAGACTAATAGATTTTTTTGTCTGATCGAGTTTAACAAAGGGAACGCATGCTTCCTATTGTGTTGTATTTTTTACCCTCTCTAATTTGCAGTAGGTGAAGTTGACTTGTGGTGCACACACCATCTTTAAATCAGCCCTTCCTGATCCTAGAAACACCCTTTATTTTGTTGATCACCATCCCTAGTATAGTTTCATTTCTTATAAATATATTTCCCTAAAACCCATGAAAATTTTAGCATAGGACTAGATAACTATTCTATTCCACTAGGAATAGTATAGCACTTAGTTTAGGAAGAGGAAGTCAGCCTTCTTTGAAGGTTCACCTCAAGCCTAAGTCCCGTAATTTTAGAGGTGATCCCATGTTTCCCAATCACACCAAACATCCTATTCACATTCTGGCCATTTGGAGGGTGCAGTGATTTGGCAACAACACCTCCCTTGCCTCTAGATACTAGTGGGAATTCAATCCTTCATCATCTAGTCCAAAGTAAGGTTCCTTAAACATTAGAAAATTAGTATTTATCTCCTTACATAGCTTTGGTAGATAAAAGGTAAATATCTCCTACCATTTCCTATGACACATCAATTGATCAAGCCATCTATCTTAAAAACTTTGAGAATATTTATAAAGAATAGATCCAAACTAACACTTACGCCATTACCAAGCTTCTTGTAAAAACTATTTTAGGATATATTTTAGAATGGTACGATCAACTCCCTTCAAATTCTATTATCAATCTAGAAATCTTGGTGCAATATTTAGTGAAGTATTTTTAGCAACAGGAACTTCCTAAAAATACCTTTCAAAACTTCATTAACTTAAAAACATCTCCTAATGAATCAGCCCATGATTTCATCAAGTGATAGAATATTCTATCCAATCAAGCTAACCATTTCCTTTATGACCAAAATATTTGTCAATTATTCCCTAATACACATGTTCCTACTCTCTAATATAAGGTCTAATCCTTCTCTCCCATTACCTTGGAAGATTATATTGAGTAGGCCAAGTAGTAGGATTACCTTATGTGAAAATTTGAACAACCAATTAGGCTTCCATAACCATCAAATCAATGTCTAATTTCATCAATTCTCAATCCCTTGATAAAGGTGGGAAAATACCACGTTCTTCATCAAATAATGCTAGGAAAAAACATCATTTCCCATCATCCATGTCACCCAAATTTATCCCAAAAATATTTATTACAACTTCATCCTACCATCACATATTCTCTTTAAACAATAAAAAATGGCCTCCTATAATATTGATCTCTTTTGTTAGTGTTACACTACCATTAACCATTCCCTTGAAGATTGTAGATATCTCAAGAAGGCTTTCCTTAACTTCTTCATCAAACATTTATTTTATACCAACACTATCATTTTGAAAAACTATGAAAAATACCAATCCCTTCATCAATCCCATGAAAAAATCCTATTTAAGGCTAACCATTAATAAGAAGCCCATGAATTATGTTGTAGGTATGGTCAAGGAATGTTATGATCACAACTACCATAATTCACAATATGTCAATACAACCAAAGTTAATTATCAACACAATCCTATACATAAATATCATATTTGTGAACCCAAAAATCCGTCCCCTAATGACCAACAACTCATTGATACCTCTTTTGATAAGGAAAATGATGATTCTACTCTCTTTGTTGAGCCTCATCCAAATTTAGTTGTGGAAGATTCCCACATGGATCATATTTCACCACCCTATAGTAAGGTTTATTAGATATATAAACCTACTTCAAATATGAGACATATCCATTTTTCTCATCCATCCAAATACCATTATGACACTTATCCTAGGCCATAATGGAATTTTCTAGATGTTATTAATTCCATGAGTTTTAAAATCCCTTTGATGGAACTCATGTGTACTTTAATATAAAATAAAAAAATCATTCATATAACAACTCCATCACTTATAGGATGCCTTCAGCGAGGTGGAAGACACTCCTATTACTCCACATAACCTTGAGATTCATAACATTACAACTGTCGTTCCTCTTTTAAACACCAAGAACCCTACTATTGAATTCTTAGAAAATATCATGATCAATGATGAGATATTATTATTTGTGCCAATGACCCTCAACTCCTTATTAGTTTCATCATTCATGATGCTCAAGTGATACGAGTTATAGTGGATGATATATCTATGATTAATTTTGTTTCCTTTTCACATATTCAAAACTTGGGTTTCTCAATTGATGATTTAAAGAATACCTGACTTAATTTCTAGGGGTTTGATAAAACTAATGAGAATCCCCTTCACTGAATTTAGACTCCTATCATATTAGGTACCAAGATATTCGACACAAAACTCATAGTTCTTGATCATCCTATTTATTATAATCTCTTACTTGGTCACTCATGGACACATCACATGTGTGAAATTATATTGTTATGGTACCAATACATAAACTTTATCCATAATGATCAATAGTATAGGCATAATACTAATCCTAATCCTTAAGATATGCATGTAGCTTTTCCCAACAAACCTTTCTATATTCCCACTATGATCAAAATACCTAGCATTCCAAATATCATGTTTTATATCTACAAACCATACATTTAGGTCACCCTAACAGACTCAAATGATGATGAACTGAATGAATTACAAAAAGTAGTTAAAAAAACTTTCCCAACAACATTGCATCATGTATTCCTATGGTTTTATTACATCAGGATCAATTTTCTTCCATCTTGGAGTCTTACGAACCCCCTTATAACACTACTTCCTTTGGTCATCTAGAAAAAATGATGAACTTGAAATCACGCACCTCTTTATGGAACCAACCTCCCTAAAATATTTTCATAGAATAGGAGTCATAATATTTGATGACTTCATCAAACATTTGATGATTCATAATACTCCCATAATCCACACTACTTCCACTTTGTCAGTGTCAAATATTATATTTTATCTAACATTTGAATCATGTTATTTTGACATCCTTTATTATTAACATAATTTCACATGAACACATACATCTCACCATGATATCCATATAATTTATGCATCTTAAGATTTTGACCCTCGTTATGACACTAGTGATAGAAAGGATGAGGATATCATACCCTATGTTCCACAAGTCAATCCCCCTTTTCTTGATACTCACTGGTACTTCATAAAATATCCAATTACATCTCTTCCTATCCACCTTGGGATTTCATCTTGCTAAACTATGACTCTGTCCACAATAAACCTATTCTATTTGATGTAATCAGTCCTTTTGAGCATTATATGGATGATTCATTGCTCTCACCTTTTCTTTATGAGATCATCCTCTATACTACTAGCATAATTGATCACATCCTACTTAATTCACCCATTAATGATTCCATCAACTAATTTAATACTATTATAGCTGATCCCATTGAGACGAATAATTCTCCTTTACCTTCCCATCTTGACATCACTCTACATAATAAGGTCCAAGATGTACACCAAATCATTTTTCACTAGCATCGTGATGGTAAGAGATATGTGTCCCTCAAAATTGATGTCAAATGTAATGCCCCCTACCAACTTCAATAATAAAAAGGCCATTATAAACTTACTCCATGCTCACGAGGATGTAATCCCTTCACATTATCATAAAAGAGGCCATCTCAATAATAACACTCTTCTTTTTGACAACTTCGTTATTGTGGTTGACCCTATCAATGAAGTGGTCATAAAAATTCCTAAAGAACCATATCTTTTCTAATATGGAAATATAATATTAGGTGAACACATAATTAATTTTTAACTTTATGATGGTCCTTCTCAGGCTATTATGTTAGGTGACTATTTTATATATCTCCATGATAGGCGTATCAAAGTCCTTTGAAAAAAATGAGTTATTTTATTGGGTATATTTTGACATTCCCAAAAGTAACCTCAAAATAATTATCTATAACATCATCACCTATCCTAACACTGATCCTATTCGGAAAAATATTTGCAAGATTCCTCCCGATATTGATAACTTGTTTCATAAAGAAGATGTTAATATTTTCAATGTTGATTCCATTCACCCTATTGAATATTCTCAATGGGTATCCAATATTATCCTCATTCAAGAGAAGGTCATGCTCACTATTTATATTTATATTGAATTTAATAACCTAAAAATCACATATCTGAAGGGTAATTTCCCCTACCTTCCATCGACATCATTATTGACGTAAAAAAATTGTATGATAAATTACCCATGATGGAAGGGTTTTTCAGACGATGTAACAAAATCCAAATATCACTTGAAGACTAATATAAAACCACATTCACCATAGAATGGGCAAAGTATTTCTACGTTAAAATTCCTTTTGGCCTTACAAAGTTTGAGCAACTTACCAATGATATATGATCCACATATTTCATGATCTCACTCATAAGATAGTTAAATTTTATGTGGATGACATTCTCTTGAAATCAAAATGTGTAGAGGATCATTCCTAAGACCTCCACCTTTCCCTTAAACAACTTTACAAGTATGGTTATGTCAAGCTTCCAGTCACGGTTGGTCCTCTTACCATCCTTATGCCATTCTTGTGGCACCTTCATTCAAAGGGTGTGACATGCTCTTATGTCTTCCCTGGCTCTGTGCTACTCAAGCCATCATTTCTATGAACCAATTGTGTCTAAAGTTCATTCATAACAAGCAAGTCATTACTATCAATGGTGTTTCGTCATCCACATCATGACCATAACCTCCTCTTGAGGTTGTTGTTGCACTCACTAGAGCATCTAGGTCATTGCAACCTCTCAAATCAAAAGTAAAATCTTCTCCTAGCTCTCTTGTCTACACTCAACCTCCACATTCTCATTGGTCCACTAGTCCAACTCATCATTCTAGGTCCATCATTTGAGAAGCTCCTGCACTTAGGTATACATCACCTCCATAGTCTCCTTCACATATGCGTACATCACCTTCCTGGTCTATTTCACATAGGTGCACATCACCTTTGTGGTTTCTTTCACATAGGTGAACATGACCTTTGTGGTCTCTTTCACATAGGTGCACATCACCTTGATGGTCTCCTTCACATATGTGCACATCCCTTTCGTGGTATCCTTCACATAGGTGTTCATCACCTCTTAGGTCTCATATACATAGATCTCATTCAAGAACACAACATATGTCTCATACACCTCCGATATTAGAGCATGGTCACATGCCTTTATCTCCTCAAGCATCAGGTGGAGGACCCTCCTCTTTCACTTTTATTAGATAACATACTCATCATTGTACACTTAGGGGGCATGGCGCTTACTCTACCCCCCCCCTCTAGAATTACCAGGTGTATTACATTTCTACTTGTCCACACTTCTAATTTAGTTTTTCACACACATCTTGATACTCTTGTATCATCATTTCCTGATGAAAAACTCTTGTGTTATGGTTCACACTTGACTATTAAGGGCTCACTACATTCATGAACCCCACATCATACTCACTACTCATCTCACACTCGGCACATTCATGACACATCTTCCTAGCACACATTCATCACAACACACTACTCTTTAACACAATCTAGTTCCATGGTTCATTTATGGTCTAAAATCTGAAATGAACCTCACCACACTCACTCACTCTCTATGCTCTACACTTTTTCAATCATATCTGTATAGCGCACACAAATAAAACCATTTCCCAATGAGAAACTCTTGTTCTATGGTTCATTCTTGACTATTGAGGGGGAATTTATAAATTAACCTCGTACATATTCATCTACAAATGCTTGGGGGGCATGCTAATCCTATCACACTCACTTTGCATTCCATTTCATCTCAATCACTCACAAGCATGTTTCATATCTTGGTTGCACATTGTTCTTTCTTACTTATACTCACATGTACACTTTACTTACTATGTTAGATGAATATTTTACATTTCATTATATTTTCTATATGCACATGTGCATTAAGTTTCCTGGTATTTGTGAATGTGGACTTTACAAGTGCAAGGATCATATGACATTTTTACTCAGATGATGCTTGGCAGTGTAAACATATGTACTTAGTACCCTGAAAAGATATATATACTTACGCATCTAGTTGTAAGCTCAACCGCGTAACAAGTGCTTATTGTTTCAAGGATTTGTAGAATACTTGACATATTCATACTGGCACATTATCTTATATCAGATCATACATGCTTTGACATACTTTTTAATCTTTATAACAAGCCAATGGGTGCTTCATGTGCAACATTTTGATCTTTGGAGGAACTATTTTCTACCATGGTTGTCTATTACTTTGGTTGTCACTAGTTTTCATTGTTTTCCATTGTATGCCATTGTTTGGGAGATATTCCCTTTGTCTTAGGTGTACATTGTATGCTTTTGGCCGCTTTGGCCCTGATTTTCTTGTGACATTGTGAGCAATGTCCAATGTTTGAAACCCACTTTTCACATTCCATATTGTTGTCTTGATTTCTAGCTTACATTTTGTCTTCTATATGTGTATTTGTCTTGTTTGTACTAACACATGTTTTTAGCCACTTTGTTTACATGTGCCTTAGTTTCTACCAAGCACATTCCCTCCCCCTGCAGGGTGTGTTGGACCCCTAAAAGTTACTAAGTACCTAAGGCGTGAAGCCTTGTGGAATGCAAAGATAGGGTGTAAAGGCATGCAGAAGTAGTCCTTAGAGAGGCACGAAGGGTTGCACCAAGGTAGGATGGAGTTAGGAATTAGTGAGTTTTGGAAAAACAGAAAAAGATGCACATAGGGAGTGAATGGAAAAGTGACCAAATACAGATGTGAATAATCCATGGAGACTTGTGATCCAAGAAAAGGATATTCCAAGGAATCATTATGGTTATCATGAGAGGATAAGGAGTCGAGGTTGTTAAGGATTATCTGACACATGCATGCTAAAGGCATTTCATTGAGGGAAATGCATGGTGACATCTAGTAGTGGTAGAACAATCATGAGGATATTCCAGTAGACTTTTGTAGGTGATGATGGATGGTTAGAAGAAGATTTCTTCGACTATTTGTTATAGAGGGTTGTTTCTAGAAGAGAGGGCATGGATGAATGAAAGAAAAAAAGAGATAAGGTATGGTGTATGGATGTAACACAAAGCTTTTTGATGTACAGAAATCTCTTCTAATATGAAAATTTCCATGGATGGAACTTCTTGATGTAATCTTAGCTATTGTATTTGACTTATAAATATAATGAAGCAATTTTATAACACTCTTGTAATGGATCTTGATCTGTGTTTCCCCTTTATGTTCATGTGTGTGTTATTGGTTACCTCAATGTTATTTCATGGCGGATTCTATTTTCAGTTGACCATGTTAAATCTTTGTTTGGGATACATCAACTAGGAGTAAAAGCTTACTATTATCCAAATAACTCTCCCAGTTATTTAGATAACTTGTATACACTTTCTGGGTCTGAACTCTTCACTGCCAAGGTTGTGCGTGCTCAAGTTCACTTGGCACATTCCCTTAGTTTCATTTCCTCATGCACCCCCCTTTCTCTCCCTCGTGAACCTTTGCACACTTCCCCTTATTCCATTTTCCTTTTCCTCCTTGTTTCATCTTCCTCTTGTGTGCCTTCCTTATGACTCTTTCTCATGCCTCATTCTTCTGCACACATTATCTTTGTGCCCTCCTTTGACCCATTCATGCCACATCATTCTCAGACATGTTTGAGTGTATTGACCAATCAAAGCATGCCAACAGGGTGCCAAATCTTGAAAACCATCCAATGAATGACACGTGGCATAAATGAAAAATAAAATGAACGGTTGATTGATTTCTTCAATCAATCCACGCATGCCACGTGTCTTGTGTGCCCATACGGCTCTAACATCTTATGACAGCCATATATTTTTCTACAGATATTCAATCAGTGTGCACCTAGTCTTATACAATAGCTGCTAACATGGGCTATAGTGATAAACATTCAAATTCAAATTCTTGGTGGATCTAATAGGTAAGAAATGGGAAAATATCTTTATGGGCATTAATGAGTAGATCTACTTGCTTCAAGAACCACCTGATTTGATATGATCCACCCTCCTTCCTTCTCCAACATGCCCAAAAAACTTGGGGAAACATATTTGATAGATTTGTAGGTGGATTTACAGGCATTGAATGTGGCTTGTTGGTGGTTGTTTTTCAAATTCATAGTTTCCATCCTTCTCTTCTTCTTCCATGGATTAATCTATAAATGTAAGAGTTGGGCTCATTATTAATGTTGGACATTTTGGATCCTTCATTTTTTTATAAGGACTTCATATTTTATGTACTCTTAAGTCACAGACCTCTAGATATGGCTCTTGCATGTGGATATCGGCCTCTTTCACCATTGTAACAGCTCTATGCATTTCTGGAAGTAATAAAATCATCATTTTGTGACTATTCTCTGTCCTAAGGTGTTTGCATTCCTTCTTCATTCCTTTTATTTTGCATTGTGTGCTCATTGTACCATTCTACATCCCTTCCAGCTCCTTATTAGTTGTGTTCCATGAAATTGATCTAGTAAATACTTTTTTAAGTTGTGTTATACATGCCTAGCCTTCTTTCACACATTTCCCTTCATTTTCACTCAGAACAGATAGTGTTCATCCCCTCTTTTATGGTGCTATGACCTTTTAGTGTAGGTTTCCTTTCATGTTATCTTTCTATCCCTAGTCCCTTGGCATTGTTAGTTCAATTTTCCCTTTCAACACTAGGAGTAGCAGTAGCAGTAGAATTAGATAGAGGAATCAACCTTCTCTGGAGATCCATCCCAAGCACGCAGGGTCCCATAACTTGGGGATGGTTCCATTTTGTCACAAATGACTCAATTCTTCCAAATCCAAAACATGGGTGTAAGTTTGACAACCAGCACTTACATCTAAAATCCTATGGATAATTGCATTTATTCTCTAGTTATAATGCACCATCATGTTGATTAAGAACATTCTCACAAAGCTCACATAAAGGAGGGACTCAGCACCTACACACGCCTTGGATGAGCTTCCAGAATAAGATTGGATGATATGTCGGTGCACTTGGGGATTAGTTGCTGAAATAGGAAGGTGATAATAGAGACTACATTGTGGTTTCTATTGTTGGGACCTCTTTTCGAAGTCTATTGTGAGAATGGTGTGTGATGACAGAGCACTTGACCTTGGACAATGTTGAAGCATGGCTTAAAAGCATGGAGGATGGTTTTTCTCATAGATTTAGTATTGGACCTGATTTTGATGCACGTAAATGGGTAGAAGAACATATGTATCATGAGCTATATGAGACTTATCTTTGTTGCTTTCCAGTGGAGTTGTATGAATGGATTTCAGCATATGTATCTAGATCGATCTGGTACTATATACGTCATGTGTGGACCCAAGATGAGTATCAAAGGCTGCATAGATGTTGATCTGACTTGGATGCATGTTGTCTATCATTGGTGGAGTAGAGTGTTGACTAAGTTACACCTTGGAGTACATGATTTCTACGTATTCTTGTCCTGGAGATTGTTGAGTTTGAGTTCTTGAGGGAGCCTAGAGGATCGTTCTTGCATGTTATCCCTTTAGCTATAAAGATCTTGATCATTACACTGAGTTTGGAAGCATTTCCTATGGCCGGCTAAGCTTCTTCTGAGCACTAGGAAAGGAAGCTAGGGTGGAGGAAGATGACAGACCTTGAGGATGAGTAGGAGAGGGAAGAGAGATGACTCAAGTATAATGAAGAACGTGAGAGGGAGTTAGATAGACAATGTGAAGTTGTAGGAGAAATGGATTTATGGAGGAAGATCATTGTGGGAAGGAATTGAGGTTCATGCAGAGGACGTGGAGCCTGAGTAGTCTGTGCTACCCATCTTGGCAAGCACGTGAAGAGAAACCCCCTCAGATTCTAGAGAAGGCTCATCATATGAAGAAAGGAGAGGAGTCATTGGCATGCATCTAAATCCACCTAGTGACCAACCCCTGGCACTTAGCTTTCCAAATCTAGAGATAAGTATTGCTAACCCAGTTGGTATTGGTGGAAGTGACCGATCAGTACCTAGGAGGTATAACTTTTCATTTGGCACATCTATGGTTGCACAATCATTTCCTATGTTTGGAGGTATATTGTCTGGAACAACATTTGGGAAAATGTATGGGTACACAAAGCTTGGGTATCACATCTGGAAGTGGCATAGGACACACATCTGGTAGCGTGTACAATATCATAGACTATTGGCACATAGTTTAGCTGTGATGGTGGGGACACAAGGCATGACCACTTCAGGGACCTTTACCAACTACGGGAGGTGGATCTGGTGGAATAGGCTCTAGTGGACCTAGTGGACTTAGAAAATCTAGAGGATCTAGTGGATCATTAGGGATAAGCATTGGTGGATCTGGATCTATTGGTGGAGGAAACACCAGAGGGAATCAAGGTTTTGGATCAGGCAGGACATAGGCCTCAACCACCTCACCAAGTATTTTTTGAAATGTCTTTGCATCTACCAGAATACAAAGGTGTTGAGGATGCTACAGAGCATGTACACAAATGTGAGCTGCTATGACACATGAAGGGGATCACTACCCTAAAATGAAAGGTAAATTCGGTTTGTAAAAACATTGCAGGGACACACGCATAGTTGGTACCAAAAGTATGACCCCCACCAGACAGTAGTAGATTACACCACGCTATGGAATGCCTTCTTAGCTAAATTTCATATCCTGAGTTTGAACAGAAGAGCATTAGCGCACTGAAGGAGATTCAACAAGGTATGGCAGAGAGTGTGCAGGAATATGATGCACATTTTAAGACTCTCTTATCAAAACTGTCTTATGATATTCATCCTTCTCAGCATGCTCAATGGTTTGTTGGAGGCTTGATAACACCTTTTAGGAGAGTGCTTTCACACAAGAATTTCATAGACCCACATGAGGCCTTGGAGGCTTCCCTACGCGTTGAGGCTATTAGAAGCATGGATACTGAGTGTTAGCCCTTTTCTTAAAGCTCAGATTGTTACAATGGAAAAGTAGTTGGAGAAGTTATCTGATGAACTCATGGTGCATGAGACTCGCAGTGGCCTATGGTGCACAGATTGTGAGGTAGAGGGGCATACAAAGGACAGTTTTCCTTGAAGATTGGTACGTGCCATGATAATAGACTATGAGATTTTCCACAGAGATCATGATGCAAGTAGGTGTCCACTACTGTAGCACGTGATCCGTAAGAATGTATCTTGTTATTGTAATATTTATACCTCTACTACTCATGACACTAAGGATTGTAGATTGATTGACCAGATACATGATGCCATTGATATTGGTGTGTGTCAGACCAGCATTGCAAACAATTCCAAGGATGATAGTTGTCACTATGAAGGGCGCAGATGGAGGGGCGCATGGAAGAGGTTTCTAAGGAGGATTTTGAGGTCGAGGCAACCATAGAGGAGGAAGAAGTGAGTTCCCACGTGGAACTTGTTACAACTATGGATCTACTGAGCACTATAAGCACAAATGTCTTGATCTATTACAATGCTCTTGGTGTGGAAAGAAGCACAAGTATGAGGAATGCCCGGAGCTATTTGAACATATGAGCCAGCAACAATAGAAGGATAAAGGCACATGAATGGTAAGTGTGAAGAAAGAAAACTCACAATGGATGCCAAGGGTGGCACATGAGTCAGAGTTAGAACCTATACTGGTGACCATGCGAGTTGAGGCTGCACACGTCAGGGAGATACCAAAGCAAAAGTCCACTAGTTACTAGAGAAGAGGTGGTGCATGGGAAGTATCTGGACCCTACTCATCAAAAATAGGTTTATCAAGAGACCATGGATGTAATTCAGAGCCTACAAGGAGAGATCAAGTGCCTAAAGGAGCAGTCATAGAAGTTAGAGAGTAAGGAAGAGCATCGAGGCTCCACAGAAGGATCTGGATGAGGTCAGGGAAGTATGAAAAATGTTGAGGTAGGAGAATATCATTCCTTTTCTAGGGGAATGGTTACGGGAAAAAGTACCATGCACCAGAGGAGAGTGCAAGTGACAAGGTCTGCATGCTAACCTTCCCCCTCACACCATTGATTATGATAAGGAGATTACCTTGAATGCGGTAGTCGATGGGTGGCTTTTGAGAAATATTATGATAGACACGGGTGTAAAAGTTAATGTTCTCACTCTAGATGCATGGACATCAAATGGGAAGGCCCCATTACATCCATCTTCAAATGTGTTGTATATGGCTAACAAAACAAAGGCGATGCCCATTGGTGTCTTAAAGGATGTTACTATCACTATCCAAGGGGTGAAAATTCACTGGGAGATTTTGAAGTCTTGGTGCTAGCTGAGGTGGACAACTTTCTAGTGTTACTTGGGTGCCCCTGGTGTTATAAGAACAATGTTGACCTATGTTCAATAAGGGGTACATAAGCTTTGAGAACAAAGAAGAACCTGTTATCATCCCCTTGACTGATGGAAATTCAGCACCCTATATTGAAACCTTGGGAGAAGAAGTTCTTGACAGGATCTATGTGTGCACTCTATCAGGGACCCTGAAGTGATTCACCCTATGGAAGGAGTTATTCAGTTTGAAGACGCTCAATCTATGAGTGATACCACTAGTATAGCATGTGAAAATTGGGTGCGCATGGGACTTATGAGTTAATTAGGTGGAAATTGAGAGGCTCTGTTATAAGAGTGACAAGGGTGCACCCACTTAGGTGTGTAAAATGGGAAGCAGTTACCAAGTTACACTGGGGATGACAACCCTGACATTTTCCTGCGAGCCATGGAAGCCCAATGGAGATGTGAGATTGAATGAAGGAGCATGCTTGTCTACACTTTGCATGGAACCACAACACATTGGTGGATGACGTATCAGGATAATCTTCTAGGGTTGCGTGAGGTGAGAATTGCACTCTCTATTAGATTTTCAAGAGAAATGTGCAACTAAAATTTCAAGTGTCTATGATGGGAAAGGATCCCTCCTCAGATCATGTCCAAGAGTGTGAGAGGATCTGGATGGAAGGCACAAAATCATTTACCTCCTTCCCTCTGGGTGCATAAGTTTTATTCCACACTACAAGGTTGTGCTGTGCACATGGTACATTCATTCAGAGTTACAGCCATCAGACATGGGAATTGGCAGGAGTTAACAAATGACTTGATTCAAGCTTTTGAATATAAAAGTGCTAAGCCCTTGGATGAACGAGGTGTTGCAGGTTGTTAAGCACCTAACTATGGGAGACAATGCCATGGCAGAGGATAGAATACTAGAATTATTGGGTGAGCCTGGCTTAGAAGAGCACTCTGATGAGGGAGAATCAGACGAGATACAACTTGAGTGTGCTTGCATGGAGAAAGAGAAAGGAAAATTGGTCTATGTGATCGATGGTGAAGAAGTGGAGAACTTGGATGTTAACCATATTGTGGGTACTTGTGAAGTAACAGATAGTGTTGATGAGCAAGCATGTGCCTACCATGAACCCCTCAAAACAATAAGGTTAACATTGGCTCAGAAACAGAACCTAAGGAGGCTACTATTGGGGACTATTGGTCAGAAAAGGAGGTTTCAAAGATCATTGATCTATTGCATGAGTTTTAGGATTTATTTCCGTGCATGGGTACCATGAGATTAAAGGAGTTCACCACTCTTTAGGGGAGATGAAGATCAAGCTAAAGGAAGGAGCACACCGATTCGGAAGAGACCTTACTGAATGAATCCAAATTTGTGCATCTGGGTAAAGGAGGAGATAGACAAGATGATCACATCAAGCATCATTGAAGTTATGGAGGAATTAGAATGGATAATCCCCATGGTCATAAGCATTAAAAAGGATGGAAGGATAAGGATCTGTGTTGATTACAGGGACCTGAATGCATTATGTGTCATTGATCCTTTCCCAACCCCTTTTACCGAGGAAATCTTGGAGGGAGTAGCTAGGCGTGAGATCTATTCCTTCATGATGGCTTCTCAGGATATCATCAAGTTAGAATAGAAAAAGAGGACCAAGAAAAAACAACTTTTTCCACTGAATGGGGAATTTTTTCCTACATGGTCATGCCTTTTGGACTAAAGAATGCACCTGTTGTGTTTTTTCATGCATAGTGGTCCAGGCATTTCAGGATTTTATCCATAAGTTCCTTCAGGTCTACCTTGATGACTGGACAGTGTATGGACTAGTGAAATACCATTGTGACAATTTATGGTTGATGTTTGAGAGATGTCGGTAGTTGCGCATATCCCTCAACATCAAGAAATGTCTCTTCGCTACTCCATTTGGAACCCTATTGGGGCATATCATATGTAAGGAAGGTTTACTGGTGGATCCTACCAAAGTTTCTGTTATTGTGGGATTGGGGGAGCCTACCAGCCAAAGCACAGTGTGCAGATTCCTTGGGCATACAGGGTATTACCAGAAATTTATTAAGGGGTATGCCAAAATCACCAGGCCACTGGAGGAATTTTTGAAGCAAGGATGTACATTCCATTGGGGAGAGGCGCAATAGATGGTTTTTGATACATTGAAGAATAAGCTTATCACTATGCCCATATTACGCTTTCCTTCTTGGGATAAGCCATTCCATGTACATGTTGATGCTTTAGGAATGACAATTGGGGAAATCTTAGCACAACCTAGAGAAGAAATTGTTGACCACCCCTTGTGTTTTGCTAGCAGAAAGTTGACACCAATAGAGCAGAACTATACTACTACTGAGTGCAAGCACTATCAATGATCTACACTGCACAAATTTAGGAAATATCTATAGGCAACACCCTTCATATTCTACATGGACCACATGGCATTGAAGTACTTGGTGAACAATCCCATTTTACAAGGGCACATATGTCAGTGGGTCATGTTGTTTCAAGAGTTTGAGTTTACAGTTGTTGTGAAACTAGGAAAGAGTAACTCAGGGCCTAACCATTTATCAAGGATTGACTCAGGGGAGGATGCATAGAGCATTGAGGATATAATGCTAGATGCACAATTGTTTAGATTGAGGCACACCCTTTGACTTGGAAGATATTGTTGTGTTTCTCAAAACAGGTGTGGCACCAGAGGGAATGAAGACCTTGGAAAGGAAGCAGTTAGCCATATGCATGCCGCACCCTACATGCTAATTAGTGGAGACTTATACAAGCTAGGCCGTGATGAGGTTTTACTTTGGTGTGTGTTAGAACATGAGCGCATTTGCAATCATGGAGGAAGAACATGGTGATTGTAGGAGGACACTATGCAGGGAATGCCACCACGTGGAAGATTCTACTAGCAGGGCTTTGGTGGGAAATCATCTACTAGGATTGTATTGAGTTTTGCAAGGCCTGTGACCATTGTTAGTGCCTTGGAAAACCAAGAAGAAGGGATGAGATGCCCTTGAGACCGATAGCTAGCACAGAACCATTTGAGAAGTGGGCCATTGATTTTGTAGGACCAATTTCACATGCCACGCAAAGGACTGGTTTGTGCTATATCATTACTTGTACCGATTACTTAATAAGATGGGAAGAGGAAACACCTACAAATGATTACACATCAACCATAATAGCAAGATTCCTATGGGAAAACATACTCAACAGGTATGTGTTCCCTTTAAGCCTGACTAGTGACAGAGGCACACACTTCTTGAATGAGATAGTTAGGATTTTGTTAGCATAATAGTTCATGGTGGACCACCACAAGACCACCCTATCACCCCTAAGCTAATGGAACCACTGAGGCATTTAACAAGATACTGAGTCACACACTGACCAAAATTTGTGATGTGGGAAGACAGGATTGGGATGACAAAGTCTCAGTAGTACTATGGGCCATATAGGACAACCTACAAGAGATTGAACAAGGCCACACCATTCCAATTGGTGTTTAGCACTGAAGCTATTTTACTAGTAGAGTTTATGCTACCATCCCATGTGTATTATGCACGTAGGAGGATTAGATGATGAGAAAACACTACAAGAGTGCATGGAGAAGTTAATGCAATTAGAAGAAAGGTGATCACTTGCTAGGTGGAGTCAGAAGACTGAAAAGGTGTGAAAAAAACATGGCATGATCACCATATTAAAAATAAACAATTCAATATTGGGCAGATGGTCTTGCTTTATGACTCCAAATTTCTGTGCCATCTTGGGAAACTAAAATTCCATTGGTTAGGACCATATATCATCTTGTACATCCTTGATTCAGGCACATGTCATTTACAAGCATAATAGATGGGATGAGGTTACCAAGTTACTTTAATGGGAGTAGGTTGAATCCCTACTATAAATAAGGCTTCTGTGTAATATGAAATAAGGTATTTTTTCCAATTAGTTTAGATTTCCTTTAGTCTTTTGTGTTGTTTCCTTTGTCGTCATTTTCGGATTTGTTTTGCGCATTGGTGTGCTGGTAGCTAATTGCATTGTAAGAGGTTCTATGCATAGGGGACCACATATACATTTTTATGTGGGGTGAGGTAGCAGCTATATTGAACATGGAGGCCAAAATGTTGGGAAAAAATTAGCACGAAGGTAGAAGAACGAGTGACGAGATGGAAAAGGTGGCTGGTGCATAAATTTCATGTAGTTATGAAGGTGGGTTGAAAGAACATGAAGACCACAAGAAGGGAAGGATCATGCAGTATGACATGAGGTATTGGCAACATTATAGGGAAATACTTAGTAGATGGCACATAAGTTATGTACTTTTACACAAAGATGCATGCGTGAAGGAGGTCTTGTGGTAGTCTAAGTGGTATTGGAGCACCTAGAGGTTATAGCTACAAAGCACGAGAGGAAGTCACAGAAGTTTCCTTAACTGAAGAAAAGTGTTTTATTAAAAAATGACATTAGGACACATGTTGGAGGAACTCTAAGGCATCGATAAAGTATAAATAAGAGATAAGGATAGTCATTTTGACTACCTTTCCTTAGAGAATTTCTTTTGTGCTCCCAAGATCAAAGTGCGACGAGGGTTTGTTCAAAAGAGCAAGGTGAGGTACTATCAAAAACTAGTAGACTTGTGCAAAGTTGTAGTAAAATTTGTGACATAACATGCAGGGAAGAAGGTACAACAGAGTAGGAAAAGGTGACGTGAAAGAGAAGTGGGGAAGTTGTCAAGTTAGTGCAGTCAAAAGAGAGGAACATAACACCTAGGGTATGAATGAAGGAAAGGAAAGGAATATGGCACCAAAGAAGGCATGCACAAAGAAACCAGTGGTGGAAAAGGAGGATCCCGTGGAGATTTACTTAGAGATGCAGTACCCTCCTGGAGTTATCAAGGCTGAGAAGTGGAGCTCAAATATATAGATGTAAGATCAACGAGTACAACCATAGAATGACTGACAAAGAAAAGTGATGATGTGAGATGGACCTTGTGTTAGACACCCTTGATGGTGGATAGCTCAAAAACCCTAAGGTTGATGAATCAGTACAACAAGCTCTACAAAATACTGGGGTTTTGCAATTATGGGAGCTTGCCCTTGTTTTGTCAAACCCACTCCACTTTTTAGGTGGTTGATTTGTGTACGGGTGCATGAAGATAATTCTTCTACTTAGAGAAGAAGAATGAGAATCACATGCCATCTGATTTGAATGGTAATAGACCTACAAAATATTGGAGAAGATATGGCACTTGATTTATGTGCCACTACCAAGATTGAGGATCTATGACAAAGAAGATAAATTACAAGAAGGGGGGTAGGGCATAGGTAATTGCAAATACCTCCCAGAACCAACATTGAGAGTCAAAGCCTCCTAACTCATTAGCTATAAATTAGGTACATTAGAAATTACGTGGACAAACATCAACCAGTATATTCTTGTATGTGGCTTACAGGGTGTCTAAGGAGGTTGCACACTACAACTTTTCCCAATTTATCATAAATGGAATTATAAAAGAGGAGTGGGTATAGAACAAGGAAGACAGAAAATATCATTTGGGGCTCCATGGCTACTATTAATCGTGTTCTAGGAGATTGGCATCCTTGGTGGACCAACAGGAAGAATTGAGTTCACCCACCCATGCACGCATCCCTTGTAGTCCAATTCACACATTTTACCTATGATGGGACCATCTCAAATGCTTACAAGGTGTGAATGAATATGTGGTTTCATGCAAGTTGTTGGAAGCTTTTGAGAATGAGTAGCACATCCCCCATGGAGTTGCAACAAGTTAAAATTGGTGACAAGGTAACCAATTTTCCATTACGCAACACTACTATTTAGCAAGGTTCCTGATGGCCAAAGGAGAGATGGTTGGCCATGGTGCAAGTTCCCTTTACATCTCACTATCAAATACATGAAGTGTGCCATCAACATGATTAGGGACATGTAGAGGTTAGTTTTTGATGCAGACAAGGTGGATGTTGATGTCTACACATTATGGCACAAAGAAGTATGGTGCTCACCTACCTAAATGTCGAGGTTTTGGAAAAGCCATATTTCCTGAAGATTACACCTATTATGCAAACTTCACCCCTCGAAAAATGTTGGTCAAGGTAACTCTTGCAATGGAAATTATGAAGTTGAATCAGACCCAATGAATCAATTCAGGATGAGGTTACAACCACAGAAAAGAAGGGACAGTACCGCAAAAAAGCTGAAATGGAGAAATGATGAATCTGTCGAAGTCCTCCGGGCTCGATAGTCGGATTTAGAACCCTAAGGTTCCATAAATGATGAAGTATGAAGGAGTCTCGTAAAATACTGGGGTTTTCAGCTATGGGATTTTCTCCTTCTTTTCCAAACCCACCTCCAAATCTTGCTAGGACATGGTTAGATGAAAGTGGGTGGAAGGATGAAAATTTCCCTTCTACTTTCAAAGGGAAGAAGAATGTAGACCACAATTTTTTCTCTGATTTGCCACATGTCCCATATCAAAATGGGAGTCCCATTTTTCAAAATATTCTAGAGAAGATATGAAGGGGCACTTGATTTATGTGCCACTGTGAATATGACAAGGAGATGACAAATGAGGTTTGAGACTTTAATTATGAGAAGGGGGGAAAAGTGAGGGTCACGGGCCTTCAATGCAGAACCTCCATCAACCCAGTCAAATTTGAGAGTCACCTCCGACTCATTAGCTAAACAAATTGGGTGCACTAGAAAGGTGGATGGACATCAACTGGTAGATTCAACTGTACGTGGCTTACAGGGTGTCCAAGAGGGCACACTATAACTTTAGGGGCCAATTCATCGTGAATGGAATTATTCTTCCCTGCATGGGTACAGAATTCTCTAGGTAGGAGAAAAGATCACTTGGGGCTCCATCCTACTATTAATCATGTTCTGGGAGATTGGTGATCCTGGAGTAATGGACCAATCTTTAACATTTGGGTTCACCCATCCTTTTCTGCACGCATCCCCTACAGTCTCAATTCACATAGTTCACCTATGATGGGACCATCTCAAATGCTTACAAGGCAGCTGAATAAAATGTGGTTCAAATGCAGTTGATGTGTGAGAGATTTGAGAATGAGTGGCATCATCCCCCATGACATTGCCATTTCAAGTTGTTGGTGATCAAGGTAAAATTTTCGTCACCCAACACTTCTGTCTAGGAAGGTTCATGATGGCTAAAGGAGAGATGGGCCATGGTGTAAGCTCCCCTTTGCATTCACTTCCAGATACATGAAGTGCACCATCAACAGAATTAAGGATTAGGAAGAGGTTAGTTTTTTATGTAGATCAAGGTGGATGTTGATGTCCACACATGTTATGCCAATGCTACATACAAGTATGGCGCTCAGAAAAGGAAATCCTACCTACATTGAGGTTTTGGAGCCATATTTCCTGGACTTACACCCACAAGTCAGCATTACCATCAAGGGGTATGTCCACCAGGTGTTTTGTAGTTGTGCCCCAAAACACATAGGGAGGGATTGAGGTGGAGGTTATAGACTCTCCCTTTCCAAAACCATTAGGAGACACCAATCCCACCCATGAAGGCAGTGCAAGAAGAAGAAGAAGAAGAACAAGAACAAGAAGGGAAGTTAGATACTTCAAGGAAGAGGAAGTACTATACATGAGCCAGAATAGTAGCAAGGGTGCCAACACTTCAAAACAGGGTGGCACCAACACCTCATCACCAGGGCATGAGGAAGAGGAAGAAGAGAAGGAAGAGCCTGAGGAAAAGAAATAGAAGACACATGACTGCATCAAGCCCCACAGTAGGCTCAGAGGAAGAAGACCCCACCACTTTCAAAGTAGAAATTAGAAGTGGAGTTGGAGGGGCAGGAGGCTGAGGTGAAGGCCACAGATGCAGGAGAGGCACGGGAAGAAGGAGAGGAGCATTTTGGTAGGGGCTAAGAAGATTCTAACGTGTGAAGCCGCTACACTGCAGAACACCAGCCCAAAGGAAGACAAGGGGGACTCCTTTACTATAAAGGAGGATATGAGATTCACCCCTGGGGTGAAGAAGTAAAGGACAAAGCACAAGGCTATAAGGAAGAAGTGGACACTAGTGTCCCCACATATGGAATTTTCGTAGATGACCCCAAGAAGGTCCTTGTGTGTAAGGTTTCAGGCCACCCTCCCACCAGAAAATGTTACATGGGTGGGATTTAATGATCAAGATGGGGGTGTGCCCAGAACTAGGAAGATGCTCAGCTGGACTATGCACTGCCACATCGAGGAACCTGATTTAGAGGTCACCGATCATGCGATCGAGACCATCCACTTAAAGAAGAAGGGGGGAGATACATATAAGGTGGTGGATCCTAACCACCTTACAGATGAGAAGGCATGTAATGCCTTGTAAAATATGTCTTCAGAGGTGATACGACGCAGTTTGGATATAAGGGCCACTGTTCAGACCTTGGTCATAGAAAGAAAGAGAAAGGAGAAGGAAATAGATAGGTTGTGCTAGGGGTTAAGGGAGAGTAGGCAAAGACAAAGGAGGCATATGACCGAGTTGGCGCCCTCGTGAAGAACATTCTGGGGAAATGTTTGGCATTAGGTAAGCCAGGCTCAGGATAGATTATAGGGATGAGATGGAGTATCTTGAGGACCTCGTAGGGATGTTACTCATTAACATCAAGGATGGACATGGGCCTGATGGCTGCAAGAGCTCACAAAATAAAAGGAAGATAACAAGGTCGTCGTTGAAACCTAGATCACTGAGTTGAAGACTTGCTCTCCCAACTCAAGGAGGTGAATATACTAGTAGATAGAGGCTTCAACAAATGTAGGAAATGTGAGCCAATAATCGATGTGCATGGATGACAAGGAGGAGGTATCCCTCAAATTTTTATAGGATACCATCCCCACGAACAAGGAAGAGTGTGCACAACTGGTCATTAACACCACAACCTAGAAAGAGAAGATCAAAACAAAGTGTGAAAAGCTAGATTTCAGAATTGACGAGCTCTGAGACTCCATCACTGAGTGGATGGATGAGTTCAAGGGTGTCTATGTGGATTTAGGGGTGGCCATCAGTGCATTAAAGGGGAAGGTGGAGGAAATAATCCTAGACCAGGTGCCCTAATGTCATAGGGGACGCATCGGAAAGGTCCTTATCAGAATTAAAGGTTTGGGAGAAATAAAAGGATGAGATAAACATGGAATTCCCCGAAGCTCCTTCAATTGGTCGTATAAGCACCCCCCATTATTTAATTATTTTCTCAGATTATTTCCCTACCACTATTTTTTATTCTTTGGAGTAGCATCTTACCATAGCAGGTTTTGGTCGACAAGATCTTTTCTCGGTTAGCGCAAAGTTTTGTTGAGGTGGAAACCAGTTTAGTGTGGGGTGATGTTGGACCCCTAAAAGAAACTAAGTACCTAAGGCGCTAAGCCTTGTGGCCGTGTGGAGATAGGGCATGAAGGCATGCACAGAAGTAGTCCTTGGAGAGGCACAAAGGGTCGCACCAGGGCAGGATGGAGTTAGGACTTAGTAAGTTTTGGACAAACAGGAAAAAGACACGTATAGGGAGCAAATGGAAAAGTGACCATATACAAATGTGGATAAGCTATGGAGACTTACGATTCAAGAAAAAGGATATTCCAAGGAATCATTATGGTTATCATGAAAGGATAAGGAGTTCAGGTTGTTAAGGATTAGCTGGCACATGCATGCTAAAGACACTCGATTGAGGGAAATGCATGGTGACATCTAGTAGATTCCTAAGTAGTGGTAGAGAAATCATGAGGAGATTCCAATACACTTTCGCAGATGATGATGGATGGTTAGGAGAAGATTCCTTCGAATGCTTATTATAGAGGGTCATTTCTAGAAGAGAAAGAGAGAGGAATGAATGAGGAATTATTATGGTAATGAGTGTAATAGAGAGCTCTATGATGTAAATAAAGTTCTGCTACTATGAACATTTTCCATGGATGGAACTTCTTGATGTAATCTTAGCTACTGTATTTGACTTATCAATATAATGAAGTAGTTCCGTAACACTCTTTCCATGGATCTTGATCTGTGTTTTCCCTTTATGTTCATGTGTATGTTACTAGTTTCCTCAATGTTATTTCATGGTTGATTCTACTTTTAGTTGATCATGTTAAATCTATGTTTGGGGTACATCAACTAGGAGTAAAAGCTTACATCTAAACTCCTATAGATAATTACATTTATTCTCTGGTTATACTGCATCATCATGTTGATAAAGAACATTCTCATGAAGCTCACATAAAGGAGGGACTCGGTGCCTGTGCCCGCCTCAGGTGAGCTTCCAAGACAATATTGGAAGATATGCCAGTGCGTTTGGGATTAGTTTAGTGAAATAGGTTTTGATAATAGAGACTAAATAGCATCAATTTTGGATCAGCATCTGGTCCTCTCTTTGGGTTGTATACTCCTCACAATGTTTCATGCACCCGAAATGATGGGGGCCATCATTGGGTGAATCAGTCACCCCATACAACAATTTAGAGTTATAGTACAGCACAGTTCAGTACAAAATTAGCACAATCTACAGTCTCATAAATGGCCCAAAATCTGACTTGGGTCTTAAACACAACACATACACCAATGCCCAGACAAATACATGAGCGCCTAGGCACCCTTAACCCTCCCTGGGTTCCTATGACCAAGGGGCATTTACAAAAAAATTCTCAGATCAACACATTTTTCAGCACTTTACACATCAGTTTTCACAAAATAGGCACAACCCTCTAGAAAACAACATGCATGTTATCTACTTTTTCTATTTGTGTCAAATCAAACTGGATCAAAATGGTCTGAACTTGAAAAAATTAGGATCACACAATCTACAATAGTGTATAGAGCATTAGGAAGCAGTCAAAGGATGGAGAATAACACTAGACCTTTCTCCCTACACTCTTTTGTCGTGGCGTGAGATCACCCGAAAAACTCGTTCTTAGCGTGAGATCGCCCAAAAAAACTCATTCTTCTATAACATTTTTAGGATCCTTTCTATCCTTCTCACTCATCACGGATTAGGTGCACATGTTCCTTTTCATCTTTTTACACGTTTGGATCAACTTTTTCATATACACGACTTTGACTACTCTTTTTCTCTTCTCTTTTATAGATCTGTCCTTATGGGAAGAACCAATCACATCATCAAGCATGAAGCGACATTGAAAATAGGTACAATGTGACACATACACATATGCTTTCCATCCCTAGGGTCACTTCCTCTTCTCTTGCTTCCACACTTCATTTTTATCACTCCACGCTTTTTCTTGTCTCCTCGACACATTATTCACCATCGATCTACATGGTTATCAGGTACACATATTCTATCTACTTTATGTTATCGAGTATTCACTCAACAACATAAAGAGGGGGGGAATATAGACACTAAATCATGCACTTCGGTACATTTCTAGGTCCTAGTCATATACTTGCATTCATATGATTCCTAAGCGATAAAAGTACTAATTGACCATTGTCTTTGGACTCTTTTATTTATTTCTAGTTTCCTTCTTATCCTTACACGCCCTATTTCTCAGTCTGAATATCGATACTTCTACTTTTCTAAGTCTGGACACCAACATCCAGTCAGGATGCTAGCACCCAGGTGCCCTCATCCCCTCTGGATGCTCCTGACCTCTTTATATATTGCTCACCTCTTTTGGGCCTCTTCTAGCTGTTGGGCATCTTTTTTTCTTATGGGTTGGCCTGTTAGTGGTTAATTATGCAATTCAAATAAGGGAATCATATAAATATAATGCTATGTGATCATAATAAAGGACCAATCTCTAAACATCTATTACTATCACCTAAAGTTGCATCCAAAGGCATTTCAAGAGCATCAAAGCATCCATCTAAATTCATTCAAGGGACAAGGTACTACATTCTTTTTCATGCACTTCATAGGAGGGGAAGTTCATTTTTCCATTCAAACATCTAGTACATTTCTACATCTAGCTATTGCTTGTTATTCTATGCATCTTGCACAAGAGCCACCTAGGGCATGATTCTACACACACAAAGAACTAAATGGAGTCTAAAATATAGTGCAGCATCCGGATCGTAAGTTCAGTCAGCTGGGTGACCACTAAGGTTAGTCTGACTCCCCATTTGCATCTTTTTTATTTTTTAGGATTTGATGTGTTTTGAGATTTTGCAAGTGTTATTTCTCTTTGTAGGTTTCAGGTGGACTCGGCAATCAACCAACAACATACAAATGACTAAAGGTGACATCTAGCGAACATCTTATGACACAAAAGAAATCAATTTATGATGGTTTTCGCAATAATAAGTGCCTACAGAAGATCTATGGCGCCTAGGCATCCTTGACCCAGTCTAGGCGCCCCAGTCCAAGAAGATTCGAGAGTTGCACACTTTTCTAGGTTCATTTACGACGTTTCTCTCCTCTTGTTTTTTAGTTTTTCAATTCGACACAGTCTAGGATCATTTTCAAAATTAGCAAAGTACTTTATCCTTTTTCTTGCATTTAGGGTTTCAAATTTAATATCTTATTGCTTATGTCAGATTTGTACTTTATTCCTTTATCATTTTGTTGTGACTCTGCAATTAGGGTTTATACAAAATATTGTTTTTGTTAAATCAATTTGTATATAAGAAAACCTAAGAGAAATGAAGAAATAAGCAAACAAATAACAGATGAAAACCTTCCTTTGAATCTTCTTGCAACATCAATCAGATAGCTAAAGTGTTACTACACTTGTTGGATCTCTTTGTATAGTTTTATTTTGGATGCTGTAACACCTTGATTTTTGTAAGTTATCATGGTAATTACCTTTCATGATGTTGTAACTGCAGAAATGAAGATAAATATGTTAAGACACATCTTTTGATCTTAGAGGAATGTGTTGCTGATTTGGACCCTTGTTTGCTGTAAATTGATACTTGGGACAGAAGTTATTATTTCTTGTGTGATTGCTAATGAGACAACAAACTTGTCGTATGCTTGATGAACTTTATTCGTTGATTGACAGCACGCCTTGAATCAATTCCATTGATCCAAGGTATGTTGTGGCCTTCTTATGATCGCTTTGTCGATTTACTTTTAAACCAGACTGAAGGTTGATATAAATGTTGCAGCACCTGATTTCAGGTATGAATATCTGGTACGTAGATGCCAATGAAAAAGGTTCGATTCTTGAACCACACGCCGTTGTAACGCTAGACAACGTAAGATGATAAGGGCCTGGATGCAAGTGGCACAGGTATGTGGAACTTAGGACGAAATGTCCTGCTTAATGTTGAATATGACTGTTAGGCGGAAAGACTTGATATGGAAACTAGTTAATTAAATATTATGGGATTAAACCCTAACCTACCCCTAAGTTTTATCTTATACCCTAACTACTATCCTATATGGATTTAAATTTCATAAGGGAGAAAATAGATATAAATTCCATTAACCTATGAACTAGGCGAATGACCTAGATATGGACTATTAAAATCCTAAACTAATCCTAACCTAAGGAAGGGGATGCATAGACCCATGTGGATGGAAAGGATAAGGGGGGAAGGTAGGAAACTTAATGGGACAGTAAATGAAGTCCTTACATGTACAGCGCCAAGTTTGGCGGGAACAAAGAAAAGTTGGAGGCGTCCAACTAGCTTAGAAACTAAATGGAATTTATATGTAAATTTGGAATTTGGAAACTCGCCAACCCGAGTCGGCGGTGGCGTGAGGAATGAGGAAAGGTATTGCATTCAATGTATTAATTATCTTGGTCTTAGCGACCAGCTCGCCTTGGAAAGAGGATAGAGGAAAAAGGAAAATTTTTTGTTGTTGTGTGCATTTAGATTTTAGTTGCTCTGCATTTTGTTTCTCCATGGTTCTGTCGAACCAGCTGTGTTTTGATTATTATCTCTATTCTTTGGAAAATCAAAGGCTATTCTTGAGCTTGTGGAAGTTAGTGACTGGTTGGAAAGTCTAGCCAAGGACGTCGTGGAGAGAAACAACTCTAGTGGGCGCGGTTTTTCTTCGAGCCACAAGAAAAATTAGCAGGCATGTTAAGCCCCTTCTCCTTAAACCGCTTGCTTTTGCTTAATAGTCTCATTAAAACAACCCTGCTCTTATGATGGGGGTTTTGGTTATTTGATTTGGCTGTTACGTTGAGATGATTTCAAGTTGAATCGTTTTCTTTTGTTGTACGCGGCTTGAGCATTCTTTGCATAATGATTAAGTTGAATACACTGTCCTTGCGGTGTGGTTTGTTTCGGCAGTGTTGGGTATTTGCTTTGTTACCATTTTGGGTTGTGCTAATAAATACATTAGCTAAATGAATATCACTTCTGAGTTCTGAGCATTCTTGTGAAAATGAAAAGATGAGATGATTTGTATGTCTGGTTAAATTGTCCTTAAAAGAATGAACACGACTTGGGTATTCTCGGGTGTTTGAAGAAAATGATTGTTCTTCTTATTGAAATCATTAATGAATTGTGTTTTCTCTTTGCTACTTAGAAATTTGAAGGTAATGGGAAAGAGGATTTTATTGTGTATTTTGGATGTGGTTTGATCTTCTAGTCTGAACTGTCATCATGAAAACGAACAAGGCTTAGTGTTTCTGTGCAAATGAATGAAACAAATGAGATTTGGATTGCTGTTGAGATCGTTTTGACTGTACCTTTCTCGCGCATCTATTACCCTATGCAGGTTTGCATTGATAAAGGCATTGTTATGTGAATATTGTATTTCTGAGTTTAGTGTGTGGAAACGTTTGGGAAAAACAAAGTTGTGGTGATATGATCTTACTCCCTTATATTCAATTATTGATTTTCGTTTATTTCTCTTTGGACTGTTATCATTGATTGATATCACTTTTGGATTAAAACTTCTAGTATAGCTATGAGGAAAAGAAAGAGAGTGTGAATGGATAATTTGAATTAATGATCATTTTTCTCTCATACAGTTGGAAATCTATAATTGTTATGGAATGAATTTCGTATTGCTTGGGTTAAGCATTTGTATTTAATTGTTGTTTGCTTGTTCTCTTCAGCGTTTGATTGCTTGAAATCAGATGAGTTGTATGAAAGAAGGGACAATAATTCGATTTATATTTTAGTTAAGATCTATCTTTTGAATTCACAAACTATTGTAAGAAAATGGAATTGATAGCATTTATGTTAGAACAGCAGTTGCATAATTGTGTTTTTAGTTCTTACAGATGTTTGTAATCTGGAACTGTTGAAGGAAATTACTTCTTGTAATAATTATTTGGGAAAGAGGGAAATAATCCTTTGTCTGATTGGGAGGGTTATTGGAGGATTGAGTTGATATGTTGTTCATCCTTTTTGGTATTTAATTCTTGAATGATGTTCATATTAACGTTTCATAAAAGCAGGGTTCTTTTATTGAGACAGTTAATTAAAAGCACCTCATTTTAATGTCAAGTGCTTAATATGCTCAGTTCAATGAACTGACCCGTGCAAGTAATTTTGCAGATGAAACTTGAGTATAAATGAAGACATGGTTGTTTTCCGATACTTATTTGATTAACTGAAGATGGATTGTATTGATAGCTATTACTCCTCCACGAGGAAATGAGAAAGGAAGAAGTTACATTCTTCTATCTTTATGAGTTGTAATGTTGTTTGATATAAACAAAGTCCAGTCGTTTGGACTGGGAAATGTATAGATTGTAAATCTGATGGATGAATACAAGTAAAAGTGTGATATTTTCAATAACTGTATCAGTTTGATATTGTTGAATAAGTTTGAGAATATAACATTATTCCTTGACTTGGAATTATTCAAATGTTAATGGATGAATTTAAAAGGAAATAACATCTATTCTTTACCTGAATGCAACTTTTACGTTGAAATGTGTAATTAGTTCATACTTGGGTTAAGATGAATTTTGAATTGACGGTAAAAAGATTTAGATAAACATGAAATCCTAATTGGAAGGTATTCGGGATTAGCTTGAAAGCTAAGGGATATCAAATAACTTAGGGGCAGCCGAACCTTGTATTCGGACTCCATTAATAGCCTCGAATGTTTAAATTCAAAAAATAAAGATATGGGAAATCATATCTATTGTTAATAGACCTTAACTAAGTAAGGTTAAGGAGGATAAATGAATAAATTCATTTAGAATTAGACCTCGTTTAAATGACGTCTAATAAGATGGAATTTTGAATTTGTCTACAGTTGTGGAAAACTTGGTTAAGTTTAATAGGTTAAACTTATTAAGTTTATTGATAATGGACTGATTAGTCCAAAGATTAAGAAAGGAACCAAGAAGTGAATATGCAACCCTTCGGTATGAAGGAGGAGATGCGTATTAAGCTAGAAGATGGATTAAGTCCTCTCTTAGCTACATACAACTGTAACAAGAACAAGGATAAAGGATCAGCATGGCTGCAGAAAGTTGATCTTAAATACTAAGATTATAACCAAATCAAAATTGAGCTGGATGTGTACCCTTGATGAGAGGATTCTGTAGGACATTGACATACGCTAGCTACAATATGATGTCTTCATGAAGGCGGGGCCTTCATGACGACACAATGTTATAGCTGACATATTACAATGCCCTCTCGAATTAAATCATCAAGTTTACATAAGCTGGATACTAAGTTCTTGGCTGGGGATAGGAATTTGATCACGTATACGGAGTGACTCCGGAGGACTAAAGGTAACTAGATACACGAAGTCATCTAGGAATGACACCGTATGTCTGCGTATCTTTAGTTACCATGAGTAACTTCCTATACTCGTTCATATTGCTAGTTGGGGTTAGAGTTTGACCTTAAATGGAAGGACTGGTAGAGACTAGGAAAGACCATTCTAGATAACAAACGAAGTGAGGTGAAGGACGTATTCCATTGGTGTGTATCACATCTAGGAATATGATCATGCAAAGCATGTGAAAATCTTTGGCCAAAGTATCGCAAGTGCTGGTTGCGTTGCCCTAATCACCTAGTTTAAGATGCAGGATGTCAGATGAATATCAGTAACATATATTCAGATAGGCTTCTTAATTGGATCACTTCGATAACCGGAAACGGTAAAAGAACCCTGTATATTCATTAGACTATGCATGAATTAACATGAAGGATCGGTAAGTCGCCGAGTCATGAAATGAGAGATCGCTGAAACTCCGAGCCATAAAGTGGGAGGTCGGTAGTTCTTCGAGTCATTTACATCAGCATATGGTATCTGTTATATGATTGAATGGCACTGAATGTGTGTTCCATATTGCAAATATGTGAATAGAGAACATTAGTTTTAAAAGGAAATTGTGTGATCCAAACTGCATTAATTGGACAGAGAACAATTATTAAAACTTGAACGTGTGTTTGAATTATATAATTCATAACAGGGAACGTTGTATTAAAAAAAAAATTTCCCTTGTTCTAGTATCTTGAAATAGGGATGTTACAGATGCTCCAATGTAATTCCAAATGGGGGAAGAATGCTATGAGAAATGTGTGATCGAATGGATAGACTTTCGGTATACAAAATCCAATGGAAAATGGGTAGATTTTTATTAGAAATGCTTAAATCCTCCATGGATAAATTTTGAAGGATTGATCTTTATATTTATAGCTGAAGGAGATGTCACAAATTGTGGATCAAGGTTTGAATGAGTTGTAAGGAAATGAATGCATTTTCTTGAATTAGCAAGTTAATTTGGTTTTTGCAGTTGGATGGTTTGAATATTTATTTAAGGGGAAATGAATATTTATTTGTATTTTGATTTTATTTGAGAAGGTGGTTGTACATGAACAATTTTGCTTCCAATTTTCAGGGTTTTAGAACTTGAGTGGAGTGAGCTAGTTCAACTTGAGTGAGTTGGATGGTGGAGTTGAGATGATTCGAGGGTGAGTAGAGATGATTGGAGGGTGAGTGGATAATTAACTATTTATGTATTTAAATAGCTAATTAAATTATCCAAGAGGCATGAGTGTGTGTTTTAAGCAAGATAAATTAATTAAATTACTTCTAAAGGGATGTGAGAGGGTAATAGTCTAGGATGCATTCTAGAACTTATTTAGCATAATATGCAAAGGATAAGCATAATTAGGAATGGCTAGAAATAGGTATATATTTGTAGGGTGTCTACATTTTCCCCTCTTTAAAATGATATTACGAAGTAATAGTATTTTAAAGATAATAGACACATGTAGATCAATGAGTGGATGAAAAGGAAACATGTCCCAACGAGTATGGATGCTAAGGGAGTGCCCCCTCAAGTGGATGGATGATGCAGCAAAGTGGTGGACAACTGCTTGATAGAAAGAAGGAAAAGGCAGAATATTAAAGGAGTAGAAGGATGAAGGCGGGATTTTTCTTGTAGCATGAGATTCCATTCAAATAGTGAAAGTTAGAGGAATCTTATTTTGTTGTTGCATAATAGAGTTATAACCGTGATTATGAATTTAACCCATTATGTGTGTAAACAAATACACACAAAAAACAAAAAGAGAGAAAATGAAAAAAATCCAATATACACAGTTGATGTATGCACCAAGGCTATAAATGAACCAAGATGATAACACAATACTTGTAATTGGTCTAAAGATAAAGCAAACCCAATAGACACGGTAAGAGTATGCACCATGGTTATAAATGAACCAATATGATAACTGAATAAAAGTAATTGGTTAAGAAAAATTAGCAATAATGCAACATAACTGTAAATAAAGACAAATAACTAGGAGCCTATTGTGTTCCATAGTGATAATTAAGTAGATTTGGATGCCCCCAGGCAAACATTCCTGCAAGGGGATTGGATCAAACTGAAGAACGAAGTCAAGATAATCCTAATGAAAATCTTGTTGGATGCTACTGAAGAGTAATCTGAGATTGAATGGAGAAAATGAGAGCCGAGATTTCCCCAAGTGAGGCTACATGTGAGGGAGACAATTGATTTGGCTTTCCTAAGAAATGATACACACAAGGGGTAAGATAATTTGTCATGATAGTCATAAGATGGTTGTAATGATCACTAGGATAGGAGTTAAAAGTTTGATTTCGTTGAGTTATGTTGATTTGTTGAGATTTATGATGTTTTTGTAAATTTTTAGTATTTTGTGATTATTTGAATCTTTTGATTATTTGATGTTTTTTGGAGTTTTGGGATGTTTTTTTGGATTTCTTGAATTTTTAAATGTTTTTGTGATTTTTGAGCTAACTATAGTAACTAGTGAGATGTAATGAAGTGATCTGAGACCTAATCAAGTATACACAAGCATGTAAAAGATTATGAAGACCAAGGGATGGATGTGAGAGAAAATGGATAGGATGAAAGATGGAACACTCCCTAAGTGAAAGAAAAAAGTGACAGAAACTAGTTGGGATGAAACGGTAAGATGGACAGGATGAAGGAAGTATATAAGTGAATGTGCTAAAATTCCCCTAGAAAAAGAGGTAGGTATGTATGGCTCAGGAATAAAATATCTTCAAATGAACCGCATTCATGGGTTATTTAAGCACTTTTTCATCATGAGTGGATATCTTGTATGCGTCATATCCTAATTTTACAGTGATAAGGTAAGGACTCAACCAATTTTGTTCAAACTTTCATTTCTTGTCCCGATCTTTGGTTGTATTCTTTTGATTCTATTTTAGAACAAGGTCGCTAATCTCGAATTATTGTGGTTTGATCTTCTTGTTATAGCTGTGATGAAGTTGATTATGATACACTTTGAGATGGTCCAAAGCATTGAGCCACTTTTCATCTAAGAGATCAATCTCAACAAGGTGATCTTGTCGATATCCATCTTCATTGATTAGATTTTGAAGGGATACCTAGAGTGATGGGAGATTTACCTCTATAGGTAATATAGCTTGTGAACGTATACATGGGAGAATGGAGTGGTTCCTATTTTGAGTACGGAAGGATGTATGATAGTCCCATAGGGCAGGATATAATTGGGCATGTCAATTGTGACCATGCTTGTCAACAATTTTTTCGATGATGGCTTTTAATTTGAAGCTTCAGCTTGACCGTTACATTGGGGATAATAAGGGTTAGACCAATGAAGGTGGATGTTGAAGCATTTGGATAAGGCTTTAATGGTTTAGTTTTTGAATGACTTACCGTTATCTATAACAAGAGAGGATGGAATGCCGAAGTGACAAATAAGGTGATTGAATATGAATTTGGAAATATTACTACCAATAACATAGGTTAGATACATTGCTTCTACCCACTTGGTAAAATACTTTGTGGCAGTAATAATGACCTTATGACTATCCAATGATGCGGGCTTGATTTTTCCTATAAGATTGAATGTGTACAAGGAAAACTCAAAGCAATGAAGAAATAAGAAAATAAATAACATATGTAAACCTTCCTTTGAGTCTTCTTGCAACCTCAGATGAGATAGCTAAAGTCTTGTTGGATCTCTTTGGATAGTTTGATTGTGGATGCTCCAACGTGATTCCAAATGAAGGAAGAATGCTATGAGCAATGGGTGATCGAATGGAAAACCTTTCGGTATACAAATTCCAATGACAAATGGGCATAGTTTTGTTTCAAATGCTTAAAGCTTCCAATGATGAATTGTGAAGGATTGAGCCCTATATTTTTAGATGAAGGAGAGGCCATGGATTATGGATCACAATTTGAATGAGTTACATGGAAATGAATGCATTTTCTTGAATTATAAATTTGATTTGGTTTGTGCAGTTGGATGGTTTAAATATTCATTTAAGGGGAAATGAATATTTAGTTGGCTTTTGATTTTTTTCAAGAAGGTAGTTGTACGTGAATATTTTTGCTTCCACATTTGTAGGGTTTTAGAACTTGAGTGGAGGGAGCTAGTTCAACTTTACTGAGTTGGATGGTGAAGTGGAGATGAGTGGAGGGTGATTGGATAATTAGATATTTATTTATTTAAATAGATAATTAAATTAGCCAAGGGGTGTGAGTGTATGTCTTAAGCATGATAGAATTAATTAAATTAATTCTAAAGGGATGTGAGAGGGTAATGGTCTAAGATTCATTCTAGAATTGATTTGACATACTATGCAAAGGATAGGGATGATTAGGAATGACTAGAAATAGGTATGTATTTTTAGGATGTCTGTCGCTCCTGATCGCACGACTTTGGGATGACTTGTAAACACTTGTAACAAAGTAAAAATGCTAGCAACCTGAATAACCCTTCATCATAGCATTTACAAACAAAAAGAAGAAAACATGTGTGTGTAGTGCAGCTGGACTACGATTGACAATTGGACTCCCAGTTGCTTAACCAATCCATGTGTTGCACTACATTCCCTCATTGTGGGGTCAAACCTCATGTAGTTATCTTAGGTTATTGTGTAAGTGTGAATAACTAACCAATCCCTTAGAGGTGCCCTCGTGTCTCTTGACACTAAGATAATGGGATAAATGTATAGTATAGAATGTACCTATTCTAGTAGTAGTGAGATGTGGTGTGCCTCAACTATGTGATCTAACTCTTTGTTGTTTAAAACCCTTATGCATTGTTTGGAGTGATTTTTCTCTTGCTAAAATTTTCATGGCACTGTGATCTTTAAATGCTTGGAAACCGATGAAGCTAGATTCTTTGACCTAGTTAAGTGCTTTAGACTTGTAGAAGGGACTACCCTAGATGATGTGCAACTAATTTAGGAAAATTTAGGAACCCTTTAAGTATTTTTGGAGATATATTTGCAATAGTAGCTTGCAAGAATGTTAAGTGAGTAATAAAGTGATGCTAACTTGTTTTTATAGCCTTGTGTAGGTGAAATATTCTAATAAGGCCAACCCTAGGAAGATGAAAAGACCCATATTAGATTTTGAAATTGAAATCAGGGTCAATGAATGTGAAGGGGTGGGACCATATCGGTCAACCAAGACCAAACCTTATATCTCGACCCTTCCCTACGTTTTTGAACTAGAGAAATGAAAACCAAAATTGAAAGTTATGTCATGAATATCAAACGTTTAATACTGCTTTAATCAAATATTATTATCATAATTGACAACAAAGTAGAATGTAAAGATGAGTAAGTTGTAGAAGAGGTAGAGAGATGAGGTGATTCGATTCTGAAGGTGAGTGTTTGTTTTATTAAGTGAGCTTGATCAAATTTGACATTGCGTAAGGACAAGTTAAAAAAAAATTAGTGTCTACAGGTTTATAATAATAAAAAATCAAGATTTATAAAAAACTATAAATTGAAACTAAATAAAATTAGAATTTCATGCTCAATATAAATAAAAATGGAGTGAAACAAAGTAGAATAAAGGTTATAATTAATGCTTCTTATGGTGGTTCATTTGATGTGCCTATATTTACACGTGTTTCTTCATAAAACAAGGGCTTGCAAGTATAATTGTTTTGGGCATCTGTTGCCATCTACCTTCTTGACAAGGTAACACTTTTCATGTTATCACTGATGATTGGCACTACCTAATGCTCCTATGTTTTATCATTGTTCCAATTCATTTCACTTCCATGCAATAAATTCAACCACCACTAGTTGAAGTAAGGCACATGCATGTGGATAGAGGAACTTGCCAATACCACCACAACCCCAAGTGATTTTGTTTTTTTTTATGAAAAAGGTCTTATATTATATTGATGCAATAAGATACAAGATAACTTTCAACAAAAAAGCAGGCGGTATGAGAGCATGCCCCAAAACCATGAACAAACTAGGCTGAGCCTAGGAAAGTACAACAAAAAAAACATCACCCTGACAAAAACCAAAGACAAAATCAAGCAGCAGGCGAAAACATGCCCGAGGCGGGCTGATCCTTATCATCCAGCCACCCCGAACCAAATAAATCTTTTACAGTGTCTGGAATCTCCTAGCTAGTAGTAACCTCTTCCTCAGGGTCAGCTTCCTTACGCGTAGGAATGACGAGGTTGAGCTACGGGAATTTTCTAGAGCATGGTAGGGGTGGCAGCGGTTGCCAAATGACCTGGTGTGAAGTGATGGCAGGAGGAGAACCCCATTCCTACTGGTGAGGTGACAATTGCAGTGGAGACCCCCACCCATGATGCTGAGGTGGCAAGCCCTAACCCTACTGACGAGTTGAGGAATGTAGTGGTAAGCCCTAGCCACGACAGTGCACATGCGAATGACTATGCCAATGACTTGGCCATGGATAGTGGTGGGTGCAACTGAAGGAACAACGTTGGGATCTTCTGCATCAGCCTCAATGGGCTGAAGGCAAGGAGCACCTGGTGGGAGATGGAGGCACTCGAGCAACATTGCATGGGGCTTCCCCCCAGTGTTGCAGCAGAGTTTGGAGGTGGTCCACCTCCAGCGCCACATTGTTTGCTTGGACTTGGATCTACAAGAGCACATTGGAGATCACCATAGATTTATTATAAATCGAGAAAGATTGATCAACTGCAGAATTAATAAAGAAAAAATCATTTCTTTCTTTCCATATCCAAAATAAAATCTCCCCTCTGAAATCATGCCAAATCTGGGTGAACATAGGTAGGAGTTTGGGATTGTCTCCTAAGAGGATATGTTGCCAAGTGAAACAGTGGGGTTGTGAGGGAAAGAAAAAAGTATGGATTCAGTTCCAGGCAATTTGAGATTTGGGACAGAACCAGAAGACATGTAAAAACATTTTCAGATGCCCACAAAAGGGGAATTTGGGTGCTGGAATCCCAATTTGAACAAGATGGGCCCCGATAGGAAGGCCTTGGTGTATAGTGCACCAAAGAAAGTGGGAAATTTTGGTCTCCACACATATATTCCAAACATTCTCAAACCGTCTGCCCCAGGTAGACAGTGTGGCATGAATTCCCCAATGAGAGTTAAGTTTTTCCACCATGGGAAAATGGGGTGAGAGCCATTGATATCCTTTGTTGTCTTTATAGTTACAGAAAGGGGTATTAGCATACCATTTCCAATTTGTCCACCAAGGGCGAGAAGAGTGCACAACAATCTTATGTAGCATGTGATCAGGAACCGAATTGATCACAACATTGAAAGTATCCTGATCTTGGTTAGAAAGCTGAAATAGAGATTTAAAATTTGGCCAAGATAACCAGGATTGCATGCCCTTGCAGAAGAAGTCCTCGATGGTGTGAACTCCACATTCGAAGAATTTTAGTGCAGAGATTCTTGGGACCTTTGCTAAGCATTGATCTTGGGATTGAAAAATTAGCGACCACCAGAGAGATTGCTGGTTTAGAGAACCCATTGTGAAAGCCATCCCCTTTCCATAAAAGCCAGGGTTTGACACATTCCCATGCTTTCCAGATACTTTTAAGCACAAAAGTGCCAACAATTTTGACAAGCACAGGGGTGATGAGCAGATTGAAAAACCTTAAGCCTTTCCATGCATGGCGGTCGTAAGGAGAGCCTTCATTGACGTCATGTCATGTGAGAACTTTCCAAGCTTCTTGGCCAATGATGCTTCTGATAATCCACTTAACACAAAGAAATTTCGCTTGGCGCTAAATGTGGATATGTCCAAGGCCTCCAAAGTTGCAGAGAAAACAACATATATTCCAAGCTACTCGATGAAAACCTTTTCTAGTAGAGGCATTACCCCAGAGGAAAGCTTTGAGCATCTTTTCCAGCTTTTGGACGGAGGCCTTGGAAAGAACCCAACAAGACAAGTAGTAGACATGGGTAGTAGCTAGAACTTTAGATCAAATTTGGAATTTTCCAACTAGAGATAGAGGCCTAGAAAGCCAATATTTCAATTTTTTTGCCACCTGTTGAATGACATAATGTCATAGATCAGCCAGAGAGGCTTGAAAAGTAAAAGGAATACATAGGAATTTGAAATTGCAGAATTTTCCAATCAAATTTGGCAAGCCATTCCGATGTAGGAAGGAAAGATTGCCTGTAACACTGAGTTTTCCGCCATTGAATGGATGAACTAGACGCTAAGCAGAAAGTATCCAAGCATTGCATAGCATTGTCAATGTTGTTCTCATCCTCGATAAGCGTAAGGAAGGAATCGTTTGCAAAATGCCCTTTGAGGAGCTGAGAATCGGGCTCATCATGTAACAAGATTCCACGCACAAGACCTTGAGCTTTGGCATGGGCTAAAAGATAACCAAATCCTTTGACCGCCAACACATACAGTGCAGGGGCAAGAGGAAAACCTTTCCTGATAAACTGGAAAATTCCAAAGGGCTCCGAGCTAAGGCCATTGATAGAGATTTGAGCAAATGCATTTGCAAAGAGCATATTAACGGTTTGAATAAAAATGGGTCCAAAGCCAAGGGCCTGAAGCATGGTGAGGATGAAAGGTCATTCAATTTGATCATAAGCCTTCTCAAAGTCAATCTTGATAAAAATAGCCGCCTGATGAGATCTGTGAGCCCATTCCATGCCTTCCCAAACCGCAATGATGTTATCCAGGATGATACGCCCCTATATGAAGCCTGTTTTCTCTAGCTAAATAATAACATACAGAAGATTGCGTAATCGCATAGCTAACGCTTTGGAAATGATTTTATAGGAGACATTCAACAACATAATTGGTCGCCAACAAGTGATTTTCTTGGGATCTCCTTTCTTAGGGATAAACTTGATGTTCCCCTTGTTAATGCATGGTCATAGGGAATGGTTTTAAAACCCTTCCAGATAGACCTAAAAAAGGTCTTGCCCGACAAAATCCTAGAGAGTTTTATAGAATTCACACGGGAGTCCATCGCAACCCGACGCGTTATCATTAGCCATTTTGCATAGTGGCTTCGTGGTGGTCTTCAATGGAGAGCATTCTTTCACATATCACCTTTTGTGTCTCTGAAAGCTTGCATGGCACAACCCCCAAACATTGGTTAAGAGTGGCTTGGCGAGCTGTAGAGGGTGACTGAGCTTGAAAGACGAGCTTGTAATGGAGCACAAAGGCTTGTAACATAAGTTGTGGATCAGTAACTCGAGCTCTATTGTCCATGATAGCTCAGATATGTTGAGAAGGCTTTCTGGCTCGAAGAGAAATAAAGAATTCTTTCGAGACCCGATCTCCAACTTTAAGCCAATGCATTCAAGCCTGGATCTGAGTGCCTCTAGCATTATAGTTGTCCGCAATTTGGATTTGATGCCGGAGTGTTACAACTTATAGTTGCAGAGCATTAGAGAAGGGATCACCTTGAAGTGCCACTGTCACCTGACTGAGAGCCGAGGTATTAGCGGTGTATGAGTGACACCAAATTTTTGCCAGTTTGTGGCCATAGACTTTAAGAAATCTAGCAGTCCGAGTCAGTGCATCTTCCCACCATTGTATCCAACTAGATTACATAGGTGGATGAAATAACTAACAATGGCTAGGTCTTGGAATTAAATTCCAAATCCGCTTGATATGATTGACAGTGGGGCCATGTTGCATCAAGGCCGTCTTAAGAAAGAATTGGCCTTTATGACAAAATGGGCGCGCATCATGCCAACAAATAAGAAATCATATAGGGGAGTGGTCTGAAAGGACAAAGTTAGGCATAACCTCCACTGACATGGAATAAATGCTATCAAAATCAAAAAAAATTTGAGCTGACAACATGGCCTTGTCAAGTTGTTTAAGGACATGATCTGTCCCTCCACGAACATTGGACCACATGTACCAAGCTAAAGAGGTGGGAAAGCGAGATGCGTTGGGATCAAAGAATTTGAATCTTTCACCAGGTGCCCACCTCATAAGTAGGTGGCCACATTTATCACTTAGGGACTCAACCATATGAAAATCTCCCCTTATTACCCAGTAGGCATCGGGAATGGAGTTGGCTATCCATCGCCATAGATAGGCCCTTTCAGCCGCATCAATCGAGGCGTAAATATTAATAAGCCCAAAAGGGCGGCCCTCAATATTAAAGAGGACTCAAATGACACGGTTGGTGGGGTCGATTCCATGATCAATTAATAAGGGCCGCCATTTAGGAGCAAAAAGAAAAATTAATTTCCCACACCCTACTTCATGATTGCTACAGAAAGCCAAGTTGTTAGGCCAGATGGGCTTACATACCATCTACAACTGAAAACCTGTAATTTTCACTTCCTACAAAAACAAAACATCCATATTTGCACATCGTTGTTGAGTTTCACGCACCGCATACTTATGATAGGAGTCTATGAGACCCCTAACACTCCAAGATAGACAATTCATGGGAAACATTAGTCAAGAGCCATATCCCCATCCTCTAAGCCCTCAAGGGCATCATATTGATTGTGCAAGAATCAAGCAATGTTATGATGTAAAAAATCCTACAGATCAATTTGTTTTCCATTCGGCATACTCAATGTTGTATTCTGCTTCAGTGGAATCCACACTGGGTGTTGGGCTATGGTCCCGAGAGATGCGAGGTGGACTTCGGGGCCGTTTGGAAGGTCCTTATGAGTTGCTTGAAAGTAACAAAGAAACTTAATGCGAGATGGGGACGTGAGAAACAATTTTTTTCTGGTCCATGAGAACCAACACCGCAAGGGGTGTGCTGGAGTACTTTGGTAATGGGGTAGCCAGAATGTTAGCAGCAACTGGTTCCTTAAGTAGCAATCATTAGTTCCTTAGCAGCAACTGTCGTCTCCTTAGCTGAAGTATTGTGAGAATGTTCCTTAACAGCTGGTTCCCGATGGCCATGGGAGCCAGAGGCTTTAGATTGTTGGGATTTGTTCTTGTTTTTTCGGCCCCTAGCAATTTTCCAACCTTCCTCCTATTGGGGTTTGACTGGCTTGGGAGCGGTTTTTGCCATAGGGTGGTTACGGGGAATGTAAAGCGGACAATCTCTGATCTTGTGATCAAACGCTTGACAACGGAAGCAAGTGTTGGGTAGATTGATATACATGACCCGCCAAGAGTAGCGTTTATCACCCATTTGAATATCCACAAATTCTTTGAGGTCCTACGAGAGATCAATCTCAACGCATACTCGCTTCTGGGGACGAGCATGGTAAAATTTATCAGCTTCCATGCATACAACCCGCCCAAGTGAAGCGGCAATTTGTGGTGGAAAATAAACGCATGACAAAGGGAGACTAGGAAATTCAATCCAAACATGCACTTTAAGGGCGGTATACTCAGATACCACAAAGTCCTTGTGCCAGGGTGTTAATACAAGCAACGAGTTACGAACATACTAAGTGGCATGCTTAGCCAAAATATTGGGTGCGTTAACAGGGTCAGAAAAGCGAAAAAGAAAGAAATCCTTGGTCATGTTTTGGACACTATCCACATGGACCCCATGGGGGGTCCAGATTGTGTTAGCCCCAGATTTAAGAGTGCTTTGAGAGGGGATTCGACCCACAAAATACCCAATGAGGCAAAACTGTTCTAACCATTGACAAACAACATCAAATTCAAGAATGGGCAAAACTACATCCGGAGGAGAGAGATTATCTCATGAAAAACTTTCAGGATGAATTTCCAAGGGCGCTTCACCGGTGGTGCCATCGCCCACTCCACTATCCCCTGCGACGGTTGAAACAACCAGGTTGGAAGATGATGAGATCATTATATAGGGAACGCCCAAAGGGCGAAAAACCCTGGGAAAGACTATAACAATAAATTCTCGCATAGCTCAAAAAGGCTGTGGTATGCAAGTTAAAGGGGGGGAAACCCTAGAAGAGCCGACTTTAATTTCGTCTCAGAGTTGTTGAGCATTTTTTTTCACCGTCGTCCAATACTTTGACAACATAAACCTTGTTTTATGTTTTTTATTAAAGAAATCTTTTCATAAAGTCAATATCTAGAATGTAGGTCAATTAGATATTATTATTAGTTTAGTTTTGGTCCCTTATCCTATGAAAAATTGGAGACCCCGTCTTGCGATTTCAAATGGATTCAAATTGAGCGTAGACATTTCGAAGTTCAAAACAGGAGGAAAGTGAGGTTGAATGATCGAGTGCAGAGGTGAAAAGAGGGTGTTTCTGTTCTGGTATGTCAGATTTCTGTCTTTTCATTTAGTTAGAGATATTCCCGCGGTGGAATTGCATGAAATAGACGATCATAGGATTTTTATCTTAAATTGTTAAAACCAACTATTCATGTCGAAATCTCGATAGTAAAAACAGGTTTGCTAGTTTTTTTGCGAAGAGAATGTGTCCTGAAATCTCTTATTCATTTTTTTTAGCTAAAAAAAAGAACTGTATTTTTTTCGCACAGAGAACAATTTCACAAATTGTTGGTATATAAATGAGGCACAAGCACCACTAGTTAAGTATCCTAGATATTCTGGGGAATTTGACCTAGAAAATAAGGAGACAGGTGAAATAACATTTGGGTGTAATGCACATTGCTGCAATTTGAATCCAGTAAATATTTCGAGCTGGATTTTAAGAATATAATTGAAAATTTAAACAACCTCCCATTTCGCAGTATTCAAGATATTTGTAATAATGGTATTCGAGGGACTGTATCGTAAGATTTACTCCATACCTACACCCAATGGTCAGACTAGCTTTGTGATACACTTGGGAAAATTCTTATTGCATTTGGAAGGTTTCGTGGAGCAACATCTCTAGGTGAAAGCAAAAAAAACGTTTTAAGTGCGAGATGTGTTGGATGGTCGGGCATATATATATAAGGGAATATGATGGATGACAGTGAGATGGGCGGGACTATGCTAATGAATTCTTCAGCAGCAGCAGGAATGTTGGAGCTAGAAGGGTCTTTGCACCAGCAGCAGCATCATCAACATCAGCAGATTTCTCATCGAAATAACCAGCAACAACTTGCACATCTTCACCATCTGCAGGCAATGAGTGCTCTTCCATTAGTCCACCACACGATCACTAGCCTTGAGAGCGAGCAATCAATGGACTTGTCAGAACAGAAAGGCACCCTGAAGATTTCTGTGATATGTAATAAGGGTAAACCTACCACGAGTGAAGAAGATGAACCCAGCTTTACAGAAGATGGCACTGACAGCCATCTTCGTGGAGGGAAGAACAAGAAAAATTCCCCTTGGCAGCGTATGAAATGGACTGATGACATGGCTAGGCTTTTGATCACTGCTGTTTTGTATGTGGGTGAAGATGGTGGCCTGGATTGCACTGATGCGAACAAGAGGAAATCTGGTATGTTACAAAAGAAGGGAAAGTGGAAATCTGTTTCCAGAGTTATGATGGACACGGGTGTCTCTGTTTCCCCTCAGCAATGCGAAGACAAGTTCAATGATCTGAATAAGAGGTACAAGAGGCTAAATGATATCCTTGGGAGGGGTACCACGTGCAAAGTTGTGGAAAATCCTTCTCTGTTAGACAAAATCTCTCAGCTTTCAGCAAAGACAAAGGATGATGTGAAGAAACTTCTAAGTTCAAAACAGCTTCTGTATAGGGAGATGTGTGCTTATCACAACGGTGGTCGGATGCATACCTCACTTGAATTTGATTCACAGGCGTGCATGCAGTCTTCAATGATAATTAAAAATAGGCAAGGACATGAATTATGTGGGTTAATGAAAGAGGGGAATGGGGTTGGGGAAGAAACTGATGAGGAAAATGAAAATGATATTGATGAGGACGATGCAGAAGATGGTGATGAAAATGGAGGAGATGCAGAAGTAGAGGGGATAGAGGTCTTTGGAAAGAGGAGGAGGACAAGCAAAAGTTCTAAGGTCAATTATTGGACACGCTCCGTCTCTACTGATTGTGCAAAACCCAGTGCATCAGACAATATGAATGCAGAGATGATGGGAATGTTGCAAGATACTACCAAAACAGCATGGGAGCAAAGGGAATGGATGAGAAGTTGCACCTTGCAACAGCAGGAACAGAAATTAAGTTTGCAAGCCCAGGCTTTTGATTTGGAGAAACGGAGGTTTAAGTGGCAGAAATTCTATTGTAAGAAGGACAGGGAACTGGAGAGGTTGAAGCTGGAGAATGAAAGAATGAAACTTGAGAATGAGCGTATGGCCTTACAAGTGAAGCAAAAGGAATTAGAAATTGAGTTCAAAAAATCAGAGGCTCCAATGACCTCCGTTGCACCTCTGTTGGATAGATTTGAGGGAAGAGATCAGGATGAACTTGGCAGATGGCAATGATTAAAATGAATTTCTTATGGGTTTGCTAGTAAGTGGTGAATGTGTTGCTCTTTTTTTAGTTCAGATTTTTTATTTACAGTGCAAGCACTTGATCAGTTTCACGTCCCTTGGAAAGATTGAATAGAAATTTTATACTTGTTCATTGTACTTTCCATCTGTAGTTTTATGAACTACTTGTTTGCAAGGTTTGCTGGGAACCTGAATTTACTGAGGGAACAATTAAGGTGGCAAGCTGTCAGTTGATAGATGCAGATTAACACTCAAAATTAGCCTTTAGGTAGTTTTTTTCGTTTGTACTGAAGTTTGCAGTTCTGATCATGATGCCAATGATTTGCCATGTTATTCACATGGGAGGAAGTTAGTTGAGAAATGTGGGCAACCAGCTTGAATTTAACATAGGCAGGAAGGTAAATGTGTGGGGATACTAATGCAATGACACTGACCCTCACTCTATTTTTCTTCTGAGGTTGCATGTTTGGAGCTCTGTGCAGAATTTTGGAATTCTCTGACAATTTTTGGTATAATATGACTGAAAAGCAGTCTTAAATTATTAGATGTGGTAGGGCATGGATTTTTTTTGTTGTGATGGAATCCCAGAATTGTATTCTCTGGCCCTCAAGGTTGTAGAATACCTATTTCTGGTTGTATTCAGGTTAGCTCAAGTGAATATGGACATGTGAATGTAAAGATTTTTTTTTGGTTTTTAGTTCTTTTATTCCGGAAGAATCAGATTCGGCATCCGTGAATGTAAATTATTGAAGAGTCTCAGTAAGATATTGACTGTCATTAAAGAAATACACTGTTCAATGTTGTGGTTTGTGTTACTTGTATGATGGAACTATGCTTTTCTGCATTTTAATGAATTTTATAGTAGTCCCATCTTGGAAGTGCGTGTCTGAAGTTATCCCCTAAAACAAAGGATTAATCTGGAGGAAGTTAGGAGCATTTTGCATTATATATCTGGTAAGATGCCTATGAACGAGATTGATGAATAGGACTTGCTTATTGCAACCATTGAAATTGTTAGGTCCTCTGTCACTGTTTAACTGCTGATAGCTTACAATTACAAACATGTGAGTTTTCTGTCAACTGTCCTGACCATTCTTTGAGACTGAAAAGTAAAGTAGACTCTAATGAGAAATGAGAGTGGCTTGCTTTTATTGAAATACGGGCAGCAGGATTTGTTTTGTAATTGGATTGGGTCATCAATATTATAAATCAAAATCCACCAGAAATTCAATTGACAATGACAGCTAGGAGAGAAATTCTTTTATGATCTTGCTTTTTTTTGGTTTCCTTAGTCGTACAGGTTTGGTCTAGAGATTCTTTTTTCTACCATTTTTTTCCTCTAAAGTGAAACATTAATTCTTCAAAATGCTGCATGTCACATGGACTAACCAGTGCCGTCATGGACTAGCTGAGCAAGTTGGCCATTATCTAGTTGTGCGTGAGTTGATAACTGTCTAAGTGCTAATTGAGTGTTTTCAACTTCCAGTCGGCAGTATAAATTTATGTAGTGGGAAATGGAAGAAGCTTTTGCTCTCAACTGTAAGTGTACTCTAGTGCATTCTGTGGTTGCTTATATGAAAGAATTGGCAAAGGCAAATGAATGGCCGACGTCTGCACGAATTGGCCTATTTAAAGCAAGGTTTGAAGGTGGACTATTCCAGGCAATGTAACAAAATTATCATTTCCTTCCTAAAATTATATACTATCTGCACATTTTGAATGCTAAGTATTTGATAACAATCAAGGGTAACATCGTGTTGTTCAGGTTTCAATCGTGCATGAGGAAACAGTGATTGGTATTCCATTTCATTGGCTTATTTTCATGGCGCTTGTTTCTTTTGGCATCTGAAGTTTCTTCAACTCTTTTTTCTCCTCAAACAATCTTGTACAGGGATTTAAAGCCAATATTCATTGCTTGAAGTAAAATTTGCACCGAAAATTTGGGATATTTGTAATGTATGTTGAGCTGTTTAATAGATGAGATTCTTAATCGCTATTCAAGGTGAGATTTGTCTATTCCAATAAATTCTTGAGCTGTGATTTGTATGACATATTAAAGATGGATCAGAGCAGATTATGTGACACTTAACAAATTTTTTGAATATACGTTGAATCTCTACATGTATGCAATTTTGCTGTGAATGTTTTTCATATAGACTTCAACAACAATTTATGCTATTTCCATTGTGCATTTCCTTCGGCAGGCAAAGTTCTCTATCACCTTGATGGTATGCCTTCGAGACATCAACAAAGAAGAAATATGCCCATAAAGATATGTTATGATTCAGTACACTCATCAAAGACAAAATTAGTTATATTTTCAAGAAAAAAACTACAAGGAGACTATTGGTTTTCTGTATGTTGACACACTTTTAATAATCTGGAAGGATAAATCACTTAATCTGTAACATTGTCAAGTTGCCAAAGTTATCTGTAGATGAGTAGTAGCCTGTCTCATGTTTGTTTGCCAAATCACATTTTGTGAACTCAACAGGTTTCTCCTAGATACGTGTACATGGGACAATAGATACAAGTGAAAACTTGTTGGACTGGTCAAGGGCTACAAATGTGGATAATTAGAGAGCCATTTAAGTCAAAATGTTGAGAACAAATCTTTCTAGATATCTAACTTGAAGAGGTAAATGAATAAGGCTAGAATTGCTCTTGGGTGACTTTGATGGGTCAGATTCCTTCCAATTATGGCTGCTAAGCCAAGGCTCCAATTTAGATATATGCACTCAAAAATTATAATTTGTTATACACATTCCAATGTTAGAGTATGCATAGAGAGAAAGAATAGAGAAAAGGTGGATTGCACACATTTGAGATTGTGTGTCCGTCTATTTATTATAAACGAAGTTACAAAACGGTTGATGTAGTTACAACCGGTTACAACCAACTTGTAACGAGACACCTTATAAATATGCCTTGTATTCTCATACCCCCTCTTAAGGCTTATTCTACATAAAGCAAAAACAAACAATCTAGCAAAATAGAACTACGCTATCTTCAAACACTTTCACTCTGAAAGCAATGTTATGATAAGGTAGGGCTCCATCAAGCTGCTTCGTGACCTTTGTAAAGGTGTAGCTCCTGAGCTGAATTCTCGAGTTCCTGGATTCCACCTCCCCGAACTCTCGAATTATAGATCTCTCGAATTATTGGACAACCATCCATACTGAGCCATCCACAAGTTCCATCAAGTTGTCTCATGACCCTCGTGAGGGTATAATTCCCAAGATCCACAGTCTCCCGAACTATCTGAGCAACCATCCATACTGAGCTTCAACTACCCTGTATCATTTCTTGCCTTGAAAGTTTAGAGCATCTTTATAATGCGTATTCGTCATTTTCCTCACTACCTTCTGCATCCGGTGGGTCTTCAACCATGACTATATTGGTTGTATTTGATATGACTTTACCCTTGAGCACATCATTGGCTTGAACACGACAATCCCATGCTGTGTGACCTCTTTTCTTACAATAATGACATTCAATCTCTAACTTATCTTTATCTGATCTTCTATGATATTTTATGGGTCTAAAATAGAATGCACTTTCTTGCTGGGAATGACCTTCTGCATCCTCTGTAGTTCGTTTTTCCTCAGCTAGAAGAGCTGCTATCATATCATCCAGAGATTGAGATTGAATTTGATTGAGGGTAAAAACTACATTGCTATATTTTGAACACAGACTCTTTAATAGTATAGCTTTGGCATCCTCATCCTCAATTGCAACTTTCACTTTTGCTAGTTGTCTAATCAAGGACCTTAGATTATTGATGTCGCTTAACATAGAGACTCCGTCATCCATTTTGAACCTATATAACTGAAGTTTTAGGGAAAATTTGGCATTGACTGCTTTTGCTCCAAATAATTTATTTAGAGTATCCCAAATTTTCTTCGATGATTTGTCTAGGTCTACATGATGAAGTTCAGAGTCAGAGAGAGCAAGGCCAATAATAGCTTTCGCTCTATCATCTCTGCTTTGTCATTCTAACAATTTCAATGCATCGGTAGGTGCTGTCTCTTTCCCGTTTACAATGCCCCACAAATTTTTATTCATAAGTTGCATTTGTATTTTCACTCTCCATGTATGAAAATTTAGCCTAGAATATTTTTCTATGGGCATTTCCATTTTAATAAAATAGAATAAATAAAACTGCGTATTATGGAAATGAATAAATAAAATACCAATTGCACAGTTCCGTGCCCTAGCGCAGGTAGTCTTTTTGCTTCTATGTCTTTCCTGCCTTATGTCTATGGAAAACGTCTGTGCCCTTCCAATTCGTGACTATTTTTGGCTCAAATACTGACTATAATGGCCTTCAAATGTTTGTGAATCACGGCTCTATTCACGTCTTACTTTGTGCTCGAAAATACTGTTATTTTCCTGAAAAACGTGCCATTCGCGACTATATTTTCGTGACTTTTTTTTTTTTTTGAAAAAACGTGAGTGTATTATTCTGATTTGCAATTGTATAGTGTGAATTTTCATGCCCTAATGGCATGCCCTTGATTTCTGATTGTGCAACAAATCTTCACGAACAAGACTGTTTACTTCGACCCTCAAAAATCTTCTCGTGATTTCTTTCAAAAATGAAAATGTCTTCCTTCTTCAACGCACCCTAATGGGACTCACGAAAATATTTTTCTTCATCCCTCACTTTGCTTGCCCCACACTCTGATACCAATGTTAGAATATGCATAGAGAGAAAGCATAGAGAAAAGGTGGATTGCACACATTTGAGATTGTGTGTCCGTCTATTTATTATAAACGAAGAAGTTACAAAACGGTTGATGTAGTTACAACCAGTTACAACCAACTTGTAATGAGACACCTTATAAATATGCCTTACATTCTCATATCCAAAACATAGGTAGAGATGCTGATATCTATATAATTATGTGCTTACTACATAAAAAAAAAGATGTTCGAAACAATCCACATTCCATACCATATAGAGGGCCGGTGGTCAATGGTAGAGAGGCCCAGAAGCCTATGGGAAGCCCTAGGTTCAAGTATTAGCTGGTCTATGGAGATTTAACTTGTTATCAGAGCTAAACTAGGAACCCCAAACATAAAATGTAGCTCCTAGTCTAACTCTAATGCCATGTTAAATTTCCATGAACCAACTAAAATTTGAATCTAGCATCTCTCGTAAGATGTGTTATCCTACCACCAAGCTACTAGCACTTTGTAGGACTCAGAATGTGGATTGTTTGCAATATATCATATTATCGTTGTTAAGGTACATTGCTTGAAATTAAAAAACAAGGCAATAACAAGAAAGCGGAAGATACTTGACTGATCGTATTATGAATCAAGAATGAATCAAGCTCATAATTCTTAAAATTTTGCATTTTATGATCGTTGGTTGATTCATGTCCATGAGCAATATGGATAGACTGATTTCCTTAAGAACAAATATTAAGACTAAGAGTGAGGAAGCATATAGATATACATAAGGATCTGATCTCAACCCGGATCATAGATGTTAGAGATATCCTAAGTTAGTTCTCACATTTGTGTTAAGTGGTGAGAAACAATATTAGGGGTAGATATTAGATATGTGTGGAATAATGTAAAGTGGGTTGTGAAAATAGGAGGGAGTAAATATAGGTTGTTACAACAACCTATCTATTTTAGTGTTAGCGGCTGGTGGATTTGTTATAAGAGTTGGAGACATGTTCCTATAACTATGTAACCAATATTATAGTTTAAAGTAGAAGATGATTAACTCAGAAAGAATTGTGCTTTGCACATTTGAGCCTTCGGCTCTCGCTAAATATGGGGGTTTCTCCACATTTGGTATCAGAGAAGGCACGTTGAGGGACCTCTCTATAATTGTTGTCCAAAATAGCTCCCATAGGTATTTTGACAAATTACATCCTCTTCCTGACTCTGAAGTTCAAGATTTTAGGTTGCGCGCACTCTGATTGTTCCTTCACACAATATGCTTAGCCGTAGTTCTTCCACGCACCCTCCCTACTTCTTCCTTGAGCTTTATTCTTCCTTCACTCCCTCCTATGTAGCTTCCATGTGTTTCCACCTTTCCCCTTCATTCTTCTATCTTTTATCGTTTTCCCTTTGCGCATAACACTTGTGCACCCACTTTATTTCCCCGGTTACTGCACATTCCTTGCCCGCACCCTCTGACTTGCTGTCTAATTTGGGTAAGTCCCATGCATGCTTTCTCCGCGCATGCCCTTCCTCATGAGTTCTGCGCATTCCCTTGTACTACATACTTTCTTCCTTCCTGGTTTGCCCCACGCGCTCTTTCCTTTCTTGTTACAGACATTCCTTAATTGAATGTCGTGCCCCCACTTGCATACTTGTATCCTTTTTCAGGTATGCACCTTGTCTTCCCACTTCCACGCACACCCCTTTTGCGTGCCCATTTTTTGCATTCTCGCACATCTTGCTTGCGCACGCACCAAGTACAATTTCCCGCACCAAGTCATTGTGCCATGTGGCAACCTGTCAAATTGAATGTGTCACACGCAACCTATCAAAGCGTGCCAACTGAGTGTCAAATCCTTACAATGAACCAATGCGCAACACATGGCAGAAAAGAAAAAACAAATGAATAGTCAGTTGAATCCTTCAGCCGATCATATTGCGCCACGTGTCTTGCGTGTTCAGTTTGCATTGTATACTTCAGAACACCATAACTTTTGCTACAGAGCTCGGATCCATGCACTTTTGGTCTTGTTAGAAAGTTGTTGACAAGGGCTACACGTTGAGCTATTCAAAATCATGTTTTGATAGGATTTGGTAGGCAGAAAATAGGGAAACCTCAATCGGGCCATTAATGCACACATCCAGTCGACCGAACCACCCATATTTGATCAGATCTTGCCTCTTTCCTTCTTCCACAAACAAAACAAACATAGGGAGACACATTTGACATCATTGAAAGTGGATTTGTAGGCATTTATTGCTGGTTGTTGGTGGTTGGAAGTTCGAATCCAAGTTTCCCTCTTCTTTTTCCTCCTCTTCTCTCCTTCTTTTATAAATTGTAGAGAAATGCTCATTGTAAAGGGTTGGACTCTTTTTGTTTTTTAAGGGCATTGCTCAGAGCTCTGCTCTTTTGCATTTTTGAGTTGTAGGCTTTCAGATCTATCTCTTTGCATGTGAATACCAGGCTCATCCACCATTGTAATTGACTGTGCATCTTTTGGAAGCAATAAAATCTTATTTTGTGGCTATTATTTTCCCTAGTTCGCATTTTATTGCATCTCATTTGCATTGTTTTTTTGTTGTGTTTTTTCACGTCCCTTATAAATTCCTTTTCTAATTGTGCTCCAAGAAAATGGATGTGTGAGTGTGTTTCAGACTACTGCACACATGTCTTCCCTCCCTGTGTGCATTTTCCTTCATTTTCACTCAAAGCTGAGTGTATTTAACCCCCTCTTTCTGGCATTATCACCTCTCCTTAGCTTAGGTTTTTATTTTCATGCATCTCCTTCTCACCCCGGTCTCTTGAAATCATAAAGTAGTGATAAGTAGCTGGATTTTCTTCGTAGTATTTTTTAGCAATAGAAATAGGTAGAGGAAGTTGGCTTTCTTCAGAGGTCTGTCTCAAGCGCGCAAGTCCCACAACTTGGAGACAGTCCCATGTTATCTCAAAAATCTAGTTCATCCTGATCTGGGACAAATGTAATTTTGAACTCTAAGAATTTTTGGCAAGCCTGGTGGGACAATATTGAAAGCTTAAATTTCACTATTGCTAAGTTTTGGTATGCGACTTAGTGATTTCTAGCATTTGGAGGCTTGTTTCAACACATATGGTGACTCCTCAACACTCAGATCTACTGATTTCAGCAGTTGGCGCACCTATTTCATGAGAAGAATACACACGAGACAGAGTGCTGCAATAGAAAAATCCTTTGAATATCTCCAATTGTCTCCAGGAAGAAGAAGTAGTAGAACTTTCACGCATGCATCTCCATCTTTCTCGTGCAAGGCGTAATCTACTCCTCCTCTTGTCAGACCTTCCGCACGCTCAACTAGGATATTCAGACCCTTCCTAGCCATGGCACAGAAAAATATTCCCTTTGTCAACTTCACTGGTGGTATTCGTTTGGGCCTTGCCACACAACATGATATACTAGTGGTTGCGCTTAAAAGTATACCCGTTTCCACTGGTGAGAATCAAGCTACCCCTACTGACTACATTCAAGATATTGCGAATGTAAGCTCTGTTAATCTAGTTATTGAAGATGATGTAGCTGTAAGGCTGCTTTCATCTTCACTCAAAGGCAAAGCACTTCAGTGGTACAGAAGTTAAGACCTTCCTCTATCACTAACTGAGATGGACTTGGCACTGCGCTTTGCAATCAATTTGAGGAGAAAGCTGACAATATCTCCTTGGTTAGAACAACTCACAATGATCAAGAGAGCTCCCAATGAGCTCATGGTTGATTTCAACTTCAGATTTCAGAAAACATGGGACAAAATTTTGGCCCTCTTAAGACCAACCCCTCAAGGTGCTTTCCTTTACTTCTTAAGAGCTCTGAATTTTGGCATTGTAGTAATGATATAGTCTATTGGTGGCACGCAACTTCCTTGATGCCTATGTTATAGCCATTAGGGTAGAAAATTGCTTGATCCAAGATGACAAATTAGCCCCTAGACCACCTACACCCTTGTTTCCTGAAATCCCTCGAAGCACCTCAGCCTTATGATGCTCCCATTCCCAAGCAGAGCTCTCAACACAATGCCTCCACATCCTATTCTCCCACGCAACAAAAGGAGGATGAATAAATGAAGGCCTTGATTAGAAATTTGTCGAATAAAGTCATATCCTTAGAAAAGCAACATGCGCAAGGTTTCAGAAATAAATTTAATCAAGGATCTAACCAAATCCATCAACCCTTCAGAAATCAATATCCAAATTAGAGATATGGGCAGGACCAACAAAATGATATATGGCATGCCAATGCACACCTTCCCATTGCAAACAGTTCTTGTTGTGCAACCTCTTCCGGCGCCCAACGCAAGTAAAACACTAGTTCCAGTACAGAATAACATGGTCCAAGAGACAAAATGGTGTTTTCCTTGCAACTTTCCTCATAGTCTATACAACTGCGCTAAATGCCTTGCACGTGCAAGCCTACATGATTCAGGTTGCTTCAATTTGTGAACCTTCTACTAGTGCGCGCGAACCATAAAATGAAGAAGTGTCAGAAGTTGTTCCTGAGAACAAATCTAATGTTCTTTGGTGTCGAGGGATTTTGCGCAATAAACCATGCTATGGACAACTCAAGAAGAGGTCACACGCAGGTTGCTAACAACACAAGGTATAAGAAGAGAATGCTAGAGTCTGGCACACAGTAGCCTTCTGTTCCTACTAACCAGGCTACTCCTCAAAGCAAAAGGATGAGCTAATGCACCCAACAGTTCTGGGGTGCATGTTCTGTGTGTGAGGTTTCCGCGCAATGCATTCTAGCAGAAGTAGCGAGTGTCCCTCCTTTGGTAGGTCAATCCTTTGCACAAGCTAAGGCCCCTGCCTCTACACCTAAACATACAAGAAGAGATGTTGTTGTGCCTCAAATGCACAAATCCATGGGCCTTCCATTCAACATTGTGGACCAAATGAAGAAGACAAATGTAAATGTCACAATGTGGTATGCCCTGGCCATTCCATCTCAACGTGACCTGTTACATGAAGCTCCATGGCACAGCTTCTACACATTGATCCAGTTATCCAAAAGCCTCAAGTTGTTGTCAACATTTTTCAAGCAGAGGAGAAGCAAGTAAGAAAAGTTTCAAAACCCCTGCCCTTTTATATGTCCTTGATAATAGGAAAACACCTTTTGCACAACTGTATGATTGATTCTGGGGCTAGTACTTCAGTTATGCCTAAGAAAATTATTGATGTCCTAGGTCTTAAGTACAACCCCATGTCCAAAGGAGTCTCAGTACTTGATGGATCAAATTTCATTACTTTAGGATTCATAAGGATGTAACGAGATCTTCATGTGTGGATTTCACTAACGCCTCGAGGTTTTGGTGTAATGGTTAGTTACATTTGGTATCAGCGACCACCTAGGTTCGAATCCCAACACAGATAGCTATGCCGGCATTGCAGTGCTCGCTCGGGGCTCGTATAGGGCAGGGTGGGGTTCTGCTATACAAATCTGGCCTGGGGTCCAGCTACAGAAGCGTGGTGGGAGGATCCTCATGTGTGGATTTCACTAACGCCTTGAGGTTTTGGTGTAATAGTTCGTTACAAAGGATCTTGAGTTAACCCTTCATGCATGTCCAAGCCTAACCATAACTCAAGATGTGTCAATCATTGATTTACCTCCTTTTTTTTCCCTTTTCCTATCAAGAGATTTCACTGCCAAGGTGGGTGGCTACTTGTCTTTTGATTGGTCTCATATGTTAGAAAGAACAAGGTATGGTACCTAGTTTACCATACAAGTCTGAGCCTATATTTTCCTATCATGTTGAGTCATATGACCCATCCCCTCTCCAAGCCAATTGCCTCATCCAATAAGAAGGCCAAGAACAAGATTCAAGTTTCAGAAGAGCAACCCATTCCTCCTCCTATACATGATCTATTATTAGATGAATGGGATAAAGTGTGACTATGAATTTGATCCCTATGATACAAATTTTGAAACTGGTCTTGGAACTTACTGCATCCTTGAAGAAGAATTGTGCATTGCCTACCGTGCTCAAGCAAGAAAGAAATGATGATGCTTCTAGAACTGTGGAAAATGTATTTTGATGGCTCCAGAAGCAGAAATGGCGCAGGCACAGGTGTTGTTCTCATCTCCCCTAATGAGAAATAATTCTTCACGCACATGTTACAGTTTGCATGCTCCAACAATATAGCAAAATATGAAGCATTGGTGCATGGTCTTCTTATTGCTGAGAAGAGGCAAATCAAGGCATTGTACAGATCCTTGGGGACACTGAATTGGTCATCCACCAGGTTACAAACAAGTGTGCATAAAATAATAAGATTTTGAAATCTTAAAACATAGAGTTTGGGACCTCTTGGAGAGTTTTGAAGCTCTCAATCTGCAGGTGGTGCCAAGGAAATTGAATAAAGAAGCAGATCAGATGGAAGCCCTTGGTTCACAATTCTCACCTGCTGAGGATTTTTTCTAAGGAAATGTGCGTAACACATCAAGATGGTGGTCAGGCCATCCATTCCTAGATAATGAAACAAGTTGGAAAGTGTTTGACATCGATGCACAATTTTCCAATTCATTCAAAATGAAGCTGATTTTTCTTCAAACATGCAAGCTGACTTGCATGACAAGCTATGGTGATCAAGTGATTTAATTCAAGACAAATAAGTTGCCTAAAGGGATGGTCACCTTAGAGCACATATTCAATCCTTATGATGAGTTCAAGGGTGAAGAAAATGAATATGTGCGTTGCGCAAGAAGACTGCATCCTAGTCACTATTGCGCACAACAAAGAGTTGTTTCTTGGAAAAGACTGCACACAAGATGAGAAACAAGCTTTCATCTCCTTATGTTAGAAATTTAGTGATATATTCTCATGGGAGTATGAAGACCTTGAAAGGATTTGATCCAAGTGTTTCTCAACACTCCATTGACCTTGATCCTAGTATCAAGCCCATCAGACAAAAGCAAAGGCTAGTAAATCCTAAGATAGAGCCCCTCATGAGGAAGGAGTTATCCAAACTCATTGAGGCAAATATAATATTTCCCATCAAGTACTCTATTTGGGTGGCGAATCTTGTTCCAGTATGCGCAAGAAAAATGGTGAAATCAGACTCTGTGTTGATTTCAGAGGTTTGAATAAGGCATCTTTAAAGGATCATTATCCTTTTCCTTCTATGGAGCAAATTTTATAGACTGTGGCTGGCACACAAATATTTTCCATGTTGGATGGGTACTCTAGTTTCAATCAGATCATGGTCAAGGAAGAGGATCAATTCAAAACAACATTTACAACCAAATGGGGAACTTATGCTTATCATAAAATACCTTTTGGATTGTCAAATACAGGCGCAAAATTCCAGAGAGCCATGGACATTGCCTTCAAAGGATATATCAATGAGCCCCCAATTCATCCTAGTGTACTTGGATGCCATAACTGTCTTCTCAAATTAGAGCGTAGATCACATGGCATCCTAGTCATCTAGAAAAATTCTTTGAGAGATGTAGAGAATTTGGGGTATCTCTTAACCCCAAGAAGTGTAACTTTGTTGTTGCGCAAGGCAATATTTTGGGCCATGTGGTTTCAAAGGATGGCATTGTCATTGATCTTGAGCGTGTTTCCGCCATCCTTTCTCTCTCATTTCTAGCGCACAAGAAGGCCTTGTAATCATTCCTAGGAAAAATCAACTTTGTTAGGAGATTCATTCCTAACTTTGCAGGACTGGTTAGGCCCATCACCCTCATGCTCAAAAAGGACACAACCTTCAAGTGGACAACATAAAGGAAAATAAAGCTTCAACAAAATCAAGCAAGAAATTACTCGCACACCAACACTCATCAATCCGGATTATTCCAAGGATTTCATCCTTTACGCATATGGAGTTGATGTTAGTGTTGTTGTTGTCCTAACATAAAAAATGAACAAGACTGGAGTAGCCAGTGGATTTCTTCAGTCAAACACTGAAGGATTATGAATTGAAATATAGTCACATGAAGAAATGGGTCTTCGCCATCATGCACGTGCTCAAGAAATTTAAAATTATGCTTGCCAAAAATCATGTTAAGGTGCTAGTTTCACACTCTGGTATGAGAGACTTCATCATGGGAGAAGAAATCAATGAAAAGAGAGCTAGATGGGTGACCAAAATCATGGAGTATGATGTGACTATCAAAGCCACTAAGCTTTTTAGAGGCAATGCACTCTGCAAGCAACTTGCAGAGGATGCACTGAATGATCATGAGACTTCATTGTTCCTGGATGAAGAGCCTCCAGTGTGCTGAACTTGAGAAGAATGAAGATCCCTATGCACGCAACTGGATGGAGGACATGGTAACATTTTCTCTTCTGGCGCATACCCTCCTGGTTTGAACAAAGAAAAGAGAAGACATCTGAGGCTACAATCTATTCCATATGCGTTGATTGATGGCATTCTCTTCAAAAGAAACATTGATGGTGTGTTGCTGAGATGTATTGATGGTGCACATAGGTTGAACAAAGTGTTAGTAAAATTTCATGATGGATTCTTTGGTGGACACTTCTCTGCCAAAGAAACAACAATGAAGATCATTAAGGCAGGATACTTCTGACCTACCCTCTTTGCAGATGCACAAAGTGGGTCAGAAAATGCAAAAATTACACTTTCTTTGCAGGAAAGGAAAATTTGGCAGCGCTTCCCCTCCGACCAATCCAAGTGGATCAACCTTTTGCGCAATGGGGTCTTGACTTCATAGGCATGATCAATCCTCCCTCAAGTGTTGGCCACAAGTGGGTGTTGACAGCTACAGATTACTTCACCAGATGGACAAAAGTTGTCACACTCAAGGAATCAACCGAGTTAGTCATCCTTGACTTTCTCGAAGGCATTGTAACAAGGTTTGGTGTTCCTCAGACCATTATCTCTGATAATGCAAAATCCTTCCTTGGTAATAAAATATTTGATTGGGCTCTTAGGCTTGGAATCTATTTAAAGAATTCTTCCAACTACTGACCCTCAGGGAAATGGCTTGAGAGTCAATCTATCAACAAGAACTTGATCAAAATCATGAAGCAACAATGAATATCAACCAAAGGCGGTGGCATACAAAGGTCTCACGCGCACTCTGGGCAGACATAAATCACAGTGAAGAAGGAAATAAGGTACTTCATCATACAAGCTTGTTTATGGTAAGGAAGCTAGGCTTCCTATATCTTTGAATTTCCTTCATTAGAGCTAGCCAATAACTGGAATTTGAGGGCACAAACCAAAGAGAAATCAAAATGACAGAGCTGGTTGAACTTGAAGAATTGAGAAACTTTTCCATGATCAAGTTAGAACAACATCAAAGATTGACCAAGCAGTGGTTTGATAGAAAGGCTAGAAATCAAGATTTCAAAGTGGGTGATCTGGTCTTAAAATGGGATGTGAAAGAGCCAAACCTGGGCACCATTCAAAGTTTGATGCACTTTAGAGTGGCCCATATATCATCAGTTCTTGTAAGGAGGCAAACTCTTTTGAGTTGTCTCATCTTGATGGAGATGCACTACTAATCCCAGTCAATGGGATTTATCTCAAACATTTCCATTAAGTTTTCTAGCATCATTGTACATATTAGAGTAGTTTCAATTCCTCCAAGTGAGTTGTGCGCACATTGTTTGTTTGTACATAGTTCTTTCCTTCCACGCGCACTGCTTTTGTTGCTTCCAGGATGACAGCCAAATTTTCAAAGTTAGGCAGTTCCAAAATTTTCCGCACAGTTCTCTACTCTCATAAATTCAAATTATAATATCTTCACATGAGAGTAGCAATTCCATTCAAAGTTTAGATAATGCTTCAAGTGATTTCAGGAGAGTTCTTCAAGTTGCAGATCAGAAATTTCATGTTTTCAGGCTGACTCCATGCCCAATGGATGCTTCTAAGGCTACTGATCTCTTTCATCTAGCAGGAATATGGCCTCGAAATCATCCAAACTGTTGTCCAAAATAACCACCTAGTTATTTTAACAACTTGCAGTATCCTCTTTCTGGCTCTGACATTCAAGTTTTTAAGTTGTGCACACTCTAATTGTTTATACCTTGGCACATTTGACATGGCTTAGCCGCAGTTCTTCCGCGTGCACCCTTACGCACCCTCCTTACTTCTTCCTCGATATTTATTCTTCCTTTTCCCTCCCTTTGTGTAGCTTCCATGTTTCCACATTTCCCCTTCATTCCTTCTATTTTTTCACGTGCGCACTTGCACGCTTGCTTTCATTCCAACAGTCGCTATGCACCCTTGCATGCACCCTTTGACTTTTCTTCCAATTTTGTCTAATTCCTTACATGCTTTCTCCATGCATGCCCTTCCTGAGTCTTGCAGTCTTTGTGCATTCATTCCTCTTGCTACGTATTCCTCCCTTCCTACTTTTCCCTCCACGCTCTTTCCTTTCCTTTCCGTGCGCATTCAATTTAATTGAATGTTGCTTCCGCTTGCATACTTGCATACCTTTGTAAATATGCACCTTTTCTTCCCATCCTCACATTCCCTTTGTGAACCTCGCATTTTGCTCGCTAGATTCTTAATCTCATGCCTCTTTCTTGCACACGCGCCAAGTGCAATCTCTTCGTGCCAAGTCATTAGTGCCACGTGTCAGCTTGTTAAATTGAGTGTGTCAACATGTAACCTATCAAAATGTCCATATGTACATGTCAAATCCTCACATGAAATTGAATGCATGACATGTGGTAGAAAAGACAAAACAAATGAATCAGTCAGTCTGAATCCTTCAGCAATCAGAGCACGTGCCACGTGTCTTGTGTGTTTAGTTTGCACTATAGACTTCAGATTACGTCATAAATTTTGCTACAAAGATCAGATTCGTGTGCTTTTGGTCTTGTTGAAAGTTGTTGACATGGGCTACATGTTAGACCATTCAAAATCATATTTTGGTATTTGGTAGAAAATAGGGAAATGTTAGTCAGGCCATTAATACACATCCAGTCAACCCAACCACCCAGATTTCTTCAGATCTTGGTCTCTTTCCTTCTTCCACAAGAAAAAACAACATGGGGAAGTGCATCTGACAGCTATTGCAGGTGGATTTTGTAGATTTATTGCTTTTTTGTTGGTGGTTGGAAGTTTGAATCTGAGTTTTCCCTCTCTTTCTCCTCCTCTTCTCTCCTTCTTCTTCTATAAATTATAGATGCAATGCTCATTGTAAAAGGTTTAGACTCTTTTGGTTTGCTAAGTGCATTGTTTCAGAGCATTGCTCTTTTACATTTTTGAGTTGCAGGCCTCAGATCTGGTTCTTCATGTGGATACCTTCCTCATCCACCATTTTAATCGACTATGCATCTTTTGGAAGCAATAAAATCTTATTTTGTGGCTATTCTCTGCCCTAGTTCTCATTTTATTGCATCTTCTTGCCTCTCCTTTGCATTGTTTTTTTGATGTGTGTTTTTATGTCCCTTGCAGGTTCCTTTTCTGATTGTGCTCCATGAAAATGGATGCATGAGTGTGTTTCAGACTGTGGCACGTCATGTCTACCCTCCCTGCATCCATTTTCCCTCATTTTCACTCAAGTCTGAGTGTTCATCCCCCTCTTTCTTGTAAGATATCACCTCCCCTTAGGTTAGGTTTTTATTTTCATGCATCTCCTTCTCACACTGGTCCCTTGGAATCTTAGAGTAGTGATAAATAGCTACATTTCCCTTCATAGGAGTAGTTTTTAACAATAGAAATAGGTAGAGGAAGCCAACCTTCTCTAGAGGTCTGTCTCAAGCGCGCAAGTCCCATAACTTGGAGACAGTCCCATGTTGTCTCAAAAGCTTAGTTCATCATGATCTGAGACAGGTGCAATTTTGAGCTCCAACGGCAATTCCGGTCTTTTTCGTCACAAGGGCTTTGGAGTGTAGACCACGTTCATTGTCCTTACCATTTGGAAAGCCTTCTTTATGTTTGTTAGTGGTAATGTAGTACTGACCATTACAAGTTTGGTTGGCATTATGAAATATTTTTGTAAATAAAAAAACAATTACATATATATCTGTACATTTTAATATTTTTGGTGTGTAGTTTTTTAGTCTCTAGCAGAACAATTTGGGTCTTATGTGTACTGGGCATACATTTACAACCATGTATTGAGGAATCCTAGGTCCAGATAAGTTTTGTTGGCATCCTTGGCATTGGGTTTCATTCAATACCTCTCAAATTGAGCTCTGGAAAACACCCAACATAGGAAGACTCAAACTCTACTGTTTTGCAACCGATAGATATGTGTTTGAAGGTATATTGGCTTGATTCATCATATTGGCATCATCAATTTGCATTAGGATCGAAGACCTGAGATAGGTCTCTAGAGGTGTTCGAAGTAGCCTACAAAGATCAATCACAACTCAAATCTAGGTTATTTAAAAGCTATGAGTGGGTTATTATTTGTTTGGTATTTTTGACTATGACACATTTCACGATTTGGCTCTTCACATGGCTCAAGGATCGATTTATTTGGCCAGCAAAAATATATATTTCTAATGTAGCGTTGTTGTTTTGAAGATGGGAAGGAGGAGCTCGACAGTAAAAGAAGCTTGGGGACTCTAAATAATTATAATAAGTAGTGATCGTAAAAATATATGAATCGTTAACCCAAGATCATGAAAAACTTATCCCCAATACACAACCTGCAGTTTTTCTCTCTATGGTTGATGGCTGCATCTCGACCCAAGCAACCCCTCAAAATTTGCTAGAGTTTTGATTTTGAGTTTTTTAATTAACAATTTTAGTTATTAAATCTTTTAGGTATTTGTTTTTGATATTAGGTTTTCATTTATTTAATTGTTAACGGTGGTTTTTGTTCTTATATTAATGGTTTTAGGCATAAAGTTTTTTAGTTTTTTTTTTTTAACTTGTGATTTTTTATTTTTATGTTTCTTTAGTTTGGCATGTAATTCATTGCTTTGGTTTTTTGCTTAGTGGTTTAGGTTTATTAGGCTTTGTTTTATAGTTTTTAGTGTTTAGTTTATATTTTTTAATTTTAATGTGTATGAGTTGTTAAGTTTTATTTATAGATGTGGTATTACTTTTTTATTATTTATTATGCTATATGTTTAGCTGGTAAGTGGTTAATATGTTATATTATTTTATAGGTTTTTTTATTGTAGTTTTTTTTATGATTATAAGTTTTTAATTTGTTTTTTAGTTTTTTTATTTTTATTAAGTTCAGTTATTTTTTAGTTTTTTAAAATATTTTGTCATTAATATTTATTATGCATTAGTGTAATGTCTATAATATTTTGTCGTATTTGTCTTGTGTCATTATTTTTGTGTCTTTCGTCATTGGTTAAAAGAGTAGAATAAGCCTATTAAAGAAATTATTCGGCAAAATATGTAGAAAGACTCTCCTATGTGCTTTTTTTTTTGAAAAATCAGATGCATTAGCGGGCGAACTTGATGTGCGAAAGATAAAATTATGAGGGGGGGAATTAACATGTGTGTAGTCATGTGGTTTCTCTCCCCATATTTGTACTAAGAGGAGGAATGTCAGGGATACCCTAAGTTAGTTCTCACATTTGTGTTAAGTAGTGAGTAATAATATTAGGGGTAGATATTAGATATGTGTGAAAATATGAGGGAGTGAATATAGGTTTTTTAGAACAACCTATCTTATTTAGTGTGAGAGGTTGGTAGAGTTGTTATAAGAGTTGGAGACATGTTCATATAACTATGTAACCAATATTATTGTTTAAAGTATAATATGATTGCCTGAGAAAGAATTGTGCTTTGCATATTTGAGCCTTCATCTTTCGCTAAATATGGGGTTTTCTCCACAATAGAATGGTGTGTGTGTGTGTGTGTGTGTGTGTGTGTGTGTGTGTGTGTGTGTGTGTGTGTGTTTATTGTAAAGAAATATAAATGTCTACTAATCCTTTTTTTCAAATTGAATCAATTACTGCGAATTGCAAATCTACTTAGTTGTAGAACTAGGGACAAAATGTATATGCCTTCTACAACTATTGATTTAGATGACTACTAAAGGAAAATGGATCAGAGATATGACATGAAGCTTGAAGACAGATAGATCATGATGTATGTCATTTTATAGCCGGGGATGTGATCTAACTGACACTTAGATTTATGGAGAGATGGATAGCACTCAAATAGGACTTGATCTTTTCCTAACTATTTTAGGTTGTGCCTTTCAACCAAGGTAAGAGGACCTATTTTGTAACCTCAAATGGTGAAGGAGATGAAGATATCCCTCAATTTGTGTAAATAGTATGAAGGGGCCTTGGGAAAATATGATCAACACTCCAAATCTGAATTTCACAAGTTGTCACTTCCAGATTATGGAGATACTTTCAATGCAAGGCAAGGGTTACTGAAGACATTTTGAAATCCTGATCTTCTTCTGTGCATACTTTAGCAAATGGATTTTGATCTTTTGTGGGTATACAGGTCAAAACAGGGGTAGTATGGGGTAGGATTAGTTGTTTAGAATGATTTTTGGTGGGATATTGACAAGACAAACTTGACTATGCCAGATCTTTGACAACCTCTACAACATTTGAACAACTATCAGATAAAATGCTTCAAAATAGTCAGGATGTTCTTTCAACCAGAAGAGATACACAAATGGAGGCCCAAGGTTTGCACTCTTCACACAATCTTTGAGACCTCAACACAAAAGCTTGAGTTAAAGGACTCAATTAAACATCAAAATCTTTGATCAAATCACACCTAAGGTACCCCCAAAGGCTTACAAGCAATCTCTATCAACAAATGAAGGTGAAGTGATTTTAAACTACTTATTTTCAATGCCAGATGAAAGCTCTTCTGAAAAATGAAATTGCAAATGCCACTAAACTATCAATAAGGATGAGATCTGTGTGATTCCTAAAGATTTCAATGCAAGATTGCAACAAGAACAAGGAAAACTGTTTGCAGACATTTAAACATGATAACATACATCATATTGCCCAAAATAACATAGATTAATTCAAAATCTTGTTAGATTCATCAGCAGGGGAGAGTTTCAGGAACAATCTCAGAGCTGTGTGATGGCTATACACTTGTAACCAACTCAACATGAATGAAGATCTAACACAGAAGACATTAACCAGGTTTTTTGGAGGGTTTCTCAGAAGATGAGCTTCTCTCAAAATTTTCTCGTGATTTTCAATTTCCCGACCATTTGCATGTCAAAAAACATGCATTATATATCATTCTATTACATTTGATCCTTCTTTCCCAAGAAAATAATATCCTATGGCATCTTAGTTTGTTACAAATTCATCATGATTCATAGATAGGGACATTTAACATATTTGCAAAAAAGTTGTCAGGTGTTTCAAAAAAAGGTGAATCATTGCAAAATTTGCATCATTATCCATTTTGGAGGCACGTTTTTCATCTTCAAAGCATGCAAACCCCCTTCCTTTCATTATTTCATCCTTATCCCTCCAAAATTTGACTCTGCAACTTTTGGATTTGATATTTCACGTTTTTGGATGGGTTAGGGACAAAAATTTATTCCAAAAAATCCTTGGATCTTCAAATTGATCCTCCAAAATGAATTGGAATCCTACAGGCACAAACGACATGAATTTTCCAAAAAAAATTCAATCAAAATCGATGCAAAAAATGCATTTCCACACTTCCTGGAGTAAAAATGGTGGCCAAACTGAAAAATGCACAGTTACCATTGATCTTCCTTTCTCCCTCTCAATCTGAGGCCCTCCACGTGTCACAATGTGATTGGAAATGGGTTTGGGATCACCTTTTTGACATTTTAACATTTTTTAAAAATGTAAAAATTTGACATTTTTCTCCACCCCTCCGCCCTTGAGATTTGGCACTGACACGTGGCACAAGGTGGGCCCCATTGAATCGTGGCTCGATTCTACACATTTCCACCTTTTTTGGAAAAAAGGAAATTTTTTTAATTTTCCTCCGCCAGGCTCCGCCCTCCCACAAGACACGTGTCCTTGTATGATTGACTGAGGGGAAGTGCTCTCGACTTTATACTTTAATTCCTTTTCACCAAAGGAAATTTTTCAACATTTCCTCCGCACTCCCGCACCTCTGATTTCTGTCCCTGTCACGTGTCTCCCTTTGACTCATTGATGGAGCCATGCTTCAAATTATCACTTTAACTCATTTTTCCAAAAAGGAAACATTTCCCTTTTTCCCCGGCGGCCCGCACTCCCTTCTTCCCTTGATCTTACGTGTCCTCTCCCAATTGACCTGAACAGACCCGCGGCCTTTTTCACAACTTTTGTTCCTTTTCGCCAAAAAGAATAAAAATTTCTAAATCCTTCATCCAGCCTTCCATCCCACTTTTGATGAAAACATGACACGTGTCCACCTTAATTCACTGAGGGCCTGCGCTCTGAAGCCACCACGTGTTCCATTCTATTTCATTGTGGGCCTGCACTCTAAAGCCACCACGTGTTCCATTCTTGATTCATTGTGGGCCCTAGGAATTTTCTTTGTACTTTAACTCTTTTTTCCAAAATTCCTTAAGGCACAAAAAGACCCACCCATCTACCTTCACTCTGCTTGCAACACGTGTACCTCCTCTGGGGCCTGCAGAGCTACGGGGGCAACTTGCACTTTTTTCCAAAAACACAAAAAATGTTAAGTTTTTCAGTAGACCCGCCAAACCTTGTCCAATTACAAATGACCACGTAGGAGAAGATTTTGAGCTAAAATTTGATGGGCAAAGGATGCCCGTATGACCGTCAAAAAATGCAAAAATTGCCAGCGATGCCCTAGAATGCTGAAGATGAAATTGACGGGAAAATGATGCCCGTCTGACCGTCAAAACATAGAAAATGCCAGGGATGCCCTAGAATTTGATTTTTTCCTAAGGACAACAAATTTTTTGAAATTGAACAAATGAAAATGTTTTCAAAGCATTTTTTATCATGGAATTGGATTTTTGAGGGAAACAAGTATAAAATGAACAATTTTAGACTCCAAAGGATCGAGAAAAATGGGAAAAATGGCAGAGGCCATTTTTGGAAAAATTAGGGCAAAAAGAGGGCACACATGCAATTTATTTTGCATTAAAAAATAACAATTTGTGAGCACTTTAAGAATCCAAGGAGGGGAAAACTTCAGACCATCAATTTGAGAGAAAAAATGTTTCAGAGCACAAAGAGCAAAGGAAAATTAGGGCAAAATAGAGGCTCAAAAATGGGCACCAACATCGGCTCCTGCTCGGGGATGGGCACTCCCAGTGAGTGCCACAAGAACAAAAGTAGACCAAGTGCCAAAATAATCCATTGGGAAAATGGAGTCATGAGCCAAAGCCACCAAAAACCAGCTGAGAAACCAACAAAAATGGCTGCCACACACCAAGGCAAACCACGAACCGACAAAACACCAAAAACAGAGCAAAAGCCAAACACTATACACTGTACAAGTGGTGCATACCTCAAATTTGGGGATTAATCCAAGAAATGCTTCAGATGCCTACCATTAACAGGTAGTTCAAGCAATTCCCCATCTAAGTCCTTGAGAAAAAAGGTATTTTCACCAATTCTGATATCAATGGAGTAAGGGCCCATCCACAATGCATCAAATTTACCATGTTTTCCCTTATCTTCATTTCTGCTATCCCACAACAAAACCAGATCTCCAACATTGAAATCCCTAGGAGTGACCTTCTTGTCAAACAACCTCTTCAACTTCTCTCTAAATCTGACATGCCTTTGGTGTGATGCTCTTCTTTCTTCATCCAGCTCAACAATCTGATTAATCCTTGCTTCATATGGACTGACCTCTTGATCTTCAAGTTGTTGAACAAACTGAAATGAAGATAATTGCAGATGTAAGGGCAGCAGAGCTTGAGTTCCATACACCAACTCAAATGGGCTCTTACCAGTAGCTCTTTTGGCAGTGATTCTATCAGCCCAAACTACAAATTTCAGTTGTTCACCCCATTTTCTCTTGTTCAACTCCAAGGTTCTCCTAATGATCTTCAATAAGTTCTTATTGTTGGACTCAGCTTGTCCATTTCCTTGAGGGTTATAGTTTGAAGCATAAGTCAGATTGGTTCCATACTCCTTGCACATTTCCATCAAGGGTTTAGCTCTGAAACACATGGCATTATCAACAACAATCTTTACTGGCACACCAAATCTACATATGATATGATTCAACAAGAAGTCCATAACAACTTGGTGTGTTGCTTTCTTGGTGGGGATTGCTTCTACCCACTTGGTGAAGTAATCTGTGGCTACAAGGATCCACTTATGTCTAGCACTAGAAGGGTCTGAAATCTCACCAATGAAGTCCATTCCCCATTGTTTGAAAGGAGCTTCAATTGATACAGGTTGTAAAGGAAGGGAGCCTGAAGCTTTCATTCTTCCAGAGAAATGCTGGCAACTTTCACATTTTCTAACCAGCAGGGTTGCATCTTTGAAGAGAGTAGGCCACCAATAACCAGCTCTCAAAATTTGTGTGTTGTAACCCTTCCAGCAAAGTGTCCTCCACAAACTCCCCCATGGAAATCAGCAACTATTTTGGGAGCTTCATCTTCAGTTACACATTTCAAGAGGACACCTTCAGGGTTCTTCCAAGCCAGCCCAAAGTCAGTGATGATGTATTTTTGAGAAGCCAGCTTGAGGGATCTTTTCTATTTTTATTTAAATGATCAGGGCAGCATAGGTGTCTAAGGTAAAATATTACATCCTTGTACCACTCAGAACTTACCAATTTCTCAAGAACATCTTCCCTTTCTTCCTCTACTTCATTCACTTCCACATTGTGCAAGTTGCTCTCAGCCATGAGCTTAGCCAAGCCCAAACCTCTTACCAACTTTGTGGTTTGGATGTCCATGTCATACTCCTGCAGTTTGTTCACCCATCTACATCTTTTGCTTGAGATCTCCATCTCTGATAAGATGTCTTTTACCATGGTGTGGGGAACATAAGCAACAACTTTTGAACTTAAGATATAAGGCCTGAAAACCTTTGTTGCTTTCACCAAGGAAAATGCTTGTTTTTCCATGATTGTGTACTTTAACTCAGCAGCTTGTAAAGCCTTGCTAAAGAAGGCAATAGGCCTCTCAGCCCCATCTTCATCCTTTTGCAGCAAAATAGATGCAATGGTATTTTCAGAAGCAAAGGAGAAGATTTGGAAAGGCTTCTTGTAATTCGGAGCTGCCAAGACAGGTGCATGTTTCAATGCTTCTTTGATTCCTTCAAAAGCCTGAATAACAGCCTCCTCCCATTTGATAACTTGGTCTTTCTTTAACATGCATGTAATAGGAAGAGTCAATTCAGCAAAATTAGACACAAACCTTCTAATGAAATTGATCTGCCCAAAGAAGGATTGGATGCCCTTCTTTGTTCTTGGAATTGGAACCTTGTTGATTGCTTCTACCCTCTCAGGGTCAATCATGACACCAGCCTTTGAAACAATATGACCAAGAAGCTTGGCCTTTTGCACCCCAAAATGACACTTCTTTGGATTGAAAGAAATTCCATATTCTCTACATCTGATCAACATTCTTTCCAAGTGCTGCAAGTGATCTTTTCTACTCCTTGAAAACATAGTCACATCATCCTGATAAACTGCAATGAAGTCATTTATGTAACCAGAAAAAGAAACATCCATTGCTCTTTGGAAGGTAGCTCCAACATTCATGAGACCAAAAGGCATTCTTACATAAACATATGTTCCCCAAGGAGTGGTAAAGGTAATTTTAAATCTTTCTAACTCCTTGACAACAACTTGATTGTAGCCAGAGAAACCATCCAAGGTGGACAACAATTCAGATCCAGTCACTAACTGCAGCATGTTTTCCATGTTTGGAAAAGGATAATTGTCCTTCAATGAAGCTCTATTCAGATTTCTGAAGTCTACACAAAGTCTGATATCTCCATTTTTCTTTCTGACTGGCACAAGGTTTGCAACCCAAGATGAATACCTTGTGGGCTGAATGATCCCTCCCTCCTTCAGTTTCTTCAATTCATCTTGCATTTTCATGGAGAGGAGTGGATTAATTGGCCTCTACTTTTTCTGAATGGTTTGGCATTTGTTTCAAGAGGAATCTCATGCTGAAACAAGTCCTCTCTGTATGCTTTCAGCTCTGAATAAGACCAAGCAAGATAGTCCTGATATTTCTTCAATAGTTGAACATAGGACTATTTTTCCTCTTTGTTTAGATTTCTGCCCAACCAAAATTTTCTTGGTTTATCATTAGTGCCCAAGTTATGCTCTTCCACATCCCTTGAGGTAGACATGTTTCTATTGATGATGCAATCAACATTGTTAAAATTTGACTCAAGTGCAACAAGACCTCTAGGAATGGTGTTAGTTTTCAATTGGATAATATCCTTTCCAAACAAAGTCTCTCTTCCTTCAGTCACACATACCATTGGTTCCCAATCAATATTCTGATCTACAAACTCACCTTGATTTTGTAAGAACCTTTGCACTTGAGCATCATCATTAAACACTTGCCAATGCTTGATGTTGTCAGGGACAGCTGGCCTAGTTAACACTTCAATATTGTACTCACAATAAGGTGAAATGGTGCAATTTCCAAATCTTGACCCCAACACTGCCAACTTGTCAGCAACAACATTGAAACTTCTGTCATGATGCACAATGTTGAAGGAATCAAACATCTCAATTAGATCCCAAACTGCATGTTTGTACTGTTTCATCCGCTGATTTTTTGTAGCATACAATTTTCTTATTTGTTTGACAACTAGCTCTGAATCTCCTTTTGCAATGATGTCCTTGACACCATACTTCCATGCAATTCTCAGACCCAACAACAAGGCTTCATACTCAGCAATGTTGTTAGTACATTCAAAATTAAGCTTGAAGGAAAAAACAAACTCTTCCAAGCTAGGAGAAATCAGAATTATACCAGCACCATTTCCAAATTTGGAGCAAGCTCCATCAAATAGCAAGGTCCAAGGAGAACCTACCTATTCAAGGAACTTTGACTGATCCATCTTGTGCTCCTTACCATCAGCAAACCCAATAAAATTATCAACATCAACATCAGCAAATAATACTTCATAAGAAGCATTGTTTGGATCCTCAATTAGATGCAACATCTTCTTTTCTCCATAGAGCTTGACAAGGCTGCCTTCAATGGGAATGGTGGAAAAATACATATCCATTTGGACACTCCCTCCAACACTTGCAGCCCACTTTCTTGACAAAAGCATACCCCATTTGGCAGGGCAATCAACAATCACAACATCCAATTTTAAATTCCTCCCAGGATAAGATGCAAGTTGCACCACCAAACCCTTCACACAACCAACTACCGACACTTCTCTTGAGTCCATGGTAGTACAATTTCCATAGGCTGCTGTCACTTTGATATCCAACTCATTCATGACTTCTAGAGGCATGACATTACATGATGCACCAGAATCAAACATACAATTGTGAAGTAGTCTATCCTTTATGATCAAAGTTGTAAAGAATGGATCAACATTCAATTGGGAATCAACCAAGGATGTCCCCAAGTATACCTCAGGTGTTTCTCCAAGATCCTCTAATGCTGGTGGTGTTTCAAGGTCTGTAATGATTTGAGGAGGAGTTTCAACAACGTTTACATTTTTGCTTGGGGTACTCTTCTCCTCTTTCAATCCCAAGTACTCAAATGCTCTCTTCTTGTGCTCAGGAATCCTAAGCAACTCAATGATTGGAACACTCACTTTGATTTGGCTCAATACTTGGGCTATGTCATATGGAACACTCTTTGGCAAGGCAACATTGGAATGGAGACAAGCAGATTCATTAGATGGCATGGGATTCTTGGCAGCTTGGGCATGAGGAGGACTGTAATTTTTTCTTGGGACAACAGAGCTTTTGGTAGGTGTTTCTCTTCTAGGAGCTTCTTTGGGAATACTTGTAAGCAAGGGTGTTTTAGGTTTGGCTTGAGGCCCAACTCCCTTAACAACCTTTCTCCTAGTGTTATACTCTTTCTCTTGAGCCACAACAACATTCATTAACAATTGTCTATCTTCCTCCAAAGGGATACCACCATCATACTTCTTAATCATCAAAGCTCTTAAGTATTCAAAGTCATTGTTAGGAATTTCAAAAGCTTGCACTACATCAACTTCAAGAGTATGAGGGGGAAGAAATACTTGTACCCATTTGATGCAATCCCAAAAGGTTGCAGTTTCCTTGCACTTATTACCTCAGTTGATGTTGCTCCTTCTTGTGAGCTTGAAGAACAACCCACCATGCAAATATCATCATCAGTACCATCATCATTATTAGCTTCACCATCTTGCTGGTCCACTTCACATGGAGGATGGGGCAGAAAACACCTATCACACCAATCAATATCAACAACTTCCTCAACAGTAGTAACCCTAGCAGTTAGGGGATCAGGTAACACTCTTCCTTCACGTGCTTGAGGATGTCTATTTGTAGACCCCATGGGTCCTTTCCCTCTATCATCAGATCTCTGATCACCCCTAGGATGATTGGAAAATCTGTCATGGTTTTGTGCTTTTTGCTGACCTTGTGAAGTCTGCCCAATTCCCTTCTCAGCTCTTGCCAACTTGTAGGAAATCTCTTTGACAGCCCCTGCCAAAGTTTTCACCACTTCCTCCAAGTCTACACTCTTGCTTGCTTGAGGTTTTTCAGGGTTTATCAACTTTACACCATCTCTCTTGAGAGGTTTCCCAATTTCCTTAATGTTATTTTCAATCTGCAGTGCCATGGTAAAGGCCTGCCTTAAATTGGTAGGGTTCTTGTCTCTTAGGTAATAGGCTGCCTTCTTATCAAATGCATCTGCATATTTGATCAAGCATGACTGATCACATGGCCTCAAATTAACTGGAGCCTTCTCAAAGTTTTTTTAAACCTTGTGTTGAAGTCATGAACTGATTCATTGGGGTTCTTCTTGATATTTTCAAATTCAGACAATAGAAACCTAGGATCAGTTTTGTCACCATATTGCAATCTAAATGCATTGTTCATTTCAGTCCATGAATCAATAGAATTATCAGGAAGAGCCTTGTACCAATCCCTTGCATCCTCTTCTAGTGTATGAATGAACAATTTAATATACACATCTTCATGCTCAATCTCAAAGTCCTCCATCATGTTAACAAAAAGTTTTAGATGCTGATCACCAGTTATTGCATTGTTACCTTGGAACTTTGGCAATCTATTTCTAACATCTTGTGGGACAACATTTGGGTAACCATCCATTCCTCTAAAGTTTATAGGACCAAAGGTGTTAACAACAAATGGAGGTCTAGGCTGAGCTGATATCTATTTTGAGGTGGTGATCTTGGAGGAGAAACAAAATGATGAGGAGTGAGAGGTCTTTGGGGCTCAAGAATGTGGTTCACAAGATTGGTATTCTCTAGGTGCTGATTTTCTTGGAAAGTTTTACTAGAATTGAAACACACAGGTGTAGATTGAAAAAGGAACTCACCAGGTACAGTAGAAGGACCTTCACTAGTTGAAGTAAACAAGTTTATGAGAGGATTGCTTGAATCAGAATCACTGAAGAAGAGTGATAATCCTCTACTAAAGGCTGATCTCTCTCACCAATGGATATTCCTTTGCTTGATGTCTGACCTTCAACAACCTTCCAAACTTTTCTTTCCTCTAAAACTGTCTTTCCCAATTCTTGAAATAACTTTCTACTTGGGTCCCTCCTGAAGAGAGATCTTCTTCCTTCCAGGTTTGCAGAGATTAGCAACACCAAAAAACAAATGACAGAAAGCTAAGACACTGGTATTTATCAAGATCAAAATAGCATGGAGTCGCCACTAAGGAATTTCACCCTAGTTGTGCAAATGCACTAAAATACTCTGTCAAATACCTATCAGCACTGAAAATCTTGCCAAACTTTATAGATCAGACCTTCCTTTTCTTGAATCTATCAACCACAAATGCAAATGAAGTGCAACTACTGCTGGAAACTGATAAAATTACAGGCAGAACTTATATCTTCACTTAATCCTTACAAATCTGATTATAAAATGATGCTTCAACAATGTACTTGCATGCAACATTTGTAAGAAACATTACCAGGGTTTGACATGTATCCAAATATCTCAAATATTTTCAACAAGTCCCTGGCAATGGCACCACTAGTGTTGGTACCCAAATTTGTTCTCCTTTTCAGTCTGAGCAGCATCAGAGATATGGCATGAAGCTTGAAGACAGATAGATCATGATGTATGTCATTTTGTAGCTGGGGATGTGATCTAACTGGCACTCAGATTTGTGGAGAGATGGATAGCACTCAAATAGGACTTGATCTTGTCCTAACTGTTTTAGGTTGTGCCTTTCAACCAAGGTAAGAGGACCTATTTTGTAACCCTCAAATGGTGAAGGAGATGAAGATATCCCTCAATTTGTGCAAATAGTATGAAGGGGCCTTGGGAAAATATGATCAACACTCCAAATCTGACTTTCACAAGTTGTCACTTCCAGATTATGGAGATACTTTCAATGCAAGGCAAGGGTTACTGAAGACATTTTGAAATCTTGATCTATTCTACATACTTTAGCAAATGGATTTTGATCTTCTGTGGGTATACAGGTCAAAATAGGGGTAGTATGGGGTAGGATTAGTTGTTTAGAATGATTTTTGGTGGGATATTGACAAGACAAACTTGACTATGCCAGATCTTTGACAACCTCTACAACATTTGAACAACTATCAGATAAAATGCTTCAAAACAGTCAGGATGTTCTTTCAACCAGAAGAGATACACAAATGGAGGCCCAGGTTTTGCACTCTTCACACAATATTTGAGACCTCAACACAAAATCTTGAGTTAAAGGACTCAATTAAACATCAAAATCTCTGATCAAATCATGCCTAAGGTACCCCCAAAGGCTTACAAGCAATCTCTGTCAACAAATGAAGGTGAAGTGATTTTAAACTGCTTATTTTCAATGCCAGATGAAAGCTCTTCTGACAAATGAAATTGCAAATGCCACTAAACTATCAATAAGGATGAGATCTGTGTGATTCCTAAAGATTTCAATGCAAGATTGCAACAAGAACAAGGAAAACTATTTGCAGACATTTAAACATGATAACAAGACATCATATTGCCCAAAATAACATAGATTAATTCAAAATCTTGTTAGATTCATCAGCAGGGGAGAGTTTCAGGAACAATCTCAGAGCTGTGTGATGGCTATACACTTGTAACCAACTCAACATGAATGAAGATCTAACACAGAAGACATTAACCAGGTTTTTTGGAGGGTTTCTCAGAAGATGAGCTTCTCTCAAAATTTTCTCATGATTTTCAATTTCCTGACCCTTTGCATGTCAAAAAACATGCATTATATATCATTTCTATTACATTTGATCCTTCTTTCCCAAGAAAAGAATATCCTATGGCATCTTAGTTTGTTACAAATTCACTCATGATTCGCAGACAGGGACATTTAACATATTTGCAACAAAAGTTGCCAGGTGTTTCAAAAAAGGTGAATCATTGCAAAATTCACATCATTATCCATTGTGGAGGCACATTTTTCATCTTCAAAGCATGCAGACCCCCTTCCTTTCATTATTTCATCCTTATCCCTCCAAAATTTGACTCTGCAACTTTTGGATTTGATATTTCACATTTTTGGATGGGTTAGGGAAAAAAATTATTCCAAAAACATCTCTGATCTTCAAATTGATCCTCAAAACCAATTGCATTGGTCCTTGTAAGGCACAAACGACATGAATTTTCCAAAAATTTGATCAAAATTGATGCAAAAAATGCATTTCCACACTTCCTGGAGAAAAAATGGCAGCCAAACTGAAAAATGCACAGTTACCATTGATCTGCCTTTCTCCCTTCAATCTGAGCCCTCCACATGTCACAATGTGATTGGAAATGGGTTTGGGATCACTTTTTGACATTTTAACATTTTTGGAAAAATGTAAAAATTTGACATTTTTCTCCGCCCCTCCGCCCTTGAGATTTGGCGCTGACACATGGCACAAGGTGGGCCCCATTGGAATCGCGGCTCGATTCTACACATTTCCACCTTTTTTGGAAAAAAGGAAAATTTTTCAATTTTCCTCCACCGCTCCTCCCTCCCACAAGACACGTGTCCTCATATGATTGGCTGAGGGGAAGCGCTCTGATTTCATACTTTAATTCCTTTTCACCAAAAAGAAATTTTTCAACATTTCCTCTGCACTCCCACACTCCTCTGATTCTATCCCTGCACGTGTCTCCCTTTGACTCATTGTGGAGCCATGCTTCAAATTACCACTTTAACTCATTTTTCCAAAAAGGAAACATTTCCTTTTTCCCCCGATGGCCCGCACTCCCTTCTACCCCTGATCCTGCCACGTGTCCTCTCCTGATTGGCCTGACGGACCTGCGACCTTTTTCACAACTTTTTCTCCCTTTCGCCAAAAAGCATAAAAAATTTCTAAGTCCTCCGCCAGCCTTCCATCCCACTTTTGATGAAAACATGACATGTGTCCACCTCTGATTCACTGAGGGCCTGCGCTCTGAAGCCCATGCCATTCTATTTCATTACGGGCCTGTTCTGAAGCCACCACGTGTTCCATTCTGATTCGTTGTGGGCCCTAGGCATTTTCTTTGTACTTTAACTCTTTTTTCCAAAATGCCTTAAGGCACAAAAAGACCTCACCCATCCGCCTTCACTCTGCTTGCGACACGTGTACCTCCTCTTGGGCCTGTGGAGCTACGGGGGCAACTTGCACTTTTTTCCAAAACACAAAAAATGTTAAGTTTTTCGAGTAGACCCGCCGAACCTTGTCTAATCACAAATGACCACGTAGGAGAAGATTTTGAGCTAAAATTTGATGGGAAAAGGACACCCGTATGACCGTCAAAAGAATGCAAAATTGCCAGTGATGCCCTAGAATGCTGAAGATGAATTTGACGGGAAAATGATGCCCGTCTGACCATCAAAAAACACAGAAAATGCCAGGGATGCCCAAAATCAATTTTTTCCTTCGTGGGTGAAGAATTTTTTGATCAAAAGACAAATGGAAAGTGTTTTTAGGCAATTTATGACCATGGCAAGGGATATTTGAGGGAAAATAAGTATAAAATGAACAATTTCAAGCTCCAAAGGCTAGGAAAACATGAGGAAAAATGGCAGAGGCATTTGAACAGGAAAAATTAGGGCAAGGTAATGAGTTTGCAAACAATCCAATGCACAAGAATGGAGCTACAACTTCACATCATCGATTTCATGAGGAAAAAATGTTTCAGAGCACAAAGAGCAAAGGGGAAACATGGAAAAATGGTAGAGGATCAAAATGGGCACCACATTTTTTCATTCTCAATAACCATGTTGGTGAGGGAGATTCCACATAGGTTTGGATGGTAGCAATTTTTATCTTATTAATGTAGTATAAGCTACCCCATTGTGGAGAGAATGTATTCTTAATGATGAATTCCCTGTTTTTTCAATGGTGTGGCCCAAATGTTGAAAAATACTAGATTTTTAGGCCGTTGCTGCAAGGAGTTGTACTTAAGGGATAAGAATGGGAGTGGGAGGTATAGAGGAAGGAATCGAGGTAGGAAAAATTCTGGGAAATGTGGTGGGGTGAGGAAGGAGGTTTTAGTATGGATCCTCGATAGAACAAATGAGGAAGGTCGTAACGAGGGAAATGAGTAAAGGGGCTTGCAATTAGAGTCTAAGAAACAATTGTAGAATGATACCTAGTTTTATGAGTGAAGGATTTTGACAGAGGTGGGTGGAAAGGGGGACACATGGATATAATTACTCTTTCATTATGACTAGAAATTTTGTTAGGAACTGTACACACCAACATTATAAGGGTGTGAATTAGAGGAGGTAGAGAGAATCATGAAAATTGTGAATTTTGCGAGATCCTTCTCCCAAAGATTGGGATGATGAGAAGTGATATATTAGTAGGTGGGGTGGTTGAGTTGTGCTGATAGTATCATCCTCACTAGTTGTGTGAATAGGGTCCTAAGGGTAATTATTCATGGTGATAGAGGGAGATAGAGATGACTGTTGGGAGCTAAAGGGAGTTGGTTTATGCTTATTGTATCTTTTTCATGTGTAAACTTGTGAAGGATTTGGGGTTGGAAATTTATCGTGCATACTGATAGTTTAATGTGTACTAATTTATATACGTGGAGATCACGTAGAATGTTTCCTCATCTTGGATTTAGTAAAGATATTAATGCTGGTAGGTGGGTGTGTAGAGAAGAGAGTATATAGATTTGAACATTTAGCGGACTCAATTTGATTTGAATTCTGAGCTACTTCAAATATAATATTTTGTAGGGATTGGTTAGGCAAAGTGAAATTCATAATGGCTGGAGGTTGGATGGAAAAGAGAAATCACTAATTCAATTTTGGGATTTATTGGATGTTTGAGATGTGCACCCGTGATAAGATCTATAAAATTTTAAAAACTTGGTTATCTCAACAACACAAGAATACCTCCAAGGTGTGATACTTTGGATCCTTGAGACAAACCTTCAGAGATGACTCAAATCCTTTCCTAATTAATCTATTGCTACCACTGATCAACTCCTAACTAATAATTTGCAAGGGAAAAAGGGGAGAGAGAAAATGAAAATGAACAAATATTGTGATACACTAGAGAAATAAGGGATCACTCTCCCTAAGTGAAGAATAAGAGGACAAACACAATGACAAAAGGACAAATACAAGTCACAATTAACCTTGTATTTAAATAAAACTCCCACTCTCTCCATTAGTGACACAATAAACTGAAACTATAAAAATATACTCCACACACACCATGCAATGAAAAAATAGAAAGGTAGCCAAAGGGCATATATGAACCATAATCAACAACATATTATTACTTGAGAGCATACACAATCTATTACATTCATTGGGAAGGCATTGCATGCATTACAAAAGTTCAATATAGAGGCCTACAAAACTCAGGATTTTTGGGAACTCAATTGAGTAGAGTAACTTTACATTCAAGAGAGGACACTTTTACAGTAGAGCTTGGCTACATTTATAGATGAAGGAAGAAGACCAAAAGGATCAATTTTTAAAGGTATATCTCTTTTCTCATCCTTATCTTCTCTAGAAGGACCAGGAAGCTTCAAAAGATGCTAAACTAAAGATGATCCACCCAAACCATCTTTGAGGATTGATATTTGAGAAGTCCATGGTGTGAGTTCGTGAGATTTGGAGGATGAATGGAGTTTAAGTTGCCATTTGTCTGAGTAAATCATGATTCCACCTTGGGACCATTGTAAAAACTCATCTGGTTGTTATTTGGCTTGTATAACCTCTCAATTTGTTTTAGTGGGGCCATGAAGTGAATATCCTAGAAGCATTTGAAAGTGATTTAGGTGCCATCGGATCCAATGTTTAGCAACTGACAACATAAAAATTCGTCACAAAATATCATAGATCTTTGAAAAATTCTCCTTGAAACCAAGACCAATTTGAAGCTCTCTCGAAGACCTTTCTAAGGGTACCTGTTATCCAAATAAGCACCCATGTTTATTTGCACAACTTATTTAAGTTCTAGACTTAGGCATATTTGGATGGGAGATGCGCAGACCAAACCACTAGAAAAACCAGTGTTTCACAGTCTTGCATAATGAAAGTTTTTTTGCAAAATGGGAAAAAACCCACAATCAAAGCATGAGAGTAAATAGAAGAATCTGCCAAACATGAAGAAGAGGTTTGTCAGGGTCGTGGAACAAAAGAATGTGTTTTTAATGTGTCGTAAGACATTGAGTTGTAGTGTCGTGTGGAATTTGTCTGGAGTTGGCCGTAAAATTGGTATGTAGCTTGGCCATAGAATTGATCTAAAGTTGAAATCCATGAAACACAAAAAATAAGGTTTTCGAGGGTTAGGAAAATTTTGGCTTTGTGTGAAGCCGCGATGTAAAAGGGAGAAGTTAGAAGCATCGCAAAGAAAAAGTTACAAGTTTGAGACGTGGCTAAGATTTATAAGTCATGGAACACTCACCTCAATGTTTAGTGGGGATTTTCAAGGAACAAAATAAATTATTTTTAATGTGCCACATATGTGTGAAAGATCAATTTTCTGTGAAACAAAGAAAGTTAAAAACCGCAAATGTTCCACAGATATGGAGAAAAGAAAAAGAGTTCTATAAGTGTCTAAAGAGTTTTGCGGGTGTCTAAGGAAGTTTGATGGGATCCATAGAGGTCTAATGTAGTTTGAAAAGGACACACAAAGCTACAAAAAATGAGAAATCACAAAGCAAACCCGTGGGTGGTGAGTAAAGTCACTGAAGACAATGGAAGATACAGAAACACCACATAACACAAGGAATTCCACATGACATGGGATGACCAAAGATCTAATTTTAGCTTCAATATTTCAATCAAGATTTGATTTTTCAGCATGCGAAGGCTAAAAGAAGATCAAAGCATATAGATCAACTCATTTTTATCAAACAAGAGCCTTTAAAAATAGAAAAACATGTAAGAGCACACAATTTCTATTTTTGGACGTGCATATCTATTTTGAGCACATTTTACCTATTTTTGGATGCATTTTGCTTTCTAAGTGTGCGTTTTAGCTTTAAGGATCATTATTCATGCATGCCACATGTTTTTTTGGATATTTTGAGGATCAAACTTGCATTTTTGCATTTTTCTTATTCTTTTATCTCTCAATTATCTATTAAACTCCATGTAATTCATTGTAAAAGATATCTTAGCACTTTTGTTCATCATTTTGGAGTAGTTTAGAGTTTTGAGTGGAAGTGAAAAGTTTATGAGTGATTCTTTGTATTGATTTCACCTCTTGGATTAATAAAGGAGCCGTTTTTACCTTCTTACATCATGTGTATTATGCAATATTATGTCTTTAAGCTAATTTTATCTCATGATACTGTTTTATCCTGGATTTGTGGTTTAATTTACATGTCTTTATGCAGTTTTATGTTGATTTCCAAGTCATAGATTGTGTTTGGCCAAGTTTTGTGCAATATCTTATTGTGGAGCTCACCAAATTGCCTTACAAAGCCATTTATTTCCCTTTTTTTATTTTTTATAACTGCAAACCTTTCTTTTAAAAAATTTTGCATTAACATACCCATTTGTAAGTTGTGTATGGTGTATGTAGTTCCCGTGGTCCATCTGTGTGGTTCAAATAAGTCTAAGATCCTCAAAACTTTTGGTGTATCACCATCTTTTCCAATTTTTCCCTTGTTTACTCCTCCCTTTTGCTTGCTAATTCAATAAAGTAGAGTAGTCTTAGGAGTAGAAGCTAGACTTATGTGTTATAGTAGGGGAGCCAACCCTCTCTGGGGATTCACTCTATTGTGGAGCTCACCAAATTGCCTTACAAAGCCATTTATTTCCCTTTTTTATTTTTTATAACTGCAAACCTTTCTTTTAAAAATTTTTGCATTAACATACCCATTTGTAAGTTGTGTATGGTGTATGTAGTTCCCGTGGTCCATCTGTGTGGTTCAAATAAGTCTAAGATCCTCAAAAATTTTGGTGTATCACCATCTTTTCCAATTTTCCCTTGTTTACTCCTCCCTTTTGCTTGCTAATTCAATAAAGTAGAGTAGTCTTAGGAGTAGAAGCTAGACTTATGTGTTACAGTAGGGGAGCCAACCCTCTCTGGGGATTCACTCCAACATACAATTCACCCACAACCTAAGAGTGTTTCCATTTAATCAATTGAAATGAGATACTCACACTATTCTCTGCAAGTCACATTTCAAAGTGATAACAATTTTTAGCATGCCTGGTGGGACCATTTGTTTGAATTTTGTTTTTATTTTTTAAGTGTTCCATTACATAAATTCTATCCACCTTTGTTATGGAAACTGTGGGGGATAAATAATAACACGTATTTAATTATCCACCAAAATAAATTTCTGAAGATTATAGTTTATGTTAGACACATTAAATTATGATAGATTGTATCACATAATGAATTAGGGTATTTTAGATTTCATACCATAAACATGAAAGTAAATGAACCCAAGACATACAAGATGTAAGTGGGAAAACCTTTTGGTAAAAAAAACATTAAAAAAATCACTTATCTTTCTTGAGAATAATAAACATTTCACTCACCACTCCAACGTTATTTCCAACAATTACACCTTCATGGAGGGAACTACAAACTATAATATATATTCTCTCATGAGTACATCATTCACATCATGTATTATTTAACTATGCTCACATATGCTCACATCGCATAAGTTTTTTACTCGCATATGTGTACATATAGTGCTTCACTGGTAACCAATCTCTCATGATATCACCTCAATTCATATCAAGGTAGGTGGACCCTATTTTGGGTCACTCTTATTATTTAAAATTTAAACACTATGCTAACCCCAATATGGAATCCACCACACTTATATTTTAAATATAAGTTATATTCCATGAACATTTAGTTGTCTGGTAGGTTTCTTATTAAGACAATTTCTCTACTTAATATTAAAACCCCAACACTCCCCCTTAATGTTAAGTAGGGAAAGATGCCAGAATTACCTTTTTATACAAAAAGACTTACAATACATAACTCATCACATGAAGATTTAGGGCCAACATGTAAAAATATAATGCTTGTTCTAAATTACATATGACCAAATCTACCTTTTTGTATACAAAAGGAATTATACAGTATAAAAAGAATTATAATTCATAAACCATCTAAGTGATTTAGGCTAGCATGCAACCAAAAAGATTTATTATGTAGATTTTGTAACTCCTGTGATATACTACGTCAAGTGTTTCACAAGTTTTGTAACTACTGTGGTACACTACTCTGTAGAATTAAACAAGTTTTATCACTTTTTGAAATAAACTACAAGAAGTGTTGATCCATGGGTTTTAGAAACAGTCACAGCTACACTTCTTTAGTCCTTCCACTGGACTTACTAGAAGCCATGACACAATAGGGAGTGTTCTGATGGGTTTTTTGAAAAGTACGTGGTACACACAAAGAATGCTTTCACAATTTTTGAAAGAACAAAATGAAGCTCCGACAAAAAGCTGCATAGTGTGCTATGCAGTTTTTAGAAAGTCAACCCACATGTGATACATAGGAACAAAGCATAATTATTAAGATAAAGTGATTACCTATGAAGTCTTATATAATATTACGGAGTTAAAAAACTCTCATATCTAATGTTTTATTGGGTATTACAAGTAAACTCACATAAAGTGACATAGTTTACTCAAACAAAATGGAAATATTATAAGGATATTTTATATTTAACACAATAATTAATCAATAAGAGGTGACATTGCAACAAAATCATGCAAAACATGCTCAATCCTCTTTACTTCCCCCTAAAGGGATATTCCGAAATGCCAAAGCTCATATGATTCAAAGGTGAAGATCAACATCATTCAAATGATCATTTGAGTCTTCTTTGGCTGATTCATTGGTGGAGATAAAATTCATCCACGTGATCATTTGAGTCTTGATCATCTGATTAAGAGGTGGAGATCAAAGTCATCCACATGACCATTTGAGTCTTTCTCATATGATTCGAAGGTGGAGAAAAAATTCATCCACATGATCATTTGAGCCGAACAATATATGCTCATATAATTTAGAGGTGAAGAACAAGGTCTTCCACATGATCATTTGAGAAAAATTCTAAAATGTCCAACATAGAATGAAAACTTGTAGAAGTTTGTAGCACATAATCGCTTTGTAAAAATGTCTGTAACCCTAATCTTCAATAGAAAAAAACTTGAGGTGTATGTCACCATTCACAACTTTCTTCTCAAATAAAGTTCATATGAATCTCAATATGTTTGGTTCTTTTATTTTGAACTGGATTATTTGCAAGAGTAATGCAAATTTGACTGTCACACAGAAGAAGAGTAATTTTTTTGACACCCATATGAAGTTCATCCAATAGTCTTTTCAGCCATAAATGCTTCCTTTACTACTTCCATAACATTTCTAAATTATGCTTCAGTAGAAGAGATAGATAATATTGGTTGCTTCTTGCTAATCCAATTGATTGCATCATGCAGCACAAATTGAAAACATATCCAGAAGTAGATTTTTCTATCGACAATATCAACAACGATGGTCAGAATCACATTAACCAAATAAATTTCGCATCATCACAAGAAGAATAATACAAACCATAATTTATTATACCTTTGATATACCTTAGAATCTTTTTTGTCCATTTTTCTAATGGTCCTCATAAGGATCTTGCATGAATCTAGAAACATGATTTCAACTGCATAGGATATATCAAGGTCTAGTGATATTCAAATAAATCAAACTAGCAACAAGTTGTTTATATAAACTAGGATCAAATTTATCCAAGAATTTTTGAATCTAATTTAATTATAACTTCCATAGGAATATATACATACTTACAATAAATCATGTTAATTATTTTAAGAAGGTTAGAAGCATATTGCGTTTGATATGCAACAATGGATTTGTGATTTTGAAAAAAAACCATGCCTACGAAACAATTTAATAGTCCTAAATCATTCATTTCAAAATGTTTTCTTAACTCCTCTTTGATTCTAAGGATTAGATTTTTATCATTACTAGTAATCAAGAGATCATCAACATATAAGACAATACTAATAATATGATTGTTTTTCATATTTTATAAACAAATAATTATCAACAAAACAATTTTTGAAACCAAGATTCTTAAAAGAAACTATTTATCTTAGGATACCAAGCTTTGGGGGCCTGTTTAAGACCATACACATATTTTTTAAGTCTTAGCAAGCAGCATATAACTCCTTGTCTAGGTTCTTCAAACCCCTCTAGGTTGATGCATGCAAAATTTCTTCTTGTCAATTCACCATTTAATAAGGCATTTTTAACATCCATGTGGTGAATCTCCCATCCATGTTGAGAAACAAGATCTAGAAAAATTATAATAGTGCTCATTTTTACAACAGGAGCAAAGGTTTTAACATAATCTAAACTAGGTTTCTGAGTAAACTCTCTAGTAACCTAATCTTGCCTTGAAGTTTTCAATCTTACTAGCCAGAGTTATACTTAATTTTATACAACCATCTAGATCCTACAATGTTTATTTTATGAAGAAGAGGGGCTAATTCCCAAGTTTTATTTTTTATTAGAGAATTATATTCAATTTTATGGCACTAACCCATATTTTTTTTTATTATTGGAAAATAGTTTTTGAAAGGGACTATACCCTTGTACAATAAGTGTTGGCATAACAATTGGTTAACATGATAAGATCTCTATCCACTACAAGTTCGAGATTTGGTGTGGTGGCAAGTTGTGTAGCTTTGATACTAGGTAGTTAAGCGCACTCAACCTGGAGTAGTATTGAGATGGGTGACCTCCCAGGAAGTCCCGGTGTCGTTGCCTCCTAATGTCATTGGGCCTAATTTGGTGAATACGTGGTGGGACCATGGCTCATAGGGTTGCATCTGGCTCCATCATGTGGGGGTGTGTTGGCGTAGCAACAGGTTAACACGATGGGATCCCTTTCCACTACCAGTTTGAGATTCTGGTGTGATGGCAAGTTGTGCAGCTCTAATACCAGGCAATTAAGTGCGCTCAACCTACAGTAGTATTGGGATGGGTGACCTCCCGGGAAGTCTTGGTTTCGTTGCCTCCTAATGTCGTTAGGCCTAATTTGGTGAATACATGGTGGGCCCAGGGCTCACATGGTTGTATTTGGGTCCATAATGTGGGGGTGTACTGGCATAGAAGCTGGTTAACACAATGAGATCTCTCTCCACTGGGGAATACATGGTGGGCCTAGGGCTCACATGGTTGCATTTAGCTCCATCATGTGGGGGTGTGTTGGCGTAGTAGCTGGTTAACACGATGAGATCCCTCTCCACTACAAGTTTCAGCTTTTGGTGTGATGGAAAATCGTAACAATAAGGCTCAAAATCTAGATTTTATAATTCAAGCATAAGAAAAAGATCAATATCCAGAAAGAAAATTAATGCCCAACAACAACAAAAATTTCTTCTTAGAAAATAACCAACCAACAATGCGTCAACAAAGAAACAATTGATGTGCAGTGACCAATCTGTAACAAACAAAACATCACCATTGCAGAAAAACAAGCTACTACCTGACAAAGATAAATGAAACAATAAATCCCAGCCAAAAAACAACATAAAAGAGAATCATCTAGGTGGAGAGGTTACATTCTTAGTCATAATTTTTTCTCTTTTTACGAACCGTTACCTAACCTGATGAAGCCTCCACGGTTGGAGGAAAAGACAAAGGAGTAATTTCCTTAGTCACATTTGTTCCAGTTGGGACAACAACATTTTTATCCTGAGATAAATATTTATCATTTTCCTTACTGCTATCAACAACTTGTGCATTTTTCTTGCTGCTCATAAATGGATTTCAGATAAAAGGGTTTCTAGTCTGCATTTGAGTCTGGATCCTCTTTTGCACTGAAAATCAGGGGTTCCGGGATGACATTCTTTCGACCAGTTACGTTTCTCATGTTAAAATTTTTTCCATCCCACAATTAGTATAAGTGTGTCCTAAACAAAAACACCTGCTACACCGAAAAGTTAGACCTTCGTAATCTAAATGTTGTGACCAAGTTCTATTTTGCACTCTAAAATCAAAGGTTGTAGGAAGTTTTTAGCAGTATCAAGTTCCACCAAGATCCATGCATAGGTAGTATGGGTGTAATCAGAGGTTTGAGAATCTATATAGAGTATAGTTTCCAAGGTGATTCCAATAGATATCAGATAGTCCGACTCTAGAATTTGAGGGGATAAATGGGGTAGCCTGATCCAAATAAGTTTGCATGAGAATGATTCGGGGAGTGGGTTAAAGGAGGGGAACCAGGGTTTAATGACTAAATATTTAGATTGGCATGTCCAGAGCTTAGAAGTAATGATGTTTTTATCATCTATTGAAGAGAAATCCATAATGAAAATAACTTTAGCACATAGATAAACGTCTAACCTTCTAGTATAGTATTGGAGTCTAGTGCTTAGAGATCCACTTGTGAAGAATTGGAAGGTTGGGCCATAGTCCCCTGAATCTGTAAATAATGCATGTTCTTTTTAGTAATTCTCAGATGAGAATGACCTCTTCCCAATGTAATACACGGGTAATGTCTGCAAGTTTCATGGGAGATTCCTTGCCATTTAAAAATTCTTTGAAGGAGGATCCTATAGGTGATGACTAGCATCACCTGGATCCAATGGTAGAAATTAGGTATTTCCATGGAAGAGACTCCTTATTCAAGTCCACCAAGAATAAAAACCTCCCACATAGCTCGAGAAGAGCAATCACCAATTGTAGCCAGAGGGAGCTTGAAATGAAGGTTGAGATTTTCCTATACTCGATCTACCATTCCCATCCATTCTTTAAGCCATGACTAGGGTTTGTGTCGCCGTCCTGAGATAGAGGTTTGAGCAGAAAAAATGGATCTCCCTACATTGGCATTGAATCAATATAAATATCAAATCAAAGACAAGAGCAGAATCTATATGAGATAACGAATCTCCAAAGCAGCCACTCAATGCAATCTCTAG